>JAIVEN010000011.1:12500-1262500 GCA_026686845.1 Adenanthera pavonina | reverse complement strand
GCTTCAACGTTGAAAGCCCGAAGTTCGTCTGTCATGAAGTGAAATTCGAATTTTGATATTTGGAAAATGTTTCTTCGTTGTGACATACGAATTTTCAAGTAGAAAGTTTTGCTGTTAGGTGTGAACAGTATTTTCAATTTGCTACAGTGCCTTCGAAATTCAAATTTTGGAACCCCAAAATTCGTCTGTCTGTAGCTGGTTTATAAGGCACAGTAGTTCATATGATTCAAAATTCAAATTTTCAAAAGGCAAAGTTCGTCTGTCAGAGAGACCTCTTTTCAGACTTACTTCAAAATTCGAATTTATAAATACTGTCATTCGTATGTCAACATATCATTGTAACAGACTCACAAGCTTAGTTTTTGAAATTCGAATTTTCATATTCAAAGTTCGTCTGTCAGTGAGCAATTTTGAAATCCAATCCAAACTTGGTTTCAGATGAACTTTGACATAATTTCAGACAAATTTCTTTAGTTTTCATAAGTTCCATTTTGTCTGAAATTCGAATTTTCACAACCCAAAGTTCATTTGTTACTAAAAGCTCCTTTCAAACATTTATCAAAATTTGAATTTTCTCAAGCAAAAATTCGTCTGTCAGAGAGGCTTCTCTTCAGACTTGTTTTGTTTCAGTACAAAATTCAAATTTTTAAAGTCAAAGTTTGAATTTCTAAGATGACAGATCATTATTAATCTTTCAAACTTCATCTGTTGTGGGTGTTTTTTCAAATATTCCATGATTTAACATAGAATCAAGGTTTTAAAACATCTTTTCACCAAATCAAAGTCTTTTACTCAAATCAAAATATTTCTAAACATCCTACATGAATCTTTGCACTGATTTCTTCAGGATTTCTTCACTTGAACCTTTTGTATACCTTTGATATCTTTATTCAAAGCTCTTGAAGGTTGGTTTGGAATCATCAAAACACTTGATTCAACAGTGAGACCCACACACAAAGCTTGTGTGATTTTCAATTGCCCAAAATGATGCGTCCATGGAACCTTAGACAAAACTATGTCAAGGAAGACGCCTTATACAATGAAAGGAACAATGGAAGTAACAGTGTTATGAAGCAGTAAGTCTTGTACCTGAAAGTCTAAATTTGACCATGCCATCCTAAAAAATAAGGAAATAAAAGAGCTTAATGCTTTTGTGTCTCTGATCAAATTTTTCTTATATTTATCACACCAAAAAAACCCAAATACAAAAGTGATGCTAGATACAAAGGTTTCTGCTCGTGCAAATCTGTAGATTGTATAATCCTAAATACTTCAAAGCAAACCAAACAGACACAAACTTAGAATAGAAATAGGATTAAAAAAAACCTGAGTTAGCTTTCTTCTCCACTTTCTGCTTCAATCATGGGTACTTGTCATTCTACTCCATTTCATATCCTCTGTTCTTTCACACGCTTAATCATTCCCACAGCTTCTTTCCCACTCAACTCATGTTGTCTCTCGCACTCTCCAGATGTCTTCCACTCACTCAAGCATTCCTACCTCCACTGTGTGAAAGCTCTGCCTTAGTCCTAGCATGCCCAGCAGCTCCGATCCTTGCATTATAGAACAAAACCAGCTAGATTATATGTCTGTATATTCAAATCAAATCAAGGCAGTAAGAAACTTGAGATGAAAAGGACAAAAAGAAAGAATGTGGCAACATATCCGAAAGAAGAAAGAAGGAGAAAATAGCTAGTAGATTGGTTTCCAGATAAAAAAAGAAAAAGGAGAAAACAGAAGATGACGATGAGAGAGCGGAGTGGAGGAAAAAGAAAAAAAAAGTGTGAACATCTACGTTTCTGTATTTTCAGATAGTGTATGAGAGAGAGTATATGTTTTTGGGTTAGGGCGTTTTTTATTTTTGAAAATTAAAGAGTGGTGGGAATATTTTGAAGTATCCCGCCTAATAAATTAGAAGAATTTTGGGTCAAAGAATGTGATGATAGAGATAACAAAAAAAAAAAAGATAGACAGGGTGAGCATCTGCAATTCTGGGATGATAGTTCTCACCACAAAAAGAATTAGTTTAAAATGGGTCCCACATAATAAGGATTAAATGCATATTGAAAAAAAATATTAAAAATAAAAAGACACACAGGGCAAAAATCAAGACCAAAGAGAAGACAGGTGGCAGTATCCTAATACATCTGTACGGAGCTCGAAAAGAGAAGCAAGTACTATATATTAGCTAATAGTGTGGCTTGATTCTCCTTTTTTTATTATATATTTGATAATAATAATATAAGGGAACTTACACTATAACAGAAGTGAAACATTTGAAATCTTTAATTGTACCAATTGAAAAAAAGAATTTAGGCTACATTTAGTACAAAAGTACAAAATAGGTTACTTTTTGTTCTACAACACCTTTGAACAAAATTACTGTTAAAATCCTAGTCTTTGTTTACAACAAAAACACACAAACTGAAGAAAAAGAGGAAAAGCTTTTAGAAAAGGATTCTTCATATTTTCTTCAATCATGCAATGTGAAAATTGCATGCCTGGTAAACTTTGCAGACTTGGTTAAATCAACAAGTAATTTCAAAGTTGAAACGATTTATTAAAATTTCAATTAACAATTAATTTAGAGAGAATTATTAATACTTGATGAACCCATGATGAACAATTCAATACTTAAAACACAATTGGTAAAATACATAGAATGTTTTTGTAAATTTTAATTTTAATTAAAGTGCATATAGTACATATATATATATGTGTGTATTATATAGCTCTCAGAGTGTGAATATATATTAGAGCCGGTAAAATAGGTTAGGTTTGATGGGTTAGTCCGAAAAGCCTAAAAAAATGAATGAGCTGGATCTTAATTTTTGAAGCATATATACAACATGGGCATTTCAGCCTGACTCGTTTAGCCCATTTTTTGTTTAAATTAATAAAAAATATTATTTTATTAATTTGTGAGGTATAAAATGTAAAATTTAAATATTATATTAATTTTTAATAAATAATAATAATTAGTTATATTAATTTAAAAAAGTACATGTCTTTAGCCTGCTGTATATAGAATTAGGCTTTTAAAGTTGAGGCCAAGTAGCATTCATGGCCTTCTCAACGAGACTTAATGTGGGTCGGGTCAAATGGGAACGGATCAGCTTGGGTTGCTACCACCAACATATGTATATATAGATATATAAGTGGACATTTTTATGTTTTCTTTTCATGTTTTAAATTTCCTTGAACAAAATTGACAATTTGAATTTAGTTTTAGCCTACCAAGTGAAAAGTAGGTCCGGACATTGTCCTAAAAGGCAACTTTAACTTGAAAAAAAATTCTAAAATACATCAATAATCATCAATATCAATAACGGTGGCCAAAAAAAAAAAACAATATCAATGATTATAGAAAGTTCCCTTCAATCCTTCATACATCACTTTGCAGCTATAAATCCTATTTTCGCTTGGTATTCTTCCTTCTTGTTTAGGCTTTCACATTTAGTTCGGAACTTGGAGGGAAAAAATAAATTAAAAAAATTATATCAAAGATTAAATAATATTAATAATTAAATAATAATCACAAAATTATCATTGCAAAAATTACATTCCCAGCCATTTATACTTGCTCACCCCACCAAATGTTGGCGCTAAACAAATCGAAAATATGTTTCAGGAAAAGAAAAGAGACATTAATAATTTTCGCTAAGAAATGAACAAAAATAACACCCAACTCGGCTCCTCCTCCTCCTCCTACTCCGATTCACCCTTTTCCCATCTCTCTCTACTTTCTTCCCCATTTCTTGCACATTTTCATCAAATCGTCTATGGGATTTGACGATTGAATCTCAACCGGGGTTCCAAGCTGGATTTTCGTGGAAGGTACGAATTGGAACCGAATTTGTCTATTGTTTACTTTCATGTTGATGAAGTAATGTTGATTTCGTTAGGATCTATGCATCTCCATTGACTAACCCAACTTCGATCAATCATTATATGGATCCTTAGATGTATCTACGCTTTGAAAAAAATCTGATATATGGATATATTATGTAATGTGAGGTGATTCAAGTTAATTTGATTTGTGGGTTTTTCGTCTTTAATTTGTCTGTCTGCTTACTCAGCAAGATCCGGAACTTTTTCTTCCTTACGTAATCCGACTACTCTTCAATTAAGGAAGAAAACTGATTATTTGCGCAATCCAGTCTGATGTCTGCATAAAGTTATCTTTGGTTGGTGAGAAACCATTAAGGAAAAGAGCATGAATATTTACATTCCAGGTTTGGTAGACTAATCTTAGCTAGTGACAATTTTGCTCACTGTTCTGGTTGAAAATTAGCGTCGTGAATTTTACTTCATTTCTCTCTTGTAAATATGTTGTCAAACCAAAGTGATATGCATCTTGGAAGAGCTGTTTAACTGGCTGATTTAGTGGATAAATTTCCTGTCAATGAAAGCAATCTTGAATACGACAACTGTTTTATGTTGTATTTAACTGATGGAATTTTTTTTCTTTTAAAATATATCTAGCCACATTGGAGGTTACCTTCTGTCCTTTATGTTAATTTGTTATTTGTTTTCTGAATCTATTTATTCTTTTTTTCTGGCTAGAAGTCTTTCGAAACTGACTATGGTGTTCAATGAAGAAGCAGACTCATGATTTTAAGTGGTGTACGTGGCTGAAAATTTTGACAAGATGTACTGTTCTTCTAAAAGTTTTGAGTACCTATTATTGGTGACAAACTTTAATAATTTTATGTCTGGCTATGTGTGCAGTTGCTTCCACTGTAAATCTTAATATAATATCCAACTTCATATTCTGGTGTCTTGATCTAAGTTCTGCTTTTATTGGATGATTTATTACATCTATAACTTGCAGGTGGATTAGGCTTTAATTGTTTGAATGAATATTTGTCAGCTTGATAAAAAGCAGGATAATGGAAGAAGAAGAAAAGGCACAAGAGACAGAAATATCTAGTAATGCATCAAACACTCATGGAGCAGATAATGGTGTAAAGGAAATCATAGGAAGTTCCCATCGGGAAAATGCAAATTCTAGCATTGGTATTGGAGTTGAACATGAAGATGAAAAGGTGCATTTGCAAGAGAAAGGAATTGGTTTGGTAAGTACAGTTGTGGATGAGGACCAGTTTGAGCAGGTGTCATTAAAAGATCAAGAGAAGAATGATGAATTCGTAGATTCAAACCGATCTTCTCATTTAGATAATGTAGAAAGCATCCATGGTGGAAATATAGCAGATTCTCAGTATTCATCGGGGATGTATATGATGGAAAGTGATTCTTCTACTGTTGCTGATAGGCAACATGATCTATTTATATGTAGCTCTGAGTCTAAGGGGCATTTCGATCATACGATGAATCAGTTAGCTTACCAAACTGGCCTTGATTCAACTGGATATTCACCTATTGGTTCTCCGCCAAAGTCTAGAAAAAAGAATGCTATTCCAAGTGTGTCTCCGGAATTACTGCATTTAGTAGATTCTGCTATTATGGGAAAGCCTGAAGGTCTGGAGAAACTCAAGAACATTGCAAGAGGTGTAGAAAGTTTTTTAACTGGAGAAATAATGGAAAATGTGGCTTTCTTAATAGTAGATTCACTTCTTGCAACAATGGGTGGTGTTGAAAGTTTTGAAGAGGATGAGGATAACAATCCTCCTAGTGTAATGCTGAATTCCCGGGCTGCCAGTGTGGCAGCTGAGCTGATTCCCTGGCTTCCTTGGGTTGGTGATACTGACTTTATCATGTCACCTAGGACACGAATGGTAAGGGGACTTCTTGCTATACTGCGAGCATGTACTAGAAACAGAGCAATGTGCTCAATGGCTGGTTTGTTACGGGTATTGTTGAAATCGGCAGAGAAGGTTTTGACGGAAGATGTTGTTTCAAGTGGGCAAATGAGGTGGGATGGAACTCCTTTGTGTAACTGTATACAATACTTAGCTGGGCACTCTCTTGGTGTGAGTGATCTTCACAGATGGTTTCAAGTTGTTAAAAGAACACTTGACACCATTTGGGCTCCCCGTTTAATGCTTGCATTAGAGAAAGCAATTGATGGAAAGGAGTCAAGAGGACCAGCTTGCAGTTTTGAGTTTGACGGTGAGAGTTCTGGTTTGCTTGGTCCAGGTGAAGGCCGTTGGCCATTCGTCAATGGTTATGGATTTGCAACGTGGATATATATTGAATCATTTGCAGACACATTAAATACAGCAACAGCTGCTGCCGCAATTGCTGCAGCTGCAGCAGCTAAGTCTGGTAAATCATCAGCTATGTCAGCTGCTGCTGCAGCTAGTGCGCTTGCTGGTGAAGGTACAGCACACATGCCACGGCTATTCAGTTTCTTATCTACTGATAATCAGGGTATAGAGGCTTATTTTCATGCTCAGTTTTTGGTTGTTGAAACTGGCAGTGGAAAGGGAAGGAAGTCTTCTTTGCATTTTACCCATGCTTTCAAACCACAATGCTGGTACTTCATTGGTCTAGAACATATTAGCAAGCATGGAATTATTGGGAAAGCAGAAAGTGAAGTTAGATTATATATAGATGGATCTTTATATGAAAGTCGTCCTTTTGAGTTTCCTCGAATTTCCAAACCCCTTTCATTTTGCTGCATAGGAACTAACCCTCCTCCTACGATGGCTGGTTTACAACGCCGTCGTCGACAATGCCCGTTGTTTGCCGAAATGGGTCCTGTCTACATCTTCAAGGAACCAATTGGCCCTGAAAGGATGGCACGGTTGGCTTCAAGAGGAGGGGATATATTGCCTTCTTTTGGTAATGCAGCAGGACTGCCATGGTTGGCAACAAATGCCTATGTGCAGAGCAAGGCAGAGGAAAGTGTTCTTTTAGATTCAGAAATTAGTGGTTGCATTCATCTGCTTTATCATCCTTGTTTGCTTAGTGGCCGTTTCTGTCCGGATGCTTCACCTTCTGGTGCTGCAGGTTAGATGAATTCTCTGCAGTGCTTCCTGTGATTTATAAATTCTTTTTACATTACTGCATTTCGCTTTTTACCAGAAAGGCTTCTGTTGTCTGTTTTAAGGTTACTATGCACTATGCAGTGGTACAGGTTGCTACTAGAAAATAGTTGCCTTTTGGGTGTAAGGTTGTTGTCGTTATTGTAACTGCAAGGATGGGTTGTGTACTGTTATATTTTCAAATATTGTTGGATTTTTCATTATTACAACTGGAAAATTGTTTACTTAATAAGAGGATCATTTGCAGCATATTTCCACTTCTTCTTTGGATTTTATTGTCTAATCTAAAAACTTGTTTTTTATCATATATTTTCAAATAATATCATGACAACTATGTGAATTCTGGGATTTATGTATGAAACAGTTAGCAAGCAACTTGCATTCATTTCATTTTGTCATTTACAGAAGACTAAATGCATTTCTAATTTCAGATGAAGGAACCAAAAGTTTCTAAAATTTGTTATTTATTTATTTATTTCCCTCGTAGATGCTTTAACTTCATTTCTATCCTGAGAATGATGACAGTGGAAAGAGAAGATATTGCAATGAGGATTAAGGATTAAGGAATAAGGAACATATTGCAATGAGGATTAAGTATTAAGTATTTGATAGGGCCTATTGGCATTGTATGATCCATGTAGTTGACCCCACTTAGTGGGATAAGACTAATATTGTTGTTGAGGATTAAGGATTAAGGATTAAGGAATAGCCTTATTTATTCTAAGCTGGCCATACTTGTTAAACTCTTGTGTGAGTATATGATGGTTCTTGACCACTAGATAGTATTCTGCTGTTTCTTCCATTCTTTCCATTGTAGTCTTCTTTTTTTGGGCCAACTGGAATTCCATTAAAGAAAACAAACAAAACTACAAAGCCAAAAAGGGCCTAATTACAAAAGTCTATCTAGCCAATCTCACCCAAAAAAAAAAAGAAAAAAGAAAACAGAAAGAAAGGGTCTATCAAGCTGCACCCTTGCCTACAACCTATCAAATCCTTAGTGAGACCTGATAAAAGGGGATGGGGGAAAACTACTTCCCTTCATTTTACTATTTCTGGGGATGGACCTATTCCCTGAGATCAGTGCTTGTTCTTTTCTTCTGTTGGAAAATTTTGCATATGACACAATCAACTATTTGTTAACAAAGACATTGATGTCTGGAATATTTTTGAGAAATATTTTAGTATTTAAAAATTTAGGGCCTCATGTTTGAATAATGTTAATATATATTTACTGTAAAACCAATGTAAAATCTGACGTCCATCATTGTATAAATGAATTGTGGTGTTGTTTCCTATTTTTCTTATGATTCTTTATATCATAATCAGGGTTGGTTCGACGTCCAGCGGGGGTTCTTGGGCAAGTCCATGTTGCTACAAGAATGCGACCTGTTGATGCTTTGTGGGCATTGGCCTATGGAGGCCCCTTATCTTTGCTTCCCTTGGCAGTGAGCAGTGTACATGAGATTACCTTGGAACCACAGATCGGCAATGTTTCTTTGTCTTTAGCCACTACATCTCTTGCTGCCTCAATATTTCGAATTATATCCTTGGCTGCACAACATCCTAGGAACAATGAAGAGTTGTCTCGTAGCAGAGGGCCTGAGGTTCTTTCAAAAATTTTGAATTATCTTCTTCAGACCCTATCTTTGCTTGATTATGGAAAGCGAGACGGCGTAGGGGATGAGGAACTTGTAGCTGCTGTTGTCTCACTTTGTCAGTCTCAGAAAATCAATCACATGCTTAAAGTACAGCTCTTCACTACATTGCTCTTAGACTTAAAAATTTGGAGTTTGTGTAGTTATGGAATACAAAAGAAGCTTCTGTCATCACTGGCAGACATGGTTTTCACTGAGTCAACAATCATGCAAGATGCCAATGCCATTCAGATGCTTCTTGATGGTTGCAGAAAATGTTATTGGACTATTCCTGAAAAGGACTCAGTGAACACTTTTTCTCTTACTGGGGCAACACGTCCAGTGGGTGAGTTGAATGCTTTAGTTGATGAGCTCTTAGTCGTAATTGAACTTCTAATAGTGGTATCACCTCCTTCATTGGCCTCTGATGATCTCCGGTGTTTACTAGGATTTATGCTTGACTGTCCACAACTCAATCAGGTAATGTAGTGTGATTTTAGGATTAATGTCTTCCCTTTTTGGTGGCATGATTGGAAATAGTTGTAAGCTAGCACATAGATGTAATAACATTCTACAATGCATTTTTATGATAATGGAATTTATATTTATAATGCTTATTTGGGCCCTTGTTCATGGTAGCGATTTTTTAGCCCAATTTAGTTTTCATGTGACTATAATGTTATTATCTAAAACACCATCTAGACATGTTTTCTTGTCTTGCAGAGTTTGAGAAATGAGTTGCATGGTTCATAACTTATGAATAGTGTGATTTGCTATAGATTTTATCTTATATATTGATACATTGATGATGTTTAATTTTAAAGGGACTAGATATGTACATCTTACTTTCTTGTGTGGATCTCAATTTTTTCCTCCTAAATTTTAAAGGAATGTCACTAGTGGTTGCACAAAAGAGATTGGGGTCTTTGTAACCCTAAATCTTGTTTTTGGATGGGGTCCACTTATAATTTTGGTAAAAGTATAGGTTTAGTCCTTAAATTTTACACGAAGTTTTAGTTTGGTCTTTTGACTTTATTAAGTTTCTTTTTAATCCTTTAGCTTTGAAAATATAGTAAATAGTTTCCTCTTCATTAATTTATTTAATGGAAAATGCTTACATGGAATTAAATTAAATTAACTAATATATAATAATTTTAACCACCTTATCATGCAACTGAAAAAATAATATTTATTACTTTTGCAACCCCTAGATTTTTATTATCCAAAAGCCCCCAGAGTGCCTAGGTTTGGACAATACCAATATTTTTTTTTAATTAAAATTGAAAAGAAAGAAGAAATGTTTTTTATTTGATTTTTGGCTTGATGAGGTGGTTATAATCATTATAGAAAAATTAATTGGATTTTGTGTAAATATTTTCTGTTAAGTAATTTAATGGTGTTCAAGAATTTTTTTATTATATATTCAAAGTTAAAGGATTAGAATGAAACTTAATAAAGTTAAAGGATCAAATTAAAATTTAGTGTAAGATTAAAGAACTAAAAGTATACTTTTGCCTATAATTTTTCTGGTGTTAAATTTCTCATTTCTTTGTTTGATGGATTGCTGATTCTTATTTTCTGTGGCATCTCCGTACCTAAAAATTAATGTTTTGTGGAAACCTTTTTCTTTTCTCTTTTTAATGATGAAAAGGTCATCAATTAGTGACTGTCAGCCACAGATTCTTGGCTGGGCAATCCTTTTTTCTTTAAGTAGTACTGGATTATTCGAAAGTTGTATTTTTGTTTGACTTGTGATCCCTTATCCTATAATTGGCGCAAGAAAAGATCTATTTTCTTAGTAGGATCTCATGCTCACGTTTATGACCATTTATTTAGTAAAATAACTTCCTTGCTTAATAACTTTAGGAGCAGAATTCTGGGTTTATGGCTAAGCCTATATTTTGCTGCTGTATGCTTTGCTAGATTTAGTTGCAATAAATAGTAATAAACTGCATTGTTCAATTGTGACTATTATTATTCTCATGCTTATTGGTTCATTTTAAAATTCTAAAATTCTAACGTGAACAATTATTTCTTATTCATTTAATAAAAATTCTGACTGAACCATCCTCAGAAAGTTGCACTCATTATTTACTTTACTTTGTAGGTTGCTAGGGTGCTGCATCTGTTCTACAGGTTAATTGTCCAGCCAAATACTGCTAGAGCTCGCACATTTGCTGAAGCATTTCTAGCATGTGGTGGAGTAGAAACTCTTCTTGTTCTGCTCCAGAGGGAAGCTAAAACTGGAGACAGTGGTGTCTCGGAGTCAATGTCAAATAGTCCTGAACCTCAAAATGCTACCATTGATGGTAATAGTGAAATTAAAGAACGAAGTCAAGATGATGAAAGATCAGAGGAGAAAAGTGAAGCCACCTTAGAAGAAAAAGACAAAGGTTCTCAACCTGTTGATAATGGAAGTCATCCCAATTCAAGTTTTACTGTTGTGAATATTGAAAGGATGAAATCTAATTCTGAAACTTCTAATGTCAATAATTTGGGAGGAATAAGTCTTTCCATTAGTGCTGATAATGCAAGAAACAATGTTTACAATATTGATAACAGTGATGGCATTGTTGTTGGGATCATAGCTCTCTTGGGTGCATTAGTAGCTTCAGGGCATCTGAAATTTGACTCTTGTACTGCACCTGATACAACAAGAAACCTTTTGGGTGTTGGACTGCATGATGGGGGTGGCACCATGTACGATGACAAGGTTTCTCTACTGCTTTATGCCTTGCAGAAGGTTTTTCAGGCGGCACCCAACAGGCTAATGACTAGCAATGTCTACACTACTTTATTAGCTGCCTCGGTATGATGAAATTCCTCCATCGTATCCCCATTTCATACCAATGGAAACATACATGTTAGTGACTGATAGGATTGTGATCTTTTGTTATGATTATTGTATTATCTTTCATTTTAATTTTTATCCCTTCGGCATTATATAAAGCCCTTACTAATTAGGGTTTGGTTTGTTTTATAATTGAATTAATAGCTTCATATTTCTTCCGCCTCTTCTCTTCTCTCCTCCACTTTATTTCTTGCTACTAGTCCTACATCGGATAGATGGATTTATTGCCTCTTTTTTTTTTCTTAAAATTTATTTCAGATCAATGCCTCCTATTATGTTGATAGAATATGTCAAAGCAACATATGGCAACTAAATGTTTATTTAGAAACCCCTGGGCGAAATGCATTAGTTGAGCAAGTTCCTAAAATGAAAAAAAATCTTTTCCTGCTTTCAGATCAATGCTTCTTCAATGGAGGATGGGTTGAACTTCTATGATTCTGGTCATCGTTTTGAGCACTCACAACTTTTATTGGTGCTTTTGCGTTCTCTTCCCTATGCTCCTAGGCCTTTGCAGAGCAGAGCACTGCAGGTATTAGCTTAAGTTCCCATTTCTTACAGTGTGCATTTGATGTTTGTAAATTGTTGATTCCTTGATCCATGAGTTGTTTGAAATATTATGTTTTAATTCTTGGTTGATTCATGTAACTGAATTTCTCTACACTTCTTCATGGATTTGATGTTGTCTTTCTGGTCTCAAGTTTCTCATTATTAAGCATCCAAAAGTCAATCGTGAGTTATAGGGATGATTTCTTAGCCCCCTTTTTTCCAACTACTGAATTTGTCTGTCTTTCTACAAGCTGGCTAAGGCTGGGAATTGACTTCAAAATTATCGTAAGATAGCTTGTTATTACCATCTACACTTCTATATTCATCTCTATACTGGTGTGCTGCTGTAGTTAGTATCTTTTATTTTAAAAACTATAACTAGATAACTAGATACAGGGTCTCCACTTTTTGAAATCAATCTATGGGAATGTTAAATCTTTCTTGGTTTCATTATTAATTTTTTCTGTTTTTCTTGTCTTATAAAAACAGTTTTGTTTTTGTGAGTCTCAGATCTTTCTTGTCCTGTAAGAACAGTTTTTGTATTTTTAAGTCTTGGCCTTATGTGCTTCTTGTTGTGTTAGTGTTAACATAGGAATGTAGCCTAGTTATATGCCGCGTCCTAATAGAAAGTTTGTTTATTGGATTGATTTACATGAAGAGTTCCATTGTAGCTATCTATGTTATACGAGATCTTGTTTATTCATTGCTTCTGAGCTGTTTGTTTTTATACACTTTCAGGATCTTCTATTTTTGGCTTGCAGTCATCAAGAAAATAGAAATAGTTTGACAAAGATGGAGGAGTGGCCTGAATGGATCCTGGAGTTGCTGATTTCAAATTATGAGGTGCTATTTTATGGTTTTCACGAAGCATGTGAGCCAGACACTCAGTCTAGATTAGAGATAATTGTAACCCATCATTATTCAACCACCCTAGCCCAACTCTGCTTTGACTGCACTAAACCTGATCATTTCATATTTTAGATTAATTGTTAATTGGGTTAGTTCATTAAAGAAACTCCTAAAATGAAGGTTTAAGTGGGTCAATCCATAGTTAATTACTGACCACTTCTCATCTCGTCATTCTTTAATTACAAAAGTTTCCTGACTGTGCTACTTATGTATTTAACAGATGGCTCCAAGCAAATCCTCTAATTCAACAAGTCATGGAGAGATAGAGGACCTTATACATAACTTCCTTATTATCATGTTAGAGCATTCAATGCGGCAAAAGGATGGATGGAAGGTTGCTATTTAATAGTTTTGTTACTTTATTTCATGTGGACCTACTTTATGTAATTGTTGATTCTTGTCCTTTATTCTATTTGGCAATGTTGCTGTTGGCAGCCCCTACATGCAGTAGTTTGTTTGTCTTTTTGTGTTATTTTCTGTATTTGATTCTCATTGGCTGAAGTTCTAGCTGTCAAACCCCAATATGAGACTTAATGGTCTGTATGATAGAGTTCGTAGTTTTTTCCTTGCTTTACCCCCTGTCTTGATCCATGTGATTTTGAAAGTACCTTAGGAATTTTAACTAAAATTGGGGCTTAGAATAATGGACTGTGTATGAAGTATGAACTGGGTCATGGATCTTCTTGTGCTCTTATTTCTATTAAGGTGTGGTGATCGGTGTTGTATCAGATTTTGGGAGGATAGGTGGGAAGGTAATATATCTCTCTCTGGCTTTCTTGAATCTTTGTCAAAATTTTCCTCTTCACATAATGTTCCAGTTTATAACTTGTATTCAAGTCAGGGGAATATTATTTTTTGGAATTTTCTCTGTTCAAGTGGTCTTACAGGTGGAGGTATTAATTAAATAGAAGTTCTGTTTCCTCTTGATAATTTAAGAATCTCACATGCTAAATATAGGTGGGTTGGGGTTTACATTCCTTTGGAGTTCATTCTTGTATGTCTACTTTCAATTCCTTGTCTCCTTTATCCTTTTCCACAAGGAGGGTGTTCCTTCTTGAAAAATTCATTTGGATATCTAAAGCTCCTCCAAAAGCCATATCTTTTTTTCTGGAGAGCTATACTCAATAGAATAAACTCCGTTAATTGAAAAATTGGAACTTCAAAGACCTATCACAGCGTTGTCTCCTCATATTTGTATAATATGCATACATAGTGCAATGTCAAGCAACTGTTTTCTTGTGGAATAAGTTGCTTGGGATTTTTGGTGACAATTGAGTTTGTCCTTGCAATATAGAGCAATTCATATGGTTCAAGGGTTTTAGCTGTAGGAAGCAAGGTTTTAAAAACTGGACAGGCTATTAAACTGGTCTAGGCATCAATTTAAGGTTCATTGATTGGACCGTGGTCTAACTATGGTTGAAATGGTCATGATTAAATTAATATAATTTTAATTTTATGAGGGGACAACAACAAGTATGAGAACCCTTGGAGGTGATAAATGATTTTCTTATAAGGATAGGCTTACATCAAAGATTTTCCTTGAGTCCATACCTGTTTAATTTGATTTTGGATATTTTAACAGAACATATACAGGAAGAAATTCCAAAGTGTATGCTATTCGCGGATGATATAGTTTTAATTGAGAACTCAAGAGAAGAGGCCAACTCTAAACTTAAGTTATGCAGACACACTTTGGAATCAAAATGTTTCCGCTTGAGTAGAACTAAGACGGAATATATGCATTGCAAATTTAATAAGAGGCCAATTAGAAATGATTTAGAGGTAAAAATTGGAGAGTAAATAACTTTAGAAGTGTCAAAGTTTAGATATTTGGGGTCGATTTTACAGAGTGATGGTGAAATTGATAGGGATGTTATGCATAGGATACAAGCTGGGTGGTTAAAGTGGAGGAAAATATTATGAGTGATTTGTGACCATAAGCTACCTGCTAAGCTTAAAGGAAAATTTTATCGAATAGCTATAAGGCCAACGATGCTATATGGTAGTGAATGTTGGGCTTTGAAAGGACAACAAGAGCATAAGATGGGAGTAGCAGAGATGATAATGTTGAGATGAATGTGTGGTCATAGAAAATTGGATAAGATACGAAATGACTATATACGAAGGAAAGTTGGAGTAGCACTTATCGAGGAGAAAATGGTGAATAATCGTTTAAAGTGATTCGAGCATGTACAAAGAAGAGGACAAGAGGAGCCAGTGAGGAGAGTTGATAAAATGGTTTGGAGTCCTATTAAAAGGCGTAGAGGAAGATAAAAAAGGACACTAAGGGAAGTTATAAGAAATGACCTTTTAAGAAATGATTTATTTGGGGAGATGATGTTTGATAGAATCCATTAGTGTCATATGATCCATGTAGCTGACCTCACATAGTAGGATAAGGTTAATGTTGTTGTATTAATTACTTTAAAAAAGAAGATAAAAATAATAGTAAAAATATGTAAAAAATTGATTTCAAATAAAAAATAACAATAAAAATTAAAAAATTTATAGTGAGTAAATATAAGAAGTGAAAACATAATTTAAAAGCGTGAATAAATATTTTATAATTGAAAAATAAAGTAATTTGGAGTCATAAGATATCTATAATGTGTATATACTTATTTTATAATTCATAATTTTATAATATATACATATTGTTTGCCCATTTGAATATTATTCTTTATTTTTCAATGTTTATTAGGTATAAGTATATATATGTTATAGTTTAGAAACATTTAAACTAAAAAAAAATTAAAACAATAAAAACTGACTGATTTTACTAGTTCAAGCAGGTTTATGACCGGTTCAATTGGTTTTTCATGAGTTGTCAAAGTAGTTGGTTTCTTCATGATTCCAAATTGAACTTAACACCGGTTTCTAGTCTAATCGGTTGAATCGACTAGTCTGATCTGGTTTTTAATACTTTGATAGAAAGGACAAATGATATCATCGTGGTATTGTGTAGTATGTTGGGAACATATGGCTAGAGTGGAATGATCGTATTTTAAGGGATGTTTCTTTATTGTGTTCTGTAGATGAACTATAGTTCAAGTATTTTGTTTGCAGCTTTTTTGTGGCCATTGGCTCTCTCTTTTTTTTTAATATAAATAAGAGAGTTCCTTTTTTGGACATGCAAAGGGACTGGGAAGCACTGTTGCATGTTTAGCATTCCATTTCTTTTATTTTTGCTTTCTTTTTGTAATTTTGTATTCTTAGTCATCATATAAACTTACTTTTTCTATAAAAGAAAATATGTAGATAAGTAGATTTTTTTACTTCAAGTGCCTATGTTATCGAACTTGACATGTAAAATATTGTGATTTAATCAAAGTCAGTCTAAACTTAGAAGTTTTCGCATCAAGAATTGGTATGGCAGTGACCAGATGAAATAATTTGTAAAGTTTGATTCACTGTTCTGATGCAAGATTGGAGATGCTGATTCAATTGTTGTTTTTTCATATTCCTCAGTTTCTCTAGATAATTCGTGATTTATGAAGATTTAATATTTAAACTTTTTGATTAGCTTGTCTGCAAACCCATCAGCATTCATGCTCAAACATGTAGCTGTACTTCCTAGGTTATGCTGGGAAGAGCTAAGTTTCTCCGTTTTTATAATGCCGGTTTTTAGCAGACTTGCCAAATGTTTTGCTGTTTTTGTGAGAATTGATTATATGTTTTAATATAGTTTTCTTCCCATGCCAACTTTATAAAGTTGTTTATATTCTAGCTTTGTATCACTCTCTTGCCTATTTGATGCATCCATCCATCCATCCATCCATCCATCCATCCATCCATCTGCTGTTTAACTTATTTATGATCTTCAGATTGTTTGCTTGCCTGAGATCTGTTTATCTGCTTTATTGATATTGGTTGATGTTGCTCTTTTTATGTAGGATATTGAAATGACAATTCATTGTGCAGAATGGCTTTGTATTGTGGGTGGATCCAGTACAGGAGAACTTCGAAAAAGGTGAGTTCATTTGCCTTTTTAAGCTACCTGTAATTTTTGCTCTTAATTTCCTTTGTATGACAATGATATCTGTTTGATTGTTGATTCTAGTTTTGTTTGACACTGTTTCTGAATTACCATTATATTTTCTGGTATTAAATTACAAGTCTTGCAAAGGTTATCATTTCAATAAATATATCTGGACTGCATGCTGTGGTTATTTGGAAGCTAAGGTTATCTTTTCAACAGTAGTTTTATTTGAAATGATAACCTTATCTGGACCACATGCAAAACTAATTTTCACTCTAGTTTTGTTTTAAATCATGCCCACTTTACTCCTACCACTGCTAAGATTAGTGTGACTTACATCGATTAGGTAGTTACACTGAACCATCTGACTTATTGGTGAACGGAATTCATTGGCTAATAACAGAAACTAGTTGATCAGGCACTAATTATCCATATAACAATCCTGCTGTATATGTCTCTTTGTTTAAGATTCTAGGCAGGGGTAGTGAATTGGATAGAGAAGTTTAATGCAAGAATTTTCTTAGTCTGGCCTTGGTGAGGGTACAAGAGGCTGCTTGGTTAATTGGGATGTGTGTTGCAGATCAAAGGAGGAGAGAGGGTCGGGTTTGGCTAAATTGGTATTTGAAAATTTTCCACTATTGGCTAAATGTCTCTGACAGTTTTCTTTGGAGTCTGCTTCTTCTTTGTGGCATAGGGTGGTCAGAAGCCAATGTGGTGTTAAGCAAAATGAATGGGATGCTAATTTTGGGATTGTTGCTTCTCTTGCAAGCCCCTGGAAGTTCATCTCCTTGTTTATTCCCCCACCCCCCCTTTCCTCTCTCCCCCTCCTTTGATGCTTTATTTTCATGTTAGGGATGGATGGCACATGATGGGTGAAGCTTCTGTGTTCGATGTCTTCCACTTCTATTTCAGTTATACGCTTTGCATAATGCTTTAATTTCTATATTCGTAATTGACAAAGTAATCATTGTTCTTGGAAGGTTCACCATTTGAGAAATCTTGATGCTAGAGTTTTTTCATTCTGAATTTATTTGTTGCTTGATAGAAGGATTTGGAATTTAGATTCTTTGGGTTCTTTCACTTGTTTTTCTTTCCTTAAATTTTTTTATTTGAAGTCCAAATATTTCTTTCTGGGTTCAAATTTTTTCTAGAAAGTCAAGGCCTGTTCTAAGGTAAGGCTTTTGGATGACAATAATTAATAAAATTATGACAAATGATCAGCTTCATACTTGAAGACCCTATTAGACTTTATCACCTAATGTTTGACTGATATGCTTTAGAAGTTTGCAACCATTAACCATCTCTTCATACTCGAGGACCATATAAGGCTTTATGACTTAAAGGTTTCTTGAAGGGGGTGTCTCATTTGGATCTTCAAAGGGATGGGAAAGCCTTTTTGAGATAAAGCTTGCATATTTTTCGCCCTTGTTTGGAGAGAATCTCTAATCTTTTTTTTCCCCTTAATGGGGTAACTTTTTATACTCACTTAAGGAAGTTATAAAGTAGGATTTTGTGGTGAATGATATATATATGAAGAGTTAGTTTTTGATAAAGCTCAATAGCATTATGTGATCTATGTAGCTGATCTCACTTAGTGAGATAAGATTTGTTGTTGTTGTTGTTGTTGTTGTGGGGTAATTTTTTATACTTTCTCTCTTTTCCATATTAAAAAAAAAAATGTCCTAAATTAAAAACCAATCTCTTTGCATGTCAGAAATAGTGAATCTCTTAAATGACCTTGTGTAGAGCACTGTAGAGAAGTCATGAGCCCATAACAAATTTAAAGGCAAAGATATGCCCATGAAGATGCTAGCATTCCTCTCCAACCAGTGACCAAGGACCCCATAAATGGTCCATTGCCACAAAATTTTGTCTACCTTTGTGTTACTGAACCCTTTAAAGCCATGTTTTGTGAATAGATACACAACTGGTATAGCAACCACATAACTTCTCGAGCTGTGATGGTAGTTGATAGAACTGAGAAAAATATATGCTGGCCCTTTGAAAGTTACAAGTTCTAAGGATCTCTTGAAGTTGGATGAGGTGTTGGTAACTGGTAAGAGCTAAATTTGAGTGAAAATGCAGACTTAATTAGGAAGTAGAAAAATGGTATCAGTCTTTGCTTCATTCTTATTGATGGAAGTTAAATAATATAATTATGCCAGGGACTGGTTCTAACAAATATTTGGTGCTACAAATGATAACATATGGGACATTCTTGAATTACTCTATTTATTCTACTTTATCTTAACTTTTCAAAGACTTCAAAACCTCTTTCAGAATACATGGTCATTATCCAACTTTAGCTGTGTGAAAAAGGGTGAAGAATATTGAGGAAGAGTTCTGCTAAGTTTTCTCATAGGAGTGCATTTTTTTTCTTGTGTTGGTGAAATAATTTGCATGTACAGTTTACTATATCTGATATATGTCATTGTATGACTTTTCTTCTTTGGTTTGAAGACGTGAGGAAACATTACCTATATTTAAGAGGAGGCTCTTAGGTGGTTTGTTGGACTTTGCTGCCAGGGAATTGCAGCTTCAGGTAAGGATTTTCTAGCATATTTTGCTTTCCATTTCTTTCCATTATGTGTACTAAATGACCAGTAAATCCCTTCACTTATGCCTAAGCACACTTAGAAAACAAAATTATATTTACAAGAATGCAGTTCTTTATATTATATTTATGGTTTTTCTTTCAAGAGAGTGAGAAAAAGCTGGAATGAAGTTTACATTTAGCTTTTCCTTACAGACTCAAATTATTGCTGCGGCAGCTGCTGGTGTTGCAGCTGTGGGGTTGTCACCTGAAGATGCTAAGGCAGAGGCTGATAATGCTGCACAGCTTTCTGTGGCTTTAGTAGAGAATGCTATTGTGATACTTATGCTTGTTGAGGATCACTTACGGTTACAAAGCAAACAATTCTCTTCTGCACGTGTTGTAGATACTTCCCCATCACCCCTTTCTGGGTTGTATCCACACAATAACAGCTCAACTTCAATGTCTACAATCAGAGAATCAACAGAAGCTGTGGATGATCAAAGATCTTTACCTAGTGATTCTTCAGGACTCCCTCTAAATGTATGCATGCTGTAATCTTGAATTAGAGGTGCATGTAATGTGTCATAATAAGTTGGTTGTGAAGTTTTGTAATTATGCATTTTCAGTGATGTTTCTGTCATTCCTTCAAAATCCTTGCAATGGTTGCATGGTAGCCTCTATTTCATGAAGCCTCTTTGGAAAAAAATATTTATACCTGTTTAGGGAGCATGGATTTTATTTTTAATTTTTATAATAGTTTTTTTTTTCAACTGCTCTAGTTTATGTACTTGTCCTTTGGACTTTAAAAAATTTTTTATGGTTTGAGTTCTCTTACTTTCTTGTAAATTTATATTATATTAGTTTTTAGGCTTTTTATTTTGTTCTAGTCATACATGTGTTATTTTTTATATTGGTGACCCTTGTTGTTACAATTGACAGATCCTTTCTTCAATGCCTGATGCAAATGGTCAGATCTCTGCTTCAGTGATGGAAAGGCTTACTGCTGCTGCTGCAGCTGAACCTTACGGATCTGTTTCTTGTGCTTTTGTGTCATATGGGTCTTGTGCTAAGGATATAGCTGATGGCTGGAAATATAGGAGCCGTTTGTGGTATGGTGTTGGGCTTCCATCAAAGACAGCTCAATTTGGTGGTGGTGGGAGTGGATGGGATTCTTGGAACTCTGCTTTGGAGAAAGATGCTGATGGCAACTGGCTTGAACTTCCTTTGGTAAGGAAGTCTGTGGCAATGCTCCAAGCATTATTGTTGGATGAGTCTGGGCTTGGTGGTGGTCTTGGTATAGGTGGGGGGTCAGGTACTGGAATGGGAGGGATGGCTGCATTATACCAATTATTAGACAGTGACCAACCTTTTCTGTGCATGCTTCGGATGGTTCTTCTATCAATGAGGGAAGAAGATGATGGAGAAGAACATATGTTGATGAGGAATGCAAGTATTGAGGATGGGATGCGTGAAGGGAGGAAACCCCGCTCGGCACTGTTGTGGAGGTAAACAACCTTGGATGTTTATCTTATTTCATGCCCATAGTTAATCCATTGATGAATAGCTTCATAATAACTATTTACTTGGAGAAGTTCCACTATGTTTGGCTACTATGAGATGCTTTTTCCCTCTCTATGGTCAGCCAATACTTAAGTTGCACTATTTTAATTTTCTTGTGCAATCTTATAAAAAATTTGATTTACCCTAGAAATAGAATCTCAATTTGTCATCTTTCTTTTTATCCAGGTAGATAGATTTCATTCATCTTAAACAAAAAATGCACCACAGGACAGTTCAAACAACCAAATATGAGTGTGTTGTATACATATGATACATGGCTTTGGAATTAGTTGTTGTTTTTATGTTATTTTGTGTGTTTTAATTCTGCTTGTGGGTGTATGTCATTTGTTATGTGTCGTTCTTGTGTGTTGTTTGTTGTACTAGCTAATAGATCTATGATCAAGCGCCCTCCCATGTTCATTATGAATAAAAGATGTAGAGCCATGTTGGCTCTAATACCATGTCAATGACTTTTCAACTCAAAAGGTTAAGCTGGTAACTAAAGGTCCATGAATAGCTTTATTATAATTTCTGACAGTCTTCAGACATTTAGAATCAGCTGGTCCTTTATATCTTCTGAGTTTGGTTTTTCCCCCTTGAAATATTTTTAAATGTTTTATTTTTTGGTATCGATCAGATTAACTATGCTTTCTTTGATTGCCTTTCTATACTATGACGGAAAGTGAAAACTCCTATTACTGTTCCACCATTGTTAGCTTTATTTTGTATGCATAGTGATAAAATATATCCTAAAATATAGGTGAATATATGCATGTTTGTGTGCGTGCGTGTGTATTTATATATATCTTTGATGAATTTAAACTACCATTACTTCATTGTTATCAGCGTCCTTTATTTGTTACCCTCAAGTCTCACCTATGTAAGTATTTAATTCATACATTCTAGTTATAGAAAACAGTTATTTTTTCATTTTTTCTTCTGCATTATTTGAACAATTTTTCAAAGACATGTAAAATAAGAAAACGTTGGTGGTATATTAAATTATTCACTCTTTTTTAAACAGTGTTCTCTCACCTGTTCTCAACATGCCACTTTCTGATTCTAAGAGACAAAGAGTTTTGGTAGCGTCTTCTGTGCTTTATTCTGAGGTTCGTGTTTTCAGCACTGACTATATTATATTTTCTTACTGTATAAGGTATATGTCATTTATCTTTTTATTCTGCACAACCATTGTAGTTATCACAGTACAACTTGTCAGCAGGTATATCATGCTGTGGGCAAAGACCTAAAGCCTCTCCGTAAGCAGTACCTCGAGGCTATTGTACCCCCATTTGTTGCTGTTTTAAGGAGGTGGAGGCCTGTTTTGGCTGGAATTCATGAACTAGCTACTGCTGATGGTTTAAATCCTCTCACTGTTGATGATCGTGCATTGGCTGCTGATGCCCTGCCAATAGAGGTATTTTTATAAGCATGTATATGTAACATTGAATCAGATATATGTGCATGCATATTGCTGGATAGCATGATTAGATCAATAAAACATGTTTGACACAAATTTCCATGAAGGACGCTGATCTGGATGTACAGATGTTGTCTGCATGCAGATATCTCTGCTGAAGCCATGACCTCTTTGGGCCATTAGCTACAAATAGTAATTTTATGCATGTTTCTTTCTACTCATCACTTATATCCTTATTCCTAGATAGGATTGGTTTTATTAGATATTTTAAATTTAAAATTTTGTTAGGTAATATGATTAGGCGTGTGATCTCTGTACAGATCAATGGGCGTTAGTAGGTGTGTGATCTTTTCGAGCCATAAAAGGTCACAATAATTCTATCTGGCTCCATGAGACCCCTAAACACGAAGCCAATGTCTGCCTCAGTGTCTCCTACCCAAGCAAACGGCCATGAAACTGTAACGATATGACAAACTCTGGCTAAAACCACATCACAGGTTATCGTTTCAATGAAAATAATTATTTGAAGTGGTCATAGTGTGCTTTTGTGTACATTAGAGGGGAGAAGAAACAGACGTAACCTTTAAATCTTGTGCATAGTTATATTTGGAGACCATCTCAAAGAAAAACCCTAAGTAGAGCAAGATGGTTTGTTACATCTGTTGATGATCATACAAGATTAATTTAGGTCATCTTTTCATGGTAAAAACAAAGATTGTCCATAATTGGGACTTAGGTAGTATGAGATAATCAAATCTCACATTGAGTAGTATAGGATACTCAATGAGGTGTTTAAGTTGGTTGGTTTTCTCATTTCGATAGTTAGCTTTTGGGGGGAAGGTTCCCTATCTTGGGTATCCCATACTTCGTCTACAACTCTACATCAATTGGCCCCCTTTAAGAGCCGACGACTTGACGGCTGCATACTAAGACACTTTACTCGACTCTCCCATCGGTCAGAATTCCTCCACTAGTCAAAACCTTCAATAGGTAGCCCTCTCTGAAATTGTCGACACCCAAGCTCTGATACCATTGATGGATACCCAAATAGGATGAGGAATCTCTTCCAAAAGCTAGCTATTCTTAAATACCCCATTGAGTATCCCATACCACTTAATGTGGAACTTAGGTATACCATACTACCCAAGTCTCCACCAGTTCACATTTTTAAAACCTTTTATTTTATAGCCTTGTTCAAAACTAATTCAAAACTAGTATTAAAGTCCCAGAAGTGATACTACCAAATACTACTCTAATATTTAATGAGGACAGTATTTTGAAAATCAAGGCATTATCTCATGTGTATGATGCATAACCTTAGGTTTGATTTTATAACACTAGTGCCTTGTTTGGTTTGTGGAGGTGTTTTTGAAGAAAGTGGAAGTGGAAGAAATGTTTAAAAGTATGTTTGGTTTGACGATGAAAGTATTGGGTATTTTTTGTCTAGTATTTGTATTTATAACATCAAAAGACTAAAATACCCTTTTTAAAATTTAAAAAAGAAACTATTTGCATAAACAGACCATCATAAACGCTGCCAAGAACCACCCTGAAAGGCCACCCAAACCCACCATCATCACCACAGACACCACCAGAAATCATCATGGACCACCACCTCCAGCCACTTTTTGAAAACCAAACCCTAGGCTCCCACAAACCACAGCATGGCCCACTGCCATCTTTGACAACCAGAAAATTGAACAAGAAATTGAAGAACTCCAAAAACCATTTACAGGAAAAACCCACAGCGTCTATGGTGTCAATTATAGATCATTTTTGCAATATTTATACAACAACAAAAAAACCGTCGATCAGTTTTGCAACATTGAAGATTTGGAAGTTGATTACAGATTTGGCTAACAATTTTGCAACAGTGAAGAACTCCAAAATCCCATAGCTGTTGATGGTGTCAAACCTAGAAAATGAGGAAGATACAAATCTTTAAGCAAATCTCGCCGTCGTGGTAGCGAAGCCATTGTCGTTGCCGTTCAACCTGCTGTCCTCCTCGTCATCAATAGTGTTGTTCAGGGAAGTCATCATATGTGTGTCAGGGGGGAGAAAGAGAGGTGCGGTGGTGGAGAAAGAGAGATGTCTGATGCTATTAAACAGTTGGAGGGACAAAATGGTTAATCAATCAAATATTTGAGGGTATAATAGACAGAAAAAGTTCATTTCCATGGAAGTGGACCACTTCCATTGACACCCCTATGGAAGTCCACTTCCAGCATTTTGATGCCTCCAGTACACCAAACATACGTCTAGATGGAATCCAGTGCCATATCCGTTTCTATCATCACACTAGCGTACCAAACAGGGCATAGGGTTTAGTCACAGCCATCTTATGGACTGTAGCCCAACAGAGAATGAGGAGGCTATTGGGGTTTTGGTTAATGTTCTACTCTTACCATGGTCAATAATGAAACCCAAATAGAATGTAGCATGGATTTAATTAAATTGGAAAAGATTTAATATTGTTTTAATATTAAATAATATATTATAACATAATATATAATATAATATAATTTTAGTATTTTAGTATTAACTTATATTATATTGGGCTAAATTCTTAAGATCTCTAGTCTAACTAGGAATCCTAATTAGACTACATTAATTTCAAATTTGCCATCCTTTGTGTGCAACCTTGTAGGCTTTTACTTCCTCTGGGCTCGAATATAAGAAACTTTGGAGGAATTTGCCTTGGTTCAAAATATATGTGGATTGTTTGGTGCATTTAATAATCTTTTCCTATACTACCCCTTATTAATTACATTTGAGAGAGAAAAGATACTAGTGAAACAATAATTACATGATATGAGTTTTAGGCATTAAATGGGGGTATTTTAAAAAAAAAAATCATTTGTGACAAATTTAATGATCTGAACTACTTTTAATTGTTTTCTTTGATTTGTGTAAATTAGTTATTTGTTCCTTATATTTGAAACTAGAGGTAGTATCATTTTGGCAGTTATCATAAAATAAAACTTATTGTAGCATCAGAAACAGTGAGCGGTATTTAGCAATATATCATTGCCATTCAATGTGAGAAGAATGCCTGCGATCAATGTTTCAACTAGTATAATCTCTTTTGTCTAGATATCAAGATTGAACATGAGGCATGAAATGCATTATCCTTTTTATAATTCAATTTATGTTTTTTGATCCCTGATTGCACTAACTTAAAAACAAATGAATCATATCATATATAGACACAGTTCAGCATGACCGTGCATTTCTTAGTCCCACTCAATCAAGGGGCCCTTAGGTATCACTTATCCTTTACAAAAGGGACAAAATCCCATCAAAATCATTCACATTTCTGTGTGAGAAATTAGGGTATAAACCGATGATCAATTCACTAAATAACAAATGGTCCATATAGTGATGAGGAGATAGCACCGAATCATATCAAATCCCTCATCAAAGGCTAAAAACAAATCTAAATCTAATCAAATAAGAGAAATAAGAGAGATAACTAAAGACGGATACTGTAATTTAAAATGGGCTAGGGTAATCTTGGCCTATTCTAATACTCCCTCCTTAAGCTGGTGAATAGCTATTTATCATTCCCAGCTTGCTTTTTAGTTCCTTGAAATTGATCCTTGCTAATGCCTTAGTCATGATATCTGCCACTTGGAATTTTGTAGAGACACAGGATAGATCAATGATTCTTGCTTCAACCTTTTCCTTGATGAAATGCCTATCCACTTCGAAATGCTTCATACTATCACGTTGAATTGGATTTTTTGCAATTCCTGTGGCTGCCATATTGTCACACCATACCTTGATAGGACTCGGTGCTTCAATTTCCAATTCCCTCAAAATTCGTGTAATCCAAATCCCTTCACAAATCCCAAAAGCTAGAGCTCTATATTCTGCCTCATCCATGCTTCTAGCAACATGTTGCTTCTTGCTTCGCCAAGTTATCAAATTTCCCCAAACATATGTGCAATATCTAGTGGTAGACCTTCTATCTGTTACTCATCCAACCCAATTAGCATCAGTATAAACTTCAACATTTCTTTGATGTCCTTTGGCAAATAACAACTCCATTCCTAGAGTCATTTTCATATACTTCAAAATCCTGTATATTGCATCCATGGGCTCTTCTCTCGGATTATGCATGAATTGGCTGACAATACTAAGTAGAAAACTAATATTTGGTTGAGTGTGTGACAAGTATGTAAGTTTTACAACCAGTTTTCGTTATCTATGTCAACCGGTGCTCCTTCTTGCTTCAAGCCAATCTTAAAATCTGATTCCATGGGTGTATCCACTGGTTTAGCACCAAGCAAGCCCTGTTTCCTTTAAGAGATCCAATGTGTATGTTCTTTGTGACACACTAATCCCTTTATAGGATCTTGCCACCTCTGTTCCCAAGAAATACCTCAACTGCTCAGGCCTTTGACCTCAAATTTAGTAGCTAAGTTTTGTTTTAATGAGTCTATCTCTACAGCATCATCACCAGTAATTACAATGTCATCAATATAAACAATCAGTATGGTCTTTTTTCCACTTGAGCATTGTACAAACATAGTGTGATCAACCTAGCTTTGTACATAACCAAGCTTCTTAACAACACAAGTAAACCTTTCAAACCAGGCTTGTGGAGACTGTTTAAGCCCATATAAAGGTTTTCAAAGTTTACAAACCTTTGTGTCATTAGGAGAATTCTTTAATCCTTGTTGAATTTCCATGTATACCTCTTCCTCCAAGTCTCCATTTAGAAATGCATTCTTCGCATCTAATTGATGAAGTGGCCACTCTAAATTGGCTGAAAGAGAAAGAAGCAATTTGATTATTAAACTTAGTTATTGGGGCAAATGTCTCCTCATAATCGATACCATAGGTTTGAATAAACCCTTTGGCAACTAATCTGGCCTTATATCTACTAATACTACCATCAGCATTATAATTGATGGTAAATACCCACTTACATCCCACTATTGTTTTCCCTTTAGGAAGGCCTGTTATCTCCGAAGTTCCATTTTTTAACAATGCATTCAACTCTTCAGTTATTGCTTCCTTCCACTTAGGATCAGTAATTACTTCTTGAGATGTAGATGGAGTTTTTTCTTCAGATATACTAGCAACAAAAGCTCCCAAACTAGGAGATAAATTGTTGTAAGATACATACTTGCTTATGGGATGTTGAGTACATGATCTCTTCCCTTTCCTTAAAGCAATAGGCCGGTGCAAATCATCAGAATTTGTCTCCAGTATAGATTCAAGGTCTTGTGTAGGAATGGGATCATCTCCTTGTTGAATAGTGCCCTTGTTTTGCCTTGAATATGTCTTTATCTCTGGCTGTATTTCCTGCATATTGGGTACTTCCACCCTAGATTCAATTATATGAGGGCTCTCAATGGTAGTAGGGTCTGTATGGTTAGGTTTCGGTTCAAGATGGGAATTGTTTAGGGCATTTTCTGATGTATTAGAGTCACGGCTAGAAACAACAGGGCTATTTTTGCTCAAATTCAGGAAAATCATGTGAATTTTGAGGTTGTTGAGGTCCAGAATCAAATGGCATAGGTGTAGAACTAATCTGGAGTGGTTCAAATCTGTCACAAATTAGCCATTGACTGTTGTATTTCTCCCTTTGAATGGATAATTTGGGGTAATATGCCTCATGTTAAAAAAAATTGACATTCATGAAAGCATATAGTTTGTGATAAACAGGAGAGTAGCACCAATAGCCTTTTTGGGTGGATGAATAACCAAGAAAGATACATTTTTCAGCTCTAGGTTCCAATTTGCTGGATTTTTCATAAACAAATGCAACAGACCCAAACACCTACCGAGGTTAAGAGGGAAACAGGTGATTATTAGGATAATGTTCACAAAATTTTTGAGTAGGAGTTTGGAAATTTAGGATCTTAGATGGGAGGTGATTGATGAGATAGGAGGCATTTAGGACAGCATCCCCCCAATAGAAGTTTGGAACATTGTGAGTAAACATTAGGGATCTAGCAACTTCTAATAGATGTCTATTTTTGTGTTTAACAATCCCATTTTGTTGAGGGGTATAAGGACAAGATGTTTGATGGTGTATCCCATGAGTTTCACGATAGTTTTGGAAACTGCCACTTCGATACTCTCTCTTATTATCACTTCGAAGAATTTTTATTGATGTCTGAAATTGATTTTGTATGAAGGCATGAGATTTTTGGAAGATATCAAACACATCAGCCTTTTGTTTCATTAAAAATACCCAAGTGAGACAGGTATGATTATCAATGAATGTGACAAACCATCTAGCTTTAGAGAAGCAATCAACTTTGGATGGACCCCAAATATCACTATGAACAAGAGCAAAAGGATGTGTAGGTTTATATGGAGAAGGAGAAAAGGTATTTTGAGTAGATTTGGCAATTTTGCATATGTCACAATGAAAGTCATCAATTTTATTCATGAATTCAGGAAAAAAATACTTCATATAACCAAAACTAGGGTGGCCTAACCTATAATGCCATAACATAATGTCTTTATTTGAATTTGCGGAAAAGACAGAAACAACATCTTCTTTAGAATCTTGTGATCCTCCAAAGTAGTAGAGACTTTCCCATTCCTTAGCAATTCCAATCCTCTTTCCCAAAGTCAAATTCTGAAAAATACAGCAGGTAGTAAAGAAATTAACATAACACTGAAGTTGCAAAACTGCCCTTTTAACAAATAGAAGGTTACATTTAATTTTAGGAACATAGAGCACATTAGTAATTACAATCTCAGCCGTAATTCTTATGGTCCCAACACCACACACCTTTGCATAAGTACCATTAGCAACTTTCACACTAGTATACTCACAGAATGTATGAAATTCAACAAACAGCTCTTGGAAACCAAAAATATGGTCAGTTGCTCCTAAGTCTACAATCCATATATTTGTAGATTTCACACTAGCTCTAAGAGTAGCTGTTAATGACATACTTGCCTGTGTATGGGTAACTGATAGAATAGATTTCTCACCCTGTGCAGTATGTGCAGCTGGATTTTCTGGTTTTACAATGAGCTTCTTTAGTGCCATCATATGTTCTCTGCTCAATATTGCCATATCAGTTTCTGAGTTCACAAGCATGCCTCTCGCCGTTGCTTGACATTAGGGGGTTTTTCATGTAGTTTCCAGCATGTTTCTTTGGTGTGTCCATTCCTATTGCGGTGTTCAAACCATTTGTTTGGCTTCTTTCCCTTCTAATCCACCAGTGTATTCCCTCTTAAGGCCATAGCTAAGATTTCTGCACTTGGAACTATAGGAACAATTTGCAGTAATTCCTTTCTACTTTTTTCACACTTCACCATGTTGACAGTGTCTTCAAGAGATTAAATTGGACGCATACCCATGATCCTTCCATGTATTTCCACATAAGTGCTGTTCAAGCCAATCAGGAATTTTTAAGTGCATCTTCTGTCCACCACCCTTTTATAGATTATCTCATCCTCATGACATGTCCATTCATGATCTCATAGAGATCAACTTGCTGCCATAGTTTGGAGAGAGCATTGTAATAGATGGTGACAGATTTTTGTCCTTGTTTGAGGCCTTCAAGGAGCTGTTCAACTTGAATCAAGGCAGCGTAATTCTCTCAGACAAAGTAGGTTTTCTTCGTTGATTCCTAGATTTGCCTAGCCAATGTAGCCATCAAATAGTTCTCATCGATTTCTGGGATCATGGAATGTATCAACCACGTCATCACCATATTTTTCTCACTTAACAACAACTTATAACTGGGGTCACTGTGTTCAAGAACTAGGGCTTCACTAGAGAGGTAATTTCTCCTTGCCTTTCCCTCGAATGAACGTCAAAACATTCCTCAACCATTGTAGGTAGTTACTACCTATTAAGCGATGAACCACCATCACTGGGGTTGAGATTTCAGGTCCACCAATTGCAGAGGGATGCACAACACTTGATGAACCCAAGCCGCCACTGCCACCGCCACCAGTTCCACCATGGCCGGACACGAGAGGAGTAGAAGAGCTAGAGGAGTGTGCTGTTTGGTGCGAAATAGTCTCCTGTTGTAGTGTCTCACCAGCCAGTGGTGGATTTTTGTTTCCACCGTTGGCAGCATAGGCGCCTATTTGGAATGGAATCTGCCTAGGGATCATTGCCGACAGCCGGCTTTGATACCATGTGAGAAATTAGGGCAGAAACCAATGATCAATTCACTGAATAACAAAGGGTACATATAGTGATGAGTAGATAACACCGAATCATATCAAATCCCTCATCAAGGGAAGAAATTAGGAAATTAAAAACAAATCTAAATCTAATCAAATCAGAGGAATAAAAGAGATAAATAAGACTGTAATTTGAAATGGGCTAGGGTAATCTCGGCCCATTTCAATACTTTGCATGATTTGTGATATACTTGATCACCACCTTTTTGGCTGTCCCTGTTACAAGTAATGTAAGGTATCAAAGTGTATGACTCCTCATGTAGGGAACCATGATGATTTCAGGTCAAAAGACCAAACACATCATGGCTACTATGAGAATTGTTTAGGACACATTTTCAGCAATTTATGCAGCATTTTCATTATGGGTTAGTCAAGTATGTTTGTTCTCTAACAAGTACCCATGTAATGACTTAATATCTCATATCCATAACTGTGGTCATATGTCAACCTACATACTAGTCTCGCTATGTTATTGCTGTCCTAGTTCACAGTAATATTTGACTAGGGACGATTAAGTGAATCATGAAATGTAATGATGGAGCCTTTTGTCAAGAGAAGGTTGAGACTTTTCCTAAGACCCACAATAGAAGTGCTAAGAAGAGAGAAACTGTTGGTCAAGGGAATTGCACAACTTTATACTCAAAGAGGAAGAAAGGATGGAGACAAGTGATGGGATAGGCAGATACAAGTATGGGGAGTATTTTGGTGTGGAGATCACTTTTATGGTTTAGAATCTTCTGTCTGGAGAGAGGGGAGTTCAGTTCTGTCATTTTGAACGTAAGAGTGCTGTGAGGAGAGTTCTGGCCTCTCTAATGCCAGGGTCATTGCCTTGTTTGTGAGTTTGTTTGTTCAGTTGTAATCTTTGTTGTTTGATTTCTGGTGTAATAGGGATTTGGGTTTTGGCTAGAATCAGTGTCTGTTTTTTGAAGTTGATTTGGTGTATTTTGTTATATGAATCAGTATCAGAACCGAGCATTTCCCTCAATCTTTGTTGCTGTCTTTGTTATATCATCAGGTTTGCAGGTTCCTAACATATTCTTATTGAATTTGCTTGAAAAATATAATGCAATGTATATAATCAATCATCTTATGAATGGCTTCTAGAGCATACGGCAATCTTTTGGCCATCAGCATTGGGGCCATCACCATTACCCACATGGTTGACTATGCATGGCAAAAGCCTCAGAAACACAATAACCACAAAATACTAATTCATTCATATCCATTATATGCATATCCTCCCCTATTTATTATAATGGAGGTTTATAGCTAATTCCTTAAGTACCCCTTCCCTTTCCTAATTACTTCTACCCCCAATTCCCTTTTAACAGTTGATAAAAGGATAGAGCTGCTACAAGAGAGAGAAAATTCACCATTGACTGTAAGTAACCTTAAGTTATTCCCTCCAAGGTTCTGATGCCATAATAAATGCGAGATGGGAGAGAAACCTTTGTGTTAAATGTATCTAGTGTGTTCTGACATATAGTGGCTATGCTATTGTTCAAGGTATAAGGTAATTCTTTATACTACATGGCTGTACTCAAAAGTGCTACAGCATAAAAATGCCAGAGCTAGCATTTACACATATGGACAGCTATTGATCACGTTAATTTCAAAAGGTTATAATGGTTATTTCGTAACTTAGTGTTGACCATTAAAACTGAAACACACTTTTTATGTTTCTGTTATTCAGTTCTATGTGCCTGCTCGTATGATTTTTTCTGCAGCAATGGATGTTCAAGAAAGAAAGTTGTTATGCACTGAAGATATTCCTTATCGTGCTAGGTATTAATTAATTTTTTTGATCTAGCTGCATTAATCTGGCCGTGGATCTGTTATTTCTTTCAGGCTGCTCTTGCTATGATATCTCCAGCCTGGGCTGCTGCATTTGCATCTCCACCTGCGGCAATGGCGTTGGCAATGATTGCAGCTGGTGCTTCAGGTGGTGAAGCCCCAGCTCCTGCAACAACTGCACATCTTAGGCGTGATACCTCACTTCTGGAGCGCAAACAAGTTAGGCTTCATACATTTTCAAGCTTTCAAAAGCCTTTGGAAGTCCCTGGTAAAGCACCACCACTTCCCAAGGACAAAGCTGCTGCAAAAGCTGCTGCTCTGGCAGCTGCTCGTGATTTTGAACGATTTGCAAAGGTTGGTTCTGGAAGAGGTCTTAGTGCTGTTGCAATGGCTACATCTGCACAGCGAAGAAGTGCTGGTGATGCGGAGCGTGTTAAGAGGTGGAATATCTCTGAAGCTATGGGAGTTGCCTGGATGGAATGTTTGCAGCCAGTTGATACGAAGTCAGTATATGGGAAGGATTTTAATGCTTTATCCTATAAATTTATTGCTGTTCTTGTTGCCAGTTTTGTGCTAGCAAGGAATATGCAACGATCTGAGGTTTGTTCACAAGTTGTTACTGTGGTTTCCTAATTATTGAGAATGGCCTTACTAATGTTAAATTTATTATTTCATAGATTGACAGGCATGCTCAAGTTGATGTAATTGCCCGGCATCGGATACATATTGGAATTCGTGCATGGAGAAAACTCATTCACCAGTTAGTGGAGATGAGAAGTCTTTTTGGGCCTTTAGCGGATCAATTATACAACCCACCTCGTGTATGTTGTGATGTGCTTTTCAAACTGGCATTGCTGAACTTTCCATTATTTGTATCTTCTCACCTTTTTCTGGCCATAGATGCTGTCTTTTATGAGTAAGGAGAAAGATAATCTATGGGGATGCACATTGCTTACTTTTTCGGTCTCTTTTGCCCTGAACAAAATTCTAAAACTTACATGGCAAGTTCAGCCATTACATTTTCTGGCAAACTAGCTTGTATTCCTGCCATTTTTACTTGTCAAAAGCCTTTAAAAAAATTTTTTGTAGTGGGGGATGTTTATTTCTCTCTCTCTCTCTCTCTCTCTCTCTCTCTCTCGTGGAGGAGGGAGATGGTTCTTTTGAGCTGAGGCTTTGGTATTTCTATTTGTCTTTTCTTTTCCTTTAGGAATTTTTTTAAAGGATTTCTTCTGTTTCCAGCTTATACTCTCTTTAATTAAAATTTTCTTCTATGTAAGAAAATCACTTTTTAGTATTAATTTATTTGGTGATTTATTTTAATCTTAAATTTTTTAGGTTTTCTGGAAGCTAGATTTTATGGAAAGTTCTTCAAGGATGAGACAATGTTTGAGGAGGAATTACCAAGGGACTGATCATTTTGGTGCTGCTGCCAATTATGATGACTATTCTGAGGAGAAAAAGGATCAGAGTACTCCAATATTGTCAGCGGAAGCAATCTCGATGGAGGAAGTCAATGAAGATGAAGAACGCACAGAAATTGTGAATGGGGATGGTATGATCAATGATATTGAGCTGAAAGGGGAGAATGAGCCTAGACTTCCTGAATCAACTGAGCAAACCCTTCGTGCATCTGTAGAATCAACTGGTACTCAACTTGCAAGTGATGAAAATTTTGTCCAGAATTCGTCTGCCATTGCCCCTGGGTATGTTCCTAGTGAACTTGATGAAAGAATTGTTCTCGAGCTCCCATCAACGATGGTCCGGCCACTTAAGGTTGTTCAAGGAACCTTCCAAGTAAGTTTTATTGGCTTAAGTTGGAAGTTATATTTGAAAGGAAACTAACAATTTGGTTTGTGAATTTGATTGCCCATTTAACTTTAGTCACTAAAAAATTAGTGAGTACAGAGGACAGTCACTGAAAATAACACTTGAAGCAAATTAGTCCTTTACATGCTATGAATTTGTTATTTTTTTTTTGGACTAACTCGTCTATTCACTAAATATTTAAGGACTAAAGCTAAACATATTTAACCTCAATTAGAGACCGAATTATTTACTTTGTAATTTTTACAATGATCTAAATAGTTCCACATTTGAAACTCACCTATGAGGGAAACTGTCCTGAAGATATTGCTGAGGTTTCATAGTAGATTTTTTTGAAGTATGTCTTTGTGTCTGCCTTGCATTTTATATCAATTTTTAGTGTAAATTGGTAAATATATAGGGTTACTGGTAGGGATGAAGCAAAGTTCAAGAAAAGTGAGTGAAAAGGATTGGAGAAAAATGCTATCTGTCACAATTAGATTCCCTCCTTTTGGCTTGGCATGCTCTGTAAATCTTGCTCGTTGGTTTCATTGGATGTCATTCCGCTTGACATGATGGGTGAGGAAAAATAAAGTCTGTCATGTTGGCCTTTCACCTAAAAAAATTGAGAAAAAAATTATAGTTAAAAACCTATGTTGAAGTTGTTTATATTGAAAGACGTTAAATTTTTTAAATTATTTTCAATGACATAAAGGCAAAAAGTTTTAATTTGAGGTTCTGAAATATAATTTTTCCATGTAGCTTAAATTTGAAATTAAATGAAGGATCCAACGACTGAAAAGTTTAAACTGCATAGAAGTAATTCAGGATTTCAAGTTAAAACATTTTGTCCTCAAGTTTTTCAAAATAACTTCATTTTTTTAATTTAACGATTTCCAGCATAAATATGTTCAACTTGGTGTCTTCAATTGTAGTCTTTTCATTTTATAAGATGAGAAGGTAACACTACGTGCTTCAGTTTTTCTCTCCCATCGAGATGACAAATGGAGAGACTTTCATTCAATGAAGCTTAGCATGGAAGATTTGCTAAATATGATGGTCATATTCGTGCTTCAAGATGATGGAACCCAATTGCCTATTTGTTGTTTTATCTATATTTTGGTTTTTAAAATTTTAATTCATTTAAGAAATGGTCGTGAAATTTACTAAAATTTAGGTTATGAAAAATTCCAGTTGTTTGGTTCAAGTCCGATTGAATTGATGTCAAAATGAGAAATAGTCAAGAATTTATAAAATGTGTTGAAAGTAGTTTTGATGTCTGCTACCTTGGATCATTTCCACCAAAGTCGTTTGAAAAGATTTGGTAACTAGAAGGAATACAAAGTTTTGTGGCAATGGTTGGTCTATGTGATTCTGAGGTTTGTCTAGTTGGAGAGAAATGTCTGTATCACAGTTTCTAACATCCAAAGAGATGGGACAGCTCTCCTTAATTTAATAATTTTTAATTTAGGACTTGTCTTATGTTGTTTTATGTCAAAACGTATTTTATTTTCTTTATATGAGGATTTCTTATGCTCCTACTTTTTGTACACCCTTCTTTCAGTTTCAGTAGAACTTATTTATCCACATATATATATATATTTAAAGAGTTCTTTGGCAAACATATGTTTCACAAGGCTAGTCTTGTTGCTATGGTATTTTTTCTATGGTTTATGTAACTTTTGCTTTTTTCCTGGAAACAAAATTATGTGGCAACTTTTATATAGAAGTATTACGTGGCAACTTTTTGTGGGATATTTTGAAGCATGAAATTTTATCTTTGCACAAATATTCTTATTGATGGAATTTCATCAAACTTTTATTTTGAGGGAAAGATGTGTGAAGAATTTTGAATGTCTTCTTGGCTTAGTTATGGTATATGGAGTAATGTATAGTACCCTTCTCTGGTTGAAGGTGACCTCTAGAAGGATAAATTTTATAGTTGATAAAAGTGAGATCAGCACCCCAAAGGAAGGGCTAGATCCCAGTTTTGAGGAAGTAGACCAAGAAAAGGATCGTAGCTGGTTAATGTTATCTCTTCATCAAATTTATAGCCGGAGGTAATCTCTTTTCTTTCACAAAAAAAAAAAAGTTTATGAATTTGCTCTTTTGTTTGTATATATTTGCGTTCAAGTCTGAGTACACTAACTTTGGTGATATCTATCCAAGAGGAGTTATAGATCCTCTAATAAGATCAGAAAAGAGCGAGGAAGAGAAAGTGAGATAGGGAATAGTGAAGAAGCATATTTCATAGATTCAAAACATACTTTCACACAACTCCATCGCACAAAACTTGGTGCAATTAACTCACATGCTTCAATGTATACTTGAAGACCAATGGATGAAATGATAAATTGACTAAAATATCTCTGTTAATGATATAGAAAGAACAACTAACTCTCACCCCTTGAGATTATTTATATCATAACCTTCCTCCTCAAGAGCACTGTTGTCCCTAATAGGTGGTACAGCTTAGCATACACTGGAAATTTTCTCTGAAAATCAAACCAAATCATCCATGTTGCATCCTCAATAGCACACTCTTGCCACTGAATTGGGACCTCAGCAATGGCATGGTGCCTCCGTTTAATCATTCTTTTATCTAAAGTGGCCATTGCTTTCTGAGCATTTGGTAACTGGTTATGATGGGGTGGAGTATAATTGGTTGGAATTTATGGATCCAGGCATTTCTTTAATAAAGAGACATCAAAAGTAGGGTGAATTGTTGATGTTGGGGGTAGTTCGAGTGTTTAGGCAACAATGCCTTCCTAGCAATGACTAGATATGGGCCATGCTATCTGGTAGATAATATTTCTGAGCTTCTGGGTTGAAATGATCACTATCGGTATGGCTGCAGTTTTAGTAAAACATAATCACATCAAAGTGCCTTTCCGATCTTAGTAACCCAGCCTGTTGTTTCATCCAATTGCTTGTGCTGATGCAATGCAACTTAAGAATTTTATCTTTTAGGATTTAGTATTAGGATTTATCTTTTAGTTAGATTTAAAATAATTTGTAAAGTGTTCTTATCTTTCAGGACTCTAGTAGTTAAGTTCAAAACCAGGGTTCGGATTAGGGCTTTATAAATAAGCCCTATGGACTCTGACTTTGCCTATTGAATAATATTTGAGTACTCCTTGGTTATACTCTCTCTCCTTCAAATTCTTCTATTTCTCCCTCCCTCCCTCCTCCTCTCTCCCTTACTTTTTCCAGTGTCCTGCATCAGTCTTATTTTCATCAATTTAATTACTAGGGAAATTTTCCTTATTTAGAAATCCATTTGGAAGCTTGAAGCTCCTTTTGAAGTTGCTTGTTTAGACATCAGCACAGAATAGTGTTAATACCAATGACATCTTGCAAAATTACTGATGAATTCGGTTGGTGGGAAATGCTTGAATTTTCAGAGGTTCCTCATTGCCTTTATGGGATATGTTTATGTTTGTGGCTTCTCTCTATGTCTCTGCTTCTCTCTCTAGTTCTCTTTACTTATTGGTTTTCTTATTCGGGAGGATATCTTATCCTCTTCTCGTGCATTTTGTGCACTTTCTTGAAATTTCTTCTATAATACAATAAAAATTCTTTCTTTTTGCTTAAATGTTGAATTCTTTGCTTTTGAAGATTTTGTCCTGTATAAATGTTGGTTTCTACGACAGATATCTCCTTAGAAGAAGTGCTTTGGAGCTCTTTATGGTTGACCGGTCAAGCTTCTTCTTTGACTTTGGGGTACTTATTAAATGTGTTGCTTTTTTAGTGCTCCCAATAGCCGTATAATTCTGACCATTTTACTGATAATTCTTCAATTATTTACCTGCCTCTGTCCTTTTTTCATCTTCAGAATAGTGAGGGGCGAAGAAATGCATATCGTGCAATTGTCCAAGCACGTCCTCCTCATTTAAACAACATATATTTGGCAACCCAGGTTGAATCCTTATGGTTACTTCTCTCATTCTCTTTTTCCTCTCACTCCATCTGGTCTTAGGATAAGTATTACGTAAATGAATTTTAGTTCTATTTTTTGTGTTTTCTTTTATTTTAATCTTTGTTAATCAAGTCTTTTGGGAATGGATTTGATATTTTTTGGTCCAAGAATCTGAAAAAGCAACTTCTCTTTGCAGAGACCTGAACAACTTTTAAAAAGAACTCAACTTATGGAGCGCTGGGCTAGGTGGGAGGTATGAAGTAGGCCTTAGTTCATGAGATATCTATTGTTTCTTAATTTGCATCCCCAGAAGTATATGAAATTCATGTTGCCCTTGTGCAGATCAGCAATTTCGAATATTTAATGCAGCTCAATACATTGGCTGGGCGTAGCTATAATGATATCACCCAGGTTGATCATCATTTTTAATGCAGTACTTTCTGTTGCTAATCTCTTGCCACCTATCTTTATTTGATCAATATTTTATCACTGTTATGCGTACTTGGCAGTATCCAGTTTTCCCCTGGATTCTTTCTGATTACAGTTCAAAGAGCTTGGATCTTTCTAATCCTTCCTGTTACCGGGATCTCTCAAAGGTTCTTTTCTTGAATGTTCCCTCAATCAGTTTATGTTTTCTTTTTTGCATTTTTCTTTTGTTACTAAAGCGTTTGATTTTGTTGCAGCCTGTTGGGTCACTGAACTCTGATCGGCTAAAAAAATATCAGGAGAGATACTCTAACTTTGATGATCCAATCATCCCCAAATTCCATTATGGATCACACTACTCGAGTGCAGGAACGGTGTGTTTTCCCTCCATTTTCTGGCTTTTTTTGGCCATTTTTATCATGTTAGATTGTTAGTATTGTAGTGTGCTCTATATATATCTCTACTATTGATCTTTGTGGGAATATGAAATTCATCATATGTGCTCTATATATATCTCTACTATTGATCTTTGTGGGAATATGAAATTCATCATATTCAATGATATGATTACAAGGGCTTACAAACATGGTATATGTACACAAAAAAATAGAATTTCTCTAATAAATACCTAATCACCCTATTAATGAGATATGATTTGATTCTATGATTCAGCACATCCTAATCAAATATTCACAATTAATACAAGATATTTCTACACTCCCCCTGAAGTTGGATCATAGATATCTGATAGTGTTTGGCGCAGAAAAACTTGTTTATTTCATTGAGAATAGCATTACATATAGAGGCCTTATAGGGTGAATCTAAAATAAAGATAAAATCTCTGAGAATCTACTAAATCTGATTTAAATCAAACCAGATAGATATAAACAGTAAAAGATATAAAGGAGGATAAATCTAATCTTAAAAGATAATGAGATAATGAAGAAATATTAGTGTGTAAGAATTGGGCCTATAACAATTGGGCTTTAAGGCCCACTTCCGACACTCCCCTTCATGCTGGAGAATAAATGTTGATCATTCCCAGCTTACTGCTTAATTCCTTGAACCTTGTCCTTGTGAGAGCCTTTGTCAACACATCTGCAACTTGGTTCCCTGAGGAAACATATTTCAAATCAATTATCTTAGCATCAATCTTTTCTTTAATGAAGTTTCGATCAATCTCAACATGTTTTGTTCGATCGTGATGAATGGGATTTTTAGCAATTCCAATTGTGGCCATGTTATCACATTAAACATTAATGGGAGAAGGAATTTCAATTCTGAGCTCCATCAAGAGTCTTATAATCCACATCCCCTCACAAATTCCTAGAGCCAATGTTCTATATTCTGCTTCTACTGAGCTCCTTGCAATCACTGATTGTTTCTTGCTCCTCCAGGTAACAAGGTTACCCCATATAAAGGTACAAAAACCAGTTGTTGATCTTCTGTCAACCTTAGAACCTGCCCAATCTGCATCTGTAAATAATTCTATGTTCCTTGTTTTTCCTGTGGCGAAAAACAATCCTTTTCCAGGTGTCATCTTAAAATACTTAAATATCCTGTACACTACCTTTAAATGCTCTTCCTGTGAGTTGCTTATAAACTAACTAGCAACACTAACAGGAAAACATATATCAAGACGTGCATGTGACAGATAAATTAGTTTACCAACTAATTTTTGGTAGCTTTCCTTGTCAACTGGAGTGCTCTCCGCCTTGAACCCCAATTTACAGTTTACTTCCATGGGGGTCTCTACTGGTTTTGCATCTAGCATTCCTGTCTCTTTCAACAGATCCAGTGTATATTTCCTTTGGGATACACTAATTCCCAGTTTCGATCTTGCCACTTCCATGCCAAGGAAGTACCTGAGACTTCCAAAATCCTTAACTTCAAATTGAGTGGACAATTTCTTCTTTAAATTTTGAATTTCTTCAATATCGTCACCTATTAAGACTATATCATCAACATAAACAATCAAAACGGTGATCTTACCACTATTGTGCCTAACAAACAATTTAATCTGTTTGACATTGATTGTACCCATAAGACTTTACAACCTGAGCAAACCTTTCAAACCAAGCTCGAGGGGATTGCTTAAGCCCATATAGAGACTTATACAGCTCACACACTTTTCCAGCATTCCTTGTATTTTGTATTGAACTTTGCTACTAGAGGAAAGGTTTCCTGGTAATCAATACCATGAGTCTGTGTGAATTCCTTAGCTACTAGTCTTGTCTTGTACCTGTTAATAGTACCATCTGGGTTATGCTTCACAGTGAACACCCATTTACAGCCTACAATAGTTTTACCTTCAGGGAGCTCAGTCAACTTCCAAGTTTCATTCTTCGCAGGTGCATTAAGCTCATCTTCAATAGCATTCTTCCATCTAGGATCTATGATTGCTTCCTAAAAACTATTCGGAATTTTCTCCCTTCCAACATTAGCAACAAAATTTTTCAGATTGGATGACGATCGGCTATTAGATACAAATCTGTTAATAAGATGCTAGGTACAAGATCTCTTACCTTTCCTCGGAGCAATTGGCTGCTGTAAATCATCAAAACCTGGCTCAGTTACGGATTCTTGGTCCTGCACAGGAGTAGGATCATGCTCACTATCATCTCTTGCTTGATTTTCAGCATATCTGTTCCTCCTAGTATAAACTTGAATCTGTTTCTTAGGTTGGGTTTCTGGTGGAGGTTCAGAACTGTCCAGGGGAGAAATTGAGATAATTTCATTCTGCTCAGGTGCAGAATCAATGTTAGTAGGATCATTTTCTGGTGTAGGTTCAGTAGGGTTAGTGTTAGGTGGGAGAGGCATTATAGATGGCAAAGCTGGTGATATTTGGGGTATTGTAACATGCTCAAATGGTGTATTATGATCACAAACATGCCATTCACTGCCAGAATTCTCCCCCTGAATGGAAGGTTTGGCATAGTAAGGAAGGTGCTCAAAAAACTTGACATTCATGGAGACATGGATTTTGTTAGTGATGGGACAATAACACTTGTACCCTTTCTGAGTAGCAGAATACCCCACAAATACACATTTTACAGCCCTCGGAGCAAGTTTGTTTCCATTATTGACATGAACAAAGGTCACACACCCAAAAGTTCGAATGGGAATAGATGAAATGAGAGGTGAATTTGAATAGATTTCAGTGAATTTCTAAAGGGGAGTAGCAAATTTCAAAACTTTTGAAGGCATTCTATTAATCAAATAAGAAGCTGTCATAATAGCATCCCCCCATAAATAACTAGGAACATTATTTGTAATCAAAAGGGCCCTTGCTACTTCGAAAAGATACCTATTTTTCCTTTCAGCTATACCATTTTGTTGAGTAGTATTGACACATGAGGTTTGATGATGAATCCCTTGAACACTTAGGTACTCACCAAAATTAGAATTGAGATATTCCCTCCCATTATCACTTTGGAGATTTTGATTGAGGTTTGAAACTGATTTCTAATGAAAGCATGAAAATCCTTGAATATTTTGAAAACTTCAGATTTATCCTTCATTAGGAAAACCCAAGTTAGTCTTGTGTGATCATCAATGAAAGCTACAAACCACTTTGCTTTTGAGTTGGTTAAAACCCTTGATGGACCCCAAACATCACTGTGGACAAGAGCGAATGGGTTGAGAAGGTATTTGTTGTTGTGGGGAATAGGAACTTTTGGTTTGCTTGGAGAATTGGCAGATATCTCAACAAAAATCTGAACTGCTTTGTTGATCAAATTGGGAAACAAAATTTTCATTTAATCAAAATTCGGGTGTCCTAGTCTACGGTGCCACAATAGCACATCTTTATTTGACATAGTAGGATAGGAAAAGAAGAAACAGACAAAATTGAAGAAGAAACAGATGAAATTTGCTTGACTTTACTATTTGAGAGTCCTTCAAGATAGTAAAGTCCATCCCACTCCTTAGCATTGCCAATCCTCCTCCCCGATGCCAAGTCCTGAAAATCACAACCAATATCATAAAAAATTACGTAGCATCTTAACTGTTTTACAATCATTCTAATAGATAAGAGACTACACTCAATCTCAGGCATGTATAAAACATCCTTCAAAATAATTGTTTCAGTGATAATGACAGTTCCTTTTCCAGAACCTTGGTATATGTTCCATTAGCAACTTTTACCATTGTGTGCTTTGAATAAGCAGTAAATTCACAAAATAGTTCCTTAAAACCAGTAATATGGTCTGTGGCTCTTGAGTCAACTACCCAATTGTTCTTGTTTTGAACTATAATACTAAGAATAGCTGTCAAGGATATACCTGCTTGAGCCAAAGTTACAGAGGGAGTAGTTTGATTTGTCTTACTATTATTTTGAGTATTAAGTTGAACCTGTTTATCAAGTAATTTCTTCAAAATTGAAAGCTCCTCTATGCTGAAATTTGCAATCTCTGATTCAGGTCCTCCTACCATCATTCCTCTGTTCTTGGCATTCGTGGGCTTTCCATAAATCTTCCAACAATTGTCACGAGTGTGTCCACTCTTATTGCTGTGGTCACACCATTTGGTCACCATTTTCCCCCTTTGATAGTTGTTTAGTCCTCCTCTAGCCACCATAGTTGAAACTTCTGCAGGAGGAACATTAGGTGAGTATTGCACCAATTCTTTTCTGCTCTCTTCATATTTTATCATGTTGAGAGTTTCTTCAAAAGATGGAAAAGGCTTGGTACTCATAATTCTGGCTCTAACTTCTTCATATTCATTATTCAAGCCAAGAAGGAAATCATAAGTTCTCTCTTCTTCCACAATTTGTTTATAGTAAACCTCGTCTCAATGGCACGACCACTGTCAAATTTCATATAAATCTATTTGCTGCCATACCCGATTCAAAGCATTATAGTATTGTGTGATGGTCTTTTCTCCTTGCTTCAAGTTTCAAAGAGTTTGTTTGAGTTGGAAGATAGCTGCTTTATTTTCTCTAACCGAAAAGGATCTCCTAGTTGAATCCCACATTTCTTTGGCTGTAGCAGTAAGCAATTAATTTTCACTGATCTCAAGATCCATAGAGTGCACCAACCATGTCATTTTTGGCTACCCAAGTGTCATAGCCAACCTCTCCAGGTTCTAGTATCCTCCCTTTGCTAGTGAGATACTTCTCTTTGCCCCTACCTCTAACAAACATTAGAACATTTCGCGACCATTGCAAATAATTATTGCCATCGAGTTTGTGCAGAATCATGGGCTGTGGAAGACTATCGGGCACTCTTCCTCTAAGAGAAGATGCGCCATTGCTTCCAGATTTTTGTTCCTTCATAGTCGACCTTTTTGAGTTATCACCTCCCAACGGCGAGCTAAGGGTTTCATCGCTATCGGTGGCAAGAACTCTTGCCAGCTTTGTGAGTGCCTGTTTGAAGTCCATTGTGCACCATTTACTGCTGCTCTGATACCATGGCGGTGTTTGGCGCAGAAAAACTTATTTATTTCATTGAGAATAGCATTACATATGGAGGCCTTCTAGGGCAAATCAAAAATAAAGATAAAATCTCTAAGAATCTACTAAATTTGATTTAAATCAAACCAGATAGATATAAACAGTAAAAGATATAAAGGAGGATAAATCTAATCTTAAAAGATAATGAGATAATGAAGAAATATTAGTGCATAAGAATTGGGCCTATAACAATTGGACTTTAAGGCCCACTGCCGACAATATCAATCATATCCAACTTGCGAATGAGTCCTTCAAAGGCGTGATATGGTAGGCCCTTTGTAAAAATATCTGCTGATTGTTCTCTAGTAGGGATATAAGACATGCAAATGATGCCTTCTTTTACCTTCTCTTTATTGAAGTGTCTATCAACCTCCACATGTTTTGTTCGATCATGTTGCATCGGGTTGAGAGAAATATTAATAGCGACCTTGTTATCACAATATAACTGGACAGGAATCTTGACATCAACATATAACTCGTTTAACAGCTTTTAGAGCCACAACTCTTCACAAATGCCTTGAGGAAGAGCTCTAAACTCTACTTCAGCACTTCTTCTAGCCACAACATTTTGTTTTTTACTTCTCCATATTACCAAATTTTCCCAGACAAATGTGCAGTATCCATTGGTTGATCTCCTATCATCAGTGAAATCAGCCCAGTCAGCATCAGTAAAGACTTCTATTTGAGCCGTTTGTCCCTTTTTGAACAAAAGACCTTTTCTTGGTAACCCCTTCAACTATCTTAGAATCTTATATATAGCTTCTAAATGGGCCTTTCTGGTAGAATGCATGTATTGACTAACTACACTAACTACAAAAGCAATATCTAGTCTTGTGTGAGACAGATATATTGATTTTCCCACTAGCTTCTGATAGCCTTCTTTATTAACTGGCTTTCTAGCATCCAGAAATTTCCCTCTAGGATCTATCAGAGTATCACTAGACTTGCATCAATGCATTCCAGCTTCAATAAGAAGATCAGGAGTATACCTTCTCGGAGATACACTGATCCTCTTTTTTGATCTAGTGATCTCCATCTCCAAGAAGTATCTCATTTGCCCCAGATCCTTCACTTCAAATTATGTGGCAAGAATGTTTTTCAATTTCTCCATTTCTACAACATCATCTCCAGTAAGAACAATGTCGTTTACATACACAATGAGAATGGCTCTTCTACCTTTTTTATGTTTGACGAATATTGTGTGATCTGAGTGCCCTTGTTTATATCCTTCTTTCTTTAATACTTTTGTAAATCTCTCGAACCAAGCCCTTGGAGATTGCTTTAGGCCATACAAAGATTTTTTAAGACGACAAACTCGTTTATCAGGTTCATAAAATCCTAGAGGAGGAGACATATAAAACTTCTTTTGCTAGTTTGATATTCAAGAATGTATTTTTGATGTCAAGCTGTTGTAGGGGCCAATCAAGATTTGCAGCCAGTGATAAGAGCACCCGAATTGTATTCAACTTTGCTACACGAGCAAATGTCACTATGAAATTTTGCAACCGAGATGAGCTTTGTATCTTTCAATTGATCTATCAGTTTTGCACTTCACAGTAAACACCCATTTGCAGCCTACAGGTTGTTTTCCGGGTGGTAGATGCACCAATTCCCATGTGTCATTTTTTAGAGCTTCCATTTTCTCCATAATTGCGGCTTTCAGTTAGGATCCTTTAGAGCGTCATGGATATCCTTCAGTATTTTTATCCTATCTTGGTTAGTTATGTGGAAATATAATATGTAAATATTTTATATTTATTAGTGATTAAATTAGAGAGATTGTAAAGGATCAGATTCGATTTATTCTTCAGCATTTATGTCTTGTAATTTCGGCCCATTATTCTCGGCCAACTCTTTGTATATACTGATACGTCCATGAGCAATATGAGATACGAAGCATTCTCGACTCCCGTTCTTCATGGTATCAGAGCAGGAGGGGGAGACCGATCGTAATTCACCAGCTTCGTCCGACACTGAAATGGAGTCGAACCCTCAGCATGATGCGCAGAACAAGAACGCGTCGTCAGGCCTTGAGGGATTCTCCAGCTTTGATTCACAGCGTCAGTCTAGTGGTACTCCAATCCTGACTAGCCTAGAAGGATCGATGGCGTCCATCGTCCCTGAGAAGCTCTTTGGACAACTACCGAGAGTGGGCCCAGTCCGTTAAACTTGCGCTTAAGGGTCATGGCAAGTTGGGCTATATTTCTGGTGAGATTGAGGTTCCAGAAGCAGCAAACAGTAAAGTTTTCAAACAATGGAGGTCCGAAAACTCTATGGTTTCATCTTGGTTAGTGAACTCGATGCTACCCACAGTGAAGAAAAGCTTCATGTTTCTCCCTACTGCACGTGAGATATGGGAGGCTGTTCGTGAGGCATATTCGAATGGGGAGAATGCATCCCAGGTGTTTGAAATCAAAGCCAAAATATGGCAATTGAAGCAGGGGTCACGAGACCTTAGTGAGTATTATCTCAAAAAAACATCACTATGGCAGGAACTTGATTTAATTACTGATGAAGAGTGGAAGTGTCATGAAGATACTGCACGCTTCCGGAAAAAGGTTGAAAAGGAACGTTTATTTGAGCTGCTTGCTGGTCTCAACCTTGAGTTAGATGATGTTCGTGGCAGAATATTAAGCTTGGATCCCTTACCGTTTGTTCGAGAGGCTTTTGCAATGGTGAGGAGGGAAAATTCAAGGCGTAAAGTAATGCTAAAGGATGACTTTGTGCCAAAATCAATTAACTTAGAGGCTTCTGCACTTGCCACTTGATCAACTGATCTTAGAAATAACAAGGGAAGAGTTACATGTGAGCACTGCAAGAAAACTGGACACACTAAGGAAACCTGCTGGGATCTCCATGGCAAGCCACCTGATTGGAAGCCAAGGAGAGATAAAGGTCGTGGATATATTGTTGAAATGTCTAGACCAAATGAGATTTCTTCCTCACAGATGCAACCACAAGGTGATCAACTTAATAAGATTCTTGAAATGCTTACTGCCTTGCAAAACAACCAGCAACCTCGCAAACAACCTACAACTACTGTAGTCCAGAGAGGTAATTTTCACAAAGCTCTAGCTACTATCAAACGTTTATGCTTTGGGAATTGCTGGATTGTTGACTCAGGAGCTACTGATCATATGACCGATAACATTGAGTTGTTCATCGAATATGTTCCATGTAAGAAGAAACTCACACTAAAAATTGCTGATGCCACTGAATTCTTTGTCATTGGTATTGGAAGTATAAGGATATCATCCACTCTTACTCTTCATTATGTCCTTCATGTTCCCAATTTAAAGTGTAATTTGCTTTCTGTAAATCAGTTAGCTAAGGAAGAGAGATGTCATGCTGATTTCTTTGCTACTTATTGTCTTTTTCAGGACTTACTGACGGGGACGATGATTGGCAGTGCTAAAAAGTTTGATGGTCTCTATTACCTGGATGAAAGTGAAGTGAGTAGTGTTAGGTCTTGTAATAAAGTGTCTCTCCCTAGGACTAATGAGTTAGAGTTATGGCACAAACGTTTAGGGCATCCAAACCTCAAATATATGTCTCAAATGTTTCCTTCAATTTGTTCAAATAAAGATTGTTCTCAATTTTATTGTGATTCTTGTGAAACGGCCAAACATCAAAGAACTTCATTTCCTCGCTTACAATATCGTGCATCTAAGCCTTTGATCACTATACATAGCGATTTATGGGGTCCTTCTAGGACTCCTAAAGGAACTCATTCCAAATGGTTCATCACTTTTATTGATGATCATACCCGGGTCACTTGGGTATTCTTGTTAAAAGATAAGACTAATGTCCCACAAGTTTTTGTTGATTTTTATCACATGATTCAGAATCAGTTCACACTGCTATCCAAACTCTTCACTCTGATAATGACACTAAATATTTCAATAAATCTCTTTCTACATTCCTCAAGGATCATGGTATTGTTCACAAAAGCACCTACCCATATAGCTCCCAGCAAAATGGTATAGTCGAACGCAAAAACAGACACATTCTTGAGATGGTTTGAGCACTTTTGTTTAGCAGTTATGTGCCAAAATACCATTGGGATGATGCTGTCCTTGCTGCCACATATCTTATAAATCGCTTACCTAGTAGGACCTTGTCCTACAAAACACCATTGCAAGTTCTCCACCAGACATATGACCTACCGTACCTTGAGAACAATCTTCCATTGAGAATATTTGGGTGCACCACCTATGTTCACCTTCATCACAGCCATAAACTTGATCCCAAAGCTGTCCGCTGCATATTTCTCGGCTACTCTGCTTCCCAAAAAGGATATAAGTGCTTTGATCCCACTTCCAAACGCCTCTTTATCACCTGTGATGTGACCTTTCATGAGGATGACCCTTTCTATTCTCAGTCTTCAATTCAGGGGGAGAATTGGAGTGAATTGCAAACCATCACCAATGTTACGCCTCAAATTGAAACTGAAACACCACCTGAAACACCTGTAACATTCCCTAAACTCATTGAATCCATACCTACACCTCTTGACCTTGACCTTGATCTTGCCCTCATTGAACTTGAAAAGGGAGATGTGCCAAATTCTAGTTCTAGTCCCAAAGGAACATCTATGACAGGGGGAGACACTAAGACTTATACACGGAAAAACAAGATAGGTAATGTACCTTAGGCTTCTAGCACTCACCAAGCATCAGATTCGGCAGCAAGTCCAAGTGAGGATAATAGTGGAACTATGGATGAACAGGTTGATGTGAAAGGGGGAGAGGCAACAGAAGATCTTGAACTCCCTATAGCTATGAGGAAGAAATCTAGAGCTTGTACTAAGCATCCCATAGAGAGGTTTGTCTCCTATCAGGCCTTATCTACTAAATATTGTGCCTTTGCTACCCACCTTGATGATGTTAAGGTGCCAAATAATATTGATGAGGCAATGGCCATGCCTGAGTGGAGGCTAGCAGTAATGGAGGAAATGGAGGCTTTGAAGAAGTATGACACTTGGGATATTGTTAATTTACCACCAGGTAAAATGCCAGTTGGCTGTAAGTGGGTATTTACACTTAAATATAATGCAGATGGGAATCTCCATAAGTACAAAGCTAGACTTGTTGCAAAGGGTTTTTCTCAGATATATGGGATGGACTATACAGAAACATTTGCACCAGTGGCAAAACTCAATACTGTTAGAATACTCCTATCCTTGGCTGCAAATCTTTATTGGACTTTACATCAACTAGATGTGAAGAATGCTTTCTTGAATGGAGACTTAAAAGAGGAAGTATATATGAAGCTACCTCTTGGATTTCCAGAGAGGAAGCTGAATTAGGTTTGCAAATTGAAGAAGTCACTGTATGGATTGAAACAATCCCCCAGAGCTTAATTTGAGAGGTTTACACATGTTCTATAAAGAGAGAAATACTAACAAGGCCAAAGTGATCACACGATGTTCTTTAAGCATCATGGTGGTAAATTGACTGTGTTACTAGTCTATGTTGATGACATTATACTCACTGGTGATGATGTAGATGAGATTCAACAGATTAAAAAAGCACTTGCCCGAGACTTTCAAATAAAAGATCTCGGTGAAATGAAATACTTTCTTGGCATGGAAGTTGCTTGGTCAAAGAAGGGGATATACATCTCTCAGAGGAAGTATGTTATGGATCTTCTCAAGGAGACATGCATGTTGGGCTGCAAGCCAAGTGACACTCCTATACTGGTTGACAAGATCAGTGATGAAGAAGATCTGGGCAAGGCTGTTGACATGGGAAGATACCAACGCATTGTTGGAAAGTTGATTTACTTGTCACACACTAGACCAAATATTGCTTTTGCGGTCAGTATGGTCAGTCAACATTCACATGACCCTAAACAAAAACACTTAAATGAAGTCTACAGAATCCTTAGGTATTTAAAAGGCACTCTAGGTCGAGGCCTCTTATTTAGAAAGTCTGATAAGCAAAATATTGAAACCTTTACAGATGCAGACTGGGTGGGTGATCAAGATGATAGAAAATCCACGTCTGGTTATTGCACATTTGTTTGGGGAAATTTAGTCACCAAGAGGAGCAAGAAGCAAAGTGTAGTTTCGAGAAGTAGTGCTGAGGCAGAATTTAGATTAGTTGCTCTTGGAATATGTGAAGGCATATGGCAGCCATCAATACCTCACACAATCCAGTTCAGCATGATAGAACCAAGCATGTTGAGATTGATAGACATTTCATTAGAGAGAAAATTGAAAATGGTGTTATCCGCTTGAAGTATATTCCAACCAGGGAGCAAACTGTAGATATTTTAACAAAAGGACCAGCACGAGACAAGTTTGAATACTTGATTGGCAAGTTGGACATGATCAACATATATGATCCAACTTGAGGGGGAGTGTGGAAATATAATATGTAAATATTTTATATTTATTAGTGATTAAATTAGAGAGATTGTACAGGATCAGATTCGATTTATTCTTCAGCATTTATGTCCTGTAATTTCGGCCCATTATTCTCGGCCAACTCTTTGTATATACTGATACGTCCATGAGCAATATGAGATACGAAGCATTCTCGGCTCTCGTTCTTCAAGTTACAAAGGCATGATATGTAGGAGAAAAGGCATTATAAGAGACAAATTTTTCAATAGGATGCAAGGTGCAAGAATGAACAAGTTTTCTTGATGCAATGGGTAAATCTAAATTAGATATCTCATCATTGATTACCTCTTTGATATTGGATTGAGGTTCAAGATCTATTACCAATTCAGACTCAGGCAATGCCTTAGAGACAATTTGTTCAATCCCCTGTTTTTCCTTCGTGAATAAACTAAGAGTTCTCTATTAGCTTGTTTTTCTTATTCTTCCTCTGTTTCTAAATCTCCTACTTCTGGCTCAATAGTAGTAGGGAATGGGGAATCAAAAGGAATGGATGAATTACCTTGGGGTTCATTAAGAATGATGGTCTATGTGCCAAGTTTGAGATTCTCTCAAATGCTCCCCTTGAATCGAAGACTAGGGGAAAGAAAGGTGAGTCTCCTCAAACAGTAACATCCATACTCACAAAAGATTTTTTAGTAATGGGATCATAACATTTGTATTCTTTCTGATTATGTGCATATCCCAAGAAAATACCCTTAATAGCTTTGGGATCAAAATTTCTCCATTGATGAGAATAAATATGGACAAAAATAGTACAATCGAATACTTTAAGAGGGATGTCACATGACAAATGGATGAAAGGATAGGTTTCCTTGAGTTTTTGGAGTGGTGGAGTAAACAAGAGCACAGAGTTAGGCATTTTGTTTATGAGATAGGTAGTTGTAAGAATGGCATCACCCTAGTAATTTTGTGGTATATTAGATGCAAACATTATGGCTCGAGCTACTTCTAGAGTATGTCTATTTTTCCTTTGTGCCACACTGTTCTGCTAAGGGGTATTACTACAAGGGCTTTGGTGCACAATACCATGGGAATTGAAGAAAGAATTTAAGGTATGGTTAAAGTATTCAGTACCATTATGAGTGTGAAGAATTTGAATATTGGTATCAAATTGTGTTTTGATCATGGCATGGAATTGGGTTAACACAGAGGGAACCTTAGACTTGTCTTTTAATAGATAAACCCCACAAAAACGAGTGTGGTCATCAGTAAAAGAAATAAACCATTTGGATTTGGTTCTGTTAGGTATCCTGGAAGGACCCCACAAATCACTATGTATGATGGCAAATGGTCGAGATGGTTTATACATAGATTTAGGATATGTAGTGTAATGATGCTTGGCCAACTCACAACTATCACAATGAAAATCAGAAATTTTATTCATGCATATTTCTGGGAAAAGTTGACATAAATATTTGATATTTGGGTGTCCCAAACACATGTGTTATAAAATAAGATTATTAGAAGATAAAACAGAATTACAATCGATAGTTGAACTTAGATTTCCAACTCGGGTGGTTTCAATCTAGTAAAGCCCGTCGAACTTCTTTGCACTGCCAATTGTCTTCCCCGATAATAGGTCCTGAAAGATAGATACAATGAGAAGAGTAGAAATTAGCAGAGCAATTGGAATCTCTGATAATACAACTAACAGAAAGCAAAAGACAATCAAGTTCAGGGATATGAAGAACATTTTTTTTAAGTATAGAATCTGAGATCTGGACATCTGCTATTCCTGCAACAGGAAGAAAGGTGCCATATGCAATTTTGACTTTCAAATCCCCATTACAAGGTGTATAGGAAATGAATAAGTCTCTAGAATCAGTCATATGATCAGATGCCCCAGAGCCAGTGATCCATAGGTCACAGGAGTTAGAGGATTTTAGAGCACGAATGATTTTACCCTTATAAGCCAAAGTTGCAGTAGGAGTATGCCTTTGTAACTGACTAGAGGATTGTAAAGTGGACAATATTTTCATGATTTTGCTCAATTGATCATTATTGGAGGTAGCAGCTTCCGGATGACTTTGTTCACTAACAACTTGATATCCTCGACCTCGGAAGTTTTTCCTTGGCTTCCAATCTGATGGTTTGCCATGTAACTCCTAGCATGTGTCTTTGGTATGTCCTTGTTTTTTGCAGTGATCACACCAAGGACGATTTCTCTGAGGTCTTCCTTGATGTTCAAACGATGAATTTTTTGCTAACATAGCAAAGACTTCAGGGCTACTAGTACTAACTTCTTCTTTCATCAAAACTTTTCTTCTTGCTTCTTCACACCTTACTTTAGAAAAGGCTTCCTCTATAGATGGAAGGGGACTTTGGACTAGAATTCGGCTTCTAACATCATCAAGATTTTTATTCAAACTTGCAAGGAATTCAAACAATCCTTCTTTCTCAACCCTTCGCTTAAACAATACACAGTCTTCAGTGCATTTATATTCTTCCGCACTATAAGAATCTAATTCTTGCCAAAGGGATTGCATCGCAACATAATATTCATTTGATTCCCTGTTTCCTTGCTTTGTTTGCCACAGACAAGTCTTTATCTCAAGTACTTGTGCTGCATTCTCACCATCTGAATATGCGTCACAAATTGCTTCCCAAACCACTTTTGCAATGCTTAAGAAGAGAAAAGTGCGCTGAATTGAGGGGATCATGCCACTAGTCAACCAAGAAATTACCATTGAGTTGTCATTTTTCCATTATGAGTATGCTGTTGCATCACTAGACGAAGGAGCTTTGATCTTGCCAGTGAGAAAACCTCCCTTTCCCCATCCTTCAATTGCCAGCTTGATAGACTTGGCCTATTTGTAGTAATTTTGCTCAGAGAATTTTTCAACAGCAAAGATAAAGGAGGATCCATTGGTACTGTTTCCAGGAGTAGATTGAGTGTCAACGATCTCCTGTTTTGGGTCCATGGATGACTTGTCTGACGGCATGGGTAGGCCGAAAATGAGATTTCATCGCCGGAAAAGGAGTTGTTGGATGGACGAACCAATGTTGCAACGCTCTCACGCGTTGGCGAGTGGTCAACATCCGAAACTGGATGGTGGCGTGTGTGGCTCATGCGCTGGTCAGGCGGCAACCGAACTTTGGGAACTGGCCGATTGGACTAATCTGACAACCCTAGGGTGGGTGGTGTCATCGAAAGATGATGTCATAACACCCTCACACACTCACTTTTTTTTCGAAAAAGAAGGAATGAAAACGGGAAAAAAAAACGAAATATTGGAATACCATGGGTAATAGAACCATTGTAGCTCTGATACCTTGTGGGAATATGAAATTCATTATACTCAATGATATGATTACAAGGGTTTACAGACATGGTATATATACACACACAAAAAAAAAGAATCTCTCTAATAAATACCTAATCACCCTATTAATGAGATATGATTTGATTCTATGATTCTGCACATCCTAATCAAATATTCACGATTAATACAAGATATTTCTACAATCTTGATTGTTGATGTTGGATCTTAGCATATCGTTTCGTCATCCCATCCTATCCTTGTCTATATTTCTCTTTGCTTTCTGCGTTGAAGTATCCATTTTGTTTGTCATGTGATCATATCTCAAGCTATGACAAGCATTATATTTCTCTTTGCTTTCTGCATTGAAGTATCCATTTTGTTTGTCATGTGATCATATCTCAGACTATGACAAGCATTGGTACCATGTTTCATTTCTCCATATTGCCTTGATGGAGACCACGGTAATATGGGATGTCCAGTCTGACAGTGATGAGTCCTATGTGTTACTCTATGGAATGCTTAAGTGGTTTGGTTCTCTAACAAAAACCTTCAGCTTCAGTATTATTTATGAAACAGTATTACACTTATTCCCACTGGTGGCTTGAGCTAAGAAAAAACAAAAATGGGAAGAAAATAAAGGACCCTTGGATTTCAAAGGTTCTCTGCCAGGCATTCGTCTGATCCCCCTTCCCTCCTTTCTGTTTTTGCTCAATATACCCACCCAACGCAGCTGACATTCTCTCTTCCCTAATCATGCACTTACAGACAAAATCAGTTACTCCCACCTAAATTCCTATTCTGCCCTTCCACTGCCACCTCATTACTAATATTCTCTTGGCCTCTTGGGCCTTCCTTAGATTTCTCCTCGCACATTTACTATCAGCATTGGCCCTTTTCTTTTTCACCTCACAGACATGGCCCAAATAAATGTTGGTTCATCATTCATCCATCTAATAGCTAGGTTTTGTAAATAGTTCCCTACTGTGCTCTGATACCTATCAAAGTTTTTTTTTTTTTTGAGAGGGAGGATTGGGGGGGGGGGGGGGTTAAATCTGTCTGCTCTTCGATTGCTGGCTGGCTTTGCGTTTTCTGATTTATATTATGTTCTTTTTCAGGTCTTGTATTATCTTGTTCGAGTTGAACCATTTACCACCCTTGCAATTCAACTGCAAGGAGGCAAATTTGATCATGCTGATCGGATGTTTTCTGACATGGGTGCTACCTGGAATGGAGTTCTCGAGGACATGAGTGATGTGAAAGAATTGGTACATGTTTATTTACTATCTCAGCAAAATGATTGCTTGATCTACTTGTGTTTTAGAAGTGGGTTTTTTATCTGTGTTTCAGGGGTTGAATGGGCCTCTGAGAAGCAACTATTCAAGGCTCTTTCATTTATTTTTATTAAGTTCTAAAATGATCCTTAATATTATATCAAAGCCTCTATAACTAAGTGGCCAAGAGTTTTTGTTTTTGGGCCAGGGTCAGGAGTTTGATCCTTGGCATCTCCTCAAGTTTTAGCATAACATATGGTGGGCTTGTGTTTGTCTGCATGGCAAGCCCAAAGAGTTTTTGGTGACAAGGCTTATTAGGGATTATAAGATTTTGAGTTGAATGCTTTCGATAGTTCTATCACAATTTTCTTACATGCTCTGTCATAGTTCACTACAATATAACCATGCAAGGTGCTGAAACTTGATGAGGATGGCTCTAAAGATGTAACCCCTAATCACTTGGTAATAGAGGTTATGGTACTATGTTGAGGACAATTTCTAATCAAAAGCCTCGGTGATTAAGTGAAGGCTTATGAGTAGTTCTATTGTAGAGATAGAATCTCCAACAAAATATATATGAAATGCATCTGTTGGTTAATTTTAACCTTTATCTTAACCAGTTCTTTTTTCAATTTATAATAGGTTCCTGAGCTATTTTACCTCCCTGAGGTACTCACAAATGAAAATTTAATTGATTTTGGCACTACACAATTGGGAGGAAAGCTTGGTATGCTCATTGAGATTTTGTATTAGTTATTTGGGAAGAACTTCACTCAAAGAGGATTGATTGATCTTTTTTTTTTCTTATTTACTTCTGTCATACTAGATGCTGTCAGACTTCCTTCTTGGGCTGAGAGTCCAGTTGATTTCATTCATAAGCATCAGATGGCTCTTGAGAGTGAGTATGTATCTGCTCATTTGCACGAGTGGATTGACCTCATTTTTGGGTAGGTTTTGACTACATGTATATGTATGTGGGCTTTCTCTTTTCATAATTCTCACCTTCACACGTTTGACTATTTGCCATAATTGATTTGAATTACCATCTGTCTGAATTTAAATTTTGCTTTTGGATTCCTTGAAGATTTACAGCAAGTGTTTACATAAATGACTTGGATCATGTAGGTACAAGCAAAGAGGAAAAGAAGCTATTGCAGCAAATAATGTTTTCTTTTACATTACTTATGAAGGAGCAGTGGATATTGATAAAATTTCTGACCCGGTATGTATCCATTGCTCTCCAAATTTTCAAGTCAATTGGTATTTGAGGAATGATTTGCAGCAATATTGCATTCTCAACAATATAATGTTCTGATATATTATTTTCTGGAACTTGAATCGATTGTGGGGACCAAAATCTTGGTTTTGTGGGCATTAAGGAGTGCGGTTGGGGAGTCCATCATCCCCTTTTCTGTTTGGCATAGTGGTGGATGTGCTTGGTTGGATGAATCGTAGGGGGCAGTTGATAGAGACCTTATAAGGGGTGTTCAGGTAGGAACAGAAGATATTGTAGACTGTAGTGTACCATCATCAGTTTGTAGATGATATATATATTTTCTAGAACAAGGTAGGGTTATTTTGTAGAATACTCGGTGTTATGAGAATTTTTTAGGATGTTTCTGGTCTGAAGGTGAACTTGGCAAATAGTGTTTTGATATGCTTAAATGCTGATTCGGACACTCTTTCCTCTGAAGCTGCTGGCGGGAATGGGAAAAAGGGCAGAAAGGGGGGACTACTGGTTCTGAAGAACACAAAGGTAAAGAACCAAATAAGACAGAAAAGTAGAGGAGCAACTGGTAGAGGTAGGAGGGAGCAGTTAAAGAGTTGTTGATAGGGGTATATAAAGAGAAAAGCTGAAGAGGACAAGGGGAGAAGAATTGTGGTCAGGTTTCGGGTAGAGAGAGCCAACCTCTCGATAGTTGGCAGACCTGTTATGTTATTGAAGAAATTAGATTGTACTCTCACGCGAATGTGCGGGGATACTATTTGTTTTGTTTTGTTTTGTATAATTAAGAATGTGTTTTGAAAGAAAATTTGAATTTCTGGAGTATGACTAAGTTTTAAAAAAAGATTGAATTTAAAGTAACAAAATAAATTTAAGGATGTGACAAAATGTGAAAATATTTCTATCTTGTATTATTTGCATGTACAATAACATTTTGTGAATTCTTTGAAAAACATAAAAACAAGAGAAGTGGGGAAAGAAGGTTAAGTAGATTACATTCAATAGTAAAATAAAATCCTCATAAAATATCCTAAATTTTGACCAACTTTTTTTTTTCAATGACAATGAAATATTTAGTATTTTGAAATTCCAGAGAAGATATACATGTACATTCAGCTGTGAAGACTACAAAAATAAAACACCAGTATATTATATATCATTTCAAAGTATCCGAGATACAGATTCTAACAATAGCAAATAACAACATCCCTAGCTAACTCTATCTAACCACATTCTCTCTCTCCAAATAGATTAAAAAAAACAGGAACTATCAAAACCACTGAGATCATACAAGATCATAAGAGAAAAATGAATAAAAAAAACCTTCAAAAACTGCTTCACTTACACGCACTTTTGACCCACAGCATTCAGAAACCCAAAGGACAGCTACTCAGTCGCCTGCTTGCACTCTGGAGGCTGCTTACGCTGCTGACCTCTCCTACCTGTGCTCTTCCACTCTTCTGAAGATATACGACATAAATTTGAATTAGTGCAAATTTAATGAAGTCAATGAACCTGAGAAATTAGGTATGATAGTGACACAAATACAGAGTGCAATGTCAAATATTTATTGTATTTATGCACCATGCATCATCTGGAATTTAATTTTTACGTAAACAGCATCAATCTTGTAGACAAACACGCTCATTAAAAGTGACACTAACTCTTGAGACAATGATCCACCAGATCTGAGGACAGTGATGTTTAGGACAGTGATTAAACATCACGCCATGCATTCAAACAAAATGCTAAAAGAATATAAGCCTAAATACAAATTACTTGAATTAACCATACTGTAGTTTCACAATAAATGCAGATTTGATAATAAACCAGCTTGCCAATAGATCCCATGCACTCTGTTTTCTTACATACACAAAAATCCTGTACTCAGCCATCTGCAAAATTTTATTTATACAAAAGAATTAACATATGAAAGATCAATAGGGAAATTCAGCGAAAGTTGTTGATGTCTCTGCATTTCAACCTCATCAATGACCATGACATCTGAGCTCTCATAACCACTTGTGCTGAACTTCTTTATCAACTTATCTTTGTAGTAAACTCATCAATATGAACACTGAACCATTTGTTCCTCAATTTTACCTGAGGATCTGAAGATATTGTGCACATTTAGTTACCTGCATTTGTATGAAAATATCATTATAATAAATTACGGTTTCCTCTGTTAGGGTGTGTTCAAATGACGGTAAAAAGAAGCAAAATATAATGTCACAGATGTAAAAGGATAAGCATAAAATATATCTAACTAAAAAAAAAAGTTACTTTTGTTAATATAGTTAAATCTGTGCAAATTAATGAGGAGAAAATACCGTGTGGCCTTCAAGTTAGATCATAATTTTACAGAAGGACAAATAACAAAATTGCAGGCAAAATAATTTGGTTATAAATGAAATACTAACAGGAAAAAAAAAAAAACAAATGATCGTATGGTCAAAAATGTACCGGCACTTGGAGAATGACCATGCTGGCTTGGATTTCCACCTATTGTTCTTGACCTTATGAGAAGGAGAGAGCAAGGGTAGGCAATCCGATAATAGGATGATTTTAAAAAAAAAAATCAAATGTTATATGAATAAGAAGTCGAAGCTGATTATACTAAAAATTGAGCATAATAACATTAAGACACCAATAATTCTACAAACACAAATACACACACACAACTCAGATTACACATATTTGTTAATTCATTTGAAATTTGACTCAAAAACCCACTAAAGCATAGTACACATATCAGTATGTTACACTACAGCAAAATAAGGCATTGAAAATCACAAAACTCGCAGAAAAAATTAGCATAAATAACCTTAGCACAGAAGGCATGGACCCACTGACCTTCTGAAGACTTCCTGTAAGCACCGGCAGTACCACTGCATATCCCACATTCCACAACAAAATTAGGCTTCTCCCAGAAATTAATAGAAGGTGCCCCAGATATTATAGATAATAAATCTTCACTTAATTCATAGTACCACAGACCTGTAAATTCCTCACACCCTGATAACAACCCAAGTGAACAACAACCTAAGACAAATAAATTTATTAAGAATAACAGATCAGATGCAAGTTCATGAAAATGAAAAAAAAGGGTAGCAGCCTCAAAACCTTGCAATCGGAGCAGACAAGAATTGGGTTCAATACAGTTTTAGATCTTCTACAGATATCACATGATTTGGAAAGCTCCTTAGAAAAGTTCGTGGTTGGCAGACCAAAATCTGAAACTTTTTCTGATGAAGTCCTTGTCACAGCAATTGTGGCTCTTGGCTTCTCCACCTTCTGTATTGTTGGCAGACCTGTTATGTTATTGAAGAAATAGTTCTGTATTGTTGTGCTTGTGGTGTTTTTGGATAAAGTCTTTTAAGTCCTCCTAGTCATCTTGTTTGCTAATGATCTGAACTGTCATCCACTTCTTCAGTTTTTCCAGTGCCTTTTGTACCATCTCTGTTGGTGTAGTTTAATGTTCTGTAGCTAGAGTATTTTGTCACTGTATTTGCTGTGTTTTCAGGGTGTAATAGGGGCGTTGGGTTGGATCTTGTAAGCTGATATAGTGTAGTATGTGTTCAGTGGAATAGAACCACTCTAAATTTCCCATTTGGTTTGAATTTTTTGTTTATGTGTTCTGAGGTTCTGTTAAAGAACTTCACTGGTTACTAACAGTCCTTGACTAAATCAAATTTGTTTCTCAAATCACAACTTGATATTCCTTTTCGCACATGCCAACAAATAGGTACAACAGCGTGCCACACAAGATCAGATTGCATATTTTGGACAAACACCTTCTCAACTTCTGACCGTTCCTCACATGAAGAAGATGCCATTGTCAGAAGTTCTGCATTTGCAGGTAATTATTAACACTTGTTGGTTAGATAACTTCATTGATAGCGATGCAATTTCATGTCCCTGAGTTAGCATCTAAGTATGCTTGAGTGTGGCCTTCTCTCTGTTCCCAATTTTTTTGACCACTCTGTTCCCAATTATTACGCTTCATTTGGCTTTGTATTATGTCTACAGACTACAGATTGGAGCTTAGCATACTGCATGTCATATTTTGGACTCATTAGGCTAATGCTAAATAAGTTATGTATGGAAATGCCTGATTAGTTTGTTTTTGTAAAATGGTAATGATAGGAGCTAAAGAGGATACCTGAATTCTAAAATTTCATTTATTATATTTTATGAAGGTAACGGGCTTCAATTCTGGTACATAAGGTGCATTCAACGATGATGTTGACCAAGAGCTAAAGAATAGAATTCCATATATGAAATGAGATGTTTTCTACTCTAAAGATGATTGGTATCCACAAATGTATATATAATGAACTTATCTAAAGGACATGAGAAATACTTCCATATACACATCCAACCAAATTCACCATTAAATAAAATGCTATCCATGCATGGGAGCCCATTTATTTCTCTTGAAGATGTATTCATGCTGACTTTCAGTCTTTCTTAGCCTAAAAAAATGAAAAATCTAGTATTGATTGACAAGGCGGTCAAACTCATTTGGTTTCATGTAGCCTTCAATTTAGGTCTATATATGTGATGAATCACTTGATATTTTAAACTTAAGATTAAAAATTTTCGATGTGCAATATTTCAAAATCTGAAACAACTAGTAGCTATATGAGGATTTTTTTTTTTTTTCATTAAGCATTGCAATTGTCAAGATCCATTGTACCTTAGTAGCTTAACTTTTAGAAGACCTAGAAATGCCTTTAGTCATTAAAATATCCCTCATATGAAAGACCTTTTGGTCCTGGAGTGAATAAAGAGCCAGCCACCATTTCTTGTTCTGAAATTTAGTGCTGCAAGTTTCGAACCCTTGATCATCTCTTAATCATTGGGTAAAGAGGTTCTGATACCGTGTCCTTCATCTCAACCTTGAAACTTAGGCTATTAAGAGAAGATCCATGAATGGTTTGATTCATATCCCAAATAGTGAGAAATAATTCCTTGTACCCACATAGAAGTGCTTATTCTATTCTTTCTTACGTGTTTCCATGTTACATGATGATTAGGTGAATAATATTTAGTTAGGAGGATTAGGTAGTGGTTAGGGAACTGCCCGCCCCCTATCAGTAGAAATAGAGGATTAGTGAATGTAAGAACTGTCTAATGTGTTGAATACTACTTTTACGTTTCTCATGTATGATTTGATGTATGCTGCTAAGAGATAGTATGAGGTAGAATTCCTTGCCATTTACCTTTCAGTAACTATATAAATGTAAGTTGTTTATTTGTGAAACACATAAGTTGTAAAAGGGCTGCCAAAATTCTTTATGATCAGATCTTGGTGTGATGTCGTTCTTTTACTTGACATTTCCCCAACTGTTAATGATGACTGTTAGTGGTTATAATCATAAAGCATGCAATTCTCTTCATTACCAGACAATATTCCGGAACCCGAAAGAAGTCAAACCTTATGCTGTTCCAGCACCTGACCACTGCAATTTACCTGCTGCTGCCATTCATGCGTCTTCAGATATGGTTGTAGTTGTTGGTATGAATGCACCAGCTGCTCGTGTTGCACAACACAAGTGGCAACCCAATACACCTGATGGCCAGGGGACTCCATTCCTCTTCCAACATGGAAAAGCTATAGGCTCTACTGGTGGGACACTTATGCGCATGTTTAAAGGCCCTGCTGGATCTGATGAAGACTGGCATTTCCCCCAAGCACAAGCATTTGCTGTCTCTGGAATTAGAAGCACTTCAATTGTCTCTATTACTTGTGACAGAGAAATTATTACAGGTAAATCTAGTGGAGCCCGAGAATATTCATATACGTTGCTTCTGGTGTCCATTTTCTGAGAAAAGATTATTATTTTAGATGACTACTTTCTATAAAATTTCTAACCATTGGAATGGATTCATATTCATCCTTGTTGATTTATTGTTTTCTGTTGACGTTGGGAATTAGTTAAATATTCCACGTATCTATTTCTAGTCATCTTTACTGAGGGGTCAAACATGTGTAGTTTTCTGGACTCTACCGTGTATAGTCTTATACTATTTGATCTTTCCTTGTTCATCCTCCTGTCTTTTAGAAAAGATAGGAAATTGGACTTGCAGTCTTGTGATGCACACACTCTTTTTTGTTCCCTTCCCTAGAGAAGAGGAAATTTAGTAGAAAAGAAATATTTAGGAAGCATTTGGTACTGATCTTGACATCTTGTATGTGATTCAACATGCAATGTGTTTGGTTTGCAAATATCCAAGATGACTGGTGTCATTCAAGATATTAAGAGTCATAAGGTGACTCCATTTTGGGTGTTATCTCATATCACTCAAAAACTATAGGATATCACATCGCACTCCTTTTAGCACTTTCATAAAATACCACCTGTATCTTTTCTATGTCAATTTTTTATATGTATATCAAACATGGGTATCTTTGATACCATGGTATCATATATGTTTATATCCTATACTATGATATCTTTTATCCAAGATATCTTGGTAACATGAGATAACAATGTCTCAAGTACCTTCTTATGTTCAAGAATGAACAGATAAAATTGCTCATAAATCATGTTTATATCGTTCTCCAACCTCACTGAATAGTGTTAGGAGAGTACCCACTAATAAAAGGAATAGGAAAACACTAGATCAAGCATTCCAGATATTTTTATCTCCATAAAGTATGATTGTTGCGGCATGTAAAACTTATTATTTGGAAACAGCTATCCTTTTTTAATATTTTATTAACACTATACGGATTTTTTCAAAACTTGTGTACATATTTGAGACATCTATTTTAATTTCTTTGTATGCTGGTTATTTGACATTTGTTTTGAATATTTTATTAACACTATACGGATTTTTTCAAAACTTGTATACATATTTGAGACATCTATTTTAATTTCTTTGTATGCTGGTTATTTGATATTTATTTTGAATATTTTGGTTTCTTCTTAGGCGGACATGCTGATAATAGCATTAGGCTGATATCCTCGGATGGAGCTAAAACCTTAGAAACAGCCTATGCGCACAGTGCTCCTGTAACATGCCTTGGTCTTTCACCGGATAGTAACTACTTGGTGACAGGATCCCGGGATACCACTGTATTGCTCTGGAGAATACATAGGGCACTTGTGTCACGCTCAAGTAGCATATCTGAACCTTCATCAGGGACAGGTACTCATCCTTCTACGAGCAGTAGTTCTTCATTGAACTTGTTGACAGAAAAGAATTGTAGGTATCGTATTGAAGGTCCCATAAATGTACTTCGTGGGCACCACAGTGAAATCCTCAGTTGCTGTGTCAGCTCAGATTTGGGAATTGTTGCTTCGTGCTCCCTTTCTTCGGATGTTCTGTTGCACTCTATCAGAAGAGGACGTTTAATTAGAAGACTCGTAGGTGTGAAGGCTCATACTGTCCGCCTTTCTTCTAATGGAGTTGTTGCGACTTGGAATGAATCTGAGCATACTTTCAGTACCTTCACTCTTAATGGTGTTCTAATTGCTAAAGCGCAATTATCTTTCTCTATCACCATTAGTTGCATGGAAATTTCTGTCGATGGGAAGAGTGCTTTAATTGGAATTAATTCTCTGGGAAATGGTGGAGCCTATAATAACAGTTGGAACTTTGGCGATGATGATATTGATTCAGAATCAGAAAAAGCTCGAGAAGGCAACAGAATAAATGCACCATCACCATCGGTTTGCTTCCTGGATTTGCACACTATGAAGGTACAATATTAATATTTTTAAATTCATATGTCAAAAGTTAAATATCTTGCTTTCTAATTTACATTAAGCATTTGCCCTATTTCACACCAAACTGTTACTTTAAGATGTCTAATTGTCGAAGCTCATGCTGCCAAAAGAAATGATAGTAGATCCTTGAATATTATTTACCCAATTCAACTTCAAACTTGCATCTATTCTGAAGTTCACACTTGAAATATTTTCCGCATACTGCTCACTTAAGAAATATTCTTTCAGATAAAACCAGCCATCAATTCTTGCATACTTCTGTTTCTTCCTTCCTTACACGTGTCTGAGTCATTCCTGAATTGCACTTTGTTTAATTTTTCTCTTCATTTGGAGGGTGAGAGTTATTATGAAGAACATGTACAGATTTGAATTTCAGTATGTAATAATTGATTTAAAATGAAACAACTTAAATATTCATGGTCCAGCCTTTTCTGCGGGTCTCTTAAATCTTTTTCCTGCAATAGCTGTTGCTGACCACCAGATTGTTTTACCTCAGTTCTAATCAATACCATACTGTTATCTTTAGGTATTTCATATATTAAAGCTGGGAGAAGGACAGGATATCACAGCTCTAGCTTTAAACAAGGATAACACAAATCTTTTGGTCTCGACGTTGGATAAACAGTTGATAATCTTCACTGATCCAGCTGTAAGTGAGCTCATTCTTGTGAATAGGTTATTGTTTGTGTAGTTTGCAGTGCAAGGTGGTACCTTATCTGCTCCTTGTAATTTGTTTAAAGGAATAAGCTTCCTTTATTTTCCTTGCTAAACACTTAAAAGTTTTTTTTTTTTCCCTAAATGACATATCGGATTTTGATTTCTCAACAACGGGGCCCACATTTAAAGTTTATATAACTGCCCCAAAGGACTCTGAAATCAACTGTGCATAAAATTCTTTATCTAAGTAGTTTAAATTATTCTGTTAATCTTTAGTTTCACTGAATTTTCAATTTATTCTCTATAGTCTAGTAGTTAGTTATTGGGTATCGACATTCTCGGGGAAATTAGATAACATGGACTAAATTAAAAATTTTAAAACTGGGATTATATTGTAAATTTTAAAATATAAGGACTAAATTCAAATTTGAATTATAACCTCTAAAATAGATGCCTCGAACATATTTTTTTTGTTAATGCCTACTCTGTGCCATGTCTTGTAACTCTGCCAGTTCTTGCTTGCAGTTAAGCTTGAAAGTCGTTGATCAGATGCTGAAGCTCGGTTGGGAAGGTGATGGGCTCACGCCCCTCATAAAATCATAGATTTTAGGGTATACAGAAGTGAATTACAGATCATTTATAGATGACAATAATTAGTAATGTTAGTTGAGGTTTTTGAGCTTTGTTTGTCAGCATTTTTGGTTGCATCCCAATGGTTCAGAGATGTCCTGTATCATATGTATCTGACTAGTGTTAGCCCACAGTTATAGGTTTTTTTTTTGGGGCGATGACAGTTATAGGTTATTAGATGTAGTATAGTTTTTCTCGCTGTCCCTCTCTTACTCAAAGTATGTGTTTGACAAGCTTCTGAATGAGGCTTTGACCCATTTTTTTTTTCCTCATTTTTTATTATATTGAATGAAAATATAATGGTCATTTTCTTTTTGTAATGCTGCTTGTTTCAGATGTTGAGATTTGTTAGCTTTCGGCTGAAATTTATTGCTTTTTTTTTCCACCTGTATTTTCACAGAAATGTAATCAATGAATTTCATGTTATTAATCTTTCTTATTTCTGTGGTTAGGAATACTTTGATTAATCAATGGTTAGAGGTCTACTTATATCAAAACCATTGAGCTAGAATGTTTTCCGAAAATATCCAAATGCTCTAACTTCGATTCCGCTAAATCTGCTTAAACTATACAATTTTTTGTTACCATGGAAAAACAGAAGGAAAAGGAAAATAACAATAGATTTTTAAATTTATTTTTGTAATTTCTCATCATTAGTTTTTTTTTTTAAAGTTTTTCATTTTAGTTCAAACGTGACTGTCGACCAAATTTTTATAATGTTTGTCATTTCTTCAATCTCCCGCATTAGTATATTTGGCTACTCATCCTGGAATTCAATCAAAATTTTATACGTGGAATGGGAAAAAAAAATGTGACAGTAGCATAAACGAGTCTCAACTAAATCAGTCACTGAACAAAGTGTTTTACCATTCAATTCATAACCTTTTTTTATGACACTGACATCTGCAAAGCTGACGGCCTAGTTTAAGGAATAATAGCCAAGAAAAAAGTTGCCGGTGACATCTTTCAATAGACAACAACATACTGCAAATGTCAAAAAATACGTATTCAAACACTTTAATTTGGACCACATTATGACGTATGGATGGTTCCAAATATTCTAGTTCCACTGAACATGCAGAGAAGATACCAGCAGCAATATTCTGATAGAATCACACTATAATGAATGACCTTTATGCGTGCGTAAAAAGCACGGCAATAGATTGAGGAATGAAAGAGATCCATCGAAAAGAGTAGAAATCATCTGTGGGCTTAAATAGATGCAGAGGAGTATGTGATCCTTGGATTGGATTAATAACTAAAAATGACCGAATCATTCATTACAAGGCACCATCTGAGAAACTCACCCATTCTATACATTCACTACTAAAAGAACTGATCTGTAAAATAATTCAATCGAAAGAATAAATCGAAGATGAAGCAGTTTGTGCACAATACTACACACTATTAGTGAACCTGCGTTCTTATCCTGCCCAAATGAAGCAACAGCCGCCGTCACCGGCTGCGTTTTCGACAACTGAAGCTCAGGCCGTCGCGTGCGAGTAAGAAAGGGGGAATGGCTGCAACGGTGAACGGATAAAAGCAGCGTTGATATTAAGTGGCTGATGTGGCATATCTTTGTCCATCTGCTTGAGCCAAGGGTCAAGATTCACTCCTAATTAAGAGAACTTCATGGCCAGCCTTGCTAACCGTTCCCTCGAATTGTATATTCTGGTTCCCTCTTATATGGTTTTTTTTTAAAGATTTAAAAAAAAACACTTCTTCCTTTTAAACAAGATGAGCAATGCTATATATCAGTGAATATTATGCTTTAAAGGAACAATAAAATGATAAGATGAGAGTAGTAAGCATAAAAATATTAAGATAGATGTATGATTATTAATCATATAAGAATGAATAAAATACAAAATATTTGTATACGAGAAAAAGTTAGAATAGCACATATCAAAGAGAAAATGAGAAAAAACCATTTAAGATAATTTAGACATGTATAAAAAAAACACCAATTGAGTCAAACATCTGAATTAATTAAATTGCTTTAAACCTATAAAAAGACGTAAATGAAGACTAAAAAGAATATTGGGGGATGTTATAAAATGAAATTTCTTAATAAATGATTAATTTGAAGAGATAATTTTTTATAAAACCCAATGAAACCCTATGACCTATATTATTTAGTAAAATAAAACTAATGCTACCATTGTTACTTTTAAACAAATTACACACAACTTCAAGACTTTTAAATTAGTCGTACCAGCGGATACCATTGTTTTGACCATTATTTCTAAATAAGGGCATGTAGATTAATTTCTTTATTTTTGTTTCGGCTTGTACATGATTAACGCTTCAATATTCAAGCAGATACGGCATGGACATATCTAACGACAATATTCATATATGGATGCAGATTGTGATGTTTTGGGAACTCATCCGCTAATGCATGTGTCTGTGGAAGGCTCGGACGTGAAGACCTCCATCAATGTGAAGATTTATCATTGTCTTGTAAGTGACAAGTTTTGTATCATCACTCAATTCGAAGCGGAAACACCCCAACAATACGGCAGCGAAAATCTTCATCTGTCTATAAGCAAACTCTTTCCCGAGACAAATCCGTGGACCTGCCTGCACATCAACAGAAATTCAGGTTTAGACAACAAAACCAGTAACTTAAGCCGCCGCCGCCGCCGCCGCCGCCCTTAAGAGTGATTTAATTACACATCTCTAACCTGAAAAGCCGTAAACTTGAAAGGGCTTTCTGGCTGAAAAATGTAATTCTCATCAAGCCATCTCTCCGGCTTAAATTCCTCTGCATCATCTCCCCATAGAAATTTCATCCGACCCATTGCATAAGGTTGGTATGCTACCGTATCTCCCTTATTCACACTATACCCGTCTGGCAATGTATCGTCTGAAAAACACATCTTTGCATCCTGTATGAAGAGAAGTCTGAGACTCATTATACGCTTGGATTGAGGGGAATAGGAGAGAAGAAAAGCAAGAAATTATTATTTAAATCTAAATAACATGTCAAATGTCCAGTGCCAAGAAGCTATAAATCAGTGGTCAATATTGCGCACCAAAAGAAATTACTGTCAGAATCTTTTCAAAGTTGTTATATAAACAATCAAAATAGCCTTACCACCGGAACTGCAGGATACAGTCTGAGAGTTTCAGTTATTGCTGCATGGAGATAATTCATCTTTTCAAGAGCTTCGTCTGTTAAGCTCGACACAAACTCTGTGGGGCTAGTAATTCCTTTCCTATTTGTTGCCTCTCTCACTTCTTTTGCAACTTTTTCTTGTACAGCAGGATACTTACATAGCACGTAAACGAACCAAGTAAGTGTAGCAGCTGAAGTGTCTTTGCCAGCAATAACAAAGCTAAGAATTATATCTCTTAAGTATGTTGTTTCAAATTCACCCGCTTGCAGAAACCTCGAGAGAATGTCTCCTCTTTCATTCTGCATGATTCACGCAACATAAGATGTATGCAGCATATGAAATTTCTTCTTAATCAGAAATGTTAAGAGATTATAATAAAATTATTCATGAACCACCACTTATTTGCTTAAACTGAAATTGTCTATGACATGGTCTCGAAACCTCTTAACTCAAGCAGTCATGAGTTCGATCCTTATGAACCTATTCTCTTAATTAAAACTAAATTTCAGCGCTTCATTAAAAAAAAAAAAAAGAACATTTAATTTCAGCACAACATGTGATGAGACTGAGCTCTGTCTATACTTCAGCTAATGGGCTTTCATGTGACAGCGTGTGCTAGAGATTGTGATAGAATTACCATCCAGTTGTGACTTAATAGCTTGAGCCTTTAAGTTGAAGTGGTCCTCGACAAGAAACACAACACAACTTGCAATTAGTAGACTTACAGCGGAATCATCCTTTGATGTCTGCAAGTGCTGGATTCTGGTAGTGATTAGCTTGAATACAAAGTCATTTAAAACTTGAATATTCTTTCTTAAGCAGGCTTCTGATCCAATATTCAGAAATTTCTTTAACCTCCAAAATACATCAACATAACGGAAGAGAGTCAGTGCACTTGAAGTATCAAAAGCATCAGCAAACTTCCTCCCTTCTTCACTTGACCCACACATGCTGTCTAGTTCAATTCCAAATGCAGCTTGGAATATTGAATCCAGAGTTGATTTCATAAATAGTTCCTGCATAAATTATCAGAAAAATTTAAAATGTAAACCCTGCATAGAGGAATGTAGTGCGATAATATCTTTCAGAGAATAAATAGATTTGCCCACCTGAATTTCCAATATTTGATTAGAAGTTGCAGCCTCAGATACCTTGTTTGCTAGTTTTGCTGCATTTTTCCTGAAAATCATAATACTGAACTCTCTCAGCATTTTCGTTGAGAATTCATGGCTTGATATTTTCCTCTGTTGGCGCCATTTCTCACCATCAACAGTGAAAATCCCATCGCCTAGTACGTCCCTCAATCTGTCATAGTTGAACGATCCCTGCACAAAATCTTCAAGGAATATAATTGACGCCATCAAGCCAAACTTTTCCGCTTGAGCTGAAAACAAACTTTGACTGTTGAGCTTTTCAAACAAAATTGTTTTATTCTATTACCACCTTCTAGCCCGGCTTTGTCCTCCTTAAAATAAATTCCAGAAAGCTCTGTTTAAGCTCATTTCAACTGTTCTACACATAATCACTTTGCAAATGGAAATACAATTTCTATATGTGATGACCACAGGCTAAGGATCTATCTCCCAAAAGAAGAGGAAATCAACTCAAATAATTCATTCACATGTACGGATTTTGAAGGGACACAACTAAATTAGAGAGACATCCGTGTCAAGTAAACTGGCTCAAAGAAGCTGGGCTCCAAACTATCATTCCGACTAATTTTTTCCTTTCATTATACATAGCTACGCGCTGTGATACACTGGGGAGATGTAAATTGTGATCATTTAAGAAAAGTTTGCACAACAGAAACACATAGTTTGATGTAAGTGCATTTTGATCCCATCCACTATGATGGTAAGCTGACTCAACCAATTGCAGACGTTTTTAACTCAAAATAATGATTCCGTGGAAACTAGCTAATAATTAAAACCCGATACGAATCTGAGGACATCCAGCCAATGATAAATTACCTTTCCGAAATTCTCGAAATTGGTTTTGAGAATGTACTCGACATTGACTGGTTCAGCAGTATAAATCTCATTACGAAAAGGGGTGAGCAACCTGTAGGTCCCGTACTTGCCAGCGAGATCAGTCATGTAGTGGTGGAGCCTGTTAAAGTTGCGCAGCTGGTTGAAGATGGTGCCGCCAACAGGATGGTACTTCTTCCTTTTGCTTTTGTTCAATTTTCTGGAGAGAAATTGAAGCGCCGAGAGAGTTGAGATTACGGATAAAGCTGCGAAGAAATAAGGGCTGGATAGAAAATCCATGGATGCCATGGTGAAATGTTGCAGAGGAAGCAGAGCAGGATGGCCAACTTTTCCAACACCCGTTTTTTTTTTTGGTGGTAAAAGAAGGGGATAAAACCCACACTACAAAATAACCAAGTCTAACTACAGTCACAACGCCTGCTATCCTTCTGCCGGCAACATCTTCCAACACTGGTATTTAATATAGAAATGATGGGAAAGAAAATGACATACAACCACGAAGGGAAAAAAGTCATAAACGTTAAGAGGAGGTATGACTTCTAAAAATATGGATAATGACGCATACGGAAATGGATATATTAATTGACGACAACAACATCAAATTTGTGATGTTTTTTCAATAGTATTTCACTTGTAAGAATAAATATAGAATATTAATTTTTTATAGATACATGGTATTAGGTCTATTACACTTGAACTAAAGAATTTATAGGGTCTAATCTAATTTGAATTAAGTCAGATATAATCTTTTTAAACAGTAAATTTCAGTATCAAATATTTAATATGATTATATTTTTAGGGTTCGAAAATGAGACCTATAATTAAATAGATACAACTGTATCTTCGAGTTTAAAGAAAATAATATATTCTTCATTAAAAAAAATAGAAGACAATATATTACCTACTTATAAATTCTTTTTATCATCTATTCAATTATAATCCATTAATGCGATTGTATATAAAAAAAAGAGGTATGAAAAGTAAATAATAACAAAGATCCATTTCTTGACACATACGTGGAACAAAAACAAGTTAAAAACTTAAAAGGAACTATGATTTTTAAAAATTTGGGCAATGGATGTCATGTTATAAAACTCATTGCCGCACTTGAACAGTTAGTTCTACACTTGGCCAACAATTAATTTGAATCCTCCTAATTTTTAGTTCTCTCAATTTATATTAATTCTAATTCTAATTTTAATTTTTAGCATATCATAACTAAAATAATATAATTCAAAATTCATAGTTTCATATCATTTAATAGATAGGTAATGAATTTGGATCTTTTATCCAATAATCGATTTGGATCAATAGATGCTAATTTAAAGGCTAAAAATTAAAATTAAGATAAATAAAGAGAGGTGAAAATTGTGAGCATCCAAATTAGGCCACAAATTACAAATAATACATTTATCCCAAAACAAAATGATAGTATAGAGATCATATTTTATTTTTAAAATTTGTATTTAAATTCAATTTTATATAATTTGATTAGAATACATTTATTTATTTGATACAAATCAATATACCAATATATAATATGAAATTAATAGGAAGTAACTTTATTTATAATTTATAAATAGTATAACTCATTTATTAAATTTTGTGTTGTTAACAAAATCTACATTTATTGTGCTAGATTTACATATATCTTTGATTAGTTTGTATATCTTTGTATTTATTAGGAAATATTTTGTATTGATTAGACGCGTTCTGTATTTATTACACGCGGTATTCCTTTGGTCTATATATTGTAAGTTCTTCAGATCAATATACACGGCAAATTTCCTATTCCTTTTCTCTCTTTCATTTACATGCTTTCATGGTATCAGAGACAGAAATTTTCCAGCACAAACAGAAAACAAAATAGCCCAAAAAATTCTCTGCCGTCACTGTTCATCACCGTCACTATTCATGGATCTCTGATCTACGCCACTGTCATCCTCTGTTTCAGACACGCGCCACCCCTCCGTGTTTGCCGTCCTCCGTTTGGCCAGATCCCCAAATTCGGCGGCTTTCCGGTCACCCACGGGCTCCCACGCGCCGTTCAAAATTTTCTGCACCAGTATCTTCTGCCGGCGCGTGACGGCGCGTGACAGCTCTGTTCCGGCCACTGCTTCACTCGCCACGCTCCTCTCTATGTGCTCTTCTTACTCCTAGGGTTCGTTGGTCAGTTGGGTACCTTCTTGCATTTTTTTAAATTTCCATAACTTGCTGTTATTATGGAAAAATCCGATATTGCTCAGCCTATTTCTGTTATCCTCAATGGCTCCAACTATCGCTTATGGTTGGAAAGTATGCGGGGTTTTTTGAAGGGAAGAAAGCTCTGGCGATATGTTACCGGTGATATTACATTTCCTACTCGCGCTACTGATGAATCTGATTTGAAATATACTGAACGCCTGGATGAATGGGATAGCAAAAATAATCAGATTATTACTTGGTTCCGGAATACTTCTACTTCTAGTATTCACCAACAATTTGGGCGTTTTGACACTGCTAAAGAGGTATGGAATCACCTGGCTAGTCGCTATACCTCTTCTGATTTGTCTAATCAATTTCAACTGCAGAAGGATCTTAGTGTTCTTAAACAGGAGAAAGGTCAACCACTGTTTGAATTTCTTGCCAAAATTGAATCCATCTGGGATCAGTTGGCCTACTCTGAACCTACATTCAAGTGTGAGGAAGATGCTCAAACCTTCTTTAAGTACAGAGATCAACTTCGCCTCATTCAGTTCCTGATGGCTCTTACGGATGACTTTGAGCCTATTCGGGCTTCGTTGCTACACCAAAGCCCACTGCCTACTTTAGAAGATGCTCTTCCTCGTCTCCGATCTGAGGAAACTCGTTTGGGCTTGCTTCAGCGGACCCCTAAGATGGCCTTTGCTGCGTCTGGAAGAAATTCTAAGGCTTGTCGTCGCTGCCCTCAATCCACTCACACCTTCGATCAGTGCCCCTTTATTGAGTGTCGAACTTGCCAAAAGAAGGGTCACATTGCTGCACACTGTCCAACCTTATTCTGCCGATACTGCAAGAAGACTGGGCATCTTATTGATCAGTGTCCTACTCGTCCTTCTAGATCTGACCAAGGGAAATCAACAAGATCTGGTTCTTCTTTCTCTAAGCCTGCTTTATCTGCTACCAATGATACATCTACTGTTGCATCTAATCCGGGATCCTCTAATACTGACATTGAGGCCTTCCTTCACAAACTTCTCTCTGGTACTACTAGCCCCCCTACTGCTTTAGCTACTCCCTCAGGTACATCTTCTTGGTTCTTTGATTCTGCTTGTTGTAACCATATGACTAGTCAGAAAAATCATTTCTCTTCTCTATCACCAAATATCACTGCTCAATCTATATACACTGCTGATAACTCTCAAATGCCTGTTAGTGATATTGGTACTGTTTCATTATCCTCTTTATCCCTTAATGACACTTACTTTGTCCCTGCCATTAGTTTTAACCTTATTTCTGTTGGACAACTTGTTGATATGGGCTACGACGTATTATTTAACAAACGTGGTTGTACTGTGTTTGATTCTCAGACAGGACAGATTGTCGGGACTGGGCGTATGTTTGAGCTCAACTCAATGCATCTTCCTGAAGTCACTTCTTCTAGATTGTGTGCTACTTCTACATCTTCCTCTTTTGAATTGTGGCATCGTCGTCTTGCTCATTCTTCTGTAACTGCTTTACTTCCTTTACTTTCTAGTGGTCTTTTAGGTCATGTCAATGTTCAGTCTTTTGATTGTATCTCTTGTCAAACTGCTAAACAGCCTGCTTTATCATTTAATAAAAATGACTCTGTTGCAAGTTCGTCTTTTGATTTAGTTCATTCTGACATTTGGGGTCCAGCACCTACTCCTTCTATGGGAGGGTCACGATATTTTGTTATTTTTGTTGATGATTTCTCCCACTTTACTTGGCTTTATATGATGAAAAATTGATCTGAGCTTCCTGCTGTTTATATTAAATTTGCCATAATGATTCATACACAATTCTCAAAAGTTATCAAAGTTTTTCGTCGTGATAATGCTTTAGGATATCGTGATTCTAAATTAATCAGTTTTCTTGACACTCAGGGCACTATTTCTCAGTACTCATGTCCCTATACCTCTCAGCAAAATGGTCGGGCTGAACGAAAACACCGTCACATTCTAAACACTGTTAGAGCCTTGCTTATTTCATCTTCCTGTCCTGAACGTTTCTGGGGAGAAGCAGCTTTGACTGCTGTATATTGTATTAATAGAGTCCCTACTCCTATTCTGGGTAACATTTCTCCTTTTGAACGTCTTCATGGCATTCCTCCAAATTATAGTCTTCTCAAAGTTTTTGCTTGTGTCTGTTTTGTTCTTCTTCCTTCTCATGAGGCTACTAAACTACAAGCTCGTGCCCGTGTCTGTTGTTTCCTTGGTTATGATTCTGAGCATAAGGGTTATCGTTGTTGGGACCCCTTCTCTCAATGTATCCGTATTTCTCGTCATGTTGTTTTATGGGAACATGTTTCATTTTCATCTTTGACTAACCTTTCCTCTGTTTCTCCTTCTTCATCTTCTATTTTCACAAATACTTCTATTGATCTTTTTCCCAGTGACTCAGGTACTGCTTCTTCGATTGAGCTCAATTCTATGTCTGACTCTGCGCCCACCTCAGATGATCCTCCTCTCTCCGAATTGCCACCACAAGATACTGAGCCTGAATCATCCAACGATCTTCGATCCCATAATGAGCCTGAATCATCCGACAACTTTCGGTCCACCCGTGTAAGACGTCCTCCTCCTTACCTTAGTGATTATCATTGCTTTTCCACCATCCTTCAGTTTCAGGAACCCCAATCCTTTAAAGAAGCCTCCCGTGATCCACTTTGGCAGCAAGCAATGAATGATGAATTGCAGGCTTTGGAGAAAATGCACACTTGGGATCTTGTTGATCTTCCTCCTGGAAAGACTTTGGTTGGATGTAGATGGATCTATAAGAACAAGACTAATTCAGATGGCTCTCTGAAACAACGCAAGGCCCGCTTGGTGGCCCAAGGTTTCACACAGGAGTATGGTATTGATTATGAAGAGACATTTGCTCCTGTTGCTCGAATTACCTCTGTCCGCAGTCTTCTTGCTATTGCTGCTGTTAAACATTAGTCTCTTTATCAGATGGATGTTAAAAATGTCTTTCTGAATGGAGATTTAGACGAAGAAGTTTACATGAAGCCTCCTCCTGGGTATCAGCATCCAAATGGCAAGGTTTGCTATCTCCGTCGAGCTTTGTATGGACTTAAGCAGGCACCCCGTGCTTGGTTTGCTAAGTTTAGCACAACTATGAGTCAATTAGGTTTTACTTGTAGCTCTCATGATTCTGCACTATTTGTTTGGAGTACAGCTCAAGGTATAGTTCTACTCCTCTTGTATGTTGATGACATGATTATCACAGGTAGTGATGTCACAGGTGTTTAGAACCTTAAGACTTACTTGGGAAGGCAGTTTGAAATGAAGGATCTTGGCCAACTAAGCTATTTTCTTGGGCTTGAGGTACATCATGGGCATGACGGCATTTCTCTTTCTCAGGTTAAATATGCAACTGATTTGATATCTAGAGCACATCTCTCTGATGAGGAGGTTGAAAATACTCCTATTGAGCCAAATGTTCACTTTACACCTACTGATGGCACTCTATTAGAGAATCCAACTCGTTATCGCCAACTAGTTGGAGGACTCATCTATCTTGCAGTGACTCGTCCGGATATTGTATATGCAGTTCATATTGTCAGTCAGTTTATGTCTGCACCTCGGACTATCCACTATGCAGCTATTCTTAGGATTATTCGATATGTCAAAGGCACATTGTATCATGGCCTTCATTTCTCTGCTAGTTCTTCTCTTGCTATTCGGGTCTACTCTGATGCTGATTGGACCGGTGATCATGCTGATCGACGATCTACCACTGGCTTCTGTATTTTCCTTGGTACTTCTCTTATCTCTTGGAGGAGTAAGAAGCAAACATTAGTCTCTCGTTCTAGTGCTGAATCAGAATATCATGCAATAGCCGACACAACTTCTGAGATTCTCTGTCTTCGTTGGTTACTTGATGAGATGGGGGCATCACAGACATCATCCACATATATCTATTGTGACAGTCAAGCTGCCATTAGGATTGCCCACAATGATGTGTTTCATGAGTGAACTAAACACATAGAGATTGACTGTCATTTTACTCATCAACATGTTGTTCGTGGCACTATTCGACTTATTCCCATTCAAACCAAGCAACAGCCAGCTGACTTGTTCACTAAGTCTTTTAATCCCGGCCGCTTTCAGTTTCTAATAGACAAACTCAAGTTGCTTCCTATTAAGCCATCTTGAGTTTGAGAGGGGATGTTAACAAAATCTACATTTATTGTGCTAGATTTACATATATCTTTGATTAGTTTGTATATCTTTGTATTTATTAGGAAATATTTTGTATTGATTAGACGCGTTCTGTATTTATTACACGCGGTATTCCTTTGGTCTATATATTGTAAGTTCTTCAGATCAATATACACGGCAAATTTCCTATTCCTTTTCTCTCTTTCATTTACATGCTTTCATGTGCAATGTATGGGATAATGCATATTCAATTTAAAGAAGTTTTTTTTTCTTTTAAAACAAAATTTAAAGAAGTTGGAGAACAAAAGAATAAAGTATCCTTTTAGTTGTAGAAACTAGAAGTAGGCAACGTTTGATGTCGGTGACAGTACTATTTATAATTAATGAATAGTATATTTTTTTTATAAATTTAATTATATATTGATTTAATATATATATACATATATATTGATTATGCATGCATCCACTAAACAGGGTCAATATGCCCCACCACAAGTGACTGATATGAAAGCCAAATACACAAAGGATATGAGGAAAGGGAAATTTGAATTCATTTCACATCTATATATAAAAATGAGTGGATCGAAAAAAAAAAAAAGAGTAGGAGGTGTACTTTTGTTTTAGGACCGCGTATGACCATTTTAAATTTTGCAATAAAAAATAATTTAGGAGGTGTACATATATGATCACCTTTAATAATTAAAAAAAATTGACCACTAATAAAAAGATTAAATCATCAAATTTTCATGTAATTAGTGAGTTGAAAAAAAATATGTAGCCTAGCTGGCCACATGCAAGTGTTCAAAATTTCACGTTTAATTTTTTTTCTTTAGGGTCGGTGTCGCCATCTATGTTGGTGAGAACATAATGGCTAGACCATGACACGTGAGAAGTGTAATGGCAACCATTTGACTTTAATGCAATTTGGTTGATGTATTTATTGTCCATCATTATTTCTTTTCTTGACTTGTTTGCTTCTTTAAATTTCAACGAACCCTTGTTCTCTCTGACTAATTTGCATGTAGTCTCTTTCACCATATAGAGTATATCGTTCCAGAAAGATTTTGAACCAAACGTTTGCACGTACCACACAATTTAATTTAGTGGCTCTAATTGAAGAAAGCATCATAAACTCCTACCCTTAAATTTCTCAAGTGCGTGCAGGCTTAATATACATATGTGCGTGCAACAATGATCGATCGTATTTTATTTGCAGTTGCAGCCATGAAGATCAAATAGCAGAATAGCAACAAGGGCTTCCTTGAGTAATATTCTTACATTTTCCGAAGTAACAACAGCAAACAATCAAAACATCTAAACTGAGTTTCAGAAATGCCAAGGTTTAAGGGGGGGGGGGGGGGAAACACAGGCACACAGACAAAATTAACGTGGTACACATATAAGCAAGCTTCACATGTTACACTTGTCCTGATGATGTGATGAGCCTACCTGGGAACTGCACAGAGAGGGAGACCCTTGTCAATGTGAAGTGTAAACATGGTCCTCTAAGTCACATTTCTTTTTTCATCTGCTAATTTAAATCTAAAGAAACGAATAAGAGCCATCGAAACTATTTTCATTAGTTGATCTGTAAGCGAAGTCCCTCCCTAAACAGATACGAGGACCAGCCTGCAACCACCATAAAACATCAGACTTAGTTGTACACAAGTCCTCTATAAATATATATATGGGAAATTAATAGTCTCAGGCATGCATGCACATATAATTTACTTCTATGAAAATAGCTAATCACAACAATATCAAATCTACAGTGAACCGCACTAATTCATAATTCATGAGTACTACAACTTATTTTAGACCCCATGTAATATATAAAAAGACATGTATAGTCACTACAAAAAAATATTAAAATAAAAATTTCTTTGAATAATTAGAGTTATTATTTAAAATTCATATAGTTATATTTATTAACAGGCAATTTTTCTATAGCCTAGCTATGATTAAGAAGGAAAAGTAGAGAGAGAATGTGAGACTAACATGAAAAGCTATAAATTTGAAGGGAGATTCAGGTTGAAATGTTCCATCTTGAAGCCATCTTTCAGGTCGAAATTCCTCAGCATCATGGCCCCATATATAAGACATCCTGCCCATGGAGTAGGCCAAGTAGTATATTGAATCTCCCTTGTTTACTTCGTATCCTTCAGGAAGAATGTCAGGAGCTTCTGCTGTCCTCCCATTCTTGTATCTCCAAAAAAAAATAATAATAAATAAATAAAGATGTACCTTACATGTTTTTTTATGTAGCAAAACATGACAGATAAGTAAACTCAACTGAAATGAGTTGTTCATGCAGGCTATAGTAGTTTAAAAGAACTGATAAAGACAAGAGCAACTCAAACAAATCAAAATCTTTAATAAAGAAAAGTTAACTGGTATGAGCGTAAGAAAATGAAAAGATGAAAATTTTCCATGATATATAACTTGGAATATTAAGCAAATTTAATATATAAGACTTACAGTAGGGACTCCAAGGTAGAGCCTCAAAGTTTCAGTCAAAGCTGCACGAAGATAATGCATTAATTTTGTCGAGGGAAGCATCAGTTATATTGGCCAAAAACTCATCTATATATGTTGGCTACACTTTCCTGAGTAGAAGTAACTTGCTGAGCAATATTTTCCTGCACAAGAGGGTTCATGTAGAAGAACCATGACATTATTTTATTTGCACTTGTATCTTTGCCAGCAATCATATATGAAGTTCAGGATTATATCCCTCCGATACTAATCAGTCATATTTTATGGGTCCTTCTTGCTTCAGGAACGCGCATTCTGGGGACGTTTATTAAAAAAGCGTGCTAAAAATGATTTTGGGAACATGTTTTCAAGATGCGTGCTAGAAAGTTCACATTTTGCGAACGTTTGTTTAAGAAAGCGTTCCCAAAATTTTAACATTTTGAGCAAACCCTTCTCTGAAGAACCTTCGGTAACGTTCATTTGAAAAAGCGTACCCAAATTCTTAACTGATTTAGGCCCAACATCTTCAATTAAGCGTTCCCGATTTTTTTTTTATTTTTTGTTTTAAATAAATTTCCATCCAAAGCCTCCTTAAAATAAGAACGGAGGCATCGAAGAAGCTAGGTCTTCTCAATCGACCCTTCCCTCTGTCACCCATCAACGCTTCTTGCTCGAAGCTCTTCCCACCTATCTCTCGCCCTTTCTTGTCTTACCCATCGCCATCACTATCACCATCAATGACCTGTCCACTAAGATTTGAGGTTTAGGTCATCCCCCTAACATGATCTCAACCCATCCCCTTCTCTTCCGCTTCTCTCATTGGTGTTACTCCACCATACACTAACGTCGATGACTTCTCCTATCGGAGTTCCTAGCGAAACCCAAGCTGAGGCCGTCTCTCCATCATTGCAGTGAAATAGGGCAACGCTTGTCCAACCAGAGCAGCGACACTTGTCTTGAGTTCCTTGCATTGCTTCCAGGTTAGTTTTGATCACTTTCCTCTTCGTTATTTGTTGAGTTGGTTGGGCATTTCACAATTCATGTCGTCAACCGAGGGGAGGAAGTGGTGATATGATTTTGCTGAAATTCCATGCTTCCATGGGGTTCATTAGAACATTATGTGCAGTCTGAACTTGTTTGTGGTGCATAATCTTAAATTTTCCGGATTTTCTTGTAACATTTCAAGCTGGTGCAAAATTCCAAAAGCCTTGTATGCTCTAGTGAATGTTTTAATGCAAAATTTTATTGATTTTTCTGTAATTCATTGGGGATCTCAGAGTTTAAACATGATGGGAGTTTAATCAATAATGCACTTTGCATTGTCATGATCATAAATGTTTAGGTACTAAGAATCAATTGGGTGAAGCACTGATCTTGACTCAGTGGAATTCTGATGAGAAAATAATTTTTGTGGCCTGAGCTTTTATGTTCTCAATGCTTTGCTTATGTTTGGTATTGAATCTTACTGTGCTGTGTTGAAATTTATTATTTCTTATCTAACTATAGGACAACATATCCAACTATGTATTTGGTAGATGCACTTTATATAAATCTATTATTTCTTATCTAACAGTCACATATACTCCTTGGAGTTGTATCGGCTTCCTTTGAAAAAAATTGCATAAGAGGTATCCAAGTTGATAGGGAAAGAATTTCAAAATTATTACACGTGGTGAGTTGTGGCTTGAGCAGCCAAATTTTTATTAATGCCTTATTTTATATCCCAATGCTGTTTATTTATCTTGTTTGACATTTTAAATCACCCTGCAATCACTAATGCTTGTCCCAACCTTGAACCTAGTAAGTTTTTACTTGTCTAAATTTGTGTAACTTCCAATTTCACATTCTTTTTTAATAATAGCTTTAATGCTTACGAGATCAACACTTTGTATCTCATTAGGAAATATTAAATTTCCTCACATTATATTTATATGTTGTGTTGGAATGGACAGATGGGTCAAAGGGAGCATACAAATAGCTTGCAAATGTAAGACATAGATATTGAAATGTAGAGGTGTGTTAGAATCAATAAGTGGTTGATATTCAAGAAACCTTAGGTTCCAAATCTTTCTACTGAATTACTTATTTAGTTTGTTCTTGGTGAAACTTTTCTTGTGAGGTAGACGAAATTCAAAGAATCTCTAGTTTGCTCATAAAAATCTAGTAGTAACAAGACGAAGCATTACTTTGTTGCAAGCTAAGGACAATGAAGTCAAAAATATGTTTTTTTGTCTGCAAGTTTTGTGTGTGGGATGTATTTATTCCATGCAAGTCTACAGGGTATATTTTAATTTCCTGAATTCAATGGTTTCAATGTAATATTGCTATATTTTCTCATGCTACTTTTTCCCCTCCCTTTTGCAGCCTGTCGAAGGGTCTTTATTAGCTATTCAGAAACTTAATGGATCAAAGTTAGGTAAATGGCTCATAATTATTGACTGGGTAGTTCCAAAGAAGATAGTAGTAATACAAATATGACACTGCTTTAGAAAATGGTAAAATTTTTATATTTTGGTACAATTGTTACTGTCATCTGCCATACTTATAGCCTGTTTGGATTTCATTTTTAAGCACTTATGAGGATCCATAAGTGCTTATGTGGTGGAGTTGCCAAATAGAAACAGCTTTTCAATAAGCAATTATGCCTAAAATAAGTGCTTATGGAAGAAGCTGATTTTTTCAGCTTATGATAATCACTTATCCTCCCATAATCACTTATTTCATTTTTTTCTTCTCATTATCCACCCAATAATCACTTAAATCTCAATATCCAAACACATTTCTTTTCTCAAAATCACTTATGAGGTAAAAATATCCAAACACAAATCACTTTTAACATAATCATTTATTCTCATAATCACTTATGAATAATCACTTATACATAATCTAATCCAAACACACCCTTAATCTAAGCAAGCTTTTTCCCTTATCTTTTCTTGAATCTTAAAGAGCTGGTATTCTAGAATTGGGGGCATGTTATGTGCTTGTCCAGACTTGTGCATAAGTTTGCTAATTTCTTATTGAATGAACCAGTAGTACTAATTCATTTAAGAATGTTGAAGGCATTATCTTTTATCTGTGACTCAAGAAATTTGGATGACTTAGGTCCTTTATTGTCTTTTATATGTAGTAGATAATAATCTGCCTGCATTTATCTATGAATCAATAATACTCATGCTTTGATGCCACAAATATTTGTCCAGCACTCTGTTTTGATCTAAGAATTCATATTGAAAGTTTTTTTCTCATCTATTATTTATTGGAATTTTGTTGAAGATGAGAGCATGATTTGGAAAAATAATGCCATGGCACGGCTGCCGTTTGGTGATGAATGTTTTGATGTAGTTATTGAGAAAGGAACTATGGTTAAACTGATTCAAATCATTTTCCTTTGAGACCTTTAATAGAATTTTAATATGATATTCTAACTTTATTAGATATGATTTCTTTATAATTGATTTTATGCTTCAATAGTCAATTTTGATTTGAAGGATATTATTGTTCGTGGACAATGGTGACCCATGACATCCAAAGCCTAGAATTATATCCAGGGTTATTGTCATGCTGATAGGCGTCCTATATTTAATGCTCCAAATTTTAGCTAGTCTGTTGAGTGGACCACCTTTGGTGAAACTTTTCATGATTTTGTCTACGTGTTTAAGAAGATTAGTCTATATAAACTTAAATTTGTTTTCCATTTTCAGTTTTGGCTATGTCTTTTTTTTTTTTTACCAACAACTATGCCTTATTCTTTTTTTCTTTTTTCAGATTGCTTCTAACTTGAGAAGACACCTATCAAGATGCTCATAAGTCTCAAGAGAAGTTGATTTTTAAGCACAACCCATCAAATGTAGTAGTTTCTCTTTAATAGAGGTTTTAGAAATATTTTTTAGATTTTTTTTTCTTGTTTGATCACTTTGTAGTGACATCATATTAATTATTTGTGATTTGTAAATTGATTTGAATTCATAAAAGTCAGTTTTTAGAATTGTGTGTTCTAATAATATTAATAATAATAAATTTTTTTTTAAATGAAAAGAGGCTTCGGGGAAGTTTCAAAGAAAAGCGCGTATCTGAAGAGTTGTTGTCGAGAATGCTTTTATCTGAAAAAGAAGCGTTCCTGAAACTTTGGGGAACGGTCACAGATGGAACATTTTCAAAAATATTCCGGAAGCCCAAAAATAAATGTTCCCAAAGCCAATTTCTATAGTAGTGATGAAGATAATGCCTCAATTTTGTCGAGGAAGCATCAGTTATATTGGCCAAAAACTCATCTCTATATGTTGGCTACACTTTCTTGAGTAGAAGTAACTTGCTAAGCAATATTTTCCTGCACAAGAGGGTACATGTAGAAGAACCATGACATTATTGTATTTGCACTTGTATCTTTGCCAGCAATCATATATGAAGTTCAGAATTATATCCCTCCGATACTGATCAGTCATATTTTCTGGGTCCTTCTTGCTCTCCACCAAAAACTTTGAAAGTATGTCCTCCTTATCACTCTGAAATCACCATAGTTTTAACTTTTTATCAATGCAGAAATTCTAATTACAGGGTCTCACAGAACAGTCTTCAACTATCGATCTTTAAGAAAGAACAAGTTATCATATATAATAATTTGGCTTCAATGTAGAATATTCCGTAAACTCTGCAATAGCAGTTACGTAGCATGAAGGACATTGTTCAATGCATGAAGAAATTTTAGTATATATCTTAAAAGTTACCCATAAAACCATATTCAAATGGAATAGAAACAAGATTGAGGACACGCATGAAGCATGCTAGTTACGTACTGAACTCGATCACTGAATCTTGCTGGAATTAATGCCGTAAGTAGTTCTCTTTTGGCTTTGATGAGACCATGCACAAAATCCTCAATCAATTATTTTGACATTCTTCTTGAGAGCAGCTTCAGATCCAATGTTAAGAAACCTCTTAGGCTTCCAGAAAGCATCCATAATGTCAATAAACAAAAACATTTGACTCATCGAAAGCCTTCATGAATGCTCTTCCATCTTTGCTTGTTCCCTCCAAGAATGCAATTCCTATTGGAATAAAATTCAACATATGAGGTCACACATGTAAATATTAAAATGTGTAGCCATTATTTAAATAAGCATAAATAAAGTGATCTATTTGAATTGAAGTTTTAAGGCTACGGGGTATAATTGTTATGGAAATAATGTGTAGAGACCGGGGTAATATTTTAATTTGTTGAGGGGCCAAATTATAAATATCACAAACTTAAATCTATAAATAGGGGTCGTGGTCACCAGGTTGGCAGTATGTTGGAAATATTCTCTATTCCCCCTTCCAAGAGATATTCAGTCATTCCCTACGATAACAATTTGGAAAACACACCTGATCGTGAATCTTAAGAACAATTCAAAGCAATGGATTCAGGTATGCTTCCACATTCAATTTCTCTAGTTCTCTGAAATTGTTATATGATTAATTTCATGTTTAGGAATTTGGTTGATTGAATTGAATATATATATATATATATATTTAGATTAATCAACTCATTCAAGTGGCATCAGAGCCATCATATATTCCTCTAAGGAACTAAAAGGAAACAAATTCAAGAACAATTTTATTTGTTTCTCGAAACTATTCAAGAAAACCTTCCATTCTTTGACTGGTTTGAGGCTTATGCCGAAAGTGAAAATTTGGATTATCCATATTTCACTGAAATTGATGTTATAAAACAAGAATGGAAAACTTTTGATCAAACAGTTTCTGCTGAATTTCCTCTAGGAACGGTCCAAATTCCAGGAAAAGTAGATAGTAAAAATCAACCTATTTGGGCCTCGCCTTTCAAATACAAACATACTTCTGAAGAAGTAAACCCTTCTGATATAAAAAATATTGTTGAACAAAACAATTATACTAACCTTTACTTACAAAGGATAGGTGATTGTTTAATTCAACAAATAGAGATTCAAACAACATCAATTCAACCCAAAACTGAAATTGAGATTCCATTGATCCAAAAACCTTTATTCAAACCTTGTGAGTATACACCTCAACAAAAACTTGATTTACAAGCAAAGGCTAAAGGAAAAATAGTTGACAAAATCAAAGAAAAAATGTCTCAACTCCAACTTCGTCAAACTGTAGTTCCTGAAACTCCCTCCTCAGTAGTATCAAAAAACACCAAAACTATCAAAGTTCTCAAGAAAGATTCTTCGGTAGATTCTGGATAAGAATCTAGTCAAACGTCCTCTTTACAAATTAATCAGCAAAACTGGAGAAAACCATCCAAACTATATTACAATAGGGCAACCCCTCCAGATGTCCTTTTAGAAGAAAATCCACATCAAAACTTTAAAGCCTTCAATTCAGACAATCTCTATGAATGGAACATAGACGGATTAAGTGAAACAGCCATCCTTCAAACTCTTCAACACATGACCATGGTAAGTAACGCCTACCAAACCCAAAATGATTATTCAGAGGAACAAATAATTGATCTTTTAGTTTCTGGGTTTACTGGACAATTAAAAGGTTGGTGGGATTTTCATCTCTCCTCTGAAGACAAAAATACAATTTACTCTTCAATTAAAACTCAAGCAGATGGAACGCCCATTCTGTTTAATGACCAAATTATTCCTGATTCCACAAATCATCTCATTTTCACAATAATTAAACATTTTATTGGTGACCCATCCTTGTGGCTAGATAGGTCAGCCGAACTTCTTTCAAATCTTAAATGCAAAACTTTATCAGACTTTCGTTGGTATAAAGATACCTTTATCAGTCGAGTCTTCACAAGGGATGATTCAAACCAACCATTTTGGAAAGAAAAATTTCTAGCTGGATTACCAACATCTCTTGGTAATAAAGTTAGGGATAAATTAAGAAATGAAAAGGATGGTAAAATCCCTTATGAAAACTTAACATATGGACAATTAATATCTTACATCCAAAAAACTGCCCTAAAAATCTGCCAAGATAATAAACTACAAACCCAGCTTGAAAAGGAAAAGGCCTACGATAGACGAGAATTAGGTACTTTCTGTGAGCAATTTGGGTTCCCTCCTTGCAAACAAACTAGGACTCATAAAAGGCACAAAAAACCTTTTTTCAAAAATAAAAAGGCCCATTTCTATTCAAAACCAAAATCAAGGCCCAAAATTGAATCCAAACCCAAATTTGAATCCAAACCAAAGAAAAACATTGTTTGTTTTAAATGTGGAAGGCCAGGTCATATTTCAAAATACTGCAGAATCACCCGAAAAATAAGAAACATTGATCTAGAGGAAAATGTTTTAGAAAAAATAAACAATATTCTTCTAGAAGAATCAGCATCAGAATCAGAAAAGGAATCTTCTGAAGATCTTAAATCCTTTCAAAATGATGATCTTCAAGAAAACTCATCTTCTGAGATTAATGTTATCAATAAGGAACATGATCTCCTCATTGATATCATCAGCAAACTACCAGATTCTGAAAAAGGAGAATATCTTCTAAAATTTAGAGATATCCTTTCAAATACACCAAGTCCTTCAAACAATAAACCCTTAGTTAGATCAAGTAGATATGATCTTACCCAGATTTTAAGCAAATTTAAGCAAGAACCTAAATTAGCCACCCTCTCTGACCTTCGGTTTGAAATTCAAAATCTAAAAACTGAAGTCCGCCTAATAAAAGAACAACAGCAAATCCATGGAGAAGCCATATCCCAAATTCAGGATATACAGCTAATCCAAAATCATCAACTACCTCAAACAGACGAAGATAGTGTTTCTAACGAGCCAAATCTTCCTGAACCATTTCTAAATTTAGTTACTAAGGTTTTAACACAAAAGTTCCACATCATAGCCAAAATAATTGTAAACAATGAATTTATTTTGGAAGAAGATGTCTTGTTTGATACAGGAGCTGAGGCTAACTGTTTCAGAGAAGGAATTATCCTAACAAAATATTTTGAAAAAACAACTGAACGGTTCAGAGGAGTAGAAAGAACTCTTCTCCAAGTTCAGTACAAAGTTTCAAATGTAATTATTGAAAATCAAGGGTTTCAAGTAAAAACTCCGTTTATTATGGTTAAAGGAATGGGGTCTAAGATTATTCTTGGAGCACCTTTTGCCCATTTACTTAAACCATATTTAACGGATGAAAACGGAATTTCAAAACAATATTTGGGAAAAACAATTTTATTCCCTTTTACTTATAGCCCCAGAATAAAAGAGTTAAATCTTATTTTTGCCAAACAAAAGCAAATTAATTTTCTTAAACAAGAAATTTCTTTCAAACAAATCGAAGAACAATTGAACATAAAGAATATACAAAGTCAAATTCTCAATTGTTTAAAAGAAATCCTTAAAATCATATGCTCAGATTTACCAAATGCTTTTTGGAATAGAAAAAAGCATATAGTAGATCTATCCTATGAAAAGGATTTTTCTGAAAAACAAATACCAACAAAAGCTCGACCAATTCAAATGAGTTCAGAGCATCTTCAAATTTGTCGAAAAGAAATCAATGACTTGTTAAACAAGAATTTGATCAGGAGATCTAGGAGTCCTTGGTCTTGTGCTGCATTTTATGTTTATAATAGCGCAAAACAAGAAAGAGGAGTACCTAGGTTAGTCATAAACTATAAACCTTTAAACAAGGTATTACAATGGATCAGATATCCTATTCCAAATAAATCTGATTTATTGAAAAGACTTCATTCTGCAAAAATATTTTCAAAATTTGATATGAAATCAGAGTTTTGGCAAATCCAAATTGCAGAAGAGGACAGGTATAAAACCGCTTTTACTGTCCCATTTGGTCAATATGAGTGGAATGTTATGCCATTTGGTTTGAAAAATGCCCCCTCTGAGTTTCAAAGAATAATGAATGAAATATTTAGTGATAATGATCAATTCATTATTGTCTACATCGATGATGTATTGATATATTCTCACTCAATAGATCAGCATTTTAAACATATTTATAAATTTATTAGAATTGCTAAATCAAACGGTCTAGCAGTCTCTAAAACAAAAATAAGTCTTTTCCAAACAAAAATAAGATTTTTAGGACACTGGATATCTCATGGATCTATTGTTCCCATTGAAAGATCTATAGAATTTGCTAACAAATTCCTCGATCAAATTATTGACAAAACCCAACTTCAAAGGTTCCTTGGTTGTTTAAACTATATTTCTGATTTTAGTCCTCATCTAAACAACTTCATTAAACCTTTGCATGAGCGTCTTAAAACTAGTCCTCCTCCTTGGACTGATATTCATACAAATATTGTTAAACAGATCAAATCTCAGGTTAAGCAACTTCCTTGCCTTAACCTTCCAGACCCCTCTGCTTTCAAAATAGTAGAAACTAATGCCTCTGACATTGGTTATGGTGGCATTCTTAAACAAAGAATTGATGAAAAAGAGAAAATTGTTTCTTTTACATCAAAACATTGGAATAATACTCAACAGAATTATTCCACCATTAAAAAAGAAATTCTTGCAATAGTTTTATGCATCTCAAAATTTCAATATGATTTACTAAATAAAAAATTCTTACTTCGGATTGATTGCAAATCAGCAAAAGATGTTTTGCAAAAGGATGTTAAAAATATTGCATCAAAACAAATTTTTGCCAGATGGCAAGCAATATTAAGTATTTTTGACTTTGAAATTGAGTTTATAAAAGGTTCTTCAAACTCCCTTCTAGACTTTCTTACCCGAGAGTTTTTACAGGGAAAAATAAGCTGAGCGCACCAAATGCCACCCAAAAACAAAAAAGAACCAAGAGAAGAAAAACAAAAGGAACTAAGTATCTTTCAAGATGCTCAACCCCCAGTCTCGAGTGCTGAACTTGAAATTGTGGTAAAAAAATCTACTTCAGCAAATTGGATCCCAAACTCAAGGATCCAACTCAGAAATTAAACAGGAGTCATCCACTCCATCTGGATCATCAATCCAGCTTACCCAAACTGGGCCTTCAGCCCAACAAACACAAACTGGGCCTTCAGCTCAAACCAAACCCTCTTCCAAAAAGACCCTTGCCTCTTATGCGCAATCATATGCCAATAAACAGTTACCTAATAACACCTGGCAACAGATTGTTAGCAATCAAGCTATCATCTCAAAACAAGAATATGATAGTTTGTCTCAAAACCCCCTTATAACCAGAAACAATCCTCAGAAACAAATAATTGATTCCTCTTCTTCAAAAGCAATTATACTTCCCACTCAGCCAAACTTAACCACTCCTTACTACCATAAAGAAAATCAAGTAAGGAATTTGGTACAAACAGAACCTGAGTTTTATCACCAAAACCCAAACCAAGTTGCTCTTAATGTTTTCCCTTCAGGATTTCATTATAGACCAACTAATTTGAAGAAAACTCGAGAGTACTATGAGCTAATATTGGTTCATTCTGAGTCGATTAACATCGAACAGAAAAATGATAAAAGAAGTGGACCAATGATAACACATAGCACCCTTCAAATTTTAAAGGTCCTCACCCCTTCCCAATGGGGACAACCTCTTAAAAAATTCAAAACTTTTGGGATACCCTATGATCCTGAAGGATATAATTACTGGGATTATATGGACGCTTGGTATCATGTATTCTATTTCCAAAATGAATCATGGTCCCATACTTGGTTCATATATTTTAAAACAAAAACCCAGTATGACTTTCCTCAATGGTTTATTCAATGGTGGAATTTCTTTGGACCCGTTCCTCAGATTATGCCCCCCAAAGTTGAACAAGCTTATGAGCTATTCAAACAAAAGTTCAACCACAATGGAGATCCTTTTCCAATTGATCTTCATTACTTTTCAAAACTATCTGTATCCTGGATTTTCTCTTGGAAATACAGGTTTTCTTCAACAATTCCAGGATTAAACACCTTGCCCATACTCCAAAGGGTACCCTCAGTAAGATGGTGGGCTAAATTTGACATTAGAAGAGTTGATGACAAGGCCGTTGAAAAATGGTTCAAAGAGAATCCCAAATACCTTTGTATAACTGAACAAAGTAAATTCTTAAATCAAAGGACACGGATTCAATCAATGTTGGCTTCTACCACAGACAAAGTCAGCTTGATTAATCAACTCAACTCCGTCTTACTACTGCTTCAAACTCAAGACCAGGCATCTTCCTCTAATCAACAAATTTCTTCATCAACCTCTGAAAGCCAAGATGAAAATGATGAAGATTTTATAGATTTAGGAGAAGATTAAAAACATTGCTAGTCATCAAAAAATAATGTGATGTCAGCAATTCTTTTATTAAACGACGTCGTATTTGCAAGTCACTAATAAACACTGTAGTGTCGGCAAATACTATTCAAAAAGGACTAACCTGAACTGTTCAAATAGTGCAAGTCATTAACAGTTTCCAGGTTCATAGAAGGCTTAGCTTACCTATATAAGCAGGAGTTGCCTCATTTCTAAGGCATCACTTGTTTTAGATCCCTCACTCTAAACTAGAGAGAGAAGCAAAGCCTTTGAGTTCTTTCATCCTCTTTTCATCATTTCCCCTTGTAAGTGTTTTACTTTAAATAAAAATTTTCTTTCAGTCTTAATTTCTGCATTCATATCCTTACCTTGTTCTTATGAACTGAATTGGCTGGTTCTACCGCCTTTGTTCATATTGAACCATCCCCTATTCATATTTTATTTACATGCAATATTTAATTATGTGCTAAAGTAGTCCGTCTACTCCTCTTCTTCACATCTTCTTAATCTTCTCCCTTTCTTTCTTTTCCTTCGGGGCCACTCCCCTCTAAGAATTGAATATAGGATGGATAAAATTAACTTTGTGAATCGGTGCGCTAAATGATTTTGGAAATACTTCTTTTGGCATTATTGATGGTCCTTTTATTTGAATCGATTCATACCATGACTATGATTGCCAACATATGTTTTTCGAATGGTTTCCATTTTGTTTTATGTAATATTGGATGAGTTTATTGTTTAAGCCTTTTCTTTTGAAAATAATGAGTGCTAAAATTGCATTTCGGTAGTTAAAAATGGATTTGTGGTCATCTGGGACTCGGGTAAAATTTATAAAATTTAAGAATTAATATCATATAAAAAAATCAGATCTGGTTATGTGATTTGCAGAAGTCATGCTTTGCGTAATGATTCAATCTTGTCTCTCCACTGTATGCCGTCCATAGATGGCAAAATTTTGTCCTCTCTTATTGGTGGCCATATGTTTCTCTTCCCTGGAAAAGGTGTGTGTGTGTTGTTAAAGATCACCAACGGTTTCAGTGATTTTTCATTACCTGTGCCTGTTCCAAAAGGTCTCGTCTTCGGGGGGATTCGTTTCTTTTGGCTAGAAAGGCGCAACTTTTCAGAATTTAATATTAAATAATTTTAAAAAAAAGGTGCCCCTCCGTTTTAGATATTCATATTTAATGGTGGGTCCATACAACTAATTAGTTTGCTTTGATTTTTCAATTGATGATGTCATGGTGCAATAATATTCAAGAACACACACACACGCGCGTAAGAAATAAGCAAACAAAGAGGAATGACAACATCGCTCAATCATATATGCATGAGTTTGATATTGTTATGATTTATATATATTATAACTTTGTCTATTATTTTGAGTGGATTAATTGCCACAATATATCACCAAAGTGACCTCTCTTATGAAGATTTTTTCATGAGAAATAATAGATGTTATGTATGTGTAATATCATACGGGTGTCTTAATTGGCCCAAAGGAAAATTGATACTTGGTCGAATTATGCATGCATTTGCAGTGATAAATATGTGACAATTATAAGGTTTTACATGTATATAATAATTTGATCCAAAGATTATTTTATTATTTGGCAGTAATTATTGTCAGTATTTGATCATTACAACAAGATTACCATTCACAATTAATATTGTCCAAAGACTTGATATTAATGTTGTTAATGGTATCTTGAAATGGGTTTTAATTATTTGAATTTATTACTATCAGTTTATATTGGTTGTGACTATGCTTATTGTGTTGTATTCTTTTCTTAGCTGTTGTTTCATCTATATCTGCCAATTTGAGTTCTATTCCCATTTTAAATGGTACAAATTTCAAGGAATGGAAAGACAACATACAAATTGTGTTGGGTTGCATGGATTTGGATCTTGCGCTAAGAATTGAGCAACCCCCTTCTCTTAGAGCTACAAGTTCCTCTGATGAACAGAGGTACTTTGAGAAATGGGATCGCTCAAACTGCATGAGCCTAATGATCATCAAGAGTGGCATTCTCGAATCTTTTAGGGATACAGTGTCAGATGAGATTACCAATACTAAGGATTTCCTTGTTGAAATTGAGAAACGCTTTGTAAAAAGCGATAAGGCAGAAACAAGTACGCTTTTGCAACGCTTGATTTCTATGAAGTATAAAGGTAAAGGAAATATTAGGGAATACATCATGGAGATGTCTCACATGTCTGTCAAGCTTAAGGAACTAAAGCTTGAGCTAATCAAAGATTTACTGGTGCATTTGGTACTCATATCTCTTCCTATGCAATACAATCACTTTAAGGTCAGTTATAACTGCCAGAAGGATAAATGGACTCTTAATGAACTCATTTCTTATCTTGTGCAAGAGGAAGAGAGGCTGAAGCAAGATAGCACTGAAAGCGTTAATCTAGCAATCACCTCTAAAGGCAAAGGCAAAAAGAGAAAGAGATCTGAGGCTGCTAAGGGTTCAGATCAGAAGAAACATGTTCAGGAGAAAGATAAATGTTTCTTTTGTAAGAAAACTGGACATTAGAAAAAGGATTGTACCAAGTATCATGCATGGCATGTAAAGAAAGGTATGCCTCTTGCTTTGGTTTATTCTGAGGTTAATTTAGCTTCAGTACCTAGAAACACATGGTGGTTAGATTCTGGTACTATTATTCACGTAAGTGTTTCTATGCAAGGTTGCCTGAGCTACCGAAAGCCAACTGATGCTGAAAGATGCATTTATGTGGGAGACGGCGAGTCAGTAGATGTAGAAGCAATCGGTCATTTTAGGTTATTATTAGGAACTGGTCATTATTTGGATTTGATAAACACTTTTGTTGTACCGTCATTTAGACGGAATTTGATTTCTGTTTCTAAATTGGACAAACCTGGTTACTTTTGTACATTTGGAGATAATAAGGTTGTACTATCTATTAATTCAAATATTGTTGGACATGGTTCTTTGATATTTTATGACAATTTATATTTACTTGACACGATTAAATCTTATCAAGAAGTCTTGCATGCATCATCAAGCGGTACTAAGCATAAAATTAATCAAGAAAAATTGGGGTCATTATGGCACAAACGATTAGGTCATATTTCTAAACCAAGAATTGAACGTCTTGTGTCTAATGGCATTTTGAGCAATATAGACTTTACAGACTTTGATATTTGTATTGACTGTATCAAAGGCAAACAAACCAAACTTAAAAGAGTAGGTGCCTATAGAAGTTTAGATGTCTTCGAATTGATACATACGGACGTTTGTGGACCATTTCCTAAACCTTCGTGGAATGGTCAACAATATTTGTATCATTCATAGATGACTATTCCAAATATGGGTATCTATATTTAATTCATGAAAAATCAAAGGTCTTGGATATGTTCAAAATCTTTAAGGCTGAAGTTGAAAATCAACTCAATAAAAGAATTAAGAGCGTTAGATCTGATCATGATGGTGAATACTATGGTAGATATGACGGATCAGGTGAACAACATCCAGGACCATTTGCTAGATTCCTAGAGGAATCGGGGATAGTCCCACAGTACACTATGCCAGGATCACCTAGCATGAACGGTGTAGCTGAGAGGTGAAACCGAACTCTTTAGGATAGGGTAAGGAGTATGATAAGTCATTCTACCCTACCAGAGTCACTCTGGGGAGAAGCACTAAAAACAACATCCTATATTTTGAATCAAGTGCCAACTAAAGCCACTGCTGAAACACCTTATGAGCTTTGGACATGCCGAAAGCCTAGTTTAAAGCATTTTCATATTTGGGGATGCCAGGCTGAAGCACGACCTTATAGGCCTCAAGAAAAGAAGCTGGACTCCAAAACAGTTAGTAGTTACTTTATTGGATGCTCTGAACGTTCAAGGGGCTATAAGTTTTATGATCCCACACTAAAGACTATCTTTGAGACGGAAACCGCATGGTTTTTTGAGGATGTTGAGTTTAAGGGGAGAAATAAAGTTAGAGACATTACCTTTGAGGAAGAATTGGATTCAAGTTTTGAACCAATTCATACTGTTGCTTCTAACAATATACAGGTTTCTATACCTGTTAATGTTCAAGAAGTGAACCTAGAACCTCCACAAAATAATGTTGATCAAACTCCCATTCAAGATGAGGTAATCATTCTTATGGAACAAATTCAGCAACTTATGGAACAAACTCAACAACCTCAACAACCAATGTCATTGCGTAGATCCACTAGAGAAAGGAAAAATGCAATTCCAAATGACTTCATTGTGTTCCTACAAGAACATGATGAAGAGAATGGTATAGTGGATGATGATCAAATCAATGTCCATCAAACCATGCAAAATCCTAACTCTCAAAAATGGATTGAGGCAATGAATAAAGAGTATAGGTCCATGCAAGACAATAAAGTTTGGGAACTTGTCCCATTACCAGAAGGTGCAAAACCCATTGGTTGCAAATGGATATTTAAAACCAAATTGGATGCAAATGGTAATGTGGAGAGATATAAAACTCGTCTTGTAGCAAAGGGCTTTACTCAAAAGGAAGGGATTGACTATAAAGAGACTTTCTCTTCAGTTTCCTTAAAAGACTCTTTTAGGAAAATCACGGCCTTAGTTGCACATTTTGATCTTGAGCTTCATCAGATGGATGTTAAAACAGCTTTTCTTAATGGTGACATTGATGAAACAATATATATGGTGCAACCAGAAAACTTTAAATTGGGGAACTCAAAGAAGATGGTTTGCAAATTGAAGAAATCCATCTATGGACTCAAGCAAGCTTCCCAACAGTGGTACCACAAATTTTATCAAGTGATTATCACATTTGGTTTTGAGGTAAACCTTGTTGATAATTGTGTGTATCAAAAGTTCAATGGGAGTAAGTTCATATTTTTGGTTTTATATGTGGATGACATACTGCTTGCCACTAATGATATAGGCATACTGAATGAAACCAAGAGATTTCTATCAAAGAATTTTGAGATGAAAGATCTTGGTAAAGCCTCCTTTGTATTAGGAATCCAGATACATCGAGATTGCATTCGAGGTATTCTTGGATTATCACAAAGGAATTATATCGATAAAGTTCTAAGAAGCTTTGGCATGCAGGATTGCAAATCAGGTAACACCCCTGTTACTAAAGGTGACAAGTTCAGCCTCAGCCAATGTCCTAAAAATCACCTTGAAATTGAAGGAATGCAAAAGATTCCTTATGCATCAGCTGTTGGGAGTCTAATGTATGCTTAGGTTTGCACGCGTCCAGATATTGCATACATTGTTGGTATGCTAGGCAGATATTTAAGTAATCCAGGAATTGATCATTGGATAGCGGCCAAACGGGTTATGCGCTATCTGAAAAGAACAAGGGATTATATGCTCACATATCGTAGATCAGATCAACTGGAAATCATAGGGTATTCTGATTCTGACTATACTGGATGCAAAGATAGTAGGAAATCCACTTCAGGCTACATTTTTCTATTGGTTGGTGGAGCTATTTCGTGGAAGAGTGCCAAACAAACACTTGTAGCTTCTTCTACTATGGAAGCAGAATTTGTAGCATGTTATGAGGCATCCAATCAGGGAATATGGTTGCGAAACTTTGTCACTAGGCTGCGCATTCTAGGAAGTATAGAAAAATCACTGAAGTTATATTGTGACAATAAGTCTAATGTTCTATATTCCAATAACAACAAGAGTTCGTCTAAGTCAAAGCATATAGACATCAAGTTCCTGGTAGTAAAAGAAAGAGTATAGAGTGGACAAATATCCATTGAACATATTGGGACAAACTACATGATAGTAGATTCACTTACGAAAGGATTACCACCCATGGTCTTTCATGAGCATACCACTTATATGGGTGTTATTATGTTTGAGGACACCTTAGCATAGTGGGAGTATGTAGTGTTCAATTTGAGACTCTTATGAACTAAAGTGTATTTTCTGATCAGAAATAAAGTTATTCAGTATTCGATTCTTATGTTTCACTCTGTCACATTATGTTAAAATATTGATCTCATTAAGGTAAGGATGACCAGTTGGAAAATAGACATGTATAGATCACATTGTATGTAATGTTCCATGCTACACATCCATGATTGATCTATGTTGTTTGATTGTATTAATATATGTGACCATTGTTAGGTCTAGTCATTGTAAATTATGATGAAAGCCTCTTTGATCCTATATTGATGCAGTCAATGGACTAGATTGTTTATACCCTATGTAAATAATGGCAAAAGTTTCTGAGCTCATAAGGATAAGCACATTTTTATAAGATTTACATATGTGGCTCAATGGGAGATTATTGGAATAAAATTCAACATATGAGGTCACACATGTAAATATTAAAATGTGTAGCCATTATTTAAATAAGTATAAATAAAGTGATCTATTTGAATTGAAGTATTAAGGCTAAAAGGTATAATTGTTATGAAAATAATGTGTAGAGACCACGGTAATATTTTAATTTGTTGAGGCACCACATATAAATATCACAAACTTAAATCTATAAATAGGGGTCATGGTCACCAGGTTGACCGTATGTTGGAAACATTCTCTATTCCCCCTTCCAAGAGAGATTCAGTCATTCCCTACGGTAACAATCTAGAAAACACACCCGATCATGAATCTTAAGAACAAATCAAAGCAATGGATTCAGGTATGCTTCCGCATTCAATTTCTCTAGTTCTCTGGAATTGTTATAGGATTAATTTCATGTTTAGGAATTTGGTTGATTGAATTGAATATATATATATATTTAGATTAATCAGCTCATTCAATTCCACCCCAAATCTAACTTTGAATATGGAGTCCAAAGAGCATCTCATCAGTACATCCTTTGAAAGAGGATAGAGAAAACAAATAAAATAATAAATAAATGCTTAAATAAAACCCAGAAAACCAACTATAATTTGGATATCTTTATTTTACTTTATCTTTCATTTTTCAATATATTAAAACATTGTTTTTATTCTGTATTCTGATTCATTCAAAACAAAGAAATTACACTATTTATATCGATGAAAAATGTGGACGTGTGAATGTAGATAAATAAGATATTCCACCACTTAGTACCACTTGTGTTGATGGTTTTGCCCTTTGGTGTTAGTAAAAAAAAAAGAAATTAAATAATGATAATAATATTAAAATTTAGGTGGTTAAAATTAATTTGAGTAGTTCATATTATTAAATTATCAATTGACCAAGTTGCTTAATTAAACAAATTTATTTTTTATATAAAAACAAATTTAAATTTTAAATTGTACTTCTTTTGAGTTCGGTCAAATTTAAAGCTCATTTCAGTGGAAAATCTGTAAACTAGCCCAAATGAAATTTATAACCCATTTTGGAGTCAGGATTTATGGAAATGAATTCGGTGTACATCACATGTATATATTTTTATCTGAGTCGTACGTTATTTGAATTTTAATATTTTATTATAAAGAAAATCAGATGTAAGAAAATAATTTTTTAGCTATCAACTAGCGAAAAGAAATAATTTGTTTTAAAAATACAAAAAATAATATAATTTAAAACCATCTAAATTGACTTACAAATTTAAAGTCCAAAACGAAAAGTACCCAAATGCACGTATGTCAATCTGATTTTTAACACGTGTAGCTCTAACTTGGAGATTATTTAACCAATGCATAGAAAACTACAAACCTTCTTTATGCTTTCTATACATATTTGATCCAAATTCTTTAACCAATCAAATTATGTTGATTTGGTTCTTAAAGTATCTATATGAAAATTATTTAATTTAAATTTTGAAGAAAATAATTAATTTTTTTTAAAAAAATCAATTTAACATTATTTAAACCAAATCGAATCGAACCAAATCGAAGTTGTAACCGAATCAAACTGATTAAAAGTAAAACTGAAAAGATTCCAAGAGATGTCAAACCGATCGGTTTTATTTTTGTCCGAAATTGAACTAAACCAAGCATTTAAACTCCCTTACTTCTATGTGCTAGATAGTGGGGGAAGGAGAAATGTCTCTTAAAATCTAATTTCTTAATATTCTTTTTCTGTGCTATTTGTGAGGATTAGGTGCTCCATTAGAGCTGGTAAAATGAGCCAGCTTGTCTTACACGAGCCATTCCACCATAGGCTCATTTTCTAGCAGGGCGGGCTGGGAGACTCATAAGGGCAGGCCATGAAATCTACAGTCCATCCCGCGATATATGAGCTAGCAAACCAAATGGGTTAGCCCCTTTTTTTCTTTTTTTTTTATCAAAAATAATGCAAAATAATATGAAAAAAAATAATACAAAAGAGAGCTCCATTCATATTTATAGTTTGAAAAAGAATTAAATCAAATGAAAATCCACTCAAGTTTTGAACAGATAAAATAGGGAAGAAAAGTCTACTATCAATTCAGTAAAATCAACAAAAATTACAACTTAATTTAGTAGAGAAGCAAGATTAAAGCTTTAGGAAGACCAAACTTAGTAGCTAAGGAGGACTAGAGTTTTTTTTTTTAATTTTTAAATATAATTATATAAAATAAAATAAAACTGCAAAAAAATTAAAAAAAAAAGTGGGCCAACTCACAAGTTAGCGTGGGTCTATTTCTTTTTTACACCCATCATGAATCACCTACAATTTTTTTACACTGTTCCCACCATTTTTTGTAAGTTAAGCGGGCTGGCTCAACACCTAAGCCCATTTTACTATCTCTATTCTTCATATGGTTGGGATGGATCTCGTTTTTTTGCTACTTTGCAGTGGTAGCACTATAAAACATAAACCATCTCAATTTTATATATAACTTTTATTAAGAAATTTGATTTTTTTTTTATTTCAAAACAATACATTATGAAAAATAAATATAATCTTCTAACTATAAATTTTGGAAAAAAATAATGTATAAATATAAAAAAATTAAAAAATTGTAAAATCTAGACCGTTCAGATAAAATAAACATTAAAAAAATTTTAAAAAGAATTGCAAAATCTAGACTATTCAGATTTTATCTAGACGATCCAAATCTGTTACTATATGTGCTGCTGTTTTGACTTTTGTAGAGAATCCTATTTGGGTTGGGATTGAATACATCTAATGGAAATCAAGAAGGCATTCCAAAAATTCTTAGTCGCCACTCACATAATCACTTGCAAGAAGTTTTTAGATATAGATTTATTCTGTTTAAATAATTTTACTTATTTATTTTTATTTTACTAGTTTTCAATTTGTGTTTTTTTGGGATCAAAGTTATTAGTTAGATTCAAATTAGAATAAATAAAATCTATTAGATATCCTTTAAAAGATTTCCTAGATTAGATTATCTAATAGTATTATTTTTAGAATATAAATTTTATTATTTCTCTTTGAATTTTTGTTTTTATTTTTAGGGTTTTTTTTATATTTAAATATATTTTTCAGATTTACTAAATTTATATTTTACCTATTTAAAGGCTCCTATGTAATGCTTGCTTATTCAGAAGAGAATAGTTGAATAATATTTTGAGTATTCTGAATTCTCCCTTAAACTCTTCTATTTTCTCCCCCTTTCTTAAGTTCGCTCTTTGCTTCTCATCCCTTTCTTTCTGTTCCTTCCCTCCCTTCTATATCTTTCTCTAGAGTTGGCAATATGGGTCAAACTCGAAGGATCAGCCAAATTAGCCCGACAAAATGGGCAGGCTAAACTTTAAAATTAGGAGTCCGAAGGAAAAACGAGCTTTTGGGGCTGACCCGTTTAGGCCTGGCCCATGGCGAGTCGGCCCGATTGGCCCGTTTTTTCTCTCTTTTTTTTTAATATTAAAAAATATATTATTTTATTAATTAGTGATGTGTAAATGGTTAAATTTAAATATTATGTTAATTTTTTTATAAATGATAGTGATAATTAGTTGTAATAATTTAAAAAATTATATGAAAAAATTAAAAAAAAAACATGAAATTTTTTTAATAAAAAAATATGGGCCCATGGGTCCGTGCCATACAAGCTCGGACTTTATAAGCCAAGCCTGTTTGGCAATTCAGGCTTTTAGGCCCAACTCGAGGTGGGCCGACCTGAATTGCAAGCTCTATTTTTCTCCCTTAAACTCTGTTTTCTCCCTCTTTCTATCCCTCTCTCTATTTCTGTTCCTCTTTCTCTCAAATTCTTCTTCTCCTCCTTCTACTTTCTCTGTTCTCTATCTGTCTACTTTATCCCTCTACTTTCTTTGTTCTCTATCTGTCTACTCTACCTTCTCTCCCTTATTCACATCAACATCCAGCTACAAGATTTGCAACAATGACAATAAAAATTTTTTTTACAGTATATAATGATTTTTTTGTCAAAAAAGGGGCACGAGGCCCAATCAGATTAAATTAAAACTCTCTAGGACAAAGTTTCAGAAATATAAGTAAAGAAAAATAAACTAATAATAGGGAGAGGGTTGAGCCACTAATGTAAACGCAAACGAAGGCAAAACTATGATTTGCTAAAGTTTCAGCACATAAGTTGGCTTCATGACAAGCATCAACAATCTTGACAGACCAGTCCTTATCTAGAATTGCCTTGATGCAGCTAAGGATCTACATAATAGAGCTGCCTTGCAAACTCAATGAGTTAAGTTTCAAGATTACCACAGTAAATAATGATTTGATAGAAACATAGTAAGGCTTTTTGTTTTTTTAGATAACATAGTAAGGCATATTTTGTTAATGTTGGATACTGACGTATGTCAATCAGATTAGGCCTATGTGAATCAGATTAGGTTGATAAGGAACTAGGGCTAAGTGTCAAACTTGGTCAACTGACTCATAGGAACTAATCCACCACTCACCCCGCCCCCCCTCCCCCCGGGGCCCGGGGGTGGGGGGGGGGGAATGTTGGACCAAGTTAGGCCATTTCACTTTTTAGAATTTTCTTAACCTAACCCACCAAGATTTGGTTAGTGGGCTGCGCCACCATATATTTTCTTTTAGATAAATTGATAGAAATCCTTAAAAAAATGCAATTAACCCAGATAACCTACCATTAGAAAAATATATATAGCATGCCTAATTTTGAAAAACTAAAAAAGGATACATTCAACATATAATTTCAAAATTGCATACATACTGAAAATATAAAACGATACATCGTATAATTTCACCCTTTTTATTAAGAATCACCATTCAGAAACATGAAGGTGAAAAACTAGAGAGATGCTCTTCATAAAAAGTGCATCTTCACATATTAACACATTCATCAAGACCTTGGTACTGCACATAGAGGGAGACCCTTGTCAACGTAACATAACACGGTAATTTGCTTTCCACCTTAACGAGAAATGAGCCAAACCATAAGCATATATTTCAATAAGCAATCCAAAATGAACCATTTCAGCAAATTCAGTTGCACTCAGCTAGAATCGGATCAGGTAAGCACAAACTGCATTATTAACCTTTGATAAAACCCCGTATAAAAATGATAACGGCCGCGGCGCCAGTGATGGCAGTAGCGAGGGAGAAACAGAGCAGGTCGGAGCCGCGGCGGTCCTGTAGCGGCCGCGGCCCCAGCGCAAAGTTTGGTAATTTGGGGTTCGTCTCCGCTGGTTTGAGGATGTGAGATGTTGTTTCAAGCAAGTTTGGGTTGTGTTTAGTTGTATTTCGTGAGATTTGGCTATGAGTGGAGGAAGGATGTTACAATAACCCTCAAGAAAAATGTGAAAGTGATCGATGATTTAACAAAAAAGTTAAAAGAAATTGAAGCACAACCAAACATAACCAAACATACAGAAAGGATCCATGCACATAGCGCCAAGAAATTATAGTATTTGAGTCATCATCAAAAGCCTTCATGAATTCAACCCCTCTCTGCTTGATCCTCCTAAGCAATTCAGTTCTCCTCCAAACCCAACCTTGAATATGGAATCCAACGTGCATCTCATTAGAAAATCCTAGGTAGGGAACAAAACCTTATCTATATAAATATCTTGCAATGAATTCTAAGATGACATAAAGTGGTATTTGCAATTACAAGGAAAAGAAAAAACCAGCATAGGAGCAAAACCACTTTTTTATTCTTACTTGTACCAACATTCACCCATTTGTTTTCAACTAATAGAATTCTTTTATCAAAATATTATACTTGGACTACTACAACAAGTACCTTTTACATCGGTTAAAATAGATTTTTTACATCGGGTTTGAATTAGATATAGAATTGACAGATGTAAAAAATATCACTTTCTAGATCGGTTATTTAAATAACCGATCCAAAAACTTGTAAAAAATACATTAATATTGTCTTTTGGAAGACATTCTAGATCGGTTTATTACCTATAACTGATCTAGAAAATTGAATTTCTAGATTGGTTTTTTAAATAACCGATCTAGAATGTAAACATTTTTTAAAAAAAAAAAATTAGGGAATTTATATCCCCCCTAAAATTGATTAGTCATTTCCTCCAACAACAAAATATTCAAAGAATATAAACACCAAAGTCTTTGTGCACCAATTCAAATAATTCAACTTTCATATAAGCATTTACTATTATATCCATAACTTAACTATAGCACATCATCGGCAAACAAATATTAACAATTTAATGTGACCACCACCTAGATCTTATACAGTGCCTAGTTTACCAGTTAATGTTATCAGCAAAGCAAATTGCCACGCATTGAAGAAGCACCACAATCTTGATAATCTCCAGGTTCATAGCTACTTTACTTTCGGCCTGCAAATTTTAGGACATAAAATTGAGACAGCCAAACAAATTAAGTATAATAGACAAACAAATAGTAATCCAACAAGAACTCTAACATAAGTCAGAATCAAAAGCAGTATACTTCATCATTTATTAAAGATATAAACAACAAACCATTTTAATACGAAAAAAATATTTGCTCAATAATTACAAAGAGGAAGGTATACAACTTTCACCAATGAATAATCAGAATATTATTTTTTTATTAAGAAATGCTTCATTTTTCCACTAATATACCCAAAAGTGATTTGATAGTGTACTTGAATGGACAATTAATACCAAAAAGAAAAGATAGTTTCAATGAAGCTTTTCACATCCGAAAAGGACTCTGTAGACTTCCTCACATGTCCATTATTTGACTCTTGACTTACCTTATGAATCAAACCATCATCAATTATTGAGATACTTAATTCCTTAAATAGCGTAAAGAATGCCTACACTTCATTAAAGATATATATCAGTACATTTAAAATAAAATGAGGAAAAATATGCCACACAAGAAGTCATTCATGTCCAGAAGTTCTTTTTGAACCATTGTTTCTTACAATTATAGGGTGTAATCAAACAATGAACTTAAAAAAATACCTCCATTAAAGATATATAGACTGATGAAATGAGAAGGAACACATCCCATCGTATATAGGAAGATCCAAGCATCCATGAATCCCTTGCAAGCTTGATGGATCTGTAGTTGTATGAAGATGAAGACTATAGAGCAGCAAGTCATCACCCTTTTTTGGTTTTACTGTTAGATACAACATGTATTAAATCCCATGCCCAAACAGAGAAAAAAAAAACAGTAGTTTGTCAAAGCCTCCAAGTATTTATACCTGCAAAGCCTTCTTTGCACATTTAGACTAGTTACCATCCTTTACCTGAGACAAACTTGCCTAAAAACAGCAAGCAAATTAATAAGGAATCTTTAAAAGGAACCTTCGAAAGGGGACGACTTTACATGTATTCAATTTTTCCAAATTATATTAGATAGACCTTAAGTATGAATGGAAGGACAAACACAATTAAATCATGATGTGGTCACCTACTGAACAAGACCCAAAAAATATGTTCAATTCAGAGTTTCAATTCTCCTGCATTACCAGTTTATATTTTTAAATAAAAATAGTATATATTATTTATCCTGCTGCACCTCCATTATTTTTTTGTATCGAATGCAGAGGAACATAAGAATGCAAAGAAATGAAAGGAAGTGGTAAAACTAATTGAACAAAAGTACTTCCAACTTCCCAGAAATCAATTTCATAAAAACAATTTCTTTAGCACATCTATTTCAAACCACAATCTCTTTCTCAAACTCATGCATGCAAAATCAAAACCATTTTATTATCTTTGAAGAAATCAGTATTGAGCCATAGTAGCAAAAAGAGAAATGTGAGAGGTAACATACTTGTAAAGGGAGAAATTTTTAAGCAGCAGTAAATGATTGATTATTTGAACATAAAAAAGTTATGCACATGTTATATTAGAGAATATGACAGGAAAAACCTAGAAGAAATTACATACATTTTGTACTATAATTCAGAACCAACGCCAAGAAGTAATAACAATTCTATATAGCAAGTCAATAATGCAATAGTATTACATGTTCATCTCTCACATTTCCTGTATTTAGAAAGATCGTTAGTGACCATGTAAACCTGAAACAAAGCATACAAAGACAAGGCAATGATAGGAGAAAAATGTCTAGCATGTTTCCGTCCCAACAGGCTCCAATGACATATATCCATACATTTTGATTTTGACTTTATCCTATATCAACTCTTTTCCTCACAGTACTGAAGAAATAAAAATCAAATTCAAAGTCATCATTAGAAGAAAAACACTGCCACCCAAGCAAAAAATTCTTTCTAGTTTAATGTTGAATTAGTTTAGGCTAACCGACTCCTTCAGAACCAGGCGAGTCATGCGCATAAACTACTTTCGATGCTTATTTGGGATGTTCTTTCTAGGGATGACAAAGCGTTTGCACAAGGGCACTTCATCACCTATCTCGTGCATTTAGCCATTAACTATCCACCACTCAGACTCCGCCTCCGCCTCCTTAAACGGCAGCGATGGAGACTTAGGCCGCCGCGTGGATTGACCGCTGAAGTAGGTTGGAGTAGACCAGAGTTGTTTTTCTTTATTCCCTAACACGCCTGACATCATAAAATCACTCCTCTTCCAATTGGCTTCTCCAGTGAAAAGAAGAAAAGCAATGGGAGTGGGTAGTGTCAGAGCAATTACAGTAGCAAGAAAAGAGAAGAGAAGCCTTATATACCTGACGCGGCAAAAATGGAAGAGAAGAGAGAAGAAGAAGAAGCTTGACAAAGATAGCTGTGGACCAAGAGAACGCAACGGCAAGGGAGGAAAACAGAGGAGAACAAATCTAGCAACCACAGTTCGAATGACCACAACCTAGGGTTCGAGAAACTTCTGCTTCTTCCTCTCTGTGCAGCGTGAAGAAAAATTATGAGGTCACAAGGAAAGGAAAACGTGGGATAACGAATTTGGGAAGAGGTGCAAGTCACAATTGGACAACCCACGATGAAGAAAGACGATGATGAGCGACGGTGGGAAAAAGATAGGATGGAGAAGTAATGGGAAGGCAAGGCCCTGAAATTTCCGAATTTGAGATGCGTATTATGTTTTTTAAACTTTATGGATAAGTTTGAGCAAGAAGCCATAAAAAAAATGTTTTTTACATCGGTCTTTCAAAAAATCAATCTAAAAATTTAAGATAAGAGAATTTATTTACAAAAATACCACATGTCACGTTTTTATATCGGTTCTTTAAATATTGTAAATGTAAAAATAATTTTTTATACTAGTGTTGAGTTAAATTTGAAATGATTTTTTATATAATCTAATAACGTCGTATGATCCATACAGCTAACTTCACTTAGTAAGATATAACTAATATTATAGTTGAATTGAATTTCACTCCCTGATTTTTTGGGGCTTTTATTAACATTTATCATAAAAAGATGTCCAACTTAAAGCTGGTATTGCTGCCTTGTCATCTTTCATACACATCAGTTGCAATTAACTCAGAAAGCACCATCAAGTAAATGTTCTTTAATCAATGTATACTCCAGTCTTCGTTATTACTGAATGTATTATCTAGTTATTAAATAAAATCTTCACTTTCGTGTGTATATATGTATATTTATATATTCTTCATATACGTACGTTTAGATGGTTTCTCTGCTGCCATCAAGAGCTTACACCTTGAATGTAAGATACCACAAACTGCCTTACTAAATATATAGGTATAAATATAATGAATCATGATATCTTGTACCAAAGCACCTTACATCAAAGCAAATATATCATGATATTGGAGATATATATCAAGATACCAAATGGCTACTGAAATATTTTCCAAAAGTATACTTATAAACTTTTTTCCCCCAAGTTCCATTTTTAAATTCCCCGCCTTCCAATGGAAAATATGGAGTTTATATATAATATATATTGTAATATAAATAACCTACAAATACACTAGAAGAAATATATACACACGTGGTAACACTGCTATAAAGCATTTGTTTCACCTTTAGTTAAGAACTATAAACATCAAGGTGAAACGCTAGAGATGCTTGCAATGTTGTGACTATGCTTCATATTATAACATATTTGAAGATGGCACCAAAACTAAGCTACTAATTTCAAGTGTTTGTTATTCGTAAGCTTCATCCTTTTATCTATATAACTGTTATCCATATGTGATTTCAAGCCCTTGGTATAGCCCGAATGGGTAGACCCTTATCAATGTGAAGTGTAAACATTGTCTTGTAAGTCACATTCCTTGTTTCATCGTCCAATTTGAAGACGAAGAAGCGAAGAAGAGCCATTGATACTATCTTCATCTGCCTATAAGCAAAGTCCTTCCCTAAACAGATACGAGGTCCAGCCTGAAAACGAATTCCGTAGCAATATATCAGAGTACTAGTAGTTTATAGGAAAATTCTCAGCAATGAAGCACACTGACAGTGACACAAACATGGAAAGCTATGAACTTGAATGGCGATTCAGGATGAAAAGTTGAATCTTTCAGCCATCTTTCAGGGCGAAACTCGTCAGCATCGGGGCCCCAAATGTAGGACATGCGTCCCATGGCATAAGCCATGTAGTAAACCGCATCTCCTTTCTTTAGTCTGTAGCCATCAGGGAGGATGTCAGCTGTTTCTGCAGTCCTCCCATCCTTGAGTCACAAATCATACATAAAGAAACATCAATTTTTAAATCATGTACTGTTTGTTTATAGCAGCTCAATAAATTCAAATCTCATTAATCTTGAACTTAAATCTTATCATTGATAATTTTGTATATTTATATTGCATAAGAATGTGAGACAATTAAGTTGGAGGCATGATATAGATTGACTATCTTGTTCTGACTCCACACCGAACTCCAGTCAAACATTGACTTACCTCACTCAAAAACAAAGCAAGATAGATCAGATATCTAGGAATGGAGTCTAAATTATCATCTTCTATAACAAATACTTGAAAATTTGTATACTAATTAAAAAGAAGGTTAGGGGAGATTAGAACGTACTATAGGAACCGCAGGGTATAGCCTTAAGGTTTCAGTAAGGGCAGCATGAAGATACTGCATTTTCTCAAGAGTGGCTTCTGTTATATTGGCCACAAACTCATCTATGCTGGGTTTGGTTTCCTGGGTACAAGTGCCATCTTTCACTTCTTGAGCAACCTTCTCTTGCACGAGAGGGTTCTTGCACATCATGTAGAAGAACCATGATTAGGTGTTTGCACTTGTGTCTTTCCCAGCAATCACGAAGTTCAGAATTATGTCCCTCAAATATTTATCATCCATAGTTTCTGGATCCTTTTTGCTCTCCATCAGAAACCTAGAAAGTATGTCCTCTTTGTCATTCTGAAACCCACCAAAAAACAAAAATTCAAGTTTCGTCATCAATATCACTCAATTTTTTGAAATATTAAATAATTAAACAATGAAAAATTAAAACAACTGCGCATGCATATATATGCAATAATGCATTTGTGTGCGAGGAACATACAATATCTTGGAGCATTGCCAAGTGCTGTCTTTTTGTGGTAATGACTCGATGCACAAAATGATCAAGGAATTTGACATTCTTTTTTAGGGTAGCTTCGGAGCCAATGTTGAGTATCTCTTGATCTTCCAGAATGGATCCACATAGCGCCAATAAACCAAAGCATTTGACTCATCAAATGCCTTCATAAATTCAGTCCCTTCTTTACTTGATCCTTCTAAACAATTCAGTTCCACTCCGAACCCTACTTTGAATATGGAGTTCAAGGTGCATCTCATTAATATATCCTACAAATTAAAACACAACAAATTAATATTATACATATATAGTATATCATTCTAGCAAATAAAAAGGAAGAAATATAAAAACAAATCATAAACTGGTTCCTCCGTACACATGCATATATATATATATATAATTGATATATATATATATGTAAGATTTCGTTACATCGTTTAAATTTAATATAGGTGACTTATATCTTAATATTTTTTTATTTCTAAGAAAGAAGGATATAGAAGAAATATTTTTTTCAATTTCTAACTTTAAAAATTAAATTATAAATAAAAATGTAAATCATTTAAACTAAATCAAAAGTTCAAAACCATCTAAATAAAGTAAATATATGAAAAAATGGATGCTCTAGGATTTGCACTCATAAAAAGCCATGCTAAAGTAAAGTATCAACTTTGTCACAATTGCATCAAGATAATCATGGTTTTATTTCTAAGAGTGAGAGAGAGTTTTGGAGTTTTGTTTATGGTAAAGGATGGAAATGCGGAAAAGGACGAAGACAAATTTTGTGGAAATTAAGTTCTTTCTGCAGAATAAATTGTGGGTGGCTGATAACGTTAAGTTCATGGAACTTATATTTGAATATTGTAAATTGTTTGAGCAATACAAGGAAAGACAGAAACACACGATGTAGTGATGTAATTTATCGCATCCAACTTATCTCAGTTTTAAAAGATTGGAAAACAGTGTAGTAAATCAGATCGTTGGAGATAAAAAAATTATTTGTCCTATCATCTTTTGTCTATCGTTTTGATTCCTTCCATCAACTGCACTGATTTATTGTTTCTTTTCTTTTTCCGATTTAATAGATGACAGTATAAGAATACATCACTTCAAAATATCAATTAGGATACCACAAGTTCGTTTGCATGTGATTCTAAACAGGAAGATAGAAGTAAACCGAAACGTTGGAGAAACTTTTTTGGGTTAGCATGAAAGGAAGCTAGTCTAAAGTTTTTAAAATTAAATTAGTTATTTCACTAACAAAGAAGAAATACGATTTGCAATTTATTAATCTAATAGTGATGGATCGAGTCATAGAATTGCTGATAATTGAAAATGTTTTTCTTTTTGGCTCCGTACATTAAAATTTAAATATAACAAATTAATATTTAATGATTTAAAAATTATTAAATGAATAAACGTTTATTCAAAAGCCGATTCTCGTTTTTCTAGAGCAAAACCTATTTAAATTTATAGCGGACAGCAAAATTCAACATTTGAAGTTGGAAAAAAAAATACCTGCAGATCAAAAACCAGAGCCTTGTGAGAAAAGGCGGAGACAAGTCGAGCCAATTTGGCAGCATTAGTTCTGAAAACAGAGCAACTATAATCCCTAAGAACTCTGTGGGAGAACTCAAAGCTGGCCAACTTCCTCTGCTTCTTCCACCTCTCTCCATCCACCGCGAATATCCCCTCTCCCAACAGATCTCTCACGATCTCTTGATTGTACTTCCCCTTCGAGTACTCCTCGAATCGCCACCGCAGCACGTGCTCCACGTTCCTCGTGTCCGTCGTGTACACCTCACTCATTCCCGGACCCAGCAGCCGGAACGTTCTCAGGCTTCTCGCCGTCTCCGTCTGCTGGTCGAACAGCGTCTTGAAGTACAGCAGCTGGTGGAACACAGTGCCTTTCACCGGTGCGTAGTTTGGGTCTCCGATGGATTTCCCGGAGAAGAGATGGAAACAGAAGGTTAGCAAGAGAAGAAGAAAGGAGAAGAGCGTCAAAGTCAAAAGGCACAAGAGGATGTCCATTGTTTTTGTGTTTGTGATTGTCAAAGGGAAGAGATCGATCAGTGGTTTTTTAGTGACTTGCCTTTTTCTTTTTTTTTCATTTTCTTTGGGTGATGGTGAAAGGATGGAAAAGAGCAAAGGAATTTGTACAAGTGTGTCTGTGTGCGGGTGTGTTTCTAGTGACTTGTTTCTTGTCTCTCTCAGGTAACGTGAAGTTCATGGAACGGAACTTACTGGATATGGAATTGTGCGGGCAATACAAGGAGGGACGATATGACGGATGGTTCGTTGACTTCACTGGATAGAAGAAAAATAATAAAATATAGTTGAGAAAATTAAATGACGTTAAAATATATATTTGAAAAAGAAGATTCGTTTTCATACTAAAAATTAAAATCATTATTAAATTTTTACGAAACTTTATATTAGATTTTAAAAGAACACGACAACATTTGAGGAGAGTCCGTAATTTTAAATAGTACTCCCTCCTTCTAGTTCTAGTTTATAGTACAGTTTTAACTACCTCATACAGATTAAGATAATAATTAATTTAGAAATGAAATATTTTAATATTCCCTCCGTTCCATTTTATAGTGCACTTTTAACTACCGCATACAGATCAAGACAATAATTAATAATTAACAAAATTTTTCATCTTTTTTCAAATTACCCTTATTCAATGCTTTGGGAATGAAATATTTTAATTAATAAACAAATATTTGGGTTTATTAATTAGGGACAATCTTGGAAAGAGAAAAAAATTATACTACGTAATCCGTAAAGTGCACTATATTATGAAACATCAATTTCTCAAAAAAGTGTACTATATAGCGAAACGGAGGGAGTAATAAACAAATATTTGGATTTATTAATTAGAGGCAATCTTGGAAAGAGAAAAAAATTATACTACGTAATCCGTATAGTGCACTATATTATAAAATATTAATTTCTTAAAAAAATGCACTATATAGGGAAACGGAGGGAGTACCTCTTTAACAGCTCTTGCAAAATTTAGCAATAACTTTTTTTAAAAAAAAAATCATAACATTTAGTAATAATTTTGATTAAATACAATATTTTTTTACAATGATCATAAGAGCGCAGTCCTTTTATTTTTATTATCAAATTTTCAATAAAAATATAAGATCTTAATACTAATTTTAAGAACTCGGGATTCGTATGATGTACATTTTTTAACCAAAGTTTAACTACATATTCTCATGCTTTCGTTGAAAATTAAATTTGATAATAACTATGAAATTATTCAAATTTTTAGTAATAATCATTTTAAAATTTAATCATAAACATCATAAAGTTTTAGGTCCTAAAAATAATTATAATTATAGATTTTTTAACATCTAAGTTTACAGTTTCCACATGGAATTTTCCCATGTAAATCAGCACTCCAATCTCCATTTGGGCGGAGCATATAGGCTTTCTCATTTAGCCCAACCCATATGAGCTTCGTTGATCCGACACATCCGTATATGGTCTTTCGAAATTATTGTCAATTGTTGATCATGGGAATCTTGTTCGTTCTTTCAGAGGTTCCCCGGCTTAAATTCTATAGATAGCTGGTGGTTATTGGTTAACCCCTGCACCAGGATGGATGAAATTGAATTGTGATGGTGCACTGGCAAAGCGGTGTGTACAGCCTGGTTGCTTTGAACTGCTTCTTTGAAAGTTAGGTTTGAGTTGATAGGTTAAATAATAAAACAAAATCTATATCTATATATCTATAAAATTGATATAGTACTGAATCCACGATCTTATTTACAGAGTATTAAATTCCTTCAATTAACCCAACCAGTTAAAAACTAATATTTCATATATACTTTGGCGTTTCTCTACAAATGATGTGATCTGTTTAGACAGTGGAATTTATTTAAGTATTTTTCTTATTAGTAATTACTAATTGAACTGCTTTGGTTAAAAAAGTTTTACTAATTTACAAAAACTAAATATACATACATAGTACATCAATAGAGATATAAATAGAAAAATATGATTAAAAAAAGATACGATATTAGATCTTTTACATTCATATTTTTGGTGTCACACTCACACTCTCTTAATAAATATATATATATATAACATAAATTTAGAGGATCTAATTAATTTATTTCAATTAATTATATAGTCATATTTATATCCTCAAAAATATTTTATTTTATCCCATATATGAAATAGAGATATACTCCTCTCTTCCCTTGTCTCTTTTAATTCATGCTTGGCTATTCAAGTTATAATTACGCACTGTACGTAGCCATTTTCCATTAATTATGAGATATACTCTATAGTGGTGTGTGTGTGTGTGTGTGTGTGTGTGTGTGTGTGTGTGTGTATTGAGGTGATAAAATGTTAATTATGAAGGGAGGGTGGAGATGACGACTTTTCCCCAAGCTCGTCCAGTTTCAAGATATCGAAAAGCGTCAATGACATGGTCAAATTTGTAAGGACCTGTGGGATCAATCACAGCTTTGAGGTTCCCACTCTCCAAACATGGCCTAAGTTTGTCCAACACTTCCCCAGAAACTGTCAAGCTCGAATAAACTGCTCTTGGATTCGATGGAGGCCATGTTATATCCACAATCGCTCCTCCATCTTTCGCTACCACGTGTGAGTTCTTGCTATCACCTGTAAATTAATTAATTATCAAAATTTTAGGTTAATTACTATTAAATTATGGTTTATGAATAACTGTTATAATACATGTTTGAAATGTGGACAAATTAAATTAAATACAAGCTTACTGTCTTCTGTTGCAGTTTAACTTTTTAGCCTAACTAGGTAGCTATATATATATATATATAGTTGTATTTGAAGAGTAAAGAAATTTACCAATAGTGTCGTAAACAAAATCAAACTTGTCCTCAATGTCTTGGTACTTTGTCTTTGTATAGTCAATAACTTTATCAGCACCCAACTGCTTCACAAACTCCACCTTGGGGGTACTAGTTGTGGCCACAACATAAGAAGCTCTATACAAATGCTTAGCCAACTGAACAACCAGAGTTCCAACCCCACCTGCTCCTCCAACCACAAATATGTTCTGACCCTTCTCAAATTTTGCAGTGTGGAAGCCCTCCACTGCTGTTTGAACTGCCAGAGGCAAGCTCGCAGCTTCCTCAAATGAAAGGCACTTTGGTTTTTCTGCAACTAAGCTCTCTTCCACCACTATCAACTCTGTCAATGTTCCCACCTGTTTTAATCTTTCTCCCCTCTTGAAGTCTTGGATATTCCCGTACACTTCATCGCCCACCTTAAATTTTGTCACACCCTCACCTTTTCCTATTACTACACCTGCCATGTCACACCCTGGGATGACCTGCAAAACCCAGATGCATATTGCAGATTACTTTATTCATGAAAATAACACATTAGAGTAATCCATCAAAATGATTTGGATATATATATAGTCTGGATTGTTAATCCTTCCTTCACAAGAGAACCCTAAGCTTGAGCTAGCAGTTCTTTTGAGTTAAATATTAATGCATATATATTATTCTTTCAAATAATACCCAAGTTGCTCCTCAATGAAAGTATGGCACAATTTTTAGCACTAATATTGCAGATAAATCCAAAAATTAATCGGCGATAATAGACAATTAATTTGATGGATATGTTCCAGAGAATCAACAAATTAAATCATGCTTAAATACTGGAAAATCTGAAGGAAAGATGGGGCGTTGACGCCTCTTGAAATCAATAGGATTTAAAGCAGCAGCTCGAACTTGGACAAGCAGCTGATTATGTTGAGGAGTGGGATAAGGAAAATTGCTGAGCTTAAGCACTTCGTGGGAGCCATTACTCCTCATACACCCAAGCTTTCTGCATTTCTTTCTTGTGGTGAATTACACAGATTCTTCCATCTAACTTAATTTATATGGATGTATGGAGAATAATGTCATTACACATATTTATGCCATTTAAGTTTGATCTGAACGGCCTATATTTTATATAATTGAGATGTACGATATATATAATTAGCAAAAATAATCGTCCAGTTTTATTAAAAAACGATAATTCCAAAAAAAAAATATATATATATATATATAATATGAATCATTCATATTAACTATGAATGATCCAGATTCATTGCAAAATATTAGTACCAACAAGGATCCTTCACCCACTACAACGATGGATTGATAGATAAGGCAGACAAAGACCACCAGAAAATGGAGATCCAAAGAAAATATGAAGTTTAAATGCAGGAAACATATTTCATTTTCTTAGAGAGTCCTAGAAAATAACATACTAACAGCCTACTATTAAAAACACTCATGTCAATCGTATATATTATCCGTGCCTCATATGAATCTCATTTTCGCCAAGAAGACAAAGAATTGGCTAAACAAAGGCAACATTAATTACTTTCACCTTTTGGCTTGCAGTTTCTTTCTTTCTGAAGCCTTAGAACTCTGTGCAATAAATTAATTCAATGGGTCCTTAATCAGGGGAAAAAATTGAAAACCTCCATAAAATAGCATCATGCCCAGAACCCTAATTGAGAGCAGAATATATAGTTGACTCAATTCTTCCATTGATGACAATAAATAAATGCCAAATACAAGTATACAACTGATAATTTCATACCATAAGCTAATCTAAAGCAATACATGAATGGCTTCCATAGCTGATTGATAAATTTATGTTAGCTGGACAAAATTGAAAAGCTTTAGTATAAGACTATTTGTTCTTAATTTCAATGTATGACTTGCGGTTGCGGGGATGCCTTCTACGTTGCATCAGTATTTTTCAAGCGATATTATTAATAAAAGTTTAAAGGTGTGGCTTTATAGTTTGAGATTTGACGTCAATGGCAAATAAGGGATCGAGAGACAAACATTGACTAAGATGTGGTGCAACCCTTGATCTTATCAACATTCAACTACTCGTCAATGAACTCAAATCCTTATGGTATAGCTAATTGGGATTTTAATTTTCCATGTTAGTTAGTAATCAATGATAGAATGTATGTAGTGAATTAGAAATATGAACTTCTTACAGTTCCCTTATTACATTTATGGAGATAAAACAGTTTGGAAGGGTTCACGTTTTGTTGGGAATTAAAAAGTAATTCATCAATAAATAAAATTTGCAATTGAAAATAAAATGAAGGTATAGAAATACGATTTTTATTACATTAAAAACTTAATTAACGATGCAATGAATGAAATAATTAGTGAAAGATTCAGAAGATAGATGTTCTTTTCATTAAGGTGATCCTTTAATTATTCTCATGATTTCTTTTCTAGCCCTTTGAAATTCATTCTTAAAAAGAGTGATTTGAGAAAGTGTGTATATGTGAGCTTAAGGTGATCTTATTTTCATGATACTTTCCTAGTCCTATCAACAAATGTTAAGAGTACTGTCAAAGGAGTGGGCCAAATAAGAGTGGATCAATGGTGTTCCACTCCTCAGATTTCGTATTCATCAGTTTCTTCTCTGCAACTTGAGAGAAAAATGTTGATAGGCAAGCTTTAACTTGTCAAGCTTGTTGGTTTTGATGATATATAGGCAGAGTCTGAAACTACAACAATATATAGTCATCGATAACCAACATGACAAAGCAAATCTTAAGAGATGTTTGTGACCCTTTGACTGTTAGCTCCGAGAGGAAGGTTGGGTTAATGATCTTGTTGCACTGGTTGGTGTTGCTGGAGAGTTCATGGCGTTAGCCTGAGATTGCTTTGATACTGACTGCCCGTTTTGTTCGCAAAAGGTAATTAAATTGATGAAAAAGAAAGGAAAGGAAAGGAACGAAATAGAAACAGATATTTGTTGCGTAATTGAAGGAAGATAATTTGATGAGTAAATTAGAAGCTACCCCACGTGTAATAACAGAGCATAGAATTACAGTTGCGTTATTTTTTACTTCACTCCTTTATTACTTCTTCTCTTTCTCTCGTCATTATGTGCTTCTCAGAATTACCCAAAAGCAACGGAGCCGGCCGAGTTCAATAAGAGCCCGTTTGGTTAATAGAATTATTGGGAATGGACTATAATGGAATAATTGGGAAGAGAATAGAATGAAATTTTATAAGCCAAAATTTTGTTTGGTTCATCATGAAAAAGATATAGGTAACAACTTAAATTTATTTTGTTGGATATAAGAAAAGAATGGAATGAGATGTGAATAATATGCAAAAATTTAGAATTATCACTAAGAAAAATTGAATCCAATATCAATGGCTCTAATGCTATGTTCGTAACATGACCAGTTTTTTTTTTTTTAGTTATAATCAAGTGACTTCTTTTTTTAGACAATAACCTTATATTTTAAGTTTTTACATATTTTTTATTTTTATTAAATAAAAAATATCTAATCATAAATTGTAGTATAAAAATTATAAGAAAACTTAATAATATTTCAATTCTTATTATTTTTTTAAATAAGAAATATTTTGCAATAATTATAACTTTAAAAATTTTTATACATTTTTAAGTTTATATTAAATAGAATATATTATTAAGAATAATATTTCATCATTTTTATCATTTGGTCACCATTTTCAATAGTAAAAATAAGTCAAGTCACGGTCCAATGTAGGAAAGCTAACTTCCAGATCTCTAGCCATCTTCATTCCTATAAGAGTCCAGATTATCACTCTCATGTCCAACTAAACGGTCCAAATATCATAATATAATCTAAATTATCACTTCATGAACACCCAAAAAACAAATCAAACAGGTCCCAAAGAACTTGATTTTGGAGAAAGCCGTGAAGGATTGAGCTTGCAATGCCAGAAGCAGCAGGTAAGAAACAGTACGACCGTGAATTTGGAGGAAAAAGGAGAGGAGGTGATTTAGTAATAAGAGTGTCTTCTTAAAGATATATGACGGTGACGAATAGGAAGAGGAAGGTGAGCATGCTAGATTCTCAAACCCTAGCTATTAGATTGGGTTTCTCTGCGTTTCAGTGTTATAATTCTGCGAAATACTAATATTGATAGTGAAAGGAGTTCGATCGATGCTGCACGCTTGAAAAGGCTGTGCATGCATCACACCAGAGCTTGCTGCAAATTTTGCTGGGAAAATCAGGGGCTCTTTTGTTATTTCAAACGATTCTGCTTTGTGGGAATCATCAAACAAAGCCTCATGAATGAGAGGAGGATATATACAATATAGAGGAAATGAAAATCAATGTTAAACAATGGAAACAATTCCTTCCAGAGCATCCACGTACAAATGTACAGAGAGGAATCAATTGAGACATCAAGGGCCCACTGGTCAGAATGGATTAAGGATTTCAAATTAGCCATAATACAAACAAACGTTAGCTTCACTTTTTTTTCTTTTTCTTTTTTTCTTTTGATGAAATGTTAGCTTCACTTTTGAACGCGACTTCAGTTAGAGCCAAACTCCTCATTCCACCGCTCAAGCTCCTCCCACTTGCTTTTGTTTAAACTGGGTCTAATTACGGCCATTGCCTTCTTAAAATCCTCATATCTCAGTCCTCTTACCTGATAACATAAATGCTTTGTTATATAGCATAAATATTTAGAGAATAAAATAATATCATTAGTTATATCAACAAATACTCACAAAACTTTATCAATAAGGACTAAATGAGCAATTTATAAATTGTAAAGACTCAATTACAAATTTTTAAACTACAGAGACTAAATTGAAAATTGAATAAAACTGTAGGGACCAAAAGTAGCAGCAATTCCTGGTTAACTTACCTGATTTGCCTTAACAGTTAGAATATCAGAACCTAGCTCTCGTATGGGCATCATTGCTGCTTCTTCACACAAAGCTTGTAGATCACTTCCAGAATATCCTGCAAACCAAAAATATCGAATATAATGCCATTCCTTCAGGGGAAAAAAGTTAGGAAAGGAGATTTCAACATGCCAATTTCTTGTACCTCAGGATTTAGAAACAAGGCAATGTGCAGAATATATATTCTGGCTACAGATACCAGCAAAGCAAAGTTTTAAAATGTAAAACCTTCAATCAAAAGAACTAAATACCTTCTGTATCACGTACAAGACTTTCTAGATCTCCACCTGTAACACAAAAATAAAAAAAAAGAAAGAAAGAAAAGAAAACAGAGCTGAGACAATGGCACCACAATACACCAATCAATTCTTCTGGTACTTATCAAGGATCTGAACGAACAAAGTGAAGATCGTACAAAACAGAATGCACATTCTAATTCTAAAATAATATCATTCTAAAGTTATATTTCATAAAAATATTTATGTCTGTATTTCTTTTTAGTGATACTGCTTATACATGCAATCAAAATTGGAAGTTACTGAAAGTATCCATGCCGACCTTATTAATGCAGCAATTGTGAACACCAGGGAGCAATATTTTCACAGAACAATTCAAAAGAAAAATATAATATCTTCTTGATAAATGTACTTCCAGCAAATCATGTGAATGCCAACAAATCTCTCTAGGACAGCATACTCAACTTCTTCATAACCTCAAATCCGCGAATATTGATCCAAGCTATTTCTCTTTTACAATTTTGTCAGAACCAAAAGATATACTGCCCATACCAGATATCTAAGGTTTTGGATGGTGAACAGGAGGAACCAAACACCTGAGCACGTACATGCATAAGAGTATTTATCTCACAGGGACCATATAGTGGCCAGTTGAAGCTACCTGTTTTAGTTAAGTGAGAATGACACTTAGGAACCGAAACTTTGAATTAATGCTACTAATAAACCCAAAGATTCTGAAATGATAAAAACAGATCCATAATCCTAGACTTAACAAAATTTAATCATTAAATTACCTAAATACCCTTCCTGGAATGGAAATATCAAATGGCTGAAGAAGAGTGTTAAAATCTAAACCAAGAGTGTCAAATTTTTTAAGTTGAGTGTCAAATAACATGGGTTGACAGTTGTAATTAATTAGTAAAATTTTATTTCTCAATATAAAACGAGGAAAGATTAGTCCCGGAATGGCACTGTCAAATGGCTGATAAGAAGTGTAAAAACTGAAAGTGAAACTGAAACTGAAACTGAAAGTGATTTGAGACTTAAATTTCATGATTTAACACTAATCTCCAGCCATTTTACACTAAATAGTTTACACTCTAAAATTAGAAATCTCACTCTCAATTTTTGACACTCCTAATCAGTCATTTGACACTATTATTTTAGAATTTGACACTTATCTTCTCCCATTTTACACCAAAAAATAAAATTTTACTCACCAATTGCAACTGTCCACACATATTATGTGACACTCAACTTCATGAATTTGACACTTTTACACCCAGGTTTTGACACTCTTCTTCAACTATTAGACATTAACATTCTATAACGGGTATTTAGGTAATTTAATAATCAAATTTTGTTAGGATCATGAATCTGTTTTTGTTATTTCATAATCTTTGGATCTGTTAGTGGTATTAATTCAAAGTTTTGGTCCCTAAATGTCATTCTTCATTTAGTTAACTAGAAATTTCTCACCTGTCCTACTAAATTGCCTCTCAATGGAACACCAAAAACTCCCTAAGTTCTTGCATATCCTTTATTATATTCATGCTACAATTATTTCCTTCGACAGTATAAGAAATACTTCCGGACATCAGCCCCTACTAGAAGGAGAAATATCTATTGAAAAACAACAGATACATTCATCACCCAACGTACAGATTTTTCAAGAAATTAGCATCCGTGTTACTTGTCTCTTGGCCAAACATTGGTCAACAGAAAAAGAAAAAAGAAAAAAAAAAGAAAAAAGAAAAAGCTAAGATGCCATTGCTCTAACAAAAATGCATACAAGCAAATCAAATGGGAATAATACGATCCCAGAACTAAGTCCTTAAAAAGTAAGTCCAATACCTTTTATTCCTCTCTACATATCTGTATACCAATGCGGTTGGGGAACTTATGGAAGCAATATTCAAATTCTTTTGGAAGATGAAAGTGGCTAAAAGCCAGCACAAAATTCAAACTCAATCATGTTAGACATACTGCAGTACAATTATAAAACATGGCCCATCCTATTACACCTTTTGCGCGTTTGGCTCCAATTGAAATTTAGGGCTAAAGCAAAGATACGATTGGTAAAAACTTAGGGGTTTAAACATTCTTTTATTTTTAAAGTTCTTAAAGAGGTTGACCTAAAAATACCTTTCCATTGCACAATAAATGAGATATGTAATGATTACCAAACATTCTATTATACCTTAGTAATGATTACTAACAAGTAGTTGTATTTTTTTATTATTAATTTCTACTCAGTGACTTAAAGGACATTCCCCATTTACAAAATCACTTTGTTTTACCCCATTCTCCTTTTCATTATATTCCATTCCATTCAGCATACCAAACGACTCTAAGAGATAAAGGTGAATCACAAAGCAAATAAAGGTGAATTACAAAACAAGCCGAAGATAAATAACCCTCCTATCTCCATAATAATACTAGAGAATAATCCTGAGAAATACCTAAGACTCCTAGAATGTAATAAACTTCAAGACTCCTAGATAATGATAGATTCATAATACTTTAATAATCTTTTTTAATTGGTAACACAAATCCTAGGTTTCTCAACAATCTGCGTGATTATAAATGTGCATATCGCTTTACTAATGATAAATACCAACCAATGCGTGCAAATTTAGTAAAAAGTGTATCATGATTCCAGAATAGAATAAAGGGCCTACCATGATAAACAACCCAAAATATAGCCAGAAAAAACATACTGGCACCATAGGATACAAAAATCAAGAGGAGTACCAGAAAAAATAAAGAGCAGGTTTCTTACTAGGTAAGGAAAAGGCTTGACCCTTCAGTTTGTGTTTTAGTAGAAGTCTCCGAACATTTTCATCTGGTAAAGGTACGTAAATTCTTTTCACCTAATAAGTATTTCACAGAAAATCAGGAAACAAAGTTTTGTTCATGCTCATTATAAGTAAACTATTCAGATGGCTATATTGTGTATTCCTGCCCATCCCAAACTCTTATGATTTAATCAGATTGCTAAAGTGTGTATTTATTGCAGTCATGAAGTGGAATAAAGTTACATCCTCCATGAACAATCAAGATATACTCACTAGTCTCCGAAGAACTGCATCATCCAATTCTTCTGGCTTATTGGTAGCTCCTATATTCAGAAGATAAATAAGAATAATAGATCGTTGGTGAGAATACTGAATACATGACTCATGAATTCATTTTATGCAAAATAATCTAGATGCTGGATACTGACTAACTGAGGTTTTTATACCAAAAACTGGAACAGATTGCAAAAGGAAAAGAATCCAAAAAGCAGATGATTTCCGATCCACAATAGCAAAAATTCAGTTTTCCATATAGATTGCACAAGCCAAGGGGGGCACTTTACTAAAGCAACCAGATCAGCAAAAGGAATTAATATGGTGCTCAAGATATTATGAACTGAGAGAAACAACTTAGTTTCAAGTAGTCCTCTTGTAGTCATCCATGATATGTTTAAAAATACGAGAATATAGGTAATGGTTACAGTGGTCCCAAACCCCATATATGATCTATTAACTTGTCACTATCAATATCACAATTGCATTATACTCAAACCATGTCCAATTTTCAGAAAATTCAAGTTATAAAATTTCCATGAATTCTTCAGATGTCAACATTCCCCATGATTTTATTTACTCTTAAAGGTCATTTGCCAAAGGGGATAAATAGTGGATGCTGCAAATATTATGTTACATGAGTATGTCCTCATCTTCACTATTTCATTGTAAACAAGAAAAACAAGAGCCCAGGTAATGAAAGAAATAATACTCTGCTCATCAACCAAAAGATAGATAGCTAAAGTAAGCTCGTTTATAGAAAGAGATCTAGTAACTGGCCCAAAACGACTAAAGTAATACCAGATATAAAGCTTACCAATGACAATTACAATGTCATTAGGATTGGAGGTCACCCCATCAAACTGGATAAGAAATTCAGATTTTAATCGTCTGCTTGCATCATTCTCATTAGCCAATCTTGTTGACATAATACTGTCAATCTATCAGTTAAAAAAATATCAAATCATAAGAACCACGTCAAAGTATAATGATTTGTTGCATTGTTCATGACTCACGAATAGCACAGCTTGTTAGAGTTTTTGTAATTATATAGATAACTTTTTTGAACTCTTTGACAAGTGAAATAACACCTAATTTTAGAACACACAATCCCCCACCCTCTGCACCTCCCAACAAAAGAAAACAACCACCTAGACATAGTACATACCATTTTAGAATTTTAGTGGCATAATTTCAGCACAGAAGCAAACTGAAAACTCACCCATAAAACATATCCCTATTTAATTTGTACAAATTCGGCAAAGAAAGTCAACAGTTCAACTGAACATTATGGCTTTACATTGCAACTAGCAACAATCATAAGAAGCTAGATATGTTGAGAATCAGAGATTATGCTGGTCACGAAGAGCTTATTACAGACCCAGATATTGATTACAATATACTCACCAATGGCTGTGAAATACATAATCAGTTTCAGTATGAATACATAAATCAAGTATCAAACCAATTTTATTATTAAAAATACACCAGAAAACTTATCAATCTACGAAGTAATGGGATCCATAGCCAAACCATTAAATGATCTACACCATTAAAAACAGTAGTCAAACAAAGATGATCTAACGTTTCACTCTGAACCATGAGTCAAAAAAGTACCCTTCAGGGTACTAATTCTGGAACAGAAGAAGACTTCTAAAGTCAAGTTAAAATAGGAAAAGGGAAAATTTTTAACTCTATAGAAGAAGAGTTATACCTCATCAATGAAAATCACAGATGGTTGCCTGGAAATAGCTACCATGAATAGAGTCCGGACAAGCTTTTCACCTTCACCAACCTATTGAACACAAGTTAAACAAAGTAAAACTTCTTGACAAAGACATAATCAAAGGAATAACAGCCAACTCAAACAAATTAAGAAACCCAAAAATAGAGACACACCCATTTTGATGTCAAGGAAGCTGCAGATACGTTAAAAAATGTTCCTGCTGATTCTGAAGCCACTGCTTTGGCAAGCATTGTTTTTCCATTACCCGGTGGACCAAAGAGAAGCAAACCTAGAAAATGAAAGTTCAGCAGTTCCACCCTTTTGCCTTTTCATTCTTCAATTTCACTATTATTTAACCAAATTTAATCTGTTTCCACAGAATCACCTCTAGCCGGCCTTCGAAGACCTGTGAACAGGTCTCTTCTCTTAGTTGGCAAAATAACCATTTCCATTAAAGCTTGCTTTGCCTTCTCAAGACCAGCTGCATGCCCACACACAGAATCAATATGATAACAAGTATGAAAGAAAAAGTGAAGCACTGATATATGATAGATCTTAGGATCTTACCAATATCTTCCCATCTAACAGAAGGACTTCTATCAACTACGGCAGTGTTAATTGTTTCAACTAATTTTGCATCATAATTTCCACCAGATGCTTGACTAGATTTTGGGCTTACATCTTGATCCATCTGACTTGTTCTTTTAGTATTCTTTTGCAAGACATTTGTTCTAGCATTTGATAGCTTAAATGGAGATGCAGCAGTTTGTCCATGAGTTGCTGTTTTCTGTAAACATTTTCTAAGAAAATAAGAGAAACCGTAATAGTAAATTTATATCCATAAAACTACCTCACATCTCTATATCAGCAACAACATTCCATAGTTGCAATGCTTTTTAAAAAAGAAGAAACATAATAAATAGGATTCAGAAGCAAAGAACTTGTCTGTCTTCCTTTTTTTTTTTTAAAGAAAAAAAAAAAGAGGGAGTCTTGTACAGAGAACTAGAATGTTACAAATACATTTTATGCAACAAGCATTATGGTGTATCTCTAAACAAAGAAGGCTTAGCAAGTACATTATTTTAGAAAGCACTAACTGTAACTGACTCTCGAGTAAAGAGCTGTGAGAGAGAAAACTCTGTACTTACAACTTAGCTAGTTCACATCATACCTGAATAATGGACGTGCCCCCTGAAATAGCAAAGAAGGTAGAGAAGGAAACAAAACACAAAAACAGAAAATAAGTACTCTCATGAGATTTCATTATTGGATTAGAAAATGCTTGAGTATATGATATATAAACCTGCTCGTCTACTTAGAATCTGTAACCTCTCAGACACTTGACTCTGCCATTTTGATATTTTCTGACGATAAGATTTCACCTTCTCTTGTTCACTGTCACCAATATATTTCAGTGAGGAAATAAGATATAAACATAGAACCATGAAATGGTTAGAACAACATGGTATAATGGTATTGGTAATGTCTAAAGGGACTAAACTTAAGCTGCTGTAAATGCAAGGTGCAACTTAGAAACTGAAATCATGCCGAGAAAAACAGAAGATCAAATATGGAATCCTCTCTCTCTCTCTCTTACAAAATGCAAGTTACGAGATTTAAGTTTTACTCATAACATACGTAAAAAGGTGCAGTTGAGAAACCCATTAACTCTTTAGAGCCTCTTCTTTCATAAATTTCAGCAGTACAACCAAAAACCCATAAATATTTCAAAGAAACCAGTATAATCAATACAGGAAATAGACTAATTGACTCAATCAGCTAAGGAATACTCCAAAACCTGGAAGTGATATAGGTAGGCACAGGAGTTGAACTGGCTTCAATCAGAATCCGCTGGGCGTTGTTATAATGAAGAACAGCATCATCAACCAAACCCCACTCTTCGGCCCTAACAGCCTTGGCAATCTCTTCCTTCGCCAAATCGAAGTACCCTTTGAGCTTGTAAGCGACACGTTCATTAGAAATTGTGGGCACAGATACGCCTTCCATATTCGAAGAGCTGGGAAGGTCGGAATTCGAGGGAGAATCGTTAGAGGAATTAGGGGAAGACAGGATGGAGCTGAGCGAGTCGATGATTCCCCGAAAGAAGCTCATGGCTGACACGGAGTTTCATTCTCATGCCTGGTTTCGTGCGTGTTGTTAACCGTAAAGCACCAGCACGTCAACGAAGCTTCGCTTCTTTATGACGCTTGATGATTAATGACTGATCTTCATTACTTTGCCCATTGGAATATAGAGAATGAAATGACAAAAACCCTATGCATATATTTTTACCAACATTAAATGGGATAAAAACCTTATATTTATTCGAATGGGTAGCTCACAAATTGATCTTCAAGGGCTACGATAATAATCTTAGCTTGGCTACCTCAATAATAATAATAATAATAATAACATTAATCTTATCTTGCTAATTAAAATCAATTACATGTATCATATTATGTCAGTTTATCCAACACTATCTCTTTAAATAAATCATTTATTAAGAGTTCATGCCTTATAACTTCTCTTAGTGTATTTTTTGGTCCTTCTCTACGCCTTTTAATAGAACCCAAGTCATTTAATCAACTTTTCTTACTGCTTCTTTAATTTTTTTTTTTTACATGCTCAAAACACCTTAAATGATTTTTCATCATTTTCTCATTGATAGGTACTACTCCAATTTTTTTTCGTATATAATCATTTCGTATCTTATCCATTCTTGTATGACCACACATATATCTCAATATTCTCATCTCTACTACTTTCATCTTATATTCTTGTTGCTCTTTCAAATGTCAACATTCACTATCATATAGCATTTTTGTCTTATATCAGTATGATAAAATTTTCCTTTAAACCTAGTAGGTACCTTACATTCACAAATAATTCCTGAAATTTTTCTCCAACTTAACCACCCAACTTGTATCTTATGTATTTATTTTTATACACTTTTATAAAATTAACTTTAAATACTTAAAGTTTGATACTTCTGAAATGGAATAACCTCAGCTTGGTTAAGAAGTAAGAATGAGAGGGATAGAAAATAGTGGAAAAAAAATGGAGATAAGAAAAAAGTGAAAAGAGTAATTTCCTCTATAAAATAAAAGAAAAAAAAAGAAAAGAGGAGTGACTAATTTTAAATTAATAATAATATATTTATCACTTTTAGAAAAATATTTACATATAATAAAATTTATAATTTTACCGTATTTAAATTATTTTATCTAATTTTTTTTATTTTTAAAATTATTTTTTATATATTGATTCAAAAAATTTTAAAATAATGATAAAAATTAAAAAAGAAAGCAGGAAAGTGAAAAAAATTGTGGAAAAATTTTAAAATAAAAAATTTCTCTCCAAAATTTTTAGAGGAAAAAAGTTAAAACAAAATTAAAAAAATAAAAAAGGTTAGCAAAACTTTAACAGAAAGTATTTGGTGCATCGCATTTATTTGGCTTTTCATTTTTAGTAGTAAAAAACTCTTTAAAAAAATGAAAATTTTACGGTGGATTTGACTTTAATTGGAATTTCGATTTGGATCCTTCTTTCCTAATTTTTTTAAACTATTGATAAATGATAATGACAGGATACAAGTGACTAGTAAAAAGAGAAAAGGAAACATTTGCTTAGAATTCTGTGTGTGTTTGGGTTAGATTATATATAAGTGATTATGAGGATAAGTAATTATTTATAATAGATTATGAGAATAAGTGATTATGTCAAAAGTGAATTGTGTTTGGATATTTTTAATCTATAAGTGATTTTGAAAAAAGAAATATATTTGGATATTAGAGTTTAAGTTATTATTGGGTAGATAATAAGAAGAAAAAGTGAAATAAGTGATTATGAGAGAAAAGTAATTATCATAAGCTGAAAAAAGTAACTCATGGAAATAATCACTTAAATGGCCATAAGTGATTATTTTGATCTGGATTGTGTTTGTTTACTAGCCGCACAATCACTTTTCTCTACTCCATAATCACTTATAAGCTAAAACAAACAGGCTCTCAGTAAATTGGAAATTTTCCTAGAAGATATGAAAATGGAGCAAAATGGTATGTTTGTCAAAAGCACTGTACTGAAAATTGGATCGAACCGGTCAATTCAACTCTTTTTTTTTTAACTTAAAAAAATTACAACTCTTGAACCTAAGAAAAAAGATTTTCAAACCTATTAAGATATTTTAAGGATACCCAATATAATACTTTTAACATGATCAATAAAATTATTTTTATATAGATCTCAATATACTCACTTTATTAAAACTTGAACAATATAAAACTTTTAAGTGTTAAATAGATTTTGTTATTCTTTATGTTCTCTAATTTTTATTTATTTATAGATATATATTAATTATAACCGATCCAACAATTTAACTATTGAACAATAAACCGCTATCTTGTCCAATTCCATCTGTATGCTGATTTTCTCAACATTTGTCGAAAGTGGGATTTGAACCCACGCCCTCTCACGAATACCAGAACTTGAGTCTGGCGTCTTGGATCACTCGGCCATCCTGACAGCTAATGACATTGTTCTGACTTTTATTTAGGACTTAATATATGAATAATTTTCAAGGCTTATGACATCAAACAAACAGAAAACTTCATGACATTGTTCTGACTTTTATTTAGGACTTAATATATGAAATGTTTGTTTGAGGGTAAACAACAAACATTTCATACAAATTAACTAGTTCTCTGAATTGATGACTTGTACGTTAATTTCGTCTCTCAATTTTACATTTCCTAAATTATTATACCTATATCAAACAAATTCATATACCGTTTTATTGTATTAATACTTAAATTTGATATTTTTTCTTATTAGTATTTTTTTTATTTTGCCAACTGTTTACTTGTTATGCACAACGGCAGGAGAATAAGAAGTATCACCAACAGAGGTATGCCCTAGAAAAAATTAATGTTGGACCTCGTATAATTCAATTAAAAAAAAAGAAAAATATTAAAAACCAAACTGATGATTGAACCAGTTACAATATTAATTTAAGATTCAATGGTTCAACCAATGTTAAATCATGATCAAATTGGTATTAATAAAATTAATATATTTTTAATTTTATATGTTATATATTATATAAAAAATTAAAAAAACTATTATTAATAAGTTTGATAACTTAATATTAAAATTTAAATAAGTTATTATTCATTTATGATTACATTTTGAATACAAAATAGTAAACTAATTATCTATCATCATATTATTTATTAAGTAAAATTATTATTATTAACAATTTTATATCATGATAATACTTATACAACATTATAATAATGATAGAAACAAGCAGAATAAATGCATTGGGGGCATTTAAAAAAATAATATGCTCTTATATATTTTATTTTCATTTTAAATATTTATTTGGTTAATAATTATAATTGCATATGTATTATAAATAATTAACAACAGTTATATATACTAAAATTATAAATACTCCCTTTAGTCTCATATGTAAGGGATTTTTTTTAGAGTGGTTTTGGTTTTTAATATAAGGGACTAATGTTAAAATTTGGAGTATTGATTATTCATTTCCTAAATTATCATCCATCCATCATTATTAATAGTGAATTTAATTATATGTCATGGTAGTATTAAGTTTAGGATATTCTTGGAAAAAAAAATTTAATTTGAAATGTATTTGAGAGATTTAACTGCTTTTCTTGATTTATGTGAATAGTTATTTATATGAAACCGAAAGGAGTAATAAATTATATAAATAAGTACTCCATTCGATTCTATTTATAAGAAAAAATTTTCTCCTTTTGGTGGTCTTAAATATAAGGGAAGAAAAAGAGTTAATGATGTATTAATTTTTTTTTTCAAAAATCACCCTTCATTAGTTGTGTGAGAGAGAGAGAGAGATTAAATATATTAGTAATTCAAATTTAATAGTGGGAGTAATTTTGAAAAAAATTTAAAATGTGAGACAAATTAATTAATTTTAACTAACTAAAATTATTTTTTTAATATTCATAAAGTATTTTTTTTCTTATAAATAAGAACAGTAAAGTATAATATTTTTTAATTTAGTCATATATAGTTATATGTTTAATTATTTTCGGCAGTAACAAGTTACGTATATTAAGATTTGCATAAATAGTAGCAGATACTGATTCGGTAAGAGTGGATTACTTCTTGTTATTGTTCCACTTTCAGCGGGGTTCAATTTTGAGTCTGGTGAAGTTTTGTGATGGTCAACATTTTTCATCTAATAATCAAACATAATACAAGGATTATGGAAAACTTTGAGGGACCATGGCATGGCTGGTTCTCTTTAGCTTCACCTCTAGATAGAAAGTAAATTTTTAAGTAAAATAATGTTATTTAATACTAAAACTATAAATTAAAAAAATTTAAAAAAATTGACCAGTTCTAAATCAGTTTTGTCCAATTCCACTAGTTTTCAACTGATTCTTACCAATTTCCAAGTTAGCCAATTTTTCCATTTATCTAGATTGGACCAAACAATGGTTTCCAGTTTAAGTGATTCAACCGACTAGTCCGATCTTATTTTTTATATCATCAAAAAAGGGACAACACCTTATGTCACGACCCAAAATCTAGGCCATGACCGGCGCATAGACTAATCTGGCACAAACCTATTTAGCCTAACAAGCCTAATAGAAAAAACTTCCACAACTAGTCAATTTAAATGAAAACTAAAATGAAATACCAAAATACTTCCAACAATCAATCACAATTCATGACTTATCTCAATCCTCATATCCAAAAATAAATAATAATAAAAAAATAAAGAATTAATAAATAGATAAGATTATCTAAGTCAACAGGACTCGATCGTAACTCCACTATAGTAGTCACGTCACCACGGGATCTACATTATCATAACACTAGAGATGTCCTACCTAATGTCCAAGAAGTCCAATTTCCCTAGGGTGCTTTATTCAACTACCTGCTGATATGAAAATATGAAAAATAGGAGGGGTGAGTCTACCACTGACTCAGTGAGAGCATAGACAACAAAGTGCACAGAAGGGAAGCAAAGGTCACAAGAGTTTTTCAAAACAACCTTACAAGTATATTTACCTATATTTAAACTAATCATCTATATACAAAACACTTTTATACCAACAATAAGGGATCAACACAAAATACTATTTCACTCATCCAATAGAAAGGAAGGTTCACTTAGAATACTAAATACTATCACACTAAGCACATCACAAAAATCTATTTTCCACTTCCTATAACAAATGGTGGGAAATAACCGTCCCACATAGTATAATAATATAATAATATCTTATATACCGCGGGAGAAATAGCCGTCTCACCCGATAATTTATATAATGTTATATCTCATATAAATAAATGTGAGGAATAACCGTCTCACCTGTTAAATACTCATATTACAAATTAATTAAGCTCATACTCAAAATGAAGGAAATAGTAAAACAAAGAAAAAAAAACAGTAATAATAAACAAGAGAATATATATATATATATATATGTATGTATAACAACACAACATCATGTCCACAATATTAATTTTAGTGCTATTGATAATGATTTCCATCACTAAGGCTCATCTCATTAAAATCATTATAAAATTACTAAGATTGAGGAACTAAAGGTAAGTTATGAAAAGAGAAAAATATAGTGTGACCAGAAATTAAACTCAGCAAGCCTTATTATCTGGAAGTGTAAAAAAAGAAAGGAAGGAAAACATATTTTGGATTTGCTTCCCAAACATGGCAGAATATACAAGGGGAATAAGTAAAAATTATTTGAGACTAGGGGAAATAGAGAAGGTACAAAATGAATTGTGACACATTGTCATCTATATACTCACCAGTTGGGACCGATAGTATAGATCCATTTTTCCTTCCACTAAGATTCAATCACGGTCGTTCAAGTTTCACCAATACCGCCTAAAATTATTATTGCACAAAGACATTAATACCTCTACTCAAATTTATCTTCTCTTACCAATGGAATACATCCTCAGATATTAATCCTAATTCTCTTTACTCTAAGTTTCTATGGTGCTCACTAAAATAAAACTTCTAAAATTCTTAATTGTCAATTCAGTATAGAAATTATCTTATGGAATCATGGGATAAAATTTAAAGCAATAAATTTCAATACTTATAAAACTTCTTTAAAAGAGCAAAGATATGATTTCATGCTTATTTTTAGAAAGAAGAAAATAAATAAATAAATGTGCCACCATGCCATCTCTTGTTGTCCAGTGATATATATGTTTATTATCAAATCTTAATTTCTATTGTTCAGTGGGAGGCAATAAAAGAATTTGACATATGATTTTATAAAAATTAGATGGCGACGTAAGATTGGAACACTAATCAAGAATGTTACTAATCTGGTATATTGTTAGGAAGGATGAAACAAAAGAAAATTTAATATGATGTATGTGAGAAGAAGAAGAAAGTAAATAAATTTGCTTAAGATATTATAACCGCATCAACAAATGGTATTGACCGATAGATATAACAATAATTAAAAATAATAATAATAATAATAATGATGTGCTATGCAAAAGGAGAGACATGATGTGTATATCTCATAAATTGGATAACAATTGTTTTAAATTATAGAAATACCATTACCGAGATAAATAGTTTTCCTGAAGCGGTCAAAGCAGATTAAGCATGGTGGGAAAAAAATTTAATATGGTAATTGATTAATATATAATAATAATTGAGAGAATGAAACAATAAGAGGAGTGTGCTTACTTTTTATCGATTTGGATCATATGTTGATGGTGACGTGAACGTGGGTTAAATGAGATTGAGATATAACAACTAAAGGATGAAAGATAAAAGAATATTGGGCTATAATTTTAGCATGGAAAGTGTCCCTATGTTAATTGCAGAGATATGTGCAATTTTGCAAGGTCTCAGACATTGTTTGAATTTAGGCTACAAACATGTTGAAATTTTCTCTGATAATGCAGATGCTATCAGGAGCTTAACCAGATGGGACAATTGCAACCATCTGTACAAAGATCTCATTCAAGAAACAAGAAATCTCATCAACAACGATTGGGATGCTCATATTAATTACACTCATAGAAAGGCCAACTGTTGTGCTAGGAAATTGGCCTTTTTTGCCACACACTCTACTCATCTTTCCTTTTGTACATACCCCCAACCCCCCTCCTTTTTGTTCAGGGAGTTGGATTTTGACAGGAGTGGTCATTAAGCACTCCTTTTGTATTATGTTACCTTTTTGAGTAATAGATTTTCTCTTCATCCAAAAAAAAAAGATAAAAGAATATAGCTTGAGAATGCGTGTATAATAAGCAGATGACTTCGGCTGGACTAAGGAGTGAGAGAAAATTATGAAGAAATGTTGAGAGCTTTCTTGATCAGAGTGGCACTGAGTCTTGCGGCAGAAAGTGAAATAATGAGATAGCAATACTAGGGTTCCCTATCTATATAAAATTTAAAATTTTAGATCATTATCTTAGATACTTTAAAAATAATAATAAAAAAATTTAAGATAAAAATTTATATCATTATCTTAGATACTTTTTTTTAAAAAAATAATAATTAAAAGAATTAGGATAAGATTTTAGATAATTATATTAAATACTTTAAAAAAATAACAATCAAAAGATTTATCCCAAAATTTAAACTCAATTTTTTTTAAAAATATATATATATATTAATCTACTAGATATCAAAATCTAAAGATTTAAAAAATTTCCTAAGTATACCTCAAAATGACTCCATAAAATAATTGCTAAAAAAATTATATATTTATTTATAACTTTTTTTTTACTAAGGGTATCACACCTTGTGTATTTTGATGATAAAAAATAATTATTAAGGAACCCAAATTAATGTACTAGTAATCTTTGAAAGGCAAACTAGCTAATTCACTCCTTTAAATTACACATTAATATTTCAAAGCTTTTGATATTTCTATATTCATGCTAATGTCCCTCATTCAAAGTCTTTTCATTATTTTGGATTAATAGAGACAATATTGCTTTCCCAACACTTGAATTAAAGCAAAATGACATCTACCCAATTAGCAGATGGCCCTTTCGGTATAACATGGAAAACATATGTCATATTAATTTTAATTTTAAATGCATAAAAGATAAATAAAAGATCTATTACATTGTTATTATCATTATTCAACAGTAATTATTTTTTACATGAATGTTGTTATCATTTTTACATTTTATATTGATTGAAGATGAAAAAAAATCCTTTTACCATAGAGAGAGTCATTTTACCCAAAGAAAAGGACAAATGAGTTGCGAATCCATCATATGCCCACTCTAACTTCTTTTAAGCTCCAGCTCTATCTTATTTCACCTTAATAAGCAGTAGCTCGCTAAATTAAAGCCTAATTTATAATAAATTAAATCATAGCTCTCCCATCTATTGGTTAGAATAGAGTTTTCGGAATCTGAAGACATAAAATTAAGTTCAATCAACCTGAAGAGGAAACACCTTAGCATAAGCAATACCAAACACTACAAACTCAGTCTGAATTCAAAGAAGCAGAGATGGTATACAAGTTTATAAGATTCCACAGCTGACATAACTGCTAAAAGTCTGAAAAATGCAGTAATAATTTGTTGCAATTACAATGGATGGCAGGCATGAAAGGTGCCGTTGTCACTTCATTTTTGCCTCAGTGAACAGAACATGCCGATTAACCCTAGGATCATATTTTCGAAACTCAAGCTTCTCTGTAACCTGCCTTGGTTTCCGCTTGACATAGAAGAATCCAGTCCCAGCAGCTGAGACAAGTCGAACAAACATTTGAGCCTTTTTCTTCTTGTCGCCCATCCCTTATTCTATCCAAAAACCAAATAATCACTCTTCATGATCAACCACGGTTTCATTTATATTTTGGGTTAAATTAATCTGTTGGTTCATAAATTTTCACTGAATTTTTCAATACCACCCTATACATTAAGAGTTTGTAACTCGACTTTCTATAGGCTCAAAATTTTTTTGGTCTCTATCAGTAACTCTTCGTGGATGTGTAACCAACCCTGTGTCATATTGATTCTTGACATTTCGACTATGTATGATTCATGTCAGCCAAAGGAGGAAAGGTAAATAAAGTGAGATCCACTCATGTACGTGAGCGACTTGGCATGTTTCATGCATATTTAGAATGTCAAGATAGTCCCACAAAGAGTGGCTCGAATGGCAGGCAAGCTTAAGCACGACAATTAAGGGGTCTTAGCAAATTTTAGGTGATTGAGGTCACAGAAAAAACACTTGTATAAAGGGCCAACTTAGCAAACTCTTGTATCCAAAGGGTTTGGAAATACTGGTGAGATACAAAAAGAGGATGCCAAGATGACAAAGGGTTGGCCATATCAACAGAATTTTAATGGCAAATTAATGAAGGCAAATGACAAGGCTCTAATTAATGGTTTTTCAAATTATATGGACACATTTACAAATGTTTAACTCTAGAGGCCAAATTTAAACATTGAATGAATTTCTGGGAACCAACAAAATTAAGGACTCAATTACAAACAATGTACATTATAAAACCACTTCAGACTAAATTGTAATCCGCATGAAATCAAAGCCATGCCATATCATCTGAATAGTGTATTCAGAGAGAAAAATCTAATTTCACACAAAGCCAGCATACATGATCAGATCCACATGATATTAGGAAATAAAATTGGTTACCTCTAGGAAACATGAATTAGGTTATCATAAAAAACAAAGATTCAGACTTTGAACACTGTGGAAGACAACAGCAAGAGTTTAGCATTTCAAACCATTTGTATCATGAATTTTGGTACACAATAACAAACACATGCGTCAAACAATAAATCTGTAAAAGCAACATGTTAGAAAGTTTATTAACTTGAATGACCAACCCATCATAAATATATTCACATTTAAAAAGTCCATGCTTGAGTTCTAAGATAAATTAATTGATAATGATAATCTACACCAACGTCAAACCATGAGCACAAACAAAGTAAAAACGATTACATCATCCAATCCCAAAAATTCAAGGTTTTTTCCCTTTCAATGAAGTAAACAAACCGCAAAAAAAGAAAAGGCATTACAGAATAGGTCAGATGTAATGAATGCCCCGGAACTCCACATGTAGGGTAGTTCAAGCCAAAGACAAAAAGATACAGAAAGTTCAAGAATTGCTCATGACCATGTTACAGCAAGCAAAAGGGAGAAGCCACCAAAGAACAAAAGCGAATTGAGCAAGAATTTAATCAACCATCAAACTGAGAAGACAAAAGTCCAATCTGGCCCATATGGAAAGGGCAAGTTATCACCACCAAGAAAAGCCAGTGGTTTGCCATTTCCCCAGCGATCTAAACTTGCCAGGTAGATTATGTGCTCAAACCCCACAATGGAATTGTTGCTCTTGAATTAATTGTGCGGGTTATGTCATTCAAAATCCTAAAGCTTTGAAATCTAATAAATCTCCCAAGACAAACTGCTTCCACAAAAATTACTGACACACACACAAAAAAGCAGCAGTCTCCAGCAATGTCTCATAGAAAAAAAAACTAAAGTACAAAGATAATGGCATAATAGATTGCAAGCAGACGCAGACTCCGAGTGACAGACCATTTAACCATATCAAGGCAATATGCCAACTAGATCACATAATGCTGCCTTAAGAGGACGTCCAATCCTTGTTCATGGCCTGAACTGATAAAGCTATCGCCCACAACCACAACATATTACTATATTTGGGCATTCTATTTCTATACCTGCTTCCTCAACAACCTCAACTAAGTAATATTGGACTAGTAAACTTGATCACAGTTACCCTTTCACCTCCCTTGTAAAAAAGCAGTATCCAATTCAAAGAAGAATAAAGCCAAAACAGAATTTCAAGGTAGATAAATAAAACGAAGAGATATCAACAGCAACAGATTTGCTCCGCAACAATGTTACAAAACCAAAACATTCAACACTTAGGTTCATCCTGGTCATGTTCCATTAGTTGCAGTTAACATATAAAGAGGGAAGCAAGCCAAAATAACGGAAAAGAAAATTTTTAGAAGCAGAACACATTTTATTAGCAATCATTTATTCTTTTCCAATTCTTCTGACTTCAAAACAGCATTTGAAACGATCCGGAAAGCAACCAAACCGACAAAACTAACCCAAACAGGAAAAAGGAAACCAACCTGTAAGAGTGAGTCAGCTCGGTGGCGATGGCCGAAGCGATTGTCACCTAGATGAACTTTCCTCTATGTTGGTGACGGAACGAAGCTTCGATGGTGGTGAGGCGCCAAAACCGTCAAAACGCAACAAAACCTGTGGACCGGCTGCCCAAAATCTTCAATTTATTAAATTTTAGAATCAATAAAAAAATTAGAAAATGAGATCTTGCATTCTCAAATTAAATTAAATCAAAATCAACATTATCAAAATATCTTCAATAAAATATAAAACATAAATTACAAATAACGAAGTGACAAAATTAAAAGGAGAAGCTATAAATATCTAAAGCCACTTTAATGATTATAAAATTAAAATTTAATTCTTTCATATTAAAATTTGAAACATTAGTTACAAAATTAGAATAATAAAATTATAAAATTGAAACAAAAAGTTGTAAATCCCTAGAGTCAGATAATTATAAAATTGAAATCTGATTTTTCTATATTAAAATTAGAAACATAAGTTGTAAAATTAGAACAATAAAGTTGTAAAATTGAAAAAAGAAGTTATAAATTCCTGAGGCTACTTTAATAACTATAAAGTTGAAATCTGATTCTTTCATGTTAAAATTGAAAACATAAATTACAAAATTAGAATAATAAAATTGTAAAATATGAGTAAGAAATTGTAAATCCCTAGAACCACTTTGATGCTTTTAAAAGTTGAAATATAAGTCTTTCATGTTAAAATTTGAAACATAAGTTGTAAAATTAAATTAATAAAGTTGCAAAATTGAAAGAAGTTGCAAATTCCTGGAGTCACTTTGATGATTATAAAGTTGAAATATAATTCTTCCGTATTAAAATTTAAAACATAAGTTGTAAAATTAGAATAATAAAGTTACAAAATTGAAAGAAGAAGTTGCAAATTTCTAAAGTCACTTTGATGATTATAAAGTTGAAATCTGATTTTTTTTGTATTAAAATTAGAAACATAAGTTATAAAATTAAAACAACTAAGTTGCAAGATAAGATCTCTTTTCTAATTTTACAATTTCTTGGTCCAAAAAAGTTAATAAATTGGGGATTTTTGTCCTATACAATAATTCCCCCAATTTTTAATGGAGAGATAGAAGGAAAAATCATGAGTTACATTTTAAAATTTTTTTGAAATTGGAAGGATTTTAATGATATTTTAGTTGGTTCAAAAGAAAATTGAAAAAGATTAAGTAATAAATATTTTTTTCCCTAAAAAATTTCAATTTAAAAAAAATTTATAAAAAAGTAGGAGAAGAAATTAAAGGAGATTAAATTTTCTTTAATTCCCTTCAATTTTTTTAAGCAAATAAGGGGAGATAATTTAATCCCCTTCCCTTCCTTTAATAATCCCTAATATCCTTTAACCCTACACACCTTTAATAATCTATCTTGTTGGGAGTGGGACTTGTCCTTATTTTTTTTTAATGGTTTTAAAGGCAAAATTATTTAGTTATTTTTAATTGTGTATTAAGAATAAAATTACTTTCATTTTTTAAATTTAAATTCATTTATTTTATTATCATATTAAAAATTATTATATTCTCCCCATCTCATATTTTAAACTAACAACGGAAATTTTATGCATATTAAGAGTATATAATATATTTAAATTCTTTAAAAAAATTCAAAAATTCTATTTTACTTTTATTAAATTTAAATATTATTAATCAACACAATTTATAATATTAAATATTATATTAATGATGAATAAATTTAATAAATAAAACTATATTATTTTATAATATGAACAAAAAAAATCTTTGCTCTATTATCTTCTAATGGGGTAGAAGGAGTAATATTTTGTGCAAAAATTAATTTAAATAATTAAACATAATTTGAAAGTGATATTTTTATAATTGGTAAAAATGTATACTCCTTTCTATCCTTATTTTAAGGGACTTCTAACTATTTTATGTAGATTAAGAAAGTTAGTTATGTTCTTAAAATCATAAAAAAAAATAAACATTTCTTTTTTATATTCCTATCTAATATAATAATATAATTTATATTAAATATTATTTGACTCATTGAGAATGTCTCTTTCATCTAAAATGTCCAATAATAATTTATGAGAAGAGACGAAAGTTCAAATAATAATTTATGAGGAAAAATAAATGGTAAGGATTAAATAAAAAAAATTTTGTAAAATATTATAATTTTTTTTATAAATAAAATCGAAGGGAGTATATAGTGATTACTACGATAGTTGATCAATCGAATGTTATTTTCAAAACAATAAAGATTTTAACAATAATTGAGCATAGCAAAATTATAAATTTGTATTTAAAAAAAAAATCATAGTGGTCAATCGGGCATTACATTTTTTTTTTTCTGGATAATGGGTGTTGTTACCACTTTCCGGTGTATTTTAGCATTTCCTCGTGCTCTCTAACTCTCCGTTCACAGTCACACGCACTACCCTAATCGTCCGTCTGTTCTTCCCTCTCTCAACAAGAGGACCAGAACATCGTGGAATTCAGGGTAAAAGCTTCAGCATTTCCGATTCGACTATTAATTTTTCAATTTTTTCTCTGTGTTGTTATCTTTTTCTCCGAGATGCTTGGCGTTTCAAGTTTTTTCCTTTTGATTTATTTCTTCATTTTCTGGGAGCCAAACAGAATGTATCTGATAATGGTAGTATCTTTTTTTTTTTTTTTACTTGGGTAGTATAAAGAGCTGAGCAATCGAATTGGGAATGGCGAGCGCTGTCGATGCTGCGGGGAATCCGATCCCGACGTCGGCTGTATTGATGGCGGCGTCAAAGCACATATCAGGAAAATGTCACTCGGAGAATTTGGATTTCCTGAAATGCAAGATGAAGGATCCAAACCCAGAGAAATGTCTCGATAAAGGCCGGGAAGTTACCCGCTGTGTCCTCAACCTGTTAGTTTTTTCTCTCTCTTTTGAATTATTATCTTCATGGATTTTCTCGGAATGCATTGGTTTGTTTGATATCTGAGAGATTGCTTGGGAAAATTTATAGCGAAATTGTTGGTATATTAGGTTGCTCAATTAAACTTAATCGAGAAACGATTGCGTCATTCAAATTAGGTTGAAATAGAGCTGTTATTCTGGTTAAACAAAGTAGAACTGGTTAGATTAGTGATAAGAGTATTTCAATATTTGGAACCAGAGGAATAGTGGGGATGCTCCCTCCAGCATGAGCGAACCTGTTCAAAACTGGTTAGGAACGGGTAATAGGAATTACATTGTCATATTTGAGAAGATAAACTTCAGCAACCTGCATATCTCAGCTAGGGTCTGCTAAACTTCTGTTTCACTTTTGGTACATTTACTATAATGTGTTGGATGTGACTCATACAACTATCAACCTTATCGGGGTTGTTATTGCCTCTATAATTTTGTAAATATATCATTTTTAAATATTCACCAAATGGATTTCACATTCTTTTCTAAAGCATGATTGTTGACATCTAAGTGCCCATATGCAGTATGAAATCATTGCAGGTGCGATATATTCCTGCAATTATTGACTGACTAATGACCTATCTTATAAAGGTTGAAATTTGACATGCTTCAGATTTCGTTAGAGAATTAAATATATTGAACAGCTGAGATTAAATGATTTCAATCTGAGAATTGAATCTCATAACTGATGCATTGATCACCATAGTCACACCAGGTTTTCCATTTCAAGTAACTTTTAGGTGTAACAATGGTTTTATATGAAATTATGGGGATGCCAGTTTTAGGATAAGTGAAATTTAATTTCAGTTTCAACCTATTGGAAGTAGTTTGTTTTATCAGAGTCAACCGATGCAGATTTGTTCTGCATAATGAAGTTTGGCTTCAAATTCTAGCTGAGGCTTTGAATTGCTTCAAGGGCTACTTGGTGCATTCCTATATTTAAATGTTTTGGTGTTTTTTCCCAAGATCCACAGCTGCATAATAGAGCTAATGGATAAAGAGGGTGGTTGAAAATCTAGTATGAAAAAACTATGTTGGATAATGGATACTTGAACTGTTTTTTTTTTCCAACGGAGGAACAGATAATCCTCTTAATATCAAGGGAGCAAAAGGTGGAAGAGTATATGCCTGCCTTTCTTCTCATCTTTTTGTAATATATCTTCTTATTTTTTAAAATTTTGAAGAGCAAAAGGTGGAACAGACTATGTACTCACCTATATGCATTTCCTCCTACCAAGCCATGAGAAACCATGTCAAATGCCCTTTTCCTTCATTCATTCATTCATATATATATATATATATATATAAGAAAAAGAAAAGATTGTGTACTCACCTATATATGTATATATGGGGAATGGGGCTACTTTAGTTGCAATCAGAAAACAAATATGACCAATGGTGATTACATTCAGTGGAAGGGACTTAATTTTCCTTAATGTGTATAGTTGAAAAAACTAGGTTGGGAAAGGTAACTGCTATTCAGGACTCAACAATGATTTAGTTCGAAGTAGTCAGTAGTATTAAGCACCATATAGTTGTTACCAAAATAAATAAAAAAAACAACGAAAGAAAAGAAAAGAAGTATGAAAACCTTTGTTTTCTTTTTCTTTTTGCTTCAATTGATACTGTATTAGGGTTGCATTTGCAGATGGGATTACTTTTTCATTTGGAAATTTTTTGTGGTTGCTTGCATACCTAACACATGGGCAATTTTTGCTCCTTCCTTCTAGCTTGGTCCTAGTTTCCGTTATTTTCATGTTTTTCATAACATTGCTGAAAATTACCATTGTATTTGTTGATTTCTTTAACCACTTATGCAGACAATTAGTTTTTTTGTAATATTTATTATTTTCCTCATTTCAGACTTCTATTATAGATAGCCACCTGCCGGGGTGCTTTTATTGTTTGTTTTTTGTTATCAGATATTGGAGGTTGATAGAAACCTTAATGAGAATTTCAGTGGGGGGTGACTCTCTGGCCTTTGAGTTGAAAAGAAGCGTTTGTGGTTAACTATCACTACTAGGCTCATTCTCTGTTGTTGGCTAAAAAGAGGAAGGGGGGGGGGGGGGAAGGGAAGGGAGAAGGCTCATTCTCTGTTACAAATTACTAATATTTCCTAAAAATTTCTTCACTTCGTATGTACATGAAGAAACTAGAGAGAGGTAGACACAATTTCATGTATAAATTTCTAACTGGTCGAAGTTTCGTTATGTTGCTCAGGCTCAAGGATCTTCACCAAAAGTGCACAAAGGAGATGGATGAATATGTGGGATGCATGTACTACCATACAAATGAATTTGAATTGTGTCGGAACAAGCAGCAAGCATTTGAGAAAGCATGTCCTTTGGAATGAAACAATGTGTTTCCCTTTGTTTACAGTAATAACACAGGCCACTTGCAGTGAGCCAATGCTCCATTTCCTAAAGTACTCAATGACTTGGTTTGTTTGTACTTCGTATGACATAGTTGGATGTCTATGTGGGTCATCTAAAATTTTCATGACAAATGCTTCCAAGTTGGACATTGTTCTCTTCCAAACAAAAACTGATAAGAACTTTTGCCTTGATGATGAAGGTTAGGTAATCTAATGTGATGTGATGAATGTAAAGGGATGTAATGGAATTATGTTTATAGATGAATTTTAATTAGGTTTGTTTAGTATGATATTAAGGATATAGACAAATTTATTTTTTATATTTAATTAAAATCATATAAATGGGAAATGACTAAATTGTTCCTAGACTAAGAAAAAAAAAACTCCCCTACTTCCTTCTTCTTCCATCCTCGCTTGTGGCCACCACAATCTTCCTTATCAGCAACCACCACAACTCAACAATAGATAAGCCATTAAGAAAAAAAAACAAAAAACAAAAGATTGAAGGTGAAATAATTAAGTTCGGCAACCCTAGCTCTGTCTTCCATCTTCGCGAACTCTGGCCATGATGCTCCAAATCCTTTCTTCTTCCATCTTTGCAAACTTCGGCCACCACAACTTCGTTTTCCTTTTTTCATCTTTGCAAACTTCGGTCTCCCAGATTTTGAAGATGAACCTAGATTTGGGAGCTACAACGATGCTTTAGGATCTACAAAGAATCTAGATCTAGGAAGATAAAGGGATGGAGGGAGATGGATAAAGGAGAAGAAACTTGGGGAGAGAGATGCCGGTGGTGTGGTCATTGGAGGTGGATGATCTTTCCCTCCGTGGTGTCCACAATAATCTCTCCCTCCGGTGGCTTGGGCGTGGGAGGGGTGGAAGACGGGGGAATGAGCTTTTGGGAGTGGTAGCTGTTCAGAATGAAGGAGAGGAGGAAAGATAAGAATTTTTTTATTTGTTAGGGGTAGAAAGGTCATTTAGCATCCATTCACATTACCTTGAGCATCTTCACGTAGAAAAATGAGAGCGAGGTCCTTTATCTAACTTCAGGTGATCTACTTCATAGATGTAATCTCCTTTACCTCATTTTTTTGCAACCAAACTTGCATAATTAGGTAATGTAATAGGCATCACCATCGCTTATTTCCCTTAGTGAATGAACGAAACTGGCAGCAATAGAATATGAATCCTCTCTAGGATGCAGCTAAAATCTCCACCCTATGCTTGATCCAATGGCCGCATGGTCATGAAAAATAAAAAAGAAAAGAAAGAATCATTTCTTCACGTGTTGTAGTCACGCTTTGCCTTTTTTCAAGTCATGCGTTAGAAATTGTCATGATTAGCCGACCGCATTTGAAGGAGAGTTTAAAAAATAATAGATAAGGAAGATCAACAAATTAAGTTAATAAGTAATAAAATATAATTAGATAATAAAAAATGATGCGAATCATTAGATATTATATAATCATATAGAAATAAAGAAAGGTATAGATGAGAAGTATAAAAATGAGAAATAATTTTTATATACAAGTTCATTTTCTTGTGCTACACTCATTAAATACTTGAGTGTATTATGGGGAAAATCAAAGTTACACTTTTAACTTGAGAGAATAAATGCCAGTTTAGTTGATCTTTTTATTAACTGAACCATAGTTTTTAATTATCCTTTTTAAAGCAGATGTGTTTGGCTCTCACAAAACTAACTTTTCCAAAAATGAAAATAGGGTAAAATGTCCTTTTTGTTAACAGATGCTTAGAGTTCCTTTTTAGTTTGCTTTATTTTATTTTTAAATTAAAAGTAGGTAATGGTAGATTGAGCATTAATGACATCATTATTATTACAGAGGACCATTGTACCCTTCCTCTTTTTCTTTGGCTAGTGAAAAACATCGAAGGTTATTTGCTTTTTCTCTCGCCTCTGTACTCACTTGCTCAAAGGCTTATGAAAAACCAAGCCTCAAAGTCCATCAATGCCTCCCTCCTTGTGACCGTCGACATCCTCCGTTCCTTCATCAACGTGTATATTGTGTTCCTTGTGACTGCCGGTCACATCTTCTCACCTCTGCTCATTCTCAAGCAATCTCCTTTGTTCTTTCGACAATGTCATAGGCAACTTCCCAAACATGAACAATCAACTCCTCACATGATGATTCTAGTGAGTTCTTATTCTTATGTTTTCATATCTGTGATTGTCTTGATTGATCTATGACTCCAATGTCATCCTTGATCTATGGCTCTGTATTTTCGTATCTGTGATTGAAATCCATTTTTCATTTGTGCTCGTCGACTTCTCAAAGTTGCCAAGTCTGAAACCCAAAATCCACGAACCCACGAACATTGCTTCCTACCAATGAAGTCTCTGTAAGCCTCTCTTGCCTGGTCCCGCCAACAATCCTTGACTGGGTGGTGTATAATTTGAAACCGAACCATGGAACCTCTGATTATACAGGCTTTAGTTAATGAGGGTCATTTTAGATTTGTATTGTTGAACAAGTTAAAATTTTATTTTCAGCCTTAGTCAAAGGTATATGTCAATGTTAACTTCACTTTAGTCTTGTGGCCTACTCCTTTCAGAAGCTACCTACATGCCGTTCTATTTGGCCAAATCTATAGCTAAAATCATAATTGTTTTAGCTGTTATTTTCTTTTCTAAACAATGAATGGAGCCATTTAGGAATCAACTTGATTTATTATATGGACCTACTATGAGGGAGGATGCATGCATGCATATGAGCTAAGTCAATTAAAACATGAATGTACTAGTGTTATATTTATTTCTTATTCTTCATTAACATCACAAATACATGACAATATTTTCATTATTCATTAGGTAAATATTATTTGATAAATTCTGGCTATCAAATACCAACTGAATATCTTGGTTTATATAGACATGAACGCTATCACCTTCTAAATTTTTGACGTTCATCTCGTTTTGCAAACCCCAATGAGGTCTTCAATTATCATCATTTAAATTTAAAGTGCATAATAGAAAGAACCTTTGGGATTTGGAAGAATAAATTCATAATTTTAGGCAAAATGCTAAACTACCATTTTGACACACAAGTTTAAATTGTTTGTGCAACAATGACTATACATAATTTATTAGAAAGAAATTTATCACTAATTTTGATTTTTTGCTTTATGAAAATGGCAACATAAGTGTTGATAGTGGTGATCACAATCATGATAGTGAGGGTCCAATTATACTTTTAGCTGTAACTTCTTCAATAGTGATGTATAATATTCATGATTCACTTAGAGGCTAAATTATATAGTCCCACAATAAAACTAGTCATGTAATTTGTTTAAATATGTTTTTTTTTAAATTATGAATATTAATGCTAACAATTTATAATTAATGTAGTATATTTATTATATAACAACTTTTATTTATTTAAAAAATTAGAATTTTTCACTTATATTTATTTTTGGTAATTAAAATTAACTATATTATTATTATTATAAAACATATATCATTCAATTAGTTATATACTATTGTATTATAAAACTTACGTCTTTTTTAGTAATTATATATCTAAAAGTACTTTTAACTTTTATCATCCAAACAAGTTTCAATTTAGCAAATTTACTTTTTAAAAAAAAATATATCCAAACATAACAACTTATAAAAAATTTACTTTTACCTAAACTTCATTTATTTTTATTTACTGTTATAAGATTGAAAACCAGACATGCCCTAATTTGTTCACTTAACTTGTCAATTACTTTCATTGATTTGAACAAGCTTGACCATTATCCTTAAGAAAAGAACCAACGTGCAAAACAAAAGAAAGTTTGGCTGTTGAAGCGAACAAACTCACATGATTGATGTTGAACCCACCAGTGGATAATATATTTCCACCACACTACTTAGCTGTAAACGTTGCCCAACAGAAAAAAAGGGGGGGAAACTTAGCTGTAAACATCTGTATTTACATACAGTAATGGGAAGTTGACATGCTACAAAAATGAGCAAATTACTTCAATCAAGCTTGACACAAAGTTATACATTTATATATTAATATTATAATTATAACATAATTATCTTTTTTTATCAAAATATAATTATCTTGTATTTAAAATTATATGCAACGAGTTTCCAACTTTAAAAAATTAGCAGTTAAATATTTTAACTTTTGCTGACAGTATCAATGCCATAACTTTGAGTAAAAAATATGAAGTACTTAAAATGCATACGAACTGACTCAAAAATCACTTGGGCGTTGTAGTAATAGTGATAATATTGCTACTATTCATCTTGCTAAACGTGACTCAACTTCAATAGGAAGAAAAGACAGAATTTTTGGTTGATTATGTTAGGAAGCAAGGTGAAGCGTATAACTAGCTAGCATACAAAACTTTTCGTCTTCTTCGAAGGTGAGACAAATAATTTGAATATCTCAGTGCCCAAGCAAAGCGAAAGCTTTTATGAAGCTAAAGTAGCATAGTGTTGTTGGAACAACTAAGAAATCTATTAAACTACTCAAAGAGCAATAGAATTAATGGATTTATGGGCTGTTTTGTGGGACATGTATGAAATGTTGATATGCTTGATGACTATGGTTCCATTTCTATCCGATGTGCCTCCCACTTCTCAGGTGATTTTAAGATCATGCTTACCAATTTATTTATTTATTTATTTTTACGCCACGCATTCTTAGCACTTTAAGTTTTTCATTTTTAGAGAAATTACGTCCAATGACCCAAACTAAAAGAATATTTAATTTTTTTAATGATCAAAATTATTGTATCAAATTTTGTGAGATTTATTATTAAATTTTAAGGAAGTTACTAACTTACTGTCAAAATCATTTCAAATTATAACTTTCTTAAAATACAATAATACATTTTAAAATGTAGTAGTAAATCCTCTTTTCTCTTATTACTCATGAATAAGATTCCATGTGTTGGTAATGGAACTTAAACCCACAGCTTTGATTGGAGTTTCAACATCACCATTATCTAAATTCTAATGAATAATAAATCTAAAAAATGTGAGCCACTTCTCACCAACTCTTTTTGAATGCCGTCTCTTCTTCACTTGCATTCTTTGTATGTATATATAAAAGTGCAACAACATACTATTTGATCTAGTTTTAAATTAAAAAACTTTTGAAATATTAAATTAATTGTTGTATTGATATTTCAAAAATTAGTGGACAATGATTACAATAGTTATTTCCCATAATAAAGTAATCACTTTACGTTTTTTTAATTCAATTAAACAAATATATAAATAATATTGAGAACTTCTATTTTTCCACATGACATGCTCTCCTTATTTTTCGAATTCTAAGTGGCTTAACAGAATTACAGCACTTATGCTTTTGTTCATGATTATATATATATAGATTAATCTTTATTTTCTACAGTAGCAAATCTTCCAAAATAATAACTTTAATTCTTAAAAATAATTATACTTTAAAATCCTTTTAACTTAAAGTTCGTAAAATCTAGCTTCTTAATGTAATTTACATTAAAAAGATTATACTCGAAAACCAACATAAGGCAATAATTATGGCAGAGGATTTTAATAATTAAAACTTTTTAAATGATCAAAATCAGTATAAGTGGCTTCTAAAATTACCATCAATTCTTCATAAAATTACAAAAGTCTTACTTTTTATGTTTCAATAATATTTTCCATTTATTTATAATTTTAAGAAACATAAGTAATAGTAACTCTGAAAAATACTGGCAGTAGTTTTAAAAATCACAAATAATAATTTTTACCCTCAAAAGAATTATAATTTTTAATATTATTTAAAATAATTATTATCTCATACAAATCTTTAGATTATATTTTTCTATTTTTTTCTCATTTTTGTTGCGTATTTAAAAGTCTACTTCATACTTCTATCTATCTTCATTTTCTTTCCTTTTTTTTTTAACTCCTCATTTTCTTCTTGACTATACCGGAAACGTATCCAATCCATTAATCCAACCTACATGGCTAGACAAAAATTAGAAAAAATTTCAAGACATTAAAATTGAATTTATGGTGCAAATTTTGCGTATAAACATGGATGATTGATTCGAGGAAGCAACATACTGAATCAGTATCACATTGCAAAAGGGAAAAATTCCCAAGTTCAAACTTGGGATACCTACCCTTTTGATTTTATTCTAATAACTTACTCTAATGAGATTTAAGAGATTAAATGAAAATAAACTCATATGAATCTGAATGGACATGGGATTTTACCCAATTGATGTCATGTCAACTTTTAGACCCCAATGGCTTTCAAAATCGATATTTCCAATACCATCTCCCCCCCCCCCTTTTTTTTTCCAGTTCATGAAGAGGAAAAATTCCACTTAACACTAAGGAAGCAAGATAATTAAAAAAAAAGACCCTAATTTATCCTAATTAAAAAAACTACTAAGATAAGTAATTAAAATTAAATTTAGAAAGAAAAAGATAAAAATATTTTTCTTATGTAAATGATCTATTTGGAGTAATAATAATTATTTTTATAAGTGACATATGTTTATTCGCAAGTTATACATGTTTAATTGCAAGTCATAATAATATCATTTACAAATAAGTTTATTTCTTTTATAAAAATATTATTATTACTTATAAATAAATTATTTATATAGAAATAGCATTTTTATTTTTTTTCTTTTCAAATTTAATTTCAATTACCTATTTTGGTAATTGTTTAGAATTAAGATTAATTAGGATATTTTATAAAATTATCTTACTTTCTTAATATTTGACTAGAATTTTCACTTATGAAGGTGGCCTCATTTCTCATCATAGTTCACTTTCAATTTTTTAAAGGTGAAAAAATACAATATCTCATTTTTTTATCTATTTTTCTTTTTTTTTAAAATAAAGGCCATTTATGTCATTCACTACATCAAGAGCCAAAGAAGCAAATTCTCCGTGCCCTTTTCATTTCCAGCTGTGACCAAATCATGCCTGTCTCCGAATCTGTCCCACGTGGCCCTCCATTAACCACAGTTAACCATGGTCAAATTAACCTAACCCATCACTCATCTTTAACTATCCACCACTTCACTCTTGTATTCCACTACTTGCAGCTTTACAGCCTCTCCTTCTCCCTTCTCGGTCTCAAAACATGGCTTCGTTTCCAGCTTCATTCCTCTTCCTCTTTCTCACAACTCTTACTATCGCCACCGTTGTCTCCGGCCATAACATCACCGACATTCTCGCTGGGTTCCCAGAATATAGCCAATACAACAGCTTTCTCTCACAAACAAAGCTTGCCGACGAGATCAACAGCCGCCAAACAATCACCGTCCTTGTCCTGAATAACGGCGCATTCTCTTCACTCGCAGCCAGTCACCCTCTTTCCGTCATAAAAAATGCTCTTAGCCTCCTCGTCCTCTTAGACTACTATGACGGTCAAAAGCTTCACCAGCTTTCCAACGGCACCACTCTCTCCACTACACTCTACCAAACTACTGGAAATGCCCCTGGAAATTTAGGCTTTGTCAACATCACTGACCTCAAAGGTGGAAAAGTCGGCTTTGGCTCGGCGGCTTCCGGATCCAAGCTCGACTCGTCTTACACCAAGTCGGTTAAGCAAATCCCGTACAATATATCCGTGCTTGAGATCAGCGCGCCGGTTATTGCGCCGGGTATCTTGACGGCTCCGCCTCCATCAGCTGAGGTTAACGTAACGGCGTTAATCGAGAAGGCTGGAGGCAAAACGTTTGCTTCGTTGCTTGTATCTACGGGGGTGATTAAGACTTACGAGTCTGCCGCTGATAAGGGTTTGACCATTTTTGCGCCGTCTGATGAAGCTTTCAAGGCCCATGGGGTTCCCGATCTGAGCAAGCTTACCAACGCTGAGAAGGTCTCCCTCTTACTGTATCACGCCGCCTCGAGGTACCTTCCTGTTGGGGCTTTGAAGACCAGCAAGGATCCAATTAGCACATTGGCTACAAACGGCGCCGCGAAGTATGACTTCTCAGTGACCACAGCTGGTGATTCGGTTACTCTACATACCGGGGTTGACTCGTCCAGAGTCGCCAGTACGGTGCTGGACTCGACTCCTCTTGCTATCTTCACCGTCGATAGCGTGCTTCTTCCGACCGAATTATTCGGTAAGTCGCCGTCGCCGGCACCTGCGCCGGAACCAGTGAGCTCTCCTACGCCGGCTCCGGCATTAGCACCTAAAGCCAAGTCCCCTTCTCCGGCTGCTGCTTCACCACATGCTCCTGTGGCAGGGACTCCGGGTGGTTCGCCGGCTGATACTCCTTCGGCGTCTGAGCATGAAGCTTCGGATAAGGGTGCAGGTGCTCACGTGGAGGAGTCTGCTGTTCTCGCCGCCTTCCTCACTGTGATATTCTCCGTTGTCTTATCATGAATCAAAATTTCAGACCTCGTTTGTTTTTATTTTTAAAAGATTTTTAGTTAATTTTAATTTATTTTTTTAATTAATTTATGAACTACGAATGTAATCCAATGTGAGGAAGTGGCTTTACCTTTGTTTTGTTATAATTTAAAATTGTCGGTGAGATTGGGGAATGGGGATGCTATGATATTAGCCTCTGATAATTTTGAATGTTAAATAATATTCTGGTGAAAATGTGTGAGAAGGGGCTTTGATGAGCTCACACGGAGCAATCCAAATATGGGTCGGGTCTGAGACCATCTTCCAAAACAGTCTCAGATCTATTTTTGACTTTTTGTCCGGCGAACGGTTATTGCTCGTAATAAAAGTTGGTTTTTTTTTTTAGCAATACATACAAGTTGGGTTTAAAACAATTTCAAATTAGATCTGTTATTAAATCAGTTGAGATAGCAATTTAAGGTTTAATGGTTGAATTAAAATTGGATTAGAATCGGATCGGTTATAAATAAATTAATATATAAAATAATATGAATAAAAAATATAAAAAATATTTATCAATAATAATAAAATTAATATTTAAATTAAGATAAAAATAATAGTTTAATATAATAATTAATTAATATTTATCACAAAATAATTAAATATTATAGGTATTCAAATTTTATATTTTTTTTAAATTAACAAAAATGATAAAATGTATAAATCACAACATTTGTTAACATTTGTTGATTAATTTTTATGGAAATGAGTAGTATAAAGTACAAATTATAAAGGTTCTTGTGATTATGTTAATTAGAAAAAATTTAAATTAATATATGTATATATATTAAATATTGTAAATACATAACAATAATTACTTGTAGCTCAAATGGTCAAATGGTGAAGTGCTATAAGTCTTACCAATAAGTCCACTTTGAGACCTCCAAGTGTATGTTGGAGGGTTATTACTATTTTCAAGAGTTTAATTTAATGTATGTATATATATTAAAAATTGATTTTATGCATTAATAGGAACTTATAGCTTAGTGGTCAACCTTTGTTGCAAATGCTCCAGGTCGTTGGTCTAAGATTGGTCGCGCGCATGAGTTGGTTCATTTTTCTGCAAACGGTTCATTTTCGCATAAATTATCAGGAAAATATTATATTTGAGCCCAAAACTCAGTCTAAGACTCAGATTTTGGGTTCAAAGTTATTCCAACTATTTCAAAACATTTGGGATTTTTTTTATTTTAAAATAATTGTCATTTTATAATTTTTAATATAATATTAATTAATTTTTTAAAAATATTCTGAAATTAACCCGAGGTAAACCATATATAAGGAGTTAGGAGCAGGGAAACAACAAGGCAACTAACTTGGCTCTTTAGAATTTCCAGTGAATGAATCATAATTTATTATCTATTATAAAGTAGAGATGTGGAATATGATATGTCATAATTTTAAGCATCCATATAAACATGTTGATTTGGATTTTTGATTTATTATAAAGAAGAGGTCGAATCCACGTAAGCATGTGGATTTGGATTTCCAGTGGGATCCACTTTGCCAACAAATACTTTTTCCTTTTTACTTATATTTATGTATGATATATAATTTTCAAGTATTATGCGGAATTTCTTTTTGTTTGATTTGAAAAATAGGATATAATAATTAAATTACTCAAAGAAAACATAATACTTAAATTAATAATGTGATAAAAATGAAGAAAAAATTATTAACGCCTTATTTGGGATTTTTAATGGCAAATTCAATATGGATTAACATTAAAAAATTTAATCTAAATACGTGTAGTGGACTAACTACTGACACTATTCCATTAAGATCAAACATAACAAAATATAAATAATTATCAAATAAATAAATGTGAATACATAGTTAGGTGTAAAAATAATTTGAATTAATATTACAATGAATTTACAAAATAAATGTTCAAAGCCATAAGCCTTCATAAATCCAAAAAAATGTTTATTTCAAAATTTGATTCGAAATTGCTTATTTAGGAAATGTTATTGTTTCTGTTGATACATGTGTTTTGTTTGAGTACTAATGTCTCTTTAATTCGTTCTTACATTCCCCATAAATCTTTTTAGCTAAAATTCGTGTATATTGACAAGATGAAATAAAGCGACATAGATAACTACTTCGCATTATGTCATTTGCTTCATACCTCTTAGCTTTTGGCCTCTTCCTATGTGTTTCCATATCTATTGAAGTTTGTGTAAGTTTTAAATATCTAAATATATAACCAGATCTATCCATATGTATAAATCTGAATTCAACAAATAAATAGATAAATAGATGCATCCATTTTGATAATATTTTGAAAATAGCACATCTAGGTTTTCCTTTCTATATCTCTAAGATTTTAGTGATTTTTAATGGGAAAACTCACTAGAATAGGATTAGATAGAGCATTTAACCTTCTTTAAATAATGATTTTATTAGACCTACCTATTATAGATTTTAGTAAAATATAATGGCTCACATTTTTACTTGAACCAAACTTATAATTAAACTATGTATGTGTAGCCTATTAATTCTTATGATTACAAAATAATACTAGATTTTAACATTTTAATGAACTATTGTTAACCCGTTTTAGAAAACACAAAATAATTAAGTGAGTCCACAAATAAAATTTATAAAATTTGCTAACATTTTTCTACCTGGGCCACATTAATTTTAATTTTAAAAATTCATTTTATTTTGTAAAATGTCTCTAGGGTTAACAACTAAAATTTTATGTGTGCACACTTTTCAAATAAAATAGTCCATAAGATGACACACAAAATCAATCCGATCCAACAAGTTCATCAATATGAGATTATGGCAATTGTATATCGTTCAATAGGCATACTTTTAACCATAGTCACACATATTAACAATTATGTTGACATATATCGTAAATTTGGAAGTGTGGTGAGAAATAACACCATAAGTGATCAAAAATATTATATTTATGTACTATTTCTTATTGATTCTCCAATTTCTCAATATTTTTTATGCAAAACTATAGTTTAAAAAATCATTCAACTCAAATAAGCATGTAAGTCTCATATAATTTTATCTCAAAATAGGAGCTTCATATACATAGAGATATATAATATCAAATATAATGGTCTTCTTAAGATGATTGTGTACCTCTTAAAATACATGTTATATTAAGTCTTTGTCTACGCAAAGAACTTATACTTTAGGCATGCAAAATGCAAATTATTCAATCAGATAATAATTGATAATAATTAAAGAATAGACTTTTTTAATGGTAAAAAAGTGTGATAAGCAACATGCCATAACAAAAGAAGTTCAAAATGTAACTAAAAAGTCAAAAGAAAAATGCATCACGGCATGTTTGACAACGGTTTCCAATACAGTTTTTTTGTTTTCAAAAACAGAAAAATAAAAAAACTTCTTTGGTAAATTTACTTTTATAAAATGTTCTGAAAAATAGAAAAATAAAAGAACAAAAAATTCAGAACATCTTTAAGGTGTTTTATAGTTTTTGCTTTGAAAAACACAAGAAAAAGTAAAAAATACCTACATCATTAACGGTAAAGTTATAAATTTTGAACAACTCATTTAACTCTTACTAATTATAATTTTGAAAACAATTATTCAAATGGATTTTTTTATTTTCTTGTTTCCAAAACTTGTTTTCGAAAACAGTTTTACAAAATTGTTTTGAGAACAATAAAATAGAAAGTATTGTCAAACAAGCCATCAAACTCCCACTAACCCAAAAGAACAAAAGACCCCAAAATACCCATGTTATCAACATGTTTCTTAAACTGGATGAGTCTTAATCCTTTGGTTAGAGAACCTATTTGCCATGGGGGCCTTGTCCCATATAATAAGCGAGATATGAACCAATAGTTCAGCAAGATAACTATCTTGCTTAATATTATATATAGGATCTTCATTGATGGATTTTGGTATACATAATTGTGAATAGGTTGTTCGCTTCCAGATAATAGAAGTGAAGCAAAACCACTTAATGCAACATTCAAAATAATCTTTTCCTATGATCTGAAATGAGTTGAGAGAGTATGTATGTTTTACTAGTGCCTCCATAGTGTTTTATTTAATCAATTATTTAATAATTAATACAATATAAAGTAATTAGTTATTTTCACAATTCAAATTTATAATTGACAATTTGAAATAAAATTAATTAATGTTAAATTAATTATTAATTATACTATACGTAGAAGTTATCAATCATCTTAACAATAGTAAAAATTAGAATTTAATATGTAATAAATTTCCAATAGAAACAAAAAAAATTATAAGGGCAATAAGTTGAATTTGCATATGAGGAATTGCTTTAGAATTCAAATAATCGGTCAACCATAATTTGCCATAGCTACATGTTAGGAATTCATCATAAAATTTTTTGTAGGGCTGATGTGGCTCATAGAAACAATGTGAAAATAAAATATATATGAGATTATTATATGACATTCCACCTTAAGGATAATTATATGGCATTCCACTTTAGCAATATTTTAACATATTTAATATAGAGTTAATGCCTATCACCTTTAATTATATATATAATATATAGATAGATGATTTGATTATTTTATAAAATTTGACCTAAATCCATATTAATTCAAAAATAATTAAACATCTTAATATTTGAAAATGTTGTAGTTGATAGGTTGCAATTTATCATATATTCAAACAATAATTTAGAATTTTTTAATCGAATTTGACTAAAACTCATATTTTTTAATTAAACAAGCAAAGAATTATACTCATAATTATATCCATTTTTAAGCTACTACAATGTTAAAATGGTGGAAGTTATAATTATCAGCTCTACTTTTACAAATTTAGTAGTTTCAGCTTATAAATAAATCATTATAGTAAAATATTTAGTAATTTAATGATTTTTCTTAAATTTGTAGTTCTTGAATGACATTAAAATTTCTATATATAAGCAAATAAAACTTAGTTAATTAATGTGAATTTATTATCATTATTCATAACCAATAAAAAAAGATAATATTAAAGAATGTAAATTATTATAGTTGGAAGAAATTAATTATTATGGACAAATTTAAATTTAATTGTAAATGTTATGCAAACAAAATTAGGAGTATACTAGGATATGGGCATATAGTCCACAATTTTCAAATTTAATGGTGTATTTTTTTGTATGCACCTTTAGTTTAATTTAATAATTTATTACAATTGAATGGACATCTAGTTTTAAATGGAAAGATTTGCTCCTTTCGTCCCATTTTATTTGTTTTTTAAGATGTTAGTACAAGAATTAATAAAGACAATAAATAATCTAATAAATGATGTAATTTTACTAAATTATCTTTAATCATTACTCATTTACTATTCATACTATTGATTTTCTGAAACCATATACTATTAAATATTTAAGGGTATAGTTGAAAAATAATGAATTCTTTATTGCTTTTCTATATGACAGATAAAATGTAATATTTAAAATTCTCTAAAACAACCCATAAAGTGGGACGGAGGGAGTAATTAAATTCAATTTTGTAAAATCGGCCCAATTATACAACTATCAACACATTTTATATGCTGAGTTGCAATGATGCTTAAACTTTATACATTCGACAATGATCCAAATCTACTAAGTATATTCTAATACCTCCTTTTCAAATAATCAATTGAACTAGTATAAATATAGATTCTAATAAAAAATTGATCCTACAAATTTAGATTAATCTAACTATCATTCCTCCTTCTTGCATGAACTAAATATTTCAAATATAACTTGCATTCTTTTAATTCCTTCTTTTGAATAGAAAATACCAATGTCTTAGTAAAAAACAAATCAGAAATACAACATCTATACTTAGATCTTGAATATTAAGGGAAAATTCTACAATTTAAAGTAGTCAAAGAATTGCTTTCAGTCATAGTTTATATAAAAAATTGTATAAACACATACCTTTGTCCTATCAATTGATTGAATCTAGACTTTCAAGAAAATGAATAAATTGAAGAAGTAGTAGTGCAAAGTTAGTTTTTGATCATAAATCATTTTCAACAACTAAAAGTGTTAAGAAATATAGTAAAAGTTGAAGAAGTTGATATAAAGTTCCGACCTTTAGTGGATTAATGAATGACCTATAGAACGGAGATAGAAATAAGGCGTTGAACAAAATTAAATGTCAAATCTGCATCAAGAGACAAACAAATTAGAAAAAAGATGAGGAGGTAATTTATAAACATAATTATGATAGAGAACCAAAATGGATATGACATATTTAAATATATATATATATATAGGTGGTTGGGAAAGTGTTTATGGTCATTTCTTCAAAAACTACTCAATGGCTTTATTTTCAAATTAATTAATTGATTGCTTCAATTATAATTAAATGTGATTTTTTGTGCAAATCATTTTATTCAAATTCGAATCATTGGTCAACCATAATTTGCATTCGTCGTAGGTTGGAATTAAAATATGAAAACTTTTTATAATTGCTGAGAAATGTAGACATGGGAAGCTAGGCTAACATGACATGACACATCACATGCATACATGTCATTTCACATTAATGGCATTGAAATAGAGTTAACACAGTATTAATGCCTATTACCTCTGTTTTTATATATATAATAAATATTCCTCCCTTCCTATATCCTATATACTTCTATAACCCACTTTTAATTACTTTATATTAATTAAGAAAATTAGTTAAAATTAATTAGAATTTTTAAAAATTTCAAAAATTATCTGAACTTTTCAATATTACTGTTATTAAATTGTAACTTTATTATAATTATATTTCTTTTAATTCCTTTCTCTTCATTATAAATGTTTTAGGTCAAATGTGATAAAAGAATTTAATACACTTTGAATACTGCAAGAGGACTTATATTTTGAATATATAAAAAATTTTTAAAATATGAAAGTATTATTATAGCCTTTTATTAAAAAAATAAAAAACTGTTAAGCCACGTCATATGCCATTGACAATTTTAGCTTCATAGATAAAAATAAAAGGTAATGGAGGTCTTTTATCAAGTTTAAACGTTTCGGTGTTATATGCATATTTCATAACTTGAGAGAGTTCAACGTCTTTAAGCGTATCTGATAATGCAGCGATAATTAAGATTTATTGGATTTTTTATGACAATTTATAAACCGTCCTACCTAATTGAACTTAGATTAATACTGTTATTGATAATTGGGTTCAATTTGATTCCTGAAATCGTAATTTGAAATAATTATTGAGATTTCAGAGATTCTGTAAACCTAAATCATTGACCTTATGCACAAAAATTTAACCCAATCAGCCTTCTATGTTGATAAATTACCAAAAAATAAAAAATTTATTGATGTATTAATCCATCTCGCCATACATAAAATGTGAAACTTACCTTTCAATTGCCCGTTTCCTCTCTAGATTGTCTCCTAAATTTTATGAAATATATTCATCCTTTTGATTTTAGAGAATAAGTAAAGATGAGTATATAAATTGCGAAGAATTTCCACATATGTAATAATTTTAGAAAATCATTTAGATATATTAAAAATAATGTTTCAATTTAAAAAAATTTGATAATTCCTGCTCTTTAATGGTCTGATCAAATATAACAAACAAAATTAAAAAAAATAAATTGAAAAAGAATAGAACACTGATGGCCAATGGATTCTAATTCCTGCTCATTTGGTTCTTTGCCATCATTTTCCCATTTTTCAATCCCCTCAATTCCACCATTGGATCCCTTCTAGTCAGCTTCACTATTGTCTACATAATCCCTGCTCGAGCCCATTTTCATGTTCCTATCATCTTCTTCCCGACAATTAATTTTATTAGGGTATTTTTGGGTTCCTCCCATAATAATTAATTAATAATTTATATAATAATTAAAAGAATGATTTTTACAATGAATGGAAAAAATATACTCCATTGATCATTTTTATAAGAGACTTTCAACCATCTCACATAAATTAAAAAAGTTAATTACATTCTTAAAATTCTAAAATAATCTAACATTTTTTTACAAATAAGTGATTATGAGAGTGACGAAGAATGAATAATTCTAGAGAATTAGAATTTTAAATAAAATTATTTTATTATGATATTTTAGATTATATTTTATATTTAATTAGATTTCATAATATTTTTTACGATTATTATAATCTATATTATCTTTTATTTATTTCCTATTTTATGATTTCTTTTCCTTTAAATTTAGGTTAGAATGTTCTACTCTTTTAAAATTTTTTAAAATAAATGAGATTCCCCCTAGATTTAATTATTAGATTAAATAATTTCCTATTTTATTAAATTATGTCAATCTTTTAGAATATTCCTATAAGTATATGTTATTGTGATTCCAATTGCAGAAGATTATATTGAGTGAATTTGAACTTCTAGATATTTATTTTCTCTCTCATTAGAGTTATCTCTTTCTTGAGTTTTTCCTTTTCTCTCTCTCTCTTCTGTCTATCATCTTGTTCTCCCTCCTCCTCTATAAGCTAATTTTTTCTATTTATGATAATTACTTCTCATTCTATAATCACTTATTTCATTTTTTTCTTATTATTCACCCAATAATTACTTAAACTCCAAAATCTAAACAAATTCATTTTCTCAATATCACTTACAAGGTGAAAACATCTAAATATAAATAACTTATGATATTATCACTTATTCTCGTAATTAATTATGGATAATAATTTATTCTCATAATTAATTAGGATAGATTAACCTAAGCACACAATTATTATCTATCAAATATTCAAAAAATTTTAAAAAATTTAAAAACTATATATAGCAAAGTCACATGAATTACTATGCGGCTTTACTTTCTATTTCTTTTTCTTTTTTAAATGAGCATAAGACTTGCTCTTTTTTTTTAAAAAATATTTTTTAAAATAAGTGATATATTTCGGGAAATAGTTTCTCAATGGATACATTTTCAAAAAAAAATTTTGTTTTATTATATTTGGCTCAAAAAGCCTCTCCCAACTTTCTTTTTTTAAGAAACTAGTATTGTATCCATGCACCGCACATAGAGTTGTCTATGTGTTAATATAGGTCTTGGTAAATACAGTCCCACATTACATAGACTTTGTCATTGACTCTTATTTATAATCATAGTAAAAGCTAATATAACAGGGAATTGTCGTCTCTTCATAGTAAATGGCAATCTAGAATCCGATCGAATCATTTATAGTTTAGGAATACAAACTTTCAACCCTTCATTTGATCTGTACATCACTCTAGCTTCAATGACATGCTTGCCCATTTGTGTCACAATGAGATGTGTGTCGTTCATTAGGTTCAATGACTTATCAATGTTTCTTGTTAATATTATATGTGCTCCAACTTTTAACATAATCTCATGATTAGGAAGACCTAACATAGTGATTGAATTTAAGAATTCAGATAAATGAAGATCATCAATGGAATCCACATTGGCATTATCTTTTAACCAATGTATTAAAAATCGGATCGGACTAGTCGATTCGACCGGCCTGACTGGGAACTAGCCCCTGGTTCGGTCCGGTCATAGATGAAGACCGGCACTCTTCAGAACCGGTGCGAATCGGTCAAGAACAGACCAAAAATCGGTACAAATCGGTTTGAACCGGTTTGACCTCTTTTTTTTAAAATAAATTTTTTAATTTTTAAGATAAAATAACATTATTTTTAGTACTAAATAGCATTATTTTTTGTATAATTTTTTTCTTTCTATATTATAATATAGTATAAGTATTATTATGATACATAATTATAAATAATAATAAATTTACTTAACAAATAATATAAAAATAGAATATCAATTGACTATTTTGAATTCAAAATATAATTATAGATGAATATTAATTTATTTATATTTTAATATTTGGTTGTAAAACTTATTAATAACATTTTTAATTTTCTATATATTATTAAATTTATTTTTTATCCTAGATTGAATGTTAATTTTATGATCATGGATAAATATCTTTCATATTTTTTATTTATATTATTTGAAATATATTAATTTATTCACAACCGGTCTAACCCCGGTCCGATCATTAAATCTTGAACCGTTGTTTCATCCGGTTCAATGGCTGGTCCGGTTTTTAATACCTTGCTTTTAACACACTATCAGAACTATAGTAAATTACTTCTTTACCTGGTAGTAAAGATAACATGTATTCGCTAACATTATCAACAACAGATAAAGTGGGCGCTAATATAGCTCTATCTCTAAAGTAAGATAACAAATTTAAATCCTCATGAATTTTAGGATATATGGATTCTACAATTAATCTTATGGAATCACCTGAATCATCTAATATCAAATCATGATGAATTTTAACATCAACATTGTCATCATTAACCTCAGTGATTGTACCATCAATAACAAATTGATATGGTATAATTTTTCTTTTAATAATTAATTTATGATTATTTGACTAAATCTCCCCATATCATATGAAATATAAAAAATGTTTTCATAATTTTACAATACACAAAAAAATAAATATAATCATTTGATTAAATCTATATGTTGATTTGGCTATGTATATCTTTTAAGAAAAATTATTTTAAAAAAATACAAATGGAAATAAAGTACGAATGAGTATTAGCATAAGAAGTACCTTCAAGAAGCTTCAAATACAAAAAAACCATATTGTAGTTTGTTGGAAAAGGCCAAAAATAATAATAAATGGAAAAATAAAGATGAACTAAGATGCCAATAAATAGGAAAACAACAACTAAAAAACAGCACAATATACATAGAAAGCTGAACTCAAAGACTAAAAATAACATACGATCATATTGAAGCAAATTTAGACAAACTTCTTGAACACAAACCCAAACTAAAAGGCTATTGAACATGAAGTCAAAATGGCATGTATTTGAGGATGATATGAATTTGTGCATTTCTTGCTCCTTGATGTGGCTATGAACGCAAAGTTGACAAAGTACCATGACATGAGACACGGATTTTTCAGCCAGCTAATTGTTGGGATTTAATTGGATAAATAATTACTGAAATATTAATTGTGATATTTTTCTATACTTGTTTATGTGCAACCTCATACTTATTGGTTAGCATCTTAGACCTGATCAGGAGTATCCATGGACTTCCTCGTGAGGAGCCTCATATTCGCTTGCAAGCATCTTGAACTTACCCAAGTGCAACCCCTATTTTGCCTAAAAGCATATTTAAACCTACTTGTATGTAGCCTTGCACTTACTCATATGCATCCTCAGACTTGCCCTAGTGTAACCTAGAGTTGCTTGTAAGTATCTTTTGACTTATCCTAATGTGGCCTTAAACTTACCCATAAGTAGCCTTCGACTTACTAATGCAGTCCTAGACATGATTGTGTATAGAGAATAGGACTTGCTCACCTGCAACTTTAAACTCGACTAAGTGTATCGACTTACTTGGGAGCAGTCGTGGACTTGTTCATCAGCAATTGAGCATCCACAGATTTGTCCAAGCAACCTTGAGCATGCCCATAAGCAAATTTAAATTGCAAATTGAAGAGAGAATTATTATTGATTAATTATAATGTACTGTAAATTAAAAATTTATTTTAAAACTATTTTATTGCCCTATGAATCTATGGTATTAAATTACTTTTATAATTGTTAGTTATTTGCAATGTATGAATTACTTTTTAACTATTTAAAAATATTTAATGTGTTTTTATAGTTATAATTAATTGCATTGTATTAAATATTTGAAAAGTAATTTAGAAATTATTTTGTCACTTCTTTAAATTAAAAGTTGAAACCTTTCATTTCAGCCAATCATTTTTTAATTTAAAATTAAGGCATAAATTACCTATAATTTCATTTTAAATTTCTAAAATTATAGGTATTGAAATTAATTTTCAAAATAAGAGTGAGATCTAATTTTATTAAATAATTTAAAATTAATTTAATTTTAAATTTATCAATTATATATTGAAAGTTTAATTCAAATATTTTTTCTTTAAAATCTATTTCAAGCAATTATTATAATTAAAATTAAATAGCTAATTTACTTTATAAATTAACCTGACAACATTAATTTAATACATATTTCAAATTATTTAATCATTAATAATTTGAAATTTTCTCACATCATATTAGTTTGGTAAGTCATCAAATTCTATTAAAGCTTTTATGTAAGGTTAAGGTTCAAATCAAATTTCAAACAATCAAATAACTCTTAAATGAAATCACTAATTTGAAAATTTTAAAAATTAATCAATTTTTAATCATAACAAATTTATATAGTATTAATCATTCCAATTAACTATAATATATTTTAAGCAATCCAGCCAATGTTTTTAAATTAAAATATTCAATATCAAATAAAAATAAAATTTTAATTTCAAAATATAATTTTCATTTAATTTGAAAATCCATAACAAAATCGAGATATTCACAATCATTGGTACCTAATCTTTTTTGATGATATTTGTTTTCCCTTCCACACTCAAATATCCACTATATCGCACATGCGCACCTTTTTATTTCATCATTCATACTTCATACCATTTAATTTTTTAAAAATAAAAAGTAAATTAAATTAACCTTTACTCAACTTTTTCTTACTTGGCCCGTAAACACCTTTTGTTTTTGAAAAATATAAGTCTCATTTACTTCAAGATCATTGTCCAACCCTTCTACTTTGGGATGAAATTCAAACTTTGTTAAAATCAAATGAAGGCATTCTTTAAGAAAGTGAATGATACATACTCCCTATGATCCAAAATATAAATCATATTTGACTAATTGCATATAAATCAAGAAATATACTTTTACTCATTGAATCTACCAAAAAAATATATTATTTTCTAATAGTACCCATATTTTATGCATTACATTTAAAGTTTGTTATCTCTCTTATATTTAATTGTAGAAAATGGTACAATAGAAAAAAGAATATTTAATACCCTAGAAATTACTAAATGAAACTTATATTTTGGACAAAAAAAACTTTTGAAAGAGGACTTATATTTTGGATCAAAGGGAATAGATGAAAATTAATTACTAAAATTTTAATTTTTTTCTCTTAATATTTGTTTGTATGACATAAATAATTGAGCACATGAATTCCAAATAATAGAACTTAAAGATATATCCTAAATTAGTGCTCAATATCTTTGGTAATTAAATGAACATATAATTGATAAAATTTAAAACTTAGTCAACCTTTTAAATGTTCAATTAATAATTTGGATTATTATTTTTTTATTCAACAATTTAAATTTAATTTTGAAATTAACCCATCAAATTATAACTTTTTAATATAATTTTGAGAAAGCATGATTGATGCGAGAACATAATAATGCATTTCATATTGCTCTGAATTTCAATGCATTTATTCCGTTAATCACATAGATTGATGACACATTGTCATTCATAGCAATAACATATATAAATTTTTCAAGTAGTAAATATATAAAAGTTAATGACACATCACCATTAAAAACATTGATTACTGTAATGTTTGCTATATATAAAGTTAGATATATAAAGTCATATACAAAGTGACATTATTAGGTGATAGCCATCACACATGATCATCCATGCACAAAGTGATAGGTGGTGTTTGAGATTTTAATCACATAATCTCCTATCGCAATATGGACAATAAATCCAACCCTCTGTTCGTGATTGATGGAATTCATGATGGATACTGAAAATACAAAATTTTACTCAATCTAGTAGGAATATAGATAAGGATAATGAATCATGTCTAAATGTTGGTGTAGATATAAAATTAAACAAACAGAGGGGCAATCAGGAAACATTGATAGAGCATGGAAGGAAAAAAACATAACATGGAGATATGCATGGAACATCGACCTCTGAACCGGGTCATCCATTTAGATTTCCATAGTGGCTTTTAGACATATGCCAAAAAAAACTAAAGCAACCTCTTTGGTAAGAGAGAAAAAAATCAGATAACATATTGAATCATGATTAGAAATTGGAGTAGATATAGAAATAAATGAAAATCACGTCTGTCAAAAAATGTCTATAAAGCATGGGAGAAAAGTACATAACGTTGAACCTGATCATTGGTTCAGATCTTCACATTGACTTCTAGACATGCCATGAAAACTGAAGCAAGAACCTTCTTCATCATATAAGAAAAAAGGAACACAAAAACTATCACAATCTGAAACTAAACTCAGTTGAAAGTAATGTGATGGAGGACAAATACGATGATGTATTTATAGCTAAGAATTCACCAATTAATCAATGCAATTAAATATTGATTTAAATCATATATAGTATTATCTCTGTTTCTTTTTATGCGTTTTTTAAGATTTTCACACACAGATTAAGAAATATAATTAATGTATTAGAATTTATTTTAAATTTTCTAATATGCCATTCAATAAATAAAAAGATAAAGAAGAGTAATTAATATTATTTTTGACTTTTAAAATGATAGATAAATGTATAAATGGAAAAACAACAATTAATGTTATCTTAAAATTTGAAAGTGAGATAAATAAAAATAAATATTTTTTTAAAAAGTGACAGATAAAAAGAAATAGATGGAGTGACTTTTTTTCAAATTGGTAAAACACATAATTGCTTAAATAATGATGACTCTGAGGCTTAAAACAAATTTGACTCTCTACTGTCATTAAAAAATAATAAATGACCAATTACTAATAATTAATATAAAAGTATATTATATTGTATTATATTCTACTAATATATACTAATATCACTAAATGCGTAATTCACCCAATTATATATTAAATTATATTACATTATATACTATATTATATTATATACTAAAAATTGATATAACAAGATTATAAAATCTAGCATGATAGAAACTTATTATAAACCTTTATTAAATTATTGTAGAGTAATTATATTTCAATAAATATAATAATAGAATAATAATATAATAATTAAATTTAAAGAAATATGAACCTTTCTTATATTTTTTCCCTACAAAACTAATGTATTAGATATATTATTTCGTTGTTCTGGTAAATATATATATTATTTCACTTTAAATATTCTAAAACTTGTACAAAAGACATTTACAATAAATTAGATAGCTGCCATCATTATAGTCATTTATAATATTTGTAAAAAAAAAAGTCAAAGATTTCATTAAGTTCTATTCTTAAATTAGAAAGACAACATAAAAAAAAACTATGCACAGGGAAAATCATATATTAAAGTGTTAGATTTATCACCATTAAATGTATTAATCACCCAATTATGAATTAAATTCAGCAAATTAATAGATGGGAGAAAGAGTTGAACATATCAGTAGCCACATTAATGTTTTTAAGATGCTAAGATAGTGCAATAGAAATTCAGATTTAAATTTTACTTTTATGTATATATTAGATAATAGATTGGTATGAAGGCAATGCACAAAGGCAAAGCTTATTTGGATTTTGGCCTTTAGGGCCCCCCAAGAAGTTTTTTGAATCTCAACCTATTGGTTTGTATATGCAATTCTAATTCTAAATTCATATTAAAGCCTATTATCAATGGGTCAAAGTCCAATATCAATGAAGTAAGTCAAACATGTGGCTCCATTAATAACGTCCACACCATAATTATCAAAATGAGTTAAGAAGTTAAATCCATTTAAGTGTTTATATCTCCAAATTATTGGATCATTAAGTAAATTTGGCCCCGTAGTTTGCATCTTGCGTCCACCCAGCTGAAAAGTTTAGCTACTCTCCAACATCAAAGCATTTGTTATATTAGTTTGGTATGAATTCAAAGATGATTGAAAGAAAGTTGATAGACTTCTGTGGAAAGAGAGGTGGCAGGAAAAGGAAGAAGATGATGCTTTGCCTCCCATGGCTCTCTCACACCCTCGTGCGTTTTCAAATTTTCAGGGTCATGCGTCTCGGCCTTTAAAGTCATTATCCATGAAGTTTTTTTTATAACGAGGTGCTTGTGCGGCAAGCTTTTAATCTTCTGTGTATTTGAGTCAGCATCCACATCATCAAGTTTTTGTCCACCTAAGCAGTTAATGCTGTAACTGCCACATACAGGGATGGATGAAAGGTGAGTTATTGGGGCATGTTTGGTGCAGTGGATGATTTTTAATGAAATGGGAATAAGAAAGAGAATGGAAAAAAGAATAGAAAAGGGAATGAGAATAGACTTTAAAAATACGTTTGGTACGTTAGAAAAAATCAAGAGAATCCTGATGTGAACTTTGTTTGGTAAAATTATTTTAATGATGAATTGGAAGTTTTAAAATATAAACATACAATAATACCTCTACCATTTTCTTCTTCGTCCCAACTCTTCTCATTGTCTAACCAATAACCAAATTTAAATCTAACGTGAAATAATGAACAGATTTTGAAATCATAAAATGACAAACCCAAATCCAAAAAAAAAAATGAAATGAAAAAGGTCCATAAACATGAAAAATAGAACAAATCATAAACATACAAAAAGTGAAAAAATGAAAAGAAGAAGCATGATGCCCAGAAAAAGCATCGTTAATTTTGATTTGATGGTAGCTTCAATGGCTGGATCACTATAGGTGGAAGCTTCAATGGTGCACGATGTGATAGTGGAGCTCGGTGATACTTAGATCTGCAATGATGCTAATGGTAGAGCTTGGTAGTACCCAAATTCCATTCCTCATTCTCGTCTTCAATGATACCCAAATCTGCAACAACATTGACAGTGGAGCTTGGTGACCGTTATCTCATTCTCGTACTTGATAATACCCAAATCTGCTATGATGTTGATGATGGAGCTCAATGTTGACAGTTGTAGGAGGTCGACAGTGGAGGATAGTGAAGGTGAAAAGATGATGACGACCTTGCTGGATTTACAAGTGAGACAATGGAAAGGTTAAAAATGAAATTTTGAATAATGAGCTTGGAATTAGGGTAATTTAATAAGAGTAAAATGGTTATAAAATATGGCTTCCCAAGAACAATCTCCCTTTCCATCACAACTTCAGTGGAATGTTCCTTCCCTTAAATACTAAAATTTAGCTTTTCTAAAAAAGACCATTCATATGTACCAAACCCAATATTTTTAGATTTCCCATTCATTTTTCCTTTGGTTTTTTGAGCAATATATGATTAAAAAATAAATAAATTATCAAAACATATCATGTAAGAAAATATTTACTATAATATAACATTCAAAATTGAATACTCAAAATGCGTTTTGTCCTATTACACATAAGTTGAATAGTATTAAATCGACTTTTGTGTTGTTACTTTTTTTTTATTTTGATTAAAGTATGTTGCAGACTACGTCTGCCACCTAAACCCCCTGCCCCAGACTCTGTTCCCCCTCCCCTTTTCCCCCCTCTGAGCACAAGACCCCCTCCCTAATTGATATATATATATATATATATAAACTAATTATAAATAAATATCATAATTATATTTTTATACAAAATAATATAATATATATTTTAATTAAAATATATCTCATTCATATAAAAAATATTTTATATATTCATTAAAATAAATATATATTTTGAAATTATAAATAGAATGCATAAAAATATTAAATATATCTCCAAAATTTTTATTATATATATATATTTTATAATATTTCTTATCAAAATAAATAAGATTAAAAATATGCCTAATGGATAAAAAATATATTATAAATTACTTAAAATATATTAATATGTGTCTTTTAAATATTTTATGATATTAATGTAGTTGCTTAAATAAAAATATAGAATTAAGTACTTCTACAATTTTAAAAGCGGTTATGCCAAATATATGAATCTCAACATAAAGAAATATAATCTAACTTTTTCAAATAATTGTGAATTCTTATAGTACAAGTATGTAAAGACCAAATTGATAGTCAACCCAATGTCTAATCATTAAGATATCAAGTTAGATTGAGTTAGCTCAATATATGAGTTGGGGTTTGTCCTGACAATTGAAAATTATTTTAAATAATAATAATCTAATTTAATTTGTTAACAAAAATATAATTACATCAATTTAAAATATATTTTCTTTATACACCGGGTTAACCCAATCTAACTCGGTATCTTAACAATCAGACATTGGATTGAGTATCAAAATTATACATGGATTCATTCATTAATTTTCCATTTTAAAATTATACAATAATTAATTAAAAATTAAATAAATTATAAAAAAATTATAATTTATGTTTGGCCTGAAAACCTCAAAGTGCAGTTGCAACTTGCAATTGACCACAAGAAAAACTAGGGGTGTGCAACCAACCCAATAGCCCGGTAGGCCCGGTCCTACCCGGCATACCGGGTTGATCCTGAAAACCGGGTCGAGTTGGACACCGGGTTAAGGTTAAACCCGGTCTCCCCCGGTCCTGGTATATATATAATATTATATATGTATTTAAAAATTTATAAATATTAATTTTATATAATATTTTCTTAATACATTATATATAATAAATTACCTATATTATTATTGTGAATATTTTTAAAAATCCAATCTTTTAATTTTATTTAAAACTTTAAATTAATTTCTTAATATTATTTAAAACTAATGTGTGATTATTAAATATTTATAATTTTAATAAATTTTATTTTTTTATTATAATATTATTTTTTAAGAAAATATATTTGAAATGAATATAATTATAATTTTATTAATAAATAAAATTAATTTATTTTTTTATTTTTCCAATCCCGCTTAACTTTATAAAGATCGGGCATCAGATTGGCTATCAATCCGATCTTCCCGATCTTTGTGCACCCTAAGAAAAACTGCTAGACTTCCAGGAGAAGCTCCCCAACTCGTTCATTTGACCCCAATATCTGGTATTTAGGGTTTCAAAATCCCGCCACCTGCTCTCTTTCTTCCTCTTCAATGGCGGTAGAGGACAAGAGTCCGGTGATCCCTGCACCAGATGTAAGACACAGTGACATAGTCTCTGAGACCAGCTCCTGCCACCTCCCCCCGGTGCCACTTCCTGCTAATCCAAACCCTACTGACACATCTCCAACGAAGCCATCCAACCCCAGAGATTTCTTTGTTTCTGTTGCCTCCAATATCGCTTCCCAGCCTCTCCAGAACTCCGATCCTGGCGTTTGGGGCGTCCTTACTGCTATATCTAACAATGCTCGCAAGAGGCAACAGGTTGCATGACCCCATTACTTTGCATTAGTTTCTCGTTCTGGTTGATCGAATATTTTTATTCAACATTTTTAAATTTGGCTGTTATAGAAGGACCTGTGGAAGGGCGTATTAAAGTTTTCATGATCTTATGAGTCTGCCATTGTGGAGATTTTTAGTAATTGGGAAGTTGGCCATTCGTTTTTATACTCTCTTGTGTCAATCAGAAGGGTCACGGAAAAGGTAGAACGGAAAATGATGAGAAGTTATTTAATTAAAGAACTTAGGGCTGTCGGTAGCTTATATGCAGTAAATGCAAGTGAAAAATAGATTTCCCATCATCCTTAAAACATATCTGTGAAAATATGAATAGGTAGAATTAGAACTCACTGGAACCATTAGGAGGTTGTCATTTGAAGGATTTCAATAAATTGTGTGAGGCTCGTCGAAGCTTTGAACTTCATTATCAACTTGATTCAACTGTGCTATATTTAAGTCAAAAGGCCTTTGAGCTTCTAGATAAGAAAAGTTGTTAGGGTTTTAACCCTGGAATTTTGAGCTCATGACTCCATGCTTCTTTCATTTTGACTTTATCCTATAGTTTGTATGCTTAGTTTGTCTTTGTTTAGCTATTCATTACACTTCTGCATTTTATCTGATTGAAAGTTCGTAAGCAGGGTATTAATATATTGTTAACTGCCAATGAGCACTGTATTGGGCGTTTGGTAGAGGATGTACGTTTCCAGATTGATTCAAGTGCTGTTAGTGCTAAACATTGCATAATATACAGAGCGGAGGGCACTAATGAAAAGATGGAGAGCATAACATCAACTTGGTTGAAAGATATGAGGTTGTGAATTTCTTTCATATCCTGCATCTCCCCACCCCCTTTCTAACCAAAAGGAAGAACATGGTTTCTCTTTCTTCTTATATTCTGATTCATGCAAAGTCTTGTTCAGTACTAATGGAACTTATCTCAACTGGGAGAAGTTGAAAAAGAATAGTGCTGCAGTCAAAGTCTGCCATGGAGATATTATATCATTTGCTGCTCCTCCTCAGCATGGTAACAAGAATTCCCTCCATTGGTTTGATACTTCCATTTTGTTTCTCCTATTCATCTTCCAATTCTCTTAGTGTGACATAACTATTATTTAATTGGCTATTTTTTTTTTTTCATTATCTGTCTGCTGGTATTCTGCCTTAGTATATTTGCTCTTTTATTTAATTATAAATTATTTCCTGAAAAAAATTTGTTAGCCTTTTGAATCTAGATCTTGTTTATTGTATCTGCATTTCACCTGTTAGTGCAATTTTCTTGTTACATGTTGAGTAATTTATGCTTTTAAAAATTTGTTGCCTTTGGTCTGTCCTTTAATTTGCGAGGCTTTGGGGCTGTGTGTGTGTTTGTGTTCTCTTTCTAAATTATTGAAGGTTCTGTTTTATCATACAGAACTTGCATTTGCTTTTGTATATCGAGAGGTGCTAAAGTCTGCTGCTTCGTTGGATAATGTGGTTGCTAAAAGAAAAGCAGGTAATGTAATGATCTGGAGCACAAATATATATATATATATATTCATTCAATTCATTCTTGCATTATAATTTGCACTATGCTCAAGGATTGAGTTCTGGCTTTTAGCTGGATATCAATTTGAAATGTCATATATTTGATAAAATTCATGAGTTGCTACGCATCTGTGTGATAGAACTTGATTATAAAATTATGCCTTAAGTAATCTACCATACATTGATAAACAGGAAACAGTGCTTCAATGTATACTTTATGTTGATATATATTTTTTGTTGTTTAACTTTTCTATGTCTTTTTTGGTCTTTTTTCTTCTATTTGAATGTGTAGAGGAGCTTGCTTTTGAAAACAAGAGATTAAAAGGGTTAGGAATTGGTGCTCCTGAGGGTCCCATATCTCTTGATGATTTTCGAAGCCTCCAAAGATCAAACACGGTGGGTTTGATTTAGAACAATTACAGTAGTAATGATTGGAGCACCTCTTTTTCTCTAATGGTATCTAATATTGTTGTTTGCAGGAACTAAGAAAGCAATTAGAGAATCAGGTTGTTTTAATTGAGACTTTGCATGACAAAAATCGTGCTGCTGTGGAGCATCATGAAAGTGTATGTAATTGTTAGTTCTTTTTACCTCTCTCTGCTTGTTTCATAAGCTTCACTCATGATGTTTAACAACCATCTATGCATTGTATGGATTCTGGAAATTTTTTATTTTGAATTCCACTTATTCTTTTACATATATAATCTACAATGTCAACTGAATTCATGTTGCATTCTTTAGGAATTAAAATCAGCCAAAGAGTCTGTCGTTAAATGTTACCTTGATCAATTGAAGGAACTACAGAAAATGGTGGATCACAAACAGAAGGAACTAAACGAAATCAACAAAGTTTCTGCTGAACAAAAACATATCATGGAAGACCTAAATGAAAGGCTCAATGCTTCTATGCAGTCGTGCACTGAAGCAAACGCCATAATAAGTAGGTATGGTTTATTTTATTCCTATGGTTTTAGTATTTACTAATTCTCAGCATTGGTTTCTTTTTAAGTAGATTGATCATAGATGTAATATGACAAGATTTAAAAACACCAAAAAAGAAAAAAAAGACAAGATTTAATTTCATCAACTGTAGTTTCAGCTACGCATGACTAATATTCATAGTGGCATTTTTTTGGATGATATGGAATTGGTTTGTTTCTTTAGATCCTGTTGTAGTAGTCTCTTAAAACGACATTGAATTGGTACTGAGATACATTTTGTTCTTTATGTTGGCTAAGAACATGGGGATATGAGAACTCCTGCTGAAATAGAGGTTGACTTTGCGTTAAAAATATTATTGTTTTTGGACTTCAAGATGCCTTATGGGGCAGTAGGGTCCAGCAGTTCTTGAGCCTTAGATACCTAAGATTGTATAAAATTTTAGACCTATGAGATAACAGAGGTGCTGAAGCTGCTGGGCGCCTAGTTTTGGTTTGCCTCTAGACTGTTGTGAGATTTGAACTGCAAGAAGTGAAAACATAGGAATACCTTTTACATAGGTTATTGTGCAGCCCCTTTTTTCTACTGGATTTTTTTTTCTGAATGTTAGATTAGAGTATAAGAGATAGTGGTAGATTGTTTAATTTTGAGGCATTTTCTATGTGCAAATGAAGTTAGGCACCTAGTTCATAGTTATTAATATTCATGTGGTGTACTTGTATTAATTTAGGCTCCATTTGGTATATGGTAATGGAAAGAAAAGAGAGGGAAAATAGTGTCTCCATGGTTTGGTACATTTGGGAATCAATTATGGAATCCATAGCCACAAAACATTCCAGAGTTGTAAGGAAGGAAATGCACTGTAGACTCTAGAATCATGGTTAAAATGTCCAAAATACCCCTGATTGATTATCTCCATTCCTTTTCGTATCAAAGGGTGGAGGGCAATCCAGTCATTTTACTTTAAAATATCTCCATTCCTTTTCTTTTTCCATTCTACCGAACATTGCTCAGTAAAATATATTTTTATTGCTTATCAAACATCATTTTTCCATATTTATTTTCATTCTATTCCCATCTCCATTCCATTAAAAATCTTTCTTCCAAACCAAACGGGGCCTTAATTGATATAATTTTTTTTTTATGAATGAATGTATGTATTGGTTCTTTCTCTGCTGTCTAGTGGCCTTTGAAGATGCATGTACATTGTCAGATGACTTCAAGAATCTGTTTTAAACATTGATCAGTATGTTCAGTTGGCTGGAAGTCATGTAATTGAAAAAATTAAAAAAGAAACCAGATTCTTTGTCATCTTCCCCTAATGGCACTATTCCCTCAATCCATTTTTCTTTTTCTGTTTTCTCTAAGATTTATAAGACTAGTAAACAGAAGATTTGCGGAGGCATTCAATTGAGATTGAATGTCAACTGAAGTGGACCCTCAAGCTTTCCTTCTTTGCTCTCGGCAAAGGATCATAAGTGGAACCACATCTGAAATCTGCAGAGAACTTCAAGCTATTGGTTTCTCTCTCCTCATAGTGATAATATTGCTCTTGAATCCCTCTGTTTGCTCAAGCATGCTGAGCATTTGGTATACGAAACTCAGAGGAAACAATTAGAAACTTCCAAGGTGTTTTGCAGCTAGAATTATTGGAGAAAGAATAAAAGGATCTTCAAATTCTTAGTCATATGACAACTACTGTTAAAATTCCTCCATCTGAACTTTATCCCAAGTTGACAGGTTGAATTTTTTAAAAACTTGGGTGAAGTTTTAGATTTTTAATTTGGTGTGCCAAAGTTAAAATTGCCCTTAAAAGTTGAGAGAAGTAAATTATGTGTTACCCTTCTATGTATGTCTACACTCATGTATACTTTTTTTTTTTCTTGTGTTCATGTGTCAAATTTTTATGTAAAATTTTTTAACTTAGTTTTAAGTTACCAAGCATTAAGGCTTCATATTTTCCAACATTTTTCCTAGCAAATTTTGACTGCTGTTGGGAGGGTGGATTTAAATTGTTGTTTGTTTTCCCTTATTTGTCTATGATGGCTGAAACTGCTATTTAATTGTTGGACAGAATGGTAATAGTCTCCTTTTTTTGGCAGTCAAAAGGCAAATATAGCTGAACTCAAGGAACAATTACATGATGAACAAAGTCAGCGAAAAGAAGAGAGAGAAAAGGCTGCAACTGATCTCAAAGCTGCTGTACTTAGAGTCCAGTCTGAGGCTCAAGAGGAAGTGAGACGATCTTCTGATGCTGCCTCCAGACGAGAAAGAGAGTTACAAGAATCAATAAATAAGCTTCAGGTTCTAGATTTTTAATGCTAAATCACTAAGGAACTCATCTCCACTATTAGGATGCATACAAGTTTTCATCTCATATTCAATTGCAGGAGTCGGAGAGGGAAAGGTGTTTGCTGGTGGAAACCTTGAGGTCCAAGCTGGTAAGGTTGCCATTTTGCTTTGGTTAGCCTAAGTCAAAGTTTGCTAACTTTGGAACATTTGAGATTTTTTCCCCCTTTATTCATTCTCTGCTTGCAGGAGGATACCAGGCAAAAGCTTGTTGTCTCTGATAATAAAGTTCGGCAGTTGGAAACTCAAGTACATGATGAGCAGCTTGCCTCTGCAAATCATATAAAGGCAATCCGATCATCTAAAATTCAGTATCTTATTGCTTTCCAATGTTTTGGTCAACTACATGCTAATAGTGTTTTGGTGAATGTTGGATCAGAAAGTAGAAGAACTTCAACAGGAAACAAGAAGATTAAAGAAAGAGCTTGAGAGAGAAAAGGTAGAGATGAGATGTTAATGTACTCCCTCCGGTCCCATTTATAAGGGAAAAAGAAATTACTTCACAAGTATTAAGGAAATGAGTTGAAGTTAGTTAAAAATAAATAATTTGTCAAACATTTTCAATTTCTTCCAAAATTATCCCTACTTAATTAATCTCTCTTTAAATTCTTTCCAAAGATACACCTCGTGACTCTTAATAGTATTAATAAAATAGGGTAATATTGGTAAAAAGAAACTAATGCAATATTAATTCTCTTTTTTCCCCTTATAAATAGAACAATCAAAATGGAAAAAATTTCTCTTATAAATAGGATTGGAGGGAGTAATATAGTGCAGGAATTCTTTGGTGAAAGTTTGTAATGAAAATGCTGTCTGCCTAACACCTCTACTAACCTTACCAATGTCACTTAATTAAACTGCGCAAAGTTATTTATATCATGATGCTTTTACCCGTGATTCACATGCCACTTGTGCATATTGTCCTTAGAATGGGGAATCTCATGGTTTAGTCTTGACACCTTACCCCAGCTTTTCAGTACTTGTTTTTCCTGTCTTATCCTTTAATTTTTTTTATAGCTTACTCTGAAGCTTTTTAAGTGCACTTTATTTCAAGCTGAGATATTTGTTGCTGCTGGTAGCAGGCAGCTCGAGAAGAAGCATGGGCTAAGGTTTCTGTTCTTGAGCTTGAGATGAATGCTACAACACGAGAACTTGATTTTGAGAGACGAAGGTTAAAAGCTGCCAGGGAAAAGCTTATGCTTCGGTAAGAATGTTCTTGAGCAATGGATATTTTAATCATTGGATACCACAAATTTGATTGAATTCCGTTGTTTATATAGTGAATCAGTCTTGCTGATAGACTGCATAAACTTGCCCACATAGAATTAGGCTTTTTGCACCTACATGTTAGATGTCATTGAATTCTAGATACATGCTTGCAAGTCCGAGTTGCTTGCCTTCTGTGGCAAAATTTACATTTTGCCTTGTTCTTCACCACAATGATAGATTTTAAAATTTTGCCGCAGAAGCTCTAGAAATTTCAAGTGATTAAAGAGATTGAGGTTGTATGCATGTCATGCAGAGAAACACAGCTACGAGCATTTTATTCAACAACTGAGGAGATACAAGTACTGTTTGCTAAGCAACAGGAACAATTGAAAGCTATGCAGAGAACTCTAGAAGATGATGAGAATTATGACAATACTTCTATTGACATGGATGGAGTCATTGGTGGAACCTCAAGTCAAGGAAAAGAAGTTGCAGGATACCGTAGTAAAATTTCTGCCAAGGCTGGATCAACTACTTCGGCGCAGAAGCTGAACGGAGAACAAGTTGAAACATCCAGCAATGAAGCTAGCGTCACAGAGAAGCATGACTGTGATGATATCAGAAGTGAAGACTGCCAAAATACGCAAGAGGCAGAATTCACCAGTGCAGATCATGACCTTGTGGTCAAAGGTGGCTTTGGTTCTGACATTGATGGTGCTGGCAATTTGATGGAGGGAGATGCCGTTGACACTGAACGAGTCCTTGAAACTGAAAGCCCTGCAAACTGTAGTGAACGAAAAGTTGATTTGAAGAAGTGTGCTGCTTTAGTTGGAGACACTATGCAGTTTGATGATGATGAGAATGTTCAAGAAACCGAGAAGCAAGGTCAAACAACTTGTCGGGAAGTTCCTGTGGACACACAAAAGACCATTGAGGACACTGAAGCTGGGGGCACAATCAGGACTGCAGATCTTCTAGCTTCTGAAGTTGCTGGTAGCTGGGCTTGCAGCACAGCCCCTTCTGTGCACGGAGAAAATGATTCTCCAAGAAGCAGAGACAACAATGAAGATGCTGGGGATGATTCATTTCATCCGGTGGCTGAGAGTCAGAGTGCTCCTGATGATGATGCTACTAAACGGAATTCTGAACGCCAAGCACTTAGTGAGATGATTGGCATTGTTGCCCCTGATTTGAGGAAGCATTTTGAAGGTTCTGCGAATGATTGTGATCAAGAGGGAGAAGATGTTAATTTGTCTGATTCAGATACTGCAGCTGCAGCAACACTGTCAATGATGCTCAATGCAAAAGTTGGATCCGGATCTGATGCAGAAACTGAGGGTAGTGACCATGTTGAGAAGGGTGAAGATTCTGAAGCCACTCAAGATGATCCCTTGAATGAAGATTCTGAAGCCACTCAAGATGATCCTCTTGGGTAGTGGGTAGTCTTGGTTTGGGTAGTTTATTTTATTTTATTTTTGGCGGGTTCAATCCAGGTACCCATATGTTGCTTGGAACGGTGAGGATTGTTTTCATATACCGAACCCCATGCATGTAGATGCAATCCTTACGCTGTGGATACTGAAACTGTGTATTGTGAGTCTTGTAATCTGTCTTTTCCTCTCCTCCCACCCTAATCCACTCTTCTTTTGGGGTAAGGGCACCATATTGTATATACCTAGTGACTTATTATTTAGCTACAGGTGTAGTTGTAGTTCTGGTCCCTATGTTTTGAGCAATTTAATCGATGTAATTTCAATTAGAATATAGTCTTCAAATTTATTTATTAGGGAAATTTATTTTTTATGCTTTATTTTGAATGTGGATTACATATTTAAAAAAAATTAAGAAAATACTAAATCCTATTTTCTTCCTTATATATTGCAATGTACATTGGGAACAATGAAACCTTGTACAATCTATTCACGAACCTACATTTCTAGCCAGCATTACCAAGAAATGCTGGTGTGTCCAACCTTTTTAGAGCAAAATAAGAAACACCACCTATAATAGGAATCCAAAGGGGTCCCTCATGGAAAATTCCCTTTTGCCACAGTGTTGCCGTGACAGAATTTATTTTTAAAATTAAAAATTATTGATAAAACTATATTTTTTTAGAGATTATGTAAATATATATTTTGTGCAGTTTTAAATTTTTTATTTATTAAAATAATACTATATAGTAAAAACTAGATCTCTACAGTTTGTAGTTTTATACAATTTTTAGTAATTAAGAAAAAATATTAAAAAAATTTAAAATTACACAAAATACATCCATGTGATTTCTAGAAAATCTATTTTGTTATTTATAATTTTTTTTTTAAAAAAAGGGGAAAACTGCCACAGCAGTATCATGGCAGTAGGGGTATCTGCAAGAAAGATCCCAACCCCAATATGAACACATATTTATAGCAACGCATGTCCATTATTGATATGAGATTTGAATTGTTTAAATTTAATTTGCATGGATGAGCTTTAGAGTTTTTAATTCTTTTTTAAAACGATAACTTTGTTTTTTCAGAAAAAAAGTGGTACTTTAAAGATTACTTTTATTTTAGTTCTACATCTATTAAAATAATATTTAAGATAAAAAAATAAATTAAATTAAATTTGGATCATTCATTTTTAAATGGATGTAGATGGTTCTCACAAACTGAGGTAGGATTATCATATGCGACATTTCTAAAATTTGGGCTACAGACTTTGCTCACTTCTTTGGAACAGATGTCATTTTTGTCGCAAATTTCATCATATCTAGTGAAAGTATTATTTTTCTTGTGGAAAAGAACTGAGATATGTAATAATCATCTCCATAATTCAAGTTGATGTGAGTAATAAAAACTCTCATTTTTTAAACAAGTGGTAAGAGTTCAATTTCCAATTTTTATGTATGGAATAAATTTAATTGAAAGGGGTCTATCATTTGTTCTTACTATCTTGAGAAAGATTAGTGGAGTATCTACAATAGAAAAAATAATAATTATGATATTTTTGTTATACTTATTTTTATATAAAAAACGTATAGACATTTTTTATTTATAGAGATACTTTATTTTATTATCCTATTTAACTCCAAACGAGTCCTGAGCAAAATTTGGGGTGGCCCTTGCTATTTCTGTTGGCATCAACAAGTTAATTTTTGGGTTAGACTCACTTGTTATCCACTTGAAAACCTTACCCTTTCTATTCCTCAACAAAACTAAATCAATAACTGCAAGAAGCTCCTCCTTAAGGCTATGATTTTTTTTTGGCCAATATACAAGACGAGTTCAAATTCAGTGAGATTGGTATTATTATAAGCAAAAGCTTTGTGCATATATATTAACTGTTTTTTATAAATATCATTTTTTTTAAAGATAAAAAGAGCCTTTTTTTTTCATTTTTTAGATCATCTTTTTTTTTCCTTATAATTTCTGCCAAAGAGACTTCCGATATACATTAGACAAATATATATATATATATATATATTAACTAACGTACATTGTTTTTTCATGGTTCTTGAAAAAAAAGGTTAGAAAGTTTAAGCGAAATTAAAGAAGCTTGGGTAAATAGGACAACTTTTTGATATTCAGATATTCGAATCCAAAGTATGATAGACAAATGAGAATAATGGTAGGGCTACAAGGAAGGAAGCAAAGGTGCATGACTATTCTATTTCATAATGACAACATTTTTCTACTTATGGTACGGTTCAGTGGGTCATATATGTATATTCGAAGCCTTGTTGCCTTTTTCTACTGCTTTTATGATCTGATCTTCTGTGAGTTTTCTGCTTCATCTAATTGTAATCATGTCTCATTTAAAAGTTTCATTATTAGGACGATCCAGCTTATCAAATTAACATATAAACATACTAATAGAAATATATATTATAATTTCATTGAATAAATATCCACATATTTATATATCTATCGCTTCACAATAAATTAGCATGCATGAGTTTTTTTTTTTGTGTGTGGATTGAAAATGTTTTAAAAGCTTCTCATTTACGATTAGACGGACAGCTCTAGTTGCAATTTAGAGCGAACGTTCTTCCTGCATTAGCTACCACTTAAAATTGAAGCTACTAGTATATATTTCACACAGAGAGAGAGAGAGAGAGAGAGAGAGAGAGAGAGAGAGAGAGAGAGAGTTTTACCCTTCAAATAAACTTTACTGAAATATTGGGCTTGTCCAAAGGAAATTCTGATTTCCCAAACTGCATGAGATTTGATCTCTGTATCCATGCATAAAATGCAAATCCCTCGAGCCAAGATTTAAATGTTCAAAATTAACCTTTTGATTGGTTGGAGGGATTTAGAGGGAAGGGGAAGGGGAGAAAAAATTGATATTTTTCCTTGTTTAATTCAATGAATAGGAGGGTAGGGAAAGAAAAATTGACATTTTTTAAAAATTGATATTTTCTCTTGTTTGGTCCAAAAGTGGGTGGATTTGGAGGGAAAGTAGGCATATCCCTCCTCTTCTCTCCTTTCTAACATACTTAAATAAGATAATATTAAAATTTTTTCTCTTCTCTCCCCTCCCCTCCATTAAAATCCTTCCATCATTTCCTTTCCATTAAATCAATCAGTTCCTTAAGGCACTTAACGATGATTTCGGTAAGTTGAAGGAGAAATTTATATATATAGGTAAATTTTAACTATAAAAGATAGATAAATTAAGTAAATAAAAAAAAAGTTATATGTTAGTGTTAGGGCCTGAACAAACATCAAATATTGGAGAGATCCACTGTCTTTTTCTTAACTGAACTTTGGAAAGAAATATATGAGTGAATTTAACATTACTATCTCAACCAAAATTCTTAAAAGCATTAGATTGATGGATCCTTTTCACTTATATATTTTTTTCTAATAAAATTCTATTGAACTAGATAAGTCGGCCCCATATATTACATGTGATTTGAGATATGAGTCGCATTATAATAGAAACAGTAACAGAATAATAAATATGTAATGGAAATAAATCTCTGTAAGAATTTATGAGGAGCGATCAACCAAATATATGATAAAATATAAACACCACAAACATATCAAGAGACACCAAGATTTTTAACATGGAAAATCCCTCAAAGTAAGGGTAAAAATTACGGGTTGTTCAGACTCATGAAAATAGTTCCACTATAATCAAAATAGTAGTACAATAGAGTTTCAGTTGAGTGCATAAATCAATTCTAATAGCTCTCACAACAACTAAAGTAAAAAGCTTACAACAGAGAATCAAGAAGATGAAAAACCCAAAAATTCAGATTCAGTATGAATTGAATAGCTTTCACACTAGAACACAAAATGATGATCTAATCGTTGAAAATGAAGAACCAGATGTCTTGAATCTACTGACAAAATTTCAATGCGATCCAACGGTTAACGAATTCACAAATGAATTTTTCCTGTGACTGTTTTGTGAATATACGAAAATAATGTTTTTCTCTTCTGCTCTCTCAAAGACGACTGTTCTAACTTGAATATGATCCAATTTTCATACCCTAATATGATTCATATCCACTTAAGTAAATGAGATACATAATAGACTTTTAGGTATAGACCCTTCTCCATATAGGAAGGGAGCCCACACCCAACACATTCTTCATCGCTTATAATAAATAGTATGATTTGTTATAGATTTTGTTGAAATATATTGAATTGATGTAGGACTTGTTCCTAATCTTAAGTCATACACTTAGAAAACGTGAAAATTGATGTAGTTATAGATTTGTTATAAGTTTATCCCACACCCAACACATTCTTCATTGCTTATAGTAAATAGTATGATTTGTTATAGATTTTATTAAAATATATTGAATTGATGTAGGACTTGTTCCTAATCTTAAGTCATACACTTAGAAAACTCGAAAATTGATTGATGCTGTAAATTAATTGAGATGCATGGATGGGATGAGGTACATGTAAAAGTTGGGGTAAATAGAAGAATTGAAAGGAAGGGATGTATAATGATGAAGAAGAGGAAGTTTAGGAAGGTTGAAGAGGGCAATCAATTGCAGTGGGATATAATAATTGAGTGGCAGAGAGAAATATCAAAGTTGAAGTTTGAGAAATGAGAATTGGACCACAAAGCTTAGGTTGGGTTGATGGTGAGAGATGCATGTCAATGCCTGAATATATATATATATATATATATTTATAATTTCAACCTCTTTCTGCTATCCAACTCACTTCAACTCCTACTCTCTGTTTCCTTTAATTTGTCGACTTCCAATATTTTATCCATCCCCCTCAATCTTTAATATAATTAAAATTAATTTTCAATTTCAATTTCATTTATATAAGAATAATTATTTGATTGATTACGTACTCAAATAATGATTCTTTAAGTCGATATATAGCTCTGCATGTCCAGGCATCCCTTTTTCCGATCGTGATTTTCTTCATGTGTCCCAATAGGTTTTGTTTTGATAAAGTAAATTAATATTAGTAAATTAAATTGATCAGTTAAATTAATTGTCTGCAGGAGAGGTAGATTATTTAATTAGACGTCGTCACAAAATAAATCGTCAAACAAAACCTCCAATGTCATACACACACAGACACACACACAGATGTGGCACACCCAAGAGGGAATCTTTCGCACATAGAGTATTATTGTGCTGGGGATGAAACATGAAAACTATATAGTAGGCAATAAAAATCATTTTGAAAATAGGGAGGGAGTTTCATTCATATCAGTGTTGACTATCAACATTTTGGTATTCAAGTATATATTTTGGTGGTAGTAATACCAGAAATGAGTGAAGCCTATAGTGCTACTAGTCGTCATATATGAAATGCCTCTACTCTCCTATTTCAAAACCACATTATGACTATTATATAACCAATTCAACGATATGATCACTCATCATGCAATATCTTTATATATATATATACACGTATGTCTTATTGCTTTCACAAAATCAAATATATATATATATACACGTATATATGCAGTATAAATAAATAATTTTAAAAAAATACAAATTACCATATGAAGTCATAGTTATACTACTTTTGTTTCTCAACTTGCTTTTTCATTTTCAACCTTCCTACGAAAAAAATGAAAATGACTTCCTATAAACCAAAAGTAACCCTAGCTACAACACTTGGCTCTATTATTGTATGAAACTTTGCTTTCCATGCTAGCTAGCTAGCATCTCCACCAAACTCCTATGTTTGATGATTTTCATCTCATGTAGGTAGCCTATATATATATATAATATATATAGATCATATAAACACATGGATAAGTGTATGACAGTTTAAAGAACTAATTAATTATATTGGTACCAGTGCTAATTAATTTCCAATGCATATGTAATTACCACGTAAATTAAAGGACAAGGTAAATACGTGGAGAATTTAGTTAAAATTAGATATAAATACCAAAGTCCAAAACTAAAAGTACAAGCGAGCTCCCACTATACATAATGATGATGTAGAAAAACAATCCAGTGGATGCGAGATGAAGGGGGGGAAGGGGAAGATGATGATGATGATGATGATGATGATAGAGAAGAAGATGAAGCCAAAATGGGTTTCATTTTCCAAATAAATGAGCATGTCTTCTGTACTCAATTACTTTAAGAAAATGGACAAAAGAGAAGGGACCTAACCACATTATTGACTATTCCCCATCCCCTTCCTCATTATTAATATTCTTTACTCCACACACGCACATATATATGTATGAATGTATGCATGTATCAAGGATGCATATTCATCCATGTGATATTTGTATTGTTCATATTTTATTTTCATATCTTTCATTTAAAAGAACTATCATATAAACTAAGCATAATTTTCTAATTAGTATTTTTTATAAATAATGATTAAAATTAATCATAAATAATAAAATCTATATCATCTAATTAAATTTCAATTAAAAAATTGAATAAAATTAATGTACACCCTCTACACTTATCCTAAAATTAAATAAAATAAAACGTGCATCCTCTTGTTTATCAAAAAAAAAAAATAAATAAATAAAATGTGCATCGTCTTTTCGTGCACGTGCAAGTCATGTGACTCTTCTTTTGAAGTTACTAGATTTCTTAATTAAGATATAGTAATTAGGGTGGCTCTAAAGTGGCATGCCGAAAATCTTCAACCATTAAGTGTTTAATAGAAATAAATGGAATGAAAGTAGCAACGTCGATCTAATTGGTTGGGATTTGATATTCAAGATTCATTATGATTTAATATTGATATTACGTGTCAGATTGGCAATCGAACCAAGTTGGCATTGAATAAGTCTGTCTTGTTTTTAAACTAAAATGATTAAGCATAATGACAATGCTTTGGATTGCGTTGCTGAAAGTGGCGAAGTACTCCAACACGTAAACACGTTTGTGTAATGTGAAAACTAAAAGGGCTTAGAGAAGATTAGTGCAAAACTAAACTTTTTATTATGTACTTAAGTCTAGTCTCATCTTAACTAATATGAAAAACAAATTATAACTTTTTGACCATCAACCTGCCAGCTTTGGTAGTTGGACTTTTTCTATCGTCTCCTAATTTTAAGTCATCAAAGCTCAATGAGATTGCTCTAGCTAATTGCGTAAATCTTTATAGTAGTACTAATTTTTAAAGAATGACTCTTTAACACTTCTTGCTACATATGTTTAATGGCATACATTAATTTTATAACTTTCAGAAGATTCATATTGTTAAATTATATGAACTAATTTTTTTTATTTATGTTATTGATTTAGATTAATTTATTCTTTTTCTGTTAAAGGCATATAAAAAAATTACGAACTAAATGAATGAATTATCCAAGAGAACGAGAAGTATACACTTATTTCTCTTGTACATTTTTTTCTTAAGGAAAAAATTATTAATTTTCAACAAGTTGTCACCATAAATATTCTCTAATTATTAAGTGGGCAGTAAGCATCAGTCTTGGAATTATTTCTACACACAAATTAACCTCTTCTCTTGACTTGAGCTACTTGGTTTAAAGGAGTCGATTATTATGGGAATATTTGTTCTCTACTCTCTATTAGTGGCAAAAGAAAAATAAAATCTCTAGTTGTATCCAACCTTGAAAGTTTTAATCTATAAAACCATAAGCAGCCATTATTATATTTTTGTTTTGTTCTTTTCATTCTTTCTTTCTTACACGTGAAGGACATATGAGGCTTTTTCGTTTTTTTGCCAATGCATAGTAGACGTATTGCAAAGTTATCTAAACCTTTCATTATTATACAATTTCACGTTGTCCACTTTCTTTTTGTAATCCGTGGGTTCTTTCTTTTTCTAAAAATTTAAAAAATACATAATTTTAATTTTTTTTTTGGCCTCCATCATTTTATATCAGTACAAAAAATTTAAAACATTGTTTCAGAAAATGAGTACCAAAAAGACTTAAAAAAATTTTTTTTTATACTGACTGAAACCCATATATTGAATGTTTTATCTACTTTGAATGTGATGTCAAATTTGTCTTCTACCATGATTATCACTCTAATTTACACTCCCACAAAACTTTACGACTACTGCATGTTCCAGTCTAAGATCCCACGGTAAAAAAGATGACTGTTGAAATATTATTTATATATATATATATATTATTTCGATGTACCCGTTCTCAACGTTACCCAAGACACAAGTTAGAGAGGCTTTTGGACTGTGAAATAAAGTAATGATAAAGGCCGTGAGAAAGAAAGAAGGAAAGAGCCATTTTTTCTTCATCCTCATTTCTGCATTTTTCATCTATTGCTGCCCTCTTTGTAATCATGACTCCTTCTGCCATCATTGCTATCTCTCTCTCTTTCTCTCTCTCTTGTGTGCAGATACAAACACAAGATCACTGCTGGCTCACCTTTTCATTTTCTTCCTTCATTCATTTATTATCTCTACTACTATTTCCTCCCCATATAAAGCCCTCCAATCCCCATTCTTCTTCCTCACATTTTTCATCAGCGCTTTTCCATTCTCGTTCATTTATCACTCTCCTAATTAAGCTTCGACCTCTTCTCTGGCAGATTCAGTTTTAGAGCCAAAAGCTAGCTATGTGCAACTATTCATCCACAAAATCAAAATCTCTGTGTTCCACTTTTGGCCTTCCATGGTCTTTATCCAAGAAACACCACAACCATCTTCACTTGGGGCTCCTCAAAAGGTACGTTTTCAACCCTATAATTCTACTTCTGCTTTCAGGTCGCATAATTTAAAGTTTTATGTTATATATATATATATATATTCAATACAAGTGTGGCTTTATGATTTATCCTGTTCTGTATCCCGGTGAGGTGAGGGATATATATATCTGTTTGTTCTGAGTTCATTGAGGTGTTGAACAGAAAGAGGGCACAATTGAATGAAGGAAGGCAGAGGAAGAAGAAGGTGGTTGTGGTAAAGTCAGAGATTGAAATGAAGAACTTGAAGCTATACATGGCGAATCAGAGCATCCTAAAGGAGAATGAGAGGTTGAGGAAGAAGGCCTTGCTTCTTCATGAGGAGAATCAGGCTCTCTTATGTCAGCTACAAAAGAAGCTTTCTCAACAGAATGCCTCCAAAATCTGACTAGCTAGCTGCCTGATACACTTCATTTCTTCTTCTTGATCCTTTCTTAATTATATATATATATATGGAGACCTTAATTAATCTCATCTTACCCTCCTACTTTTTCTTTTTTTTTTCTTTTTTAATCTCTCTGTTAATTAGTATGACGTTAAATAAGGATAAGTAGGCAGTAAGTGTTCGAGTATGTAACTGTAGCCATTATATATAAGGAATTTGTGCCACGCTATTATTTTTCGCCTAACTTGTTCATTTTCAATTGGCATGATTGGAAGGATGAATTGAAGAAGATTTGGGAGAGAGCGAGTTCAAGTATACTTACTGTTTATACGCAGAATTAAATAGAATATATATAACCCAGAAAAGAATTTAATAGAATGAAAAAATACAATGAGAAAAATAATTTTATGAATATGAAATGATATTTAAACTTTTGAATAAAAATAATAATAAAAAATATCTATTGATAAGTATATATTGCGAATTTTTAGGACCTCGGTTAATATCCACACATATGTATTACCCCACAAATCCCTCTCCCCCCCCCCCCCCCCCCCCCCAAAAAAAAGAAAAGGTTGCATGGCTAGTTTTTTAAATCCCTCTAAATTAAGAGGTTTGAGATAGGTTAGGTTTCTTGAATTTTTTTTTTCATTTTTTTTATTCCATCGAATTTATTTTTTAAATATTTTTTTCATTTAAATGAAGATAATATTATTTTTTTGAGTAAGAAGATATTAAAATTTTTAGTATTTAAATCTATCACACTCATTAAAAATATTGTAACTTTCAAACAAAAAATGTGGATTATCATCTATTTCTTCAAAAAATTTTGATCCACTAAAATAAAATAAACCGCCCATCAAAATTCACTACATCCTGCCCCACCTTATCTCTTTAATGACTAGTTAGTCTTTTCAAACTCTCAATTGCAACTCCTAATTTTGCTACAATTATAATCATTTGACAATAAAGTTTACTATATATCATAGAATTTAGTGGATGAATCCTTATATTCATTTTGATTTTGTGTATACCATTAGATATTTAAAAATGATCAAATCACTCTTTCTTCTCTTAAGTGATGATTTAATTACATATTTCTTTTCTATATTATAAAACTCCATATTATCCTTCCCTAAAATTTAAAAATATTCTAGCATTCAATTTAATTCGAAAAAAGTATCTTCAAAGTTGATCGAAAAAAAAAAGTATCTTCAAAGTTAATAAAATGAATTTAGTTGTAATGAATCTTGTGAATGTCTGTAACCATAATTTTTTATATGTTTCTATAATAAAAAAAATAGTTAGGTCACTTTTACGATTGGGGGTAGTCCCTCCTGGTTTTTTTTTTGTTTTTTAGGATTTTATCCTACCGTTATTTTAAAAAAAAAACATAATTTGCTCTTTTCAGATTAATTATTTTGTAAATTGCTTAAGGGCAATCCACAATGTGATGTACAATGGGTCTAAGGGTTTGTTTGGTTGGAGGGAAATGGGGGGAAGGGAAAGGAAGGGGAGGGAAAATATCATTAAAATTTTCCCTCCCCTTGTTTGGCAATCAGGAGGGGAGGGAAAATGTTATTAAAATTTTCCCTCCCCTCCCCTTATATATTTTCCCCCCAAATTGGGGTAATTTGGGGGGAAAATGTGTTATTGTGTGCAAAATGACCAAAATATCCTTCATTTTTTCATTACTCGGTCACACAATATACTGGTCAGTCTTGTCCTTATATTAACTTAAATAAATTAAGGGTATAATAGTCAAATTATAATTATTTTCCCTCATTTCCCCTCCTAACCCAAACAAGGTAAAATTAAAATCCTTCCATTAAAATCCCTTCTTTTCCTTCCAAACGAGGTAAAATTAAAATCCCTTCTTTTTCCTCCCCTTCCTTTCTCTCCATTAAAATCCCTTCCCTCCCTTTCCCTCCATTGAACCAAACAGACCCTAAAGAGTGTAGTCCTAGACAACCAACCCGACCTAGCAATTAAGTATTTAAGTAGAATAGGCTGGTCTTCCAGCTGGCTTGTGCCTAGTCCATTTATCTTAAATTCTAAATAGTAGTCCCGTTGACTCTTTTTTTTATTTTTTATTTTTTCCAAGTGCATGGATAAGGGAAAAAATTCTAAATAGTAGCTACCCTTGTTGGGCAGAACTGGGCCACCATAACCCGGAGAGCCAAATTGATGTTGGGCCTGGCCCAACTTTGTAGAGGGAGCCGAAGAATCGACCATAATGACAGATAATGGTGTGAAATTCTTGAATCATGAACACGATCAATTGTTTTGGGGAGATTGAATCAATACCTTCCAAGATACGAAGCTAAAACACCCTTTAAAATCCTTTATCATGCAGAGACCGCCAGTAAAAAGTGTTTGGTTGCCTAAATCTGGATTAAAAAAGAGGCCAAATTTGTGTTAGGGTTGTTACGTAAGTATGCATTTGGGGGTTATTTCTTCCAGCCCCTCAAAAAAGCTTATAAGTAAGCTGTTCAATTTAAGAACCATAACATATATACACACCTGATAAGTTGTCACACCCTCTAATACTAGTACTAGTTCATCATCTCTCCCTCTGTATAGAGTGATTCTGGTCCTACGTACGTACATTCCCTTGTGCTCATCGTAATCAAGTAGTCCGCGTAAGGGTGTTCTGTTCTCCACAGCCAAGAAGCTTCTAGTGATGATCAAATTAATATATATATATATATATATATATTTATAGCTTCAATGGAATTAATATATGGGACAAGAGTTCCACGTTCCTGAAACCCCCCTCCCTTCACATCTCTGCGATCTTGTTCTCCCCCTCGGTGGAGTTAACCCTAAACAAAATTGCAACTTCAGTCATATCCCTTCTGAATGACCTTAATGTACCTGCTAAACTCAGCAGATTCCCTCTCCAAGGTTGATCTGCATCTTCTCCTATGTTTATCATCAAAGCCAACACATTAATTGGAAGGGCCTTCTTAATTAATTTATATACATTCAATCTGTAATTGGAAGGGCCTCGATCGGAATATATATATATGTTTTTCTAAACCCAACAACGAAAATATACGTACAGAAAACAAAAACACCAAATTATATGGATTGAATGCGTAATTAGAGATAGGTTTGGTTTGACTTTTAGAAAGGGACATAGATAGCATAATTATGGCGGTTCTTGAAGGGCTAAAGCGTGTATGCATGCTCAAAGCATGGGCATACATTCTCTCATCATTCTCAACTTACAATATTCCTTGTCCTCTAATAACATTTTTTCTTTTCATCATATGCCTACTTTCAATTGCATTTCCAGGTCTTACATGACGAGGTTCAATTAATCAATTAAGTTAGATGAGAAGCAAATCTTATCTCTATATTTGGCCCTAACTTAATTAGTTGGATGAACATGCAGTTCTTGTTCCACCACCCAGTGGAATTATGTGTAGTAGAAAGCCATGTTGGGCTAACTACATATTCTTTAACTTCATGGTTCTACCAACAAGACATGTTTTTTTTGGTCAATTCAATCTATTTCCCTTTCATATATTAAAAACACATGTTTACAAAGTAATAATTTTAATAGATAGTATGAATATCTTTTTACGACAAACTGATTCGACTAGTGGCATATATAATAAATTATTATTATTCTTAATGTAATGTACTGCTGTGTGAATTATTATTTAGGATTTTTTTTTTAATGTTAGGATGAACCCTATTGGGAATGACAATTTACTGGTCATTTTAAGAAACAATTAATCATCCCGTTGGAATAGCTCACATAAAAAATAGGAAAAATCAAACCTTTGATTCATATATTTTCAATCAAACTTTGAAATTAGTTCCTATACTTCAAAAAATAGTCAACCAGTAATATTGAAAATTTATACTCATCGATATATGTACGTACTACATACTGTTTTCATTACATTATCTGGCTAACTATTTTCTTAATTTTTTTGAACTCATTTAAATAACTTTATGAATACCATATATTTCAATGCAATTGTGTGTGTGTGTGTTCAAATTCTGTTAAATTTCCATTTATTCTCTATATGTTATTTTTTTCCATCCAACTAAATTTATATACCACCTGCCATTCGTTTTAGATATAGTATAAATATATGTATAGAGAGTTCTTTTCTCTTTTTGACTATCTAGAAAACTTTGTTCATCAAAATGTCAGCCAAATATATGTAAGAACTTTTAGTTTTTATTCAGACGTGATATTCCATTTTAGTTCATGAAATAAACAAAACTATATATTTCTTTGGTCTGCCAAATATGTTGAGAACATGCAGGGGAAACAATTTCTACATACTTAATCTATTGATTTTTATATATAAGCTAAACCAATGAAGACTTGAAAACAGAAGGAAAGAATCGGACCGCATGTGATTTTGGTTAGTATCTACGACGAAAAATAGTATCTAGAATGAAAAATATATATACCACCAAAAGTGGCATTTGTGCACAAAAATTTATTGCCACAATGACATCTATTTTTCTAACTTAAAATTGATATGGTTCTTCTTCGCACCATGAGGCCAAGACAATAAAGTATATAAAATGTGTGTGTGTGTGTGTGTGTGTAAGGCAAATGGAATGAGAATTTTATTAACTTATAGCACAAATTAACCTGATAAAGTAGGGTTTAATATAAAAGAGAAACCAAAATGCAGACATAAATTCCGATGGAGAAGAATATAAAGGTTACTCATAAATACGGAGTGAAGTAATATAAAACTGTATCTAAAACTTATAGTTTGAAATTATTTCACTAAAAAAAAATACAAGTTCTAACTTCAGGATTCCATTGGCCAAAAAAAAAAACTTCAAGATTCCAATACTAGAAGTAGTTGGGACTTTTAATAAGACCCATGCCTCCTGTTGAAAGAACGGGAAGCACAAACATTAATTTAAAGATATATATATATATATCTATGAAAAAAATGGATCTTTTCTTTCATATTCCCTTCTAGGCTTAGAGACATAGATGTCGACAGAATTTTGCCTTAATGTCACCTGACTCTATACCCAGAAATATAGAGAGATGAGATTTTGATATATTGAAATGAAATTATATATAAACTAGCTAGTTCGACAAGAAAGAGTATAAAGGTGTTTATCATAATGGAATCTTCATATTTTATAAACTCATGTTGTTATAAGGTACTTTCATCAGGTTCCAAGTTATGCTCATCATAATGAAACCAGAAAGGTGTAATCATCTCAAGCACTAATAACCATGGTCCACCTTATATATTACTCATCCAAACACTTTGTGCATGAAAAAACTAATTCTATATAGTCGTAATTACACCTACAAACTACTTATTTAATTAATTTAGAAACAAAGCAGATATGAAAGACACTAAAATGCAATGCGTGGCCATATAAATGCTCTACAGTTCAATGCTTTTTAAGCTATTCGAAGTTCCCCAAATACTGACTGGGTTAGCCAAAAAAGAAAAGATTCTCTGGAAGGACGAAAGTTAGGGCAGTTTCTAATGATTACACACACACACACACACACACAAGAAGTTGAGTTTAAGATTCGTTGGGTTCCTTCTTTATTGAAAGAATCATAGCTTCAAAAGAGCGACTTAAAGCATTTACATGAATTGGATGTGAAAAGATGTTCAAGTTTATAGAATAAACTAAATTAAAATAATGTGTGGCTATATGTCGAAAATGATTTAACACACAGTTCTATGTGGTTTATATATTAGTCATACATTGAGAATGATCCTTTGGGAAGTAATGATCTAGCTGAGAGGTAGAGGAAATGGACAGGCTAAGAATAGAATCCAAGGAAGCTATAGAGATGAATAGTAATAAATGAATAAATAAAAAAGCTTATATATGTTGGCATTGGTGGCATAAGAATGAAAAAGAAAATAATGGGGGGGGGGGGGAGAGAGAGAGAGAGAGAGAGAGAGCTAGGGTTTCAAGGAGCATCTATTCCATAACCAACAAGACAAAACTGTGAGTTATATTATATTAAAGTCTCTTATTGTAGCTACCAGTGCAAGTACATATAAATTATATTATTACTTACCTCAACGTTTGCATCAGGCCTTTTATTTGTCTGCTGGGAATGACAGTTTAGAGAAGAAAGAGTTAAACGCTTGGTCATTGAGGTCCGTTTTGTTGTGAGTTTGTTTGCCTCGGAAAGGAGCTTTTTTGCACAGAGCAGCGCACGTGTGACTCTGTACCCAATGCTCATCTCTGCCTCCTTATACATTCAACCCTAAATCACACACACACACAAAACCCCCATAACCTCCCATCACCTTATTCCTTGGAATCAATGAAATTTTATATGTATATTCGATGTTTTTCTTTTAAAAAATAATAAAAAAGAAAGAAAGAAATCATTAAGATTAGTGTAAAATTTTAGGAACGTGTGGATGTCAAAAGAGAGGAGGATATGGTTTTGGATGTAATGATGGGAGTTAGTAGCTTAGGAAGTGAGAGAGAATGATCATGATATGCCTCTTAGCACATCAATTAAAGGAGATTAATAATTATTGTGTCTAGTTTGGATGCTGTATGCTGAAGACTTTTTCTTGGAATAGATAAAATTGAGAAGTTCATATGTTTAGAAAAAGAAAAAATGTTTGGGTTATTTATAGATCATGTACTAGAATCTGAATCTCAAAGTTCTGAAAAAAAAAAAAAGCTATACTGTGAGAGGAAAAAGAAAAGATAGGCGTTCTACATGATCTTTTGCTTCATATACAAAGAGTGACTGATAAATTACCAGACAAGATACCAGAAATGCAATAAGAAAATGTGGGGAGAGAAAGAGAGAGAATAGGATGCTTCTGCTTGGTGTTGAAGCAATGACCAACACTTTAGCTGAACAAGAAATTAAAAGCCATTACCAAAAATTCATGAATTTGTACATCCCTTCTTCAGTTCAGCATCGATAATTACTGGTCACAGGCTTTAATTAAGCATAAACTATTAGTTATGGAAGAAGGAGAATGAACAGTGACTAAATAGAAAGTAAATTTAAAGAGAGAGAGAGATAATGAAAAAGTTTCAAACTTTTTTTTTCCTTAATTTTTCTGGTTAGAAGGGAGGACGAACACTGCCTCCACCCCAGTATCCTTCAGCTGGTAATTGGCAAGAATTCAGAAGATTCTGAGGAACTCCATGAAACAGCGATGTGTTTGGATCTCCCACTATTTGTTGCTGCTGTTGTGATTGTTGTGGTTGTCCCACAATTCCCGGCGAACCTAACCCTCCGCTTCCAGGTACAGCCCCCGGCGTCTCCTCGTCATCTAACGGCAGCCTCTCGTACGCCGCATTTCCGAACGATGCAGCCATAATCACAACCGGTCCAGACGCCAACAACGGGCCCACCACGGTGCCTCCAACAACTTGACCCTGTCCGCCTGACAGATATATGGCCAACCCCGAGGCGGCAGGCGGTGCTGGCGGAGGCAGAAATGAGCCCGACAGTGATAGAATCTCGAATCTCCCATGTAAGGTCACAACTGCACCGGGTGAAGCAGGCTGCCGGAGAGTGACATTCGTGACGGTGCCACTCCCGCTCAGGATGCAAACCCCGCGCTGCCTCCGCCGAGCGAAGGTGGCCACGCTCTCCATGATGTCGCCGCCGTTCGCGATCTCCACGACATGGGAACGCAGAGCGTTGGCGCTGTCCCTGGTTATGATGATCGGAGGCTTGGGCTTGTTCTTCGAACCTGCGGGTCTGCCACGAGGCCTTCTAGCGCTATCCCCACCAGTTCCGGCAGCTTCACCGGCAGGAGCTGTGCTCGAGGCTAATTCCTTTCCCTCAGTGGCGGTGTTGTCGTGATCTCGCTTCTGACCACGGTTCAAGCTGCCATTGCCGGCCTGCTCGTCGTCGGCGCTGGAGTGGTTGTTGTTGTGGTGGGGCTGGAATTGGTGATGGGGGTGAAGATGAAGATCTCTAGTGAGAAAAGGAGGTGGAAGAGGACGACCTTGTGCAGCTACTGGATCCATCTTTGGTTCTTTTGATCGCTCACAACTCTAAATAGATGTGATTTTTCAACAGGCACAGCAGAAAGTGAAGCGAAATTGAAGAGAGGAAGGGAGGAGATAGAGAAGAAGATGCTTGTTTCTTGGATCGATTCCTTTTTGGAAATGGGAAGCTAAGCTAAGCTAGGTAGGAGAGGTACCCTACAATTACATACCTTGAAGGGGGTTCGAGAAAGGAAACTTTGGGGAAAAACCCACCAAAATTTGAGCAGAACCAGACATCACAGTTGTGATCTGTCGGGGGCGAAGAACTTGAAGGGCTTGGCTTGATTTTGGTGCGAGAGAGAGAGTTCACTGTGGTGGGGTGAGTTAAGAGTTTGGAAGAAATAAGGTAAGAGGGTTATAAGAGAGAAAAAGGATTGTATTGGGTTAATAAAAGGACTATGATGACTAGGGAGGTTGGTATTTAGTTAGTTTTGTCTACTTTTCCTTTTTCTGCAGGAGAAAATATACCTTTGGCCTCTATAATTTTAGTTTAATTTTTAATTTAATCCTCATGATTTGGAAATTTATATTTACGTATTTATAATTTACACATTGTTTAATTAAATCTAAAATATTATTTTTTTATAATCTCTACCATCAAAATTTTGATAATATTTTGTTAATGTAATTATTCAAATGTTGTCTTGCGTTAAATATTATATGTTGATAAAAAACAAAAATATAAATAAAGAAGTAATATTAATCACATATTTGAAAAAATACTAGCAAAGATATATATTAAAATAGATTAAATTGGAAATTATTTTGAATTTTAAATGTTTTACTGTAAACTATAAAAATGCTGCGTTGTTGTTGGGTTAGGGTTAGGTCCATGGAATCGGATCGATGATGGGTTTGATTCTGGTAAGACAGCGTCCGCATGGGCGGTGTTGTGGACCCCACACTTCTCTCTCTCCCCGTCTTCTTTCCTCATCTACGGTGGGTCCCATCTATTCGAGACAATCCCATGCTTGGATTAAGGTCTCTCTCAAATTACATTAGTATTTTAAATTTTTAATAACTATTTAAATTTAATATCAAAATGAATCAGCATAATTTCCTTTTTATTTTTATTCAATCATAAATCATCAATTTCGTTATCTTAGCCACTTTGCCAGGAGATATTTCACATTATTGGTAACTTTATTCATTCTCGTATATGCATCCTTTCTTCTCCATGTATGACTCTTTTTATTTAATAATCAATTTAAATTTATTATAAATTAAAAAATTAGTAAACTACTTTTGATTGAATCAATAACCAATCCACCTTGAACTGAAGAATTAATGAGGAAGTGTCAACGATTAATACTCTATGATCTTTATATATATACTAGTAGGAATGAGTACTTTTGCTTGACCTTAAAACCATCAAATGGATAAATAAAAAATTTTTGTTTGGCAGAAAACTAATTTATATCTACATTAATATAGAAATAAAAAATAAAATATTAATTTAGAATTTACATCCTTATAATTAATAGAATGTCAAAGATAATTTTTTTTTTCAAAAAAAATCACATTTAAGTCATAACTGAACTTTATCCGTTACAAGCGTTACATCTACATATATGTATATTATGTTTTTTTTTCATATAATTTAAATTTTATACCATCACCATAATGATACAAATTTAAAGGAAGAAAGCCGGGAGGAGGGTTATGGGAGCCGCTGACTCTGGAGAAGCCGTTTGTATGATCCATAGGAATAACTTGAATGGGCGTTGGACAGACAATATCACAGAGGATTTCAAACTTGTACTAGAAAAGGATTGGGATATAATTTTTTGTTATGTTGCTGCCAATGGTTATGCAAATCAACTTGCTAGATCTGCTATATAAAGATCTTCATGTGCAATTTACTTTGGACTTTCATTAACCCTCTTTTAGGCTATAGGAGGTTAAATGAAAATTGATAAGCAGGGATCCAAGGTTTCTCTCTCTCTCTCTCTCTTCTTTTTGCTCTCTGTATTGTTACTCCATAGCATTTTCATTCCAAAAAGAAATAAAGAAAGAAAGAAAGCTCGAATTCAAGCGATCGGTGCAGCCCATCTAAGCATGAAAGTTTGTAACGTAAGTAATTGGAAAAATTATATTGGCTTTACTTGAAATTTGGTTAAATGATATGTCCTGGTTTAAAATATATATATATATATATCATTGGATTTTGTTGACATTATATTTGATTTTATATTACAAATCTCTTGCCTTCAATTTATTTTAATTTGTGTCCATAAGATTATCTTTTACATTATGTAATATGTGTCTTGAATATTCCGTAGGAAACATAGCTAGATGATTAAGTTGAGGTGACGTCAATTTGTTTGCCCAAATTGAAAAAGTTGATATTAATTTCTAACATGAGAGGTTGTTTTTATTCTTCATATAAATAAACAAAAATTAATTAATTGTTGTGCTGTCTTAATTACCATATTAAAAAAGGCTTCAAATAATTAAGAACAGAAATGGTGGATCAAGTATGTATGTATTGGACGAAATCCTCATTCTATAGAGAGCTCAGCTATTTTGCCTTGTTCCATTACTTCTCTTTCACTTCTTTCTGTCTCTCCCACTCATTATTGCTTCCACATCTCTCTCTCTCTCTCTCTCTCTCTCTCTGTACGCCATGCATGCCTGCCTCTGCTCCACCTTCTTCCTTCCTACCTTAATTACCACCCTATATTTTCTTATACTTCACCCATATTCCCTGCTGCCTGATCCCACTACTTCTCTTCACTCCATTAATCCCCATAAACATTTACTTGTCTTCCATTAATTTAATATAATCTCTATAATTTTATTCCATTTTTAATTTGATTCTTATATAATAGTGCTTTCAATATTTATAAACTCCTTGTAGTGTATATAAAATTATAAATATATATATCTTTTATATTTAAATTTTGTTAATAAAGAAATAGACGTTAAGAGGGTTTTATACTTGTTCATATATAGGTTCACCTATCTCAACACAAAATTCCTTCTGTTAGTTAAACAAGAGAATAAAAAAAAATAGTTTACCCACATTCCAATTAAGTACGACGCACCCAGAGTAAAGATCTCCAAATTTCATTTAATCCACTCTAATACTATATTGTTAACTACTACAAAGCTAGAATAACATTTTTTTTCCAATTTCGCACGTAATTAATTAAGAATAGTTTGCAAAAATTGAATCATATGGTTCCTTTAACTAACAAGCCTTCGCTGGTTTCAACACCTTGTGATGATAACCTCAATTAGCAAGAAGAGAGACGCGCTTAAATAATGATTAATGCCTAATAGTCATATGCGTTTATGCGATTGTAAAATGCGATGAACAGAGGGATACTTGAGATATTATTAGGAGCCCAAAAAATTAAAAATAAAACACTTATGTCTGATGATCATATAAAAGTTGTATTATTTATGATTTATGAACATTATAATTTTATACAATTTTTTTATAGATTAAATTACACAAAAGTCTTTTAAAAGAGTTACCAGCAAGAACTTTCTTACCATCAAAATTTTTCAAAACTTCCGAATATGTATCACATGCCCTAAATTAATTAGCTATTTTACTAAAATATTATAACAGTGTGTAATATTAATTTATCATCAATTTTTTTTCTTAAGTAACTACTAAATTTTAAATTTCGTGCATTTTACTTTTCAAATTTTATGTCCTCAGCAAATAAACTTTCTTACATAGTACCTTTTTTCAGTGAAATAAGACGTGAAACTATAGTGTAACAAAGTTTGTTGTCAAATTTGAAAATTAAAAAAATGTATAAATAATTTAAAATTTGTAAAAACTAATATTAGTATCAATACACGAATATGTCAAATCAACATATCAAAATATAAAATAAAAGTTATAGTAATTAGTAGATACCTAGGATTAGTTTAGGTGGAAAGAATAGAATGAGATATACAGGTAATGGTGAATTACTTATTTCAATTCCTCTTAATGTAAACAAAAAAATTGTGATAAAATGTAGTATTATTCATAAGTAAGTCATGAAGTGTGAGATTTATTTCTTACATCTTCGTGAAATATATAAAGAAATTCATCTAATATATATTATACTAAAATTTATAACAATTAAGTTGAACTATTTACAAATATAATAAATAATGCAGCTTAATTATTTTTTCAAAATTTTTGTAATATCTAGTAAAACATAAAATGAAGAATAAATTAAACTATATTAATACAGTTTATTTTTTAAATTTTATATAATATAAAATCAATATATAGAGCTAGCATATGGGGCGGGCTGAAAAAGCCTGACTTATAAAATGTTTCCTACTTTGTAATCTTAACCCATGGGGAGAAGGCTCAAATGCCCATATTTTTTTTAAAAGTCATTTTATGTTTTTTTATTTTTTATATAATTATTTAAATTAATATAACTAATCATTATAATTATTTAACAAAAATAATCATAATAATTAAATTTTACAATTTATACATTATTAACTAATAAAATAATATATTTTTTAATATTTTAAATAAAAAATGGGTTAAATGGCCGACTCATGACCCTCTCAAGCTAACCCATCCAGATAGGTTTGACAAACTCGGACCCAAAAATATATTTTTTATTTGGATTCTCATTTTTAAAGCTCAATATACCTATTTTATTAGATTAAAACGGGCTGCACTTGCGGGCTTGGTCAATATTACTAGTTTTATATATAGTTATGTATCTAAATAATAATAAGAAGAAACTAATTTGCAAAGATTTGACATAATGGTACACAATTGAATTCTTGAACATACTATTTTAAATTCAATATCTAATTATATATATATATATAATATTTTATTAAAAAAAGTAAAATTTACTTTAATAATCTTTACATAATAAAAAAAATTAGTTTTGGATTATTGGTTGGTTACTTTTAATAATAATAATAAAAAATATTAATAATAAGGATGAGAAAGAAGAGAGGACATGTGGGGTCCTGGGAAATTGTGAAGGGGACCGACCGGGAGAAATGGGGGTGGAGGAGGTGTGCTGGGACGACCCTTGTTTTATGCTTTGTTTGGTTGGAGGGAAATGGGGGGAAAGAAAAGGGAGGGGAGGGAAAATGTTATTAAAATTTTCCCTCCCCTTGTTTGGCAATCAGGAGGGGAGGGAAAATGTTATTAAAATTTTCTCTCCCCTCCCCTTATATATTTTCCCCCCAAATTGGGGTAATTTGGGGGGGAAATGTATTATTGTGTCCAAAATGATCAAAATACTCTTCATTTTTTCATTACTCGGTCACACAATATACTGGTCAGTCTTGTTCTTATATTAACTTAAATAAATTAAGGGTATAATAGTCAAATTATAATTATTTTCCCTCCTTTCCCTTCCTAACCCAAACGAGGTAAAATTAAAATTCTTCCACTAAAATCCCTCCTTTTCCTTCCAAACGAGGTAAAATTAAAATCCCTTATTTTCCCTCCCCTTCCTTTCTCTCCATTAAAATCCCTTTCCTCCCTTTTCCTCCTTTGAACCAAACAGACCATTAAGGAATTCTATCCGTTTCTCTCTCTATTCGGCGTTTTTAAGTTTGTGGGTCCTTCCTCGGAAAAAAAAAAAAGTTTGTGGGTCCTTCCTTCCCTCATCTTCCTTACGTGTCTCTTCCCCCCCCACCCCTTCTTTCCTCTCTTTATCTTCATCCTCCTCCTCATTTCCACTCCCTCGCCACGCACCTTCACTCGACAATAATTCACTTTTCTTTTCTTTTCTTTTTTAAGCCAAATTCAGTATATCCACGTAGGTTTTCTCAATTTAGTAGTATTACTATCTCATTTATTACACCAAATTTTTTACATTCTTTTCGTATATCTTAGAAAAAACAACTTTCTTAAAATTTTTTTATATTTGTGATGGGAGGGAGTTATTAATTATTGAAGAAACAAATTTAGGTGACCTCAGTGTTAATTAGAAGACTCAACTAGAATTAGAGCAACTCCTTAGCCCTACTATTCAAAAAGATCTATCCTTGAATTGGAGGGGAAATTTTGGCCAAAAAAAAAGTTGGAGGGGAAAATGTGTCAAGAGAAATTTTAAATTTTTTTTAATAATAACATACTCTCTCTCTCTCTCTCTCTCTCTCTAGTAACATACTCACCTGCACAAAAATGTGAAGAGAAAGTTTAAAAGGCAAATATATCCTTGCATAAAAATATATAGCCATGGGCCTCAATCTATATCGACAAGTTTGTGGGGTTTATGAATTAAATTCTCTAGATTCAACTATTTATGTATTGGAAGAAAAAATGACATGAAAATAGTTAAATGTATATGGTGCCCATATCTCATTTCGATACTCTTAATATTATTATTGTTTTATTTTATATCTCTTTAAATATATTATATGCATAATGCATTTGTATTTGCAGATATGGGAAATTTTAGATGGGTTTGTCTATTGAGAAAAGGCAAGGCATTAATGGAAGCTATAGGAAAGTAATTAACACCAATCTAATCAAAATTGAACTCCTCTTCAACTTCAGAAAATAATATTGATCCTTATATAGCGCCAAGGAAGCTACAAACGCTCCCTGCTAAAGAGAGGGAACTAATGGAACAACAAAATGAAAATTAAGAATGTTCAAAACCAATTCAAATTGAATCAAATTGATCTGAACCAATCTAAACCGAATTTAAATGAGGTTTGTTTTGGTTTTTTCACTTTTTGAAATTGACTCGGTTTGGTTTGTCTCGATTTCAAATCCTAGAACCTAAACTAAATCAAACCAAATCTATTAATTTTTTTATACAACTGTAATATATATACTTATTTAATAGATTTTTTTATTTAGTACATTTTTTATTTATACCATATCTATTAACATATGTCTCTTAGCCTATAAGGAGTAAAATGACCCATAAAACAAGACTACAATATATTTATTGAATAAAGAGGAAAAATATAGATTAGTGTGTTGTTATAAATAATTACACAAAAAAAGATTCACAAAATTTTTACATAAAAATCCATATTTTAGTAAATTATTTAGATATAATTGGTGTTCATAAAATATTTATATAGTACCTATTTAATTTAATTTTTGGAAAAGGATGTTATTTTTTTTTTAAAATAAAATCATGTTAGCATGATCCAAATCAATCCAAACACAAACCGATTAAGCGAAAACTAAATAGATTCCAAAATACGCTAAACTAATTGATTTGGTTCGGTTTGAGTTTTGTTCAAAACTGAATCAAACCAAAATGATGAACACCCTTAATGAAAACTATGGGTTGTGATGCCAACATGACAAGTTGATCACCACATTTTCTGTTCCTCTCTCTGGTCTTTTTTATAAGACACATTTAAGAAGTTTTTCTTGATCCTTTTTATAAGGTACATTATAATGTTTAGTAATATTGTTCCTATTTTGCCCCTAATCATTTATTTTTTGATCTTATAAATTGTCATTAGAGTTTTTGTATGATTAGTAATGGTAATGTTCTTAACCTTATTTTAATTAGTTTCACATTTTCCCACTTAATAATAATTGAAAGTCTTATTTAATGAGAATTGTATTATTATAATAAATAGAGATAGAAAAGGAATGTTTAGGCTTTTTTCTAAGATTTTAAAAATATAACTAACTTTCTTAATCTATGAGAAATAGTTGAAAGCATGTTATAAAAAAAAATCTGAGTAAGTATTTCACTAGAAAATTTGGCTTCCTACAGTGTCATTATCAACTCACGGCCTGAAAATTATGAAGAAAAAATTAATTGGATTGGATATAGTGGATAATATTGAAAAATAATTATGTGAATGTTTTTATAATTATTTAATTTTTTACAGAATGAAAAATATGAGAAATTAATTTAAAATAATATCCTTGCAAAAAGAAAAGCGCATGCCCTTGGTCGTGGACTTGGGTTGTAGCCGCCGCTGAATGCTGTCCCCATGTCATGATGCTCTTGCGTTGCGTCGCTGGAATATTCGTTGGGTTGCCACACTATCATATCATAACTCACTTCCTTGCTTAATTTAATCTTTTCTATTTTCATTTCATTTTTCCTTCACTCAAGTGCAATATCATTTTTTTTTTCAATTATATGATTCTATAAAAGTAATTTTCACAAGTATTTAATAAATATGTGAGTTTTACAAACACAAAAAATGTGATATATATTAATATATATATATATCAAATATAAAGTTGATAATAAATTGTATTATTCATACATCAGAATAATTTATTTTTTTAAATTTCGTATAATGTATAAAAATTTATCTGACTATTAAAATAATTAGATAATTTGTTATGGTATATGTTAAATTTAGCGTACATAAAAAAAATTGAGATGTGTGATATATTAATTATTAGTCTTTAAGACTAACTTCACAATAACATAACCCCTTTGGCCTTTTTCTTCAAATGATTAATTAATCTCTTTATATATTCTTTTTGTTTGTTTAAAATATTCCTTAACATGATTATATAGATAGAGGGGGATGCAAGGATAAATAGGATATTGCACAAGACAGCAAAGTCATTGTCTTCTTTCCTTTTTCCAACTACGGAGGAGAAAAGTTACAAGAAAATATAACATTGTTAGCTACTCCTAGAGGCCCCATGATGTCTCCCCAAGTACATGTTGTTGATTAAAAGCTTTCTGTGAGATTCTGATGATGAATTAAATAGGGCCATTTCATGATTTCTTTTTTTTTTTTCTCTGTTTAGTCTTTTTCTAGTATTTAAACATGCATTAAGCAAGGCGCGCAATTAGTAATTACAGATTCAACCACGCATCTTGGACCACGATCGATTTCTTTTTGTTAGCATAATCATTAATTCAAAGGAAATATCACATTTATGAGTTAGTAATTTTATCAATGTAACATGAATTTATTCAGTCGGACTCATTGGTTTAATTAAAACAGAGCGAACCAGCTCTTAACCCAATTGAATAGCTTACAAATTAAATTATACTCCTGGTGGTCACGAAAAAGGAAAAAAAGAAAGAAAATAAAGCATTATTTGAATCATTTAAAATTGAGGCGAACCGATTTTTTCTCATTTTTCATGAAGTTTGAAACTTTATACATCCATATATATTTTTATAACCACTTGACTATCTTAAGTATATGATGAGGCCTCTTCTTATTAAAATTACAAAATGATTTTTATATAAATCAGATAAAAAGATTAAAAATTATATATGTTTATCCAGTCACTGTCAAATCAATAAATCTTAAATTAATATTTTATTGATCCAATGACGGATCTAATATTGAAAATCCTTAACGAAGTTAAAGATATTCATAACATATTTTGTATATAATTTTAATAATACATGTAAATAGACACGTACAGGCATATATCCCAAGACAAATGAGCCTAGAATATAAAATATATTGAACATTTGAATATATATAAACATATAATATAGTTGAAAAAGTAATTTACACGTGTGAATAGACACAAGCATGCACTTCATGCATGCTGAGCAATTTTATGGTGTGTGTGTATATATATATATATATGAAATTGATGATTAGTTTATTTATAAATATATATAGTGATGATGTAAGTGTATAAGTTGGGGGTATATGGACTATGGAGATGTTGGCAGTTGAGGTCTTGATAGCTTAATGTTTGTTTCAACTATCTATCTACCCATTAGTAATTAACCGTCAAGCAACAACATGGCCTTTCCATGCTACCAAATTCACAAATCAAGCAACACTTACTTCAATCCAAACAAACAAGCCAACATATCAAAATAAAGTGCTATTTTGTAGCTTTGGAGTATTATTCTCTATATAGACTTTCTCATATGATTTATGATTATGATAACTGAGTATTTTTTTTAATGCATGATTTATTATCCTATTTCTTATTTATTTTAAAAATAACAAATTTTTTATGTCTTAATTATTTAAACAATTCAATTTAAATGAATATGTTAACAAACAATTAGTTGTAACTATATATATATTTAACGAATTCTAACATCTTTCTTTCTTTAATATGTAGGATGAAAAATAAATAAATAAATAAATAAAGAATAAATGAGGGGAGGGGTGGGGAGTGTGGAGAGAGTGCATGGGGGTGTAGGTTGAATGGCGAACCAAGGCGTGTGGGCATAACTGCATGCAATGTGCTTTCCCCTGACACTATTCACTCCTCCCCCTGCTTTCTGTTTCCCCCCCCACATTTCCCCATTTCCTTTTTTTTTTTATTACCACTCCTATCAGAGTAGAAAATTTTCACTAATCTAATGTAGTATGAAATAAATAATAACAATAAATTTTAAAAAATGTATTTATTTTTTAACTTTTAAATTCTATTAAAATATGTTTTGAAAAAATAAAAACATTGTATATAGCGAGCTCAATGAATAAAACGCCTAAACGATTTGCTGAGACTCTCCATCTCTCACTCAGCTTTGGCTTAGTGCCACTTCTAATAACAGCATCGTCTTTAGTGATGCTTTTAACAAAAGCGTGCTAAGTATAATTTTTTTTTCATTATTCTTTACTATTACATCGTAGTGCTTTTGGTAAACCGCTCCAATGCGAATTTTCTGTAGTGCTTGCTATAAATTTTCTTTGATATATTGATATTATATTTCAGCTAGACTATGAAGCTGTACTTAATTTGCACAAAATTTAAGATAAACAACACTAGTTGCATGTGAATTACCAATTAATATTATATGATTTCAATTTATTTTAAACTATTAGGTAGTCTCAATTATTAAACTTTTTGTTTGTTTATTCTAATTTTCGCTTAACTTAGCTCATTTATTATGTCTAAATAATTCCTGTTTATTCTAATATTCTAAAGTACAACTAAAACCAAGTTAATTGCAAGTTAATGAATTGGAAGAGTAATTAAATTGCACATAAAAATAACCTCTTTGAAAAAACTACACACATGCACGTATATATGTGTATATATGTTGATATGTAAGTACGTAAGTACATATGTTTCATAAAATGATAAAATCGGTTTTGATTAATACATAATATTTCTAAGTTGCCTTTTTTTTTTGGCCAGAAATTTCTAAGTTGCCTATAGCAACATAAATATTTATAATTTCAAAAGGTATATATGTATAAAATTAAAAATTATGAAATTACTGATATATAGTAAAAAATTGCTTAAGTAATTATGAAAGATAGTATTAAGAAAAGAACTAAATTTATATATTTTTCTTTGTATTTTTTTTATACTATTCTCTAATTAAATTTAATATGTAGACCTTTTAAATTTTTTCAAGTTCAAAAAGTTAATACCTTTAATATATAACTAATGATTAAATCTACAATGTATTAAAAAATAATCCATATGTTAACTTTTAATTGGAAAACAACATAAAAGGTATATAAGGAAAAGCATATAAGCATTTTCCCTTAAAAAAAAAAAGGATGGATCGAAGTTTTGAAAAATTGAAAAACGCACAAGGTGTCTGAGTCTTTTGTATAATAATATATGTGAAATGAGCGATATGCTCATAAACTCCGATCCTCTTTTTTTTAAATGGTTTAATGTCATTGCCTTTGTATTAAAAAAAAAAAAAACCAGGCACACATATGACAGACTCGTTTAAAGATAGCACAGCACGCGATGATTATACGTCTGTCGTGGGGGGGTCGGCAATATTAGAGTTAATATGGTATTTTATTAAAATTTGAGATGCTTTTATTGAATAGCTAACTGATGTTTAGCTAGGAAGGATTCTTCTGCGTATATTAATCACATCAAATCAACTCGTTATATCAAAATATTTTATTGCTGTATGGTTTCAATTACAATCATGTAACATAAATATATTAATCATTTAATGGTGATATTACTTTAATTATTTAAATTAGAGTCTTTATAGTTATTCAAGTATATCTGTTTCAACAGAACAACACAAAAAATAAGATTGCACTATATATCAAACAAGTGGCTAAGCGAAAAAAAAAAAATCTTTCTTCCTCTATATTTCATATACAGTCTAATTTTTTATTTTTTTTAAATACATTATATGTCACTAATTTATAATTGCAAATAATCTTCATTTGAATAAAAATTAATAGAATATGAACCTACCGGTGGTATGATGGAGTCCAAGGGTGGATCTAAGAGTGGAAGAGTATTATCCTAAAAGATCTATTTCAGGTAATAGGAGGCCAATTAACTAGAAGTACAACTAAAGTTATGAAAGAAACTCTCCAAAGCTTTATTAGAGGCTTACAAGTTAATAATCCTAAGATGTTTGAAAAAGAGACATCCTTGCCAGCCATTGGATCAAAAGAGAACTGATATATTGATCCATGCCCAATATACTGATATAGCCCGATTAGAAGAATGACCCAACCACTTAGGATAAGTTAGGATAAATTATATTTTATTTTAATTTTTAATTTGAATTATTTTATTTATCTAATTCTTTTTTAATTTATTTGATTTAGATCAGGATAAATAATTTCTCATTTCCTATTTATATTCAAAGGAATTAATTATTAGCTTAGATTTAACTTAATTTAGTTTGAATTATATTATTATTTTTATTTAATTGAGTTAGGAGTCATAGTAGGAATTAATATTTTACTCTTCTATTTAACACCATTCATTGTAATGTTTCTCTTCACACCAATCAAATTAATTTTCCTAATTAGTGATATGTCGTTAGTTCTTCGTGTTTTTTCTTAAAATACACCCAGCTTATCAAGAGAATGATATATTTTTATAGTGTCTTCCATAGCTAGACTTCTCTGAGGAAGGTTCTCATTGGGTTCTAGTTTGATCAAGCCATTTGAGTCAATCTTTCTCATTGTTGTCCTCTGTATTTTTTGGGTTCCCAAGATAGGTTCCTTGAGGGGTCTACATCAATTGGTATCAGAGTAAAGATTGGATTTAGACATCTTATCGACATCATCACCAACATGTCACCTTCAATTAATTTAGTTCAGCCATAGACATCCTTATTCATAAGTTCAGAATTTATCTATCTCCAAACGCGGTCTTCCTCTTTTGAAAACCAGAACTCGCTCGCTATCATTCTCGTTTAGTATGTGACCTTCCTTCACATTAGATTCAGCCCTCCTCTTCCTCAATACAGTATCACATTTTCTCTCCCACACCCAGAATTTGGTTTCTTCTCTTTCCCAAATCAAAATTGACTTCATCCTTTGCATCTTTCTTCATCCCCAAATTTCAAATTCATATCCATCTCCCTCCGTGTTCGGCCATCATAGTCTCTTATCCACATTCGATCTGCAACTCACATCCTCAAGGCTTCAGCGTTAGTTTCAATTTCTCCTCACTTTCTCGAACGCATCTACACGTCCAATTGGCATCTCCCTCCTTACCCAAGTCCAGTGTCATTTTCTCCTCAAGCCCGTCCTCCATAATTTTTTGTCTACATCTTCCTGGTAAATTTGTCCCCTTTATCTCCTCTTTAACTTATGTCTTCTTCTCCACCGCCTTCAAATTCGTCAATTCCCTCTACTGTTAAAAAAAAATTGGACCATAATCATGTCAAATTCTCTTTGATTAATGCTGAACTATTGGGTAATTGCTGGAATTTTGTGCTGAAATTGCTTGCTGAAAAATTCCTTTTGTTGAAAATATCTTATGGTGCTGAAAAAAATTGATTGATCTTGGCTAATTAAAAAAAAAGGAAAAAGAAAAGGAAAAGGCAAAATAAAATAAAAGAAAAAGAGGCCAATATATATATAAGCTTGCTTCTCATTATTTTGAGGTTTGGTGCTTGAACTCTAGCATTTTCCTTTTGTCACTAGCTCTTGACAGGTCATAGTGATTCTATTAAGAACACCAGAAGGCACTAGTGTGAGTAGTAAAATGCAAGAAAAATACATCATTGAAAAAGCCAAATTAAGTGCAATATATGAGTGAACTAACATCTTTTGAGTGAAACACGTGAAAAGAGAGTGTGAGATCCTTTTCTTTGTTTTCTTTATTCTATTTTCAGGATTCCAAGAAGTAATGGAAGAAATGGAAGTGAAAATAAATAGGGCCCAATAGACACAAAATTCTTGTGGAGTTCTTTGAAAGATGAATTAGCCAATCTCAATCTGTTACTAAAAGAAAGAAGGTACACAAAAAGCTTGAACCAAAGTTAGAAAATCATGAATCAGATGTGGAAGAGTCTACTTTAAAAAGTAAGAATTCTTCTAGGTGTAAAAATGATCTAGGAGGACTCAAGTTAAAGATTATGCCTTTCCATGAGAGTGATGATCCATATGTATATTTGGAATGGGAAAAAAGAGTAGAACATGTATTCAAGTGCCACAACTACTCTGAAAAGAAGAAAGTAAAATTAGCTGCACTAGCATTCACTAAATATGCAAGTATTTAGTGGGACCAATTGTAAGCTAGTAGACGAAGGTATAGAGAACATCTCGTGAGTTCATGGTATGAGATGAAAGTTGTCATGAGGAAAAGATATATCCTTAGCCATTGCTATCGTGATTTACATATTAAATTACAAAGAATAGAACAGTGAACTCAAAGTATTGATGAATTCTACAAAGAGTTAGAAGTAACTTTGATCCAAGCAAACATAGTGGAAGATCCTGAGCAAAACATGGCACGATTCCTTAGTCGTTTGAGGCCAGAAATTCAAGATAGGGTAGAATTGGAGTGTTACACAAACATGGAAGAGCTTTCGCACAAGGTCATTCTTGTGGAGAAACAACTAAAATCTAGAAAATCCTTCTACTCAACTTCTTCTTAGAAGGAATCTAAATCTGTTGCTAAATGAAAAAATGAGTAACTAAGAGAAGTCTCTAAAGACTTCAAGTCTTCCTCACGGCCTAAGGAGGAAAGTAAGCCCAAGAATTTAGAATTTAGAGGTAAATATGACACTAAATATTCTTCTTTTTCATCTTCTTCTAAGAAGTGTTTTAAGTATCAAGGTTTTGGACATATTGCCAATTAGTATCCAAACAAAAGAATCATGACCATATGTGAAAATGGTAAATTGGCAAGTGAAAGTGAAGTTGAAGCTGAAAGTGAATATGAAGAGAACTTATAAATGGATCTTCAGAAGATGGATATTATGAGTCATTGCGTGATGGGAATTTCCTTGTCAACAAAAGAGCTCTTAGTATTCGACCTCAAGTAGAGCAGGATCATGAACAAAGGGAGTAACTTTTCCATTCAAGATGTCTTATCAAAGACAAATTATGTTGCTTTGTTAGTGATGGAAGTAGATGCACCAATGTTGTTAGTACTTTACTTGTTGAAAAATTGGATTTGCCTACCTTGAAACATCCTTATCCCCATAATCTCCAATGGATGAATGATAATGGTAGCTGCAAAGTTTCTAAATAAGTTCGAATTTCCTTTTCAATAGGAAAATATCATGATGAAATTCTATGCGATGTAGCTCCTATGTTTTCGGGACATTTATTGCTTGGAAGGCTATGGCAATATGATAGAAGAGTATTCCATGAGGGATACACTAATTTCTACTCCTTCAAGCATAATGGCAGGAAAGTGACATTAACTTCTCTTACTTCTCTAGAAGCATATGAAGATCAAGTGAGAATTCAAAGAGATTACAAAATGAGAGAGTTACAAAAGAAAAATAACAATACCAAAGAAAAAAGTGAGAGTGAAAAATAAGAAAAATTGTAGAAAATTGAAAAGAGCGGAAAAAGTGAGAAAGAGAGGAAAAAGAAAGAAGAAAATGAGAAAATAAATGAGGGAAACAACAAAGTGAGTTTTTTTATAGAAGAAAGAGAGATAAAAAGAGCGTTAATGGAAAGGCAAGAGATCTTTGTGCTTATATACAAGGACATATACTTATTAACTAACCAATTTGATTTTTTCCTTACATTCTAGTTTTCTTACTCTTGTGCAGGAATTTGATGATTTCTTTCATGAAGAAATACCTGATGGTCTACCTCCCATAAGAGGCATAGGACATCGCATTAATTTTATACCCGGAGCTTCCATCTCCAACCATCTAGCATACCATGCAAATCCAGAAGAAACAAAAGAAATTCAATACCAAGTTAAGGAGCTTATGCGAAAAGGATTTATCAAGGAAAGCTAGAGCCCATGCGCAGTATCGGTGATATTATTGCCCAAGAAGGTTGGAAAGTAGAGAATATGCGTTGATTATAGAACTATCAACAAAATACTGTAAAATATCGCTATCCTATCTCTAGGCTAGATGATATGTTAAATGAGTTGCATGATGCATCATTATTTTCTAAAATTAATCTTAGGAGTAGATATCATCAAATTAGGATGAAAGAAGGTAATGAATGGAAAACAACTTTTAAAACAAAATTTAGACTTTATGAGTGGTTAGTTATATCTTTTGGATTAACTAATGCACCTAGCACCTTCATGAGCCTCATGAACCACGTCTTTCATTCTTTCATAGGAAAGTTTGTAGTGGTTTACTTTGATGACATCTTAATATATAGTAAGAGTCTAGATGAGCATGTTTTGCATTTGCATGAAGTTTACATTGTCTTGAGAATAAATAAACTTTTTGCAAATCTGGAAAAATGTTTTTTTTTTGCCTAGATTCCATGGTTTTTCTTGTCTTTGTTGTAGGAGTACAAGGAATCCGAGTAGATAAAGAGAAGGTAAAAGCAATCAAAGATTGGTCAACCCCAGAGAATACATATGAAGTCCAAAGTTTTTATGGTTTGACTAACTTTTATAGAAGGTTTGTTAAGAATTTATCATCCATAACAACACCTTTAAATGACTTAGTCAAAAAGAATATGATATTTAAATGGGGTGAAGTTCATGAGAGAGCATTTAACACTTTGAAACACAAACTCACCTTTAGTAAAGTCTTTAAAATTCAGTGTAATGCATCCGGGGTAGGAATTATGGATGTTTTGATGCAAGACAAGCATCCAATAGCTTATTTTAGTGAAAAACTTAATGGATCTACTTTAAATTACTCCACATATAAAAAGGAACTTTATGCATTAAAAAGGGCTTTAGAAACATGGCAACTTTATCTTTGGCCAAAAGAGTTCATCATACATTATGATCATGAGAATTTAAAATACTTAAAGTTACAAGGTAAGTTGAACAAAAAGCATGTTTGGTGGATGGAATTCATTGATATCTTTCCTTACATTCTTAAGCATAAGTAAGGTAAAAAAAACATTGTGGCTAATGCATTATCACGCAAGTATTCTCTTCTTACTTCTTTACGTGCTGAAGTGCTTGGTTATGAGCTGATTAAGGGATTGTATGATAATGATTTAGATTTTTTTAGAAATTTAGAAATCATGTGAAAAGTATGAATTTCAAGATTTTTATAGATTTAATTTCTTTTTAAGAAATATAAACTTTGTATTCCTAATTGTTCTTTGTGTAAATTGCTTGTTAAAGAAACTCATTGTGGTGTGTTACTGAGACATTTTTGGATTCATAAAACTTTAGAACTTTTGCATGAACATTTTTGTTAGCCTTCTATGAGGCATGATGTTGTTTAAGTGTGTGATAGATACATTATTTGCAAACATGCTAAATCCAAAGCTAATACTCATTGTTTGTATACCCTCTATCTATTTCCCAACATCCTTGGACTAATATTTCTATGGATTTTGTATTGGGATTACCACGTTTTCAAAGTAGCAAAGATAGTTTTTTGTGGTTATTGATAGATTTAATAAGATGGAACACTTCATTGCTTATTCTAAAACTAATGATGCTATTCACATTGCTGATCTATTCTTCAAAGAAGTTGTTAGATTGCATGGGATTCTTAAGACTATTATGAGTGATAGAGATGTTAAGTTCCTAAGTCATTTTTGGCAAATATTATGGAATGAATTAGGGACTAAATTGTTATTTTCTACCATTGCATATCCACAAACTGATGGACAAACTGAGGTAGCAAATATAATACTCACTACTTTGTTGCGTGCAATTATTCAAAAGAACTTGAAAAACTAGGAGAATTATTTGCCTCATATAGAATTTGCATATAATAGGACTGTAGATTCAATTACATCCTATTCTCCTTTTGAAATTATTTATGGGTTTAATCCTATAATGCCTCTTCATATCTTACCTTTGCCATGTAATGAGAAAATTAACCTTGATGGCAAGAAAAAAGGTTGAGTTTGTGTAGAAGTTGCATGTAAGAGTTCAGGTCAATATTGAATAGAAAAATTAACAGTATGCAAGGCAAGCCAACAAGGACCGCAGAAGAGTTGTATTTGAACCCAATGATTGGGTTTGGGTACACTTGAGGAAATAAAGGTTTTCGAAACAAAGAAAATCAAAGTTGTAGTCACGTAGAGATGGACCTTGTCAAGTGCTCAAGAGAATTAATGATAATGCTTACTAAATTGATTTGCCAAACTTCTATGGCAATCATGTGAGTGCTAACTTTAATGTTTTGGATCTATCCTTGTATGATGTTACAGATTTGAGGACGAATCCTCTCAAGGGGGGAAGGAATGATGGAGTCTATGGGTGGATTCAAGAGTAGAAGAGGACTGCTCCAAAAGATCCACTTCAAACAATAGGAGACCCATTAACTAGAGGCAAAACCAAAGTTATGAAAGAAGCTTTACAAGGTTTGATTAGAAACTTACAAGATAATGAGCCCAAGATGTTCAAAGAAGAGACATTATTGCCATTGGGTCAGAAGAGAATTGCTATATTGATCCAGATCCAATATGCTGATATGGCCTAATTAGAAGAATAACCCAACCACTTAGAATAAGTTTAGGATAAATTATACTCCCTCCGTTTTGCTATATAGTGCATTTTTTTTTGAGAAATTAATATTTCATAATATAGTGCACTTTACGGATTACGTAGTATAATTTTTTTCTCTTTCCAAGATTGCCCTTAATTAATAAACCCAAATATTTATTTATTATTAAAATATTTCATTCCCAAAGCATTTAATGAGGGTAATTTGAGAAAAGATGGGAAATTTTGTTAGTTATTAATTATTGTCTTGGTCTGAGTGCGGTAGTTAAAAGTGCACTATAAACTGGAACGGAGGGAGTATTTTATTTTAATTTTTAATTTGAAGTATTTTATTTATCTTATTCTTTTTGAATTTATTTGATTTAAATTATGATAAATAATTGGTGGTTTCCTATCTGTAATTAAAGGAATCAATCATAACTTTAAATTTAATTTAATTTAGTTTGAATTATATTAGATAAAACTTATCATTCTCTAATTGAATTAGGAGTCAGAGTAGGAATTAATAGTTTACTCCTCTATTTAAGAGCATCCATTATAATGTTTCTCTTCACATCAATGAAATTAATTTTCCTAATTAGTAAGGTATCACCAGTTCTTCGTGTTCTTTCTTATAATACACCTGATTTATCAAGAGAGTGATATACTCTTGTGGCATCTTTCATAACTAGAGTTCTGAGGTAAATTCTCATTAGATTCTAATTTGATCAATTTATTTGAGTCAAGTTTCTACATTGCTATTCTATGTATTTTTTGGGTTTCTTAAACAGGTTCCTTAAGGGGTCCACATCATGGTCCATCAATCAGGCCATGATAAGAAGATTAATATTGGGTGGAAGAGTTTGGATGATTGATGTCGTTGCACCATTATGTTGATGAGTTGATAATGTTAAGAGAGATGAGAAGATAATACTTTAATAAACAAAGAAGAAGCTTCATGATTGGTTGAATAAAGAACCTAATTATTTAATTAATTTAAGTATTACCACCACGAATAACTGTGTGCTTCCACTCTTCAATGTTACTTTCCTCATTCTTAATGCTCCCTTCTTTAAGCAAACAACCTAATATTTGGAGTTAAATTGAACTCTAACTAATCTGAATTGAATTGGATCGAGCCCAAAGATGAGCCGCTTTTCCAAAGGTTGCATCTTCTACCTACGTGCGGTCTCAAACTTAAAATATCATATTTAATCAAAATATAGCATCTTCCGCTAGAACCAACAACTTGTCGATCTTATCTCTTCCAGCAACCAAATTGAAAGCTACCTTATTATATTCTTTTCATATAAAAGTATAAATGAGTTGAGTTTTGATGGTTTATTAGCGTTAGATTAAGCTTCACAATTCAAAAAACACATTTGTAAAGTAATTACTCACCATTACAGTTCTCACATAAAAAAATGAAAATTAGAAATTAATTTAAAATGAGATGGAATCCACATTCTTGTAAAATACTCCTTCTAATTCATAAAAATTATCTTTTTAGGATTTTTTAAATGTTTCATAATATTTGCCACATTAAAATTTTAATACAATATTAATTAATTATTTTATTATTTTATCCTTATTAATATCAAATATATAATTTAAGAGAGCATTTAAATTATAGATATTTTAGTAAAAGACTATTACAGTTTATAATATTTTAGATAATTTAATAATTTTTTGTCTATATAAAAAATTCTAAAAAAATAATTTTTATGAATAAAAGAAAATATTAGTTGTATTGATCCTTACCTATGAATAACCTATTTTGGTCCCTAACTATTTTTACTTTTTAATTAACATATGGTGTGACCTGCACGGAAACCCCCCCCTCTCCCCGCGCCCCCCTCCCTTCTCTCTAGGGCTGTGCAACGGGCCTGTCGGCCCGGTCATTTCGGGCCGGGCCAAAAAGAGAAAAGAATAAACTGAAGGAGGACCGGGCCGGGCCGGGCCGCGGGCAAGCAACATGCCCGTCCCGCCCAGCCGGCCCGGTATATATATATATATTTTTCCCAATTTTCTCATATTTTTTTATTTGTTAAAAATATTGAATAATTTTATATAATTGTTTTTCCTTCTTATACCTTATGTAATAAATTAATTTTATAATTATAATAGATATGTTTTATTATTTCAATTTTTAATTTTATTTCAAATTTTAAATCTATTTCATCACTTAATATTATATAAAATAAATAATGTATAATTATTGAGTATTTATAATTTTGATAAATATTACTTTTTAACCTAATATTATTTTCTCTAAGAATATATTTTAAATGAAACTAATTATATTTTTATTAAAAAATTAAATTAATTAATTAATTTATTATTTATTTTTTTTAGACCAGGCCAAAACCCGGCCTGGTATTGACCCGGTCCCGACCCGGTGAAGGACCGGGCCATACCGGGCCGGGCCACTGGCCGATTTTCTCAACCCGGGGGTTGTTTCGGGCCGGACACCGGGCTGAGGTGATGCCCGGCCCGTGCACACCCCTACTTCTCTCTCAACAGCGAATAAAACAAACAATCATTTAATTAATTAATTAAATTAAACTAAATGGCAAGGGCACGCCTTATCATAATAATCCAACAAAAAGCATCGCTTGCAATATTCGCAGTCAACGATTCCTCTCACCAACTATTTCCCCTGCTTCTGAAATCATGCTTCTTCATCTCCGATATTCTTTTTCATTTTCCTACTTATCGGGTGTAAGTTCGTTGAGAGTTGTTTATTCTTTTTTTTATATTTTATTTTCTAATTAATATGTCAAATAATGAATTATTTTTTTTAAAAATAAAACCCCAGATATACATATATAATGAAGAGAAAAAAAATCAAATTCTTAAGAATTAATTTGAACCCTCCGATGAACTACTCTTCCTGTTCCAATTATTATTAGTAGTTATATATAAACTTGTTTTATTAATTCCCTCTCAAATTTCAGTTTTCAGAGGCAATATTTTTTTACACTTACCTCAAATGGAAAGACAACTACACCCTCATATTCATAAAAATTGTTATTTTAGGATTTTTGAGATGTTTTACAATATTTATCACTTTAAAATGTTAATGCAGTATTAATTACTTGTTTTACTATTTTATCTTTCATTAATCAAATTTACTCCCTCCGATCCATATTAAAAGACATTTTATATGACAAGTTTCTGAATCTAAAATATAGGGTGTTGGATACTTTTATTCACATTCTACCCCTATCTTTAATTTTTCCCTACTTCTTAATTATAACCTTATAATAATAATATAATAAGTATTTAATAAGGATAAAATAGAAAATGTTGGTACTTTTTACATTGATTTCAAGTAAAAAAGTGTTTTTTTAATATACATGTAATTGATAAAAATGTCTTATAATGTGAATCGAATAGAGTATAATTTAAAAGAGCATTTAAATTAAGGATATATTGGTAAAATAATATTAAAATTTATAACTTTTTAGATCATTTAGTAACTTTGTGAAAAACCCTAAAATAACGATTTTTATTAAGCGGCGGGAGTAATGCACAACTGAATTATTATTCTTTTGTAATTTGTTTTCTGCATGTCACTTTAATTAGTTGCGTCATGTATTATCTAGACACATTAATTTAAGGAGAAATTACAATTTATGACCAGCATCTCAATTTAATTGTAAAGTAGGACCAACTGTTTATTTAATCATAAAAATAGACCAACTTTTTAAAATTCAATATAAAAAATGAAATTACTAAAATACCCACAGATGTTATCTCTGTTCTCGCCATCGCCAGTCAACGGCCACTGGCAATTGGTCAACACCTACAAGTGATTGATCAACAGCCGCGGTGACCTATCAACATTGGTCAATAGCCGCTGGTGGCTGGTCAACGGCATCTAGTGACCAGTCAACTTACACCAAAAAATATCTTATAACTTCTTTTTTTAGATTTTGCAACTTGCATATTCTAAATTTGCAACTTAGTGTTCAAATTTTTATTTTATAATTTCTTTTCCAGAATTTACAACTTTTTTACTCTAGATTTACAATTTATTTTTCAAACTTTTGTTATGAATTGTTTCAGTGCTTTTGCAACCTCTTTTTCAGATTTTGCAACTTACTTACTTTGAATTTGTAACTTGTTTTCCAAGTTTTATTATAAATGGTTTCAATATTTTATAACTTATTTACTTTGAATTTGCAACTTGTTTTCAAAGTTCTTACTATTAATTATTTTAATGTTGTTACAACTTATTTTACATATTTTGCAACTTATTTTCTCTGAATTTGTAACTCGTTTTCCAAATTTTTACTATCAATTGTTTTAGTAAATTTTTTTACTAGTTGCAAAATATGTAAAAGAAGTTGTAAAAGCACCAAAAAAATTCATAGTAAAAATTTGAAAAATAAGTTGTAAGTTCAAAATAAGTAAGTTGTAAATTTAATAAAGGAAGTTGCAAACACTGAAATCATTTATAATAAAAACTTGGACAACAAGTTACAAATTCAAAGTAAAAAAGTTACAAAATCTAAAAAAGAAGTTGCAAAAGTATTGAAACAATTTATAAGAAAAATTTGAAAAATAAATTGTAAATTTATAATGAAGAAGTTGAAAATTATGGAAAAAAAATTACAAAATAAAAATTTGAAAACTAAGTTGCAAATGTAAAACTAGTTACAAAATCTAGAAAAAAAAGGTTGTAAGGTATTTTTTCCAACGAACGTTGACCGGTTGCCAGGAACAATTGGCCGGTCACCGGTAATGGTTGATCGGTGTTGACCGGCCGCCGACAATAGTTGGTGAGTGTTGACCAGTCACCGGTAGCCATTAACCGGCAATAGTGGGGGTTAATATAACACCTAAGGGTATTTTGATAATTTCATATTTTGATATATTTAATTTTAAAAAGTTAGTTCATTTTTGTGATTGAATGAACAATTGGTCCCATTTTATAATTAAATTGAGATGTTGGTCTTGAATTGTAATTTCCCCTTAATTTAATCACGTGGTTACTGAACTGAACACATATATACATAATACGCTCTCTCTCAGTCTCACTCAGAAAAACTTTGGTCGATGAGTATTAGGCAAATGTATGATTTGTTGGATTTGATATGAATATATCTTAAGAGGTAGAACTCTTCCCAAGATCACCCTCAATATATTGGGTATTTATGTAATAATGCTAATAATAAAAGAAAACTTCACACACATGTAGCTCATTTCAAAGGTAAAGCTAGCCTTCACAGAAGAACCCTTCCATGTTTGATTAGATAAAGCATAACCATTGAAATTAAATTACCAAGCATTTTGGTGTTATTGCTATGAATGAATTTACTTCGAAATAGCTATATTATTATATTTATATAAATATTTGTATCCCACATGGCACATAAACTAGTCTTTACATTAGTTGGGTTCAAAAGACACTCATATATATATATAACCATTAATTTATATACAGACCACTAATTAATTCCATTGTAAAAATTTAAACAAGCTAACTATTTTGCCGAGTTTACAAAATTAGTGCTTCTGGCCCTCAAACATGGTATTAAATTGTTTGGCAATTAATCTATATATATATATATATAGATACACACACACACATATCACTATTTGCATGGTTCACAAAGTTAATTATGACTACATTGTTCAATGAATTGAGAAGTCCATTACGAATTTATAATTAACCAAAGCAATAATTCCCAGCTTTCTGATGGAACCTTTTACACAAATGAACCCCTTTAACTTATAGATCAACAATTGATTAATTAATATACTAATTTCCCATAGATATATGAATGCAGTTGGCTAGTTGGAACGTTTGTGAGAAGCCATCAGTGCGCGCACACACACACACACATATAAAGCAGATGTATATGTGTAAAGCTGAACTGAAACTCTATAACTTTCAAAAGTCGTTGATTAATTTTCGCGTCATTGTCGTAAAGTTAAAGCTCATTGAAACACCAATATTCTGGGGTTCATAAACTCCACTAAACACCGTCTAGTAATTCACGGCATGTGTTAATTAATTAAAGGCCATTCCATGGAAACTCACCAACACGTTTAGATGATTTTTCTTTTTTCTTTTTGCCTACGGATTATTAATCATTAATAATTCGTTAATTAAATTATATATTAATAAAAAGCTTAAATGACAGTCTTAAAATACATGTAACAAGATCGAATCGCCCAAGTTGTGAAATTTCAAGTCCTTATTAGACATATAAAAAAGAAAGAATTTATGTGTGATTGATGTGTGTGTGTGAGAGTGTGTATTTATTCATTTGAATATATGTTTTGAATTTTGCGAAGCGTCTCTGAAGTCTTCAAGAAAGACAGTGTTATCCCTTTAGAGAGAAGAAGAGGAGGAAGAAATGAATGAAAAGGAGTCCATGAGGGAGAAAGAGAGAAGTTGGGAGACGGTGATATATAGGAGTATTGTATAGTGGAACAACTTTAGTTAATAGGATGCTTATCTTAATCAAGTCTTTTTATATTGAAGAAATGGAACCCACTATGGAGTCCAAAGTAAACAATTACTAGCTAGTAAAGTTAATGCAAAGAGTAAGGACCACGATTACGGAGAGAAGAAAAAAATATTAATTTAATAAATTTGGTCATTAAATTAATTCCATGTGAAGAGCACCCTATTGCTTCGAAGAAAGGTAGCACGATGGTGCATGTTGTCTCAGTGTTTCACAAGCCACTTTTCACTGAAAGTGGGTGGGAGATGTTGCAACTCAACTCAACTCAACTCAACTCTTGTCCTTCGTGGAAAGCCAATCCAAAGCAACCTCTGAAATTTAATCTTAATTAATTAATTCAAAACCTCATATATTCACCTTCCAATTATTTTAAGCCCTAATTGGCCGACCAAACTGAGGTCGCCATGTGATGGACTGTGATGGATTTGGAACCTTTCTACTCATTTATATCCTCCTACTATCTCCCTACTTCTTCCTTTCTCTTTCTTCAAATTAAAAACTTTACAAACTATTGCGTACCATAATGTCAACGATTTTGCATCCAATCCAATTTTTTTGTTGGTAGAAAAATGATATATTCAATTTAAACAAATTATTCTCGACCAATCGATTTGAAGTTTATATGTTTTTCATTGAAAATAAAAAGTTTTTTTTTCTTGGACAGATCTGAATCAAGCAAATTAGTGACTCAACCATTAGATTCTAGTTAGAACAATTGTTATTTTATGTCCAAAAAAAAAAATAAGAGAATCGATTTTCTTTTTCCCTTGCTTCACTTTAGTTGGGAGGTTCATACATGGTGGCCCTTGTTCCTTAGAGTCAATCTTAATCTCTTCATTTTATATTCTCTGAAATTTGAATTCATTGACTTCTCCTCACTTACCTAAGGCCATTTGCTCCATAACTTAAGGGTTAATTAAATATAAATAAGTTTAAGTAGGGTTCACTTTAATTGATGAATGATTATTAAAAGATCATTGCCAACGAAAATTGAACTGGAGAATATCTATGGTCCATCAGTTCAGTTGGATCCTACCAAAACTTAAGGTCATAATTTTTAAGGGCAACGCATTTTAATCAGTAATCCAATTTAATTAGTTATCCATCAGAAATAACAAGGATAGAAATGAAAACTGATGGCAGTTCAACTGTTTTTTTTTCCTTATTTTATATAAATCTTGTTTAGTTTCGAATTTAGACGTAGATAATTGATAAGTCAAACTTGCATTCTGATCGTGATTTTCTATAAATTGACAAAAACATCATGTTAGGACTTAACCATTAGTTCAGTTACAAAGGGGAAAATAACGTAACTTAAATTTGATCATGCTAAATCTTGTACTTTTTATGTGTATGAGTTTTATATTTGTAATATACATATTTAGATTTGTGGTATTGATTTCCTTTAATCTTTTTTTAAATATAAAGTAAATATATAGGTTGATGTGCCAAGAGAAAAATATTAGCCAGAGGCCTTAAAGAATTAAGTTCCAACATATTTGGAAGTGCAATTATTTTTTTCAATTTAGAAACTTCTATGACCAAATTTTAAAAGATTTTAGTAATTAAATTGTACTTTGCTGGATGGAGCTTAGAGAAATACTTCTAATAAGAAGTTAAATAATATAAAGAACACTAGCTGCTATGAGACATTGGTTTCGATATCTATGATAAAAAGGGAATATTTTCCTTAAAAAAATGGACTTGGAAACCATAAATTACAAGAGTTGTTTACTACATGGTTGTTTAAGTTATCAATGAAAAGTGTTTTGTTTTGTATTTAAAAATTAGGTTTTGCCTTTGAAATTGGCATATGGAAGGTATGAACGTTATAGTAGAACTGAATAGATTAATGGGAACAAAGAAAACACTATGATTTCATTTCAGACATATTATTTATATATAGATACGTTTACATATAGATATGTTTCAAGATATATAAACACACTTGTGATAGTGTCACAATATTGCGAATGATCTGCTTTTGGATAATTTAATTTGCTTTATAAACAAAAGATAGATTAAGCCACTTGAGATATAAAAACTGTGGTTAATATTTTAATTAGTATATATTCTTAATTCACTTACTTATTCTTTGATAAAGGATATATATAGATTGTGAGGAAGATTTAGTCCCATATATTCATATATATATTTCTTGTCGTTGCGCCGTCATGTCAAAGCAACTTACGTGAATATATATAATTTATTTATGGGTTATTGTTATTACTATTATTATAATTATTATCCAGGACTGCGCTAAGAATTCACTATATATATAGTCTCTTAAATGATCAAACCCGATATTCCCCACATCTTATGTCAATTTATGCGACTGCTGTATCTTAAAATATAAATAATTAAATTAATTGAGGAGTAAGTGTATGATGAAACCTTCTATAACAATTGTGTTTTTCATGGTTAATTGTATATCAAATATTCTTTCTTTAATGATTAAATAATCAAATTTTTAAATCATTAAAATGACAATTTCACTTCTTTTAATTTCTCAATTACCTAAACTATCCTCCCAATTAATCAAATATTAATTTCACAAATATGCCATAAATAAAAAAAGTGAAAAATTGGTGCTTGCTCATGTACTCTTACGGTTTGGGCTGTACAAATTTTTTGTTTTTTCGCCCATGAGCATTTCACAAGATTGAACTCATTGAATATATTGGAGAGAGAAAAATACTCAAAAGATAAGAAATTGACAATCATGAAATGAAATTGTGGATCCCGTTTAAGACGTAGCTTGGCGTACTTTTCCTAATTTTTAGGAAATTCGTGTTTAATTTTGTATTTAAAAAAAAGTAAATTATTTTTTAAATAAATATATCATCTTTTAATGTTAAAGATGTATATGTTCTTTTTATTTCATAATGTTTAAAGAAATTAAAGATTTTTTTAGGAAAAAATATTATAAAACATTTGAGAAATATAACTTTCTTAAATTTTAATCGAAAAACAGAAACTTTTTAAATTAAATCTAACTTTTTGATAACTTCTAAATTCATTTTTTAACTAAGTAACAGTAATTGATCTACTTTTTGTAATTTTTCCCTTACTTTTCTGCACTAAACGAACTTAGTTTTCAATTGAAGTCAAGAGAGTGATTGCCGTTTTTGAAGAAAAGAAAATTTAGAAGAGGTTTCTAGCTTGGAGAAGAACAAAGGAAGGCCCATCTCACCGAAAAAAAAAATTAAGGTCGGTCTTGGTCATAACAAAGGTCCTGATTTGGTTTTCATCTGGGGGGATGAGGAACATGTTCATCTCTCTGAAAGTTTTATTTAGCTAGTTTAGAGTTTAGTTTAATTTTTAATTAAATCACGTTTTCAATTAAAATTTGAAATTTATTTTTATTTTTAAAATTAAAAAAAAATTAAATGCAACCTAGATATTTCGAATCCAATGATCTTAGATAAAAGACCAATAGGATATTCATCCCTCACTAAATGCATATTAAACAATCCAATCACTCACAACAAACAATCAAAACCAAGCACTATTTTTGCTGCACAAGTTAGTAAATAACTACGTTTTTTAACCATACTGCACAGGGTTTGATTCTGAATTCTATATATAGAAAATGTTTTGTTAAGAAAGATAAAATTTATTTAAGTGATATCTATATCTCGAAAAGGATTAATTTTTTACTATTGACTAAGGAATATTCTTGGTGTAAATAGAAAAAATACCAAACATTATTTTCCCAAAAGCATGTTAGAGTTACGCTAACCTACCGAAACCGTGAAAGTACGATGAACATTTACTGAATTCATTTGACCAATCAGATGAAAGAGGTATACAGGTTTGAGTTTAGGCCCAATATCAAATTGAATTATATGGCAGATCCACACATCGAAAGGATAGCAGAGTTTCCTTTTGGGCCGAAGGACATAACAATGGGCTCATCATTAAGTCGAATTAAATAGTATTTTGACTTGATGGGCATTGAATGATAATTAAGAAAAATAAGGATAACAAGATATTAACTCTCTCAAGCCAAAAACCCAAAAAAAAAAAAATACTCTTTCCTCAAATAGGTCATACTCATAGATCATTCCCTTTGACCACCAACCACGCGCGCGCACGTATATGTATCCACGCCCACAAATTTTTAGAGATAGAGATTTTAAAATATAAATTATTTACATATTTAATTTTTTTTTTTTATTTTCAATTTATGATAAATCCCAATTAAAGTGGGTACTTTAGTTTTTTTTTAAAGGTAGAAAGAAATTAAAAAAGATAGTAGTAATTAAGATAGGATAATTTAATGAAGATAATTTTAAATAGATAATAATTTTTTAAAAAATTAAAGTATACAACTAACTTTAATAACTTTTCTTAGTAAAAATAAAACAGTTAAATATAACTTATATTTTAAAATAAAAAAAAAGATATATACCTTGTAATAATTAATAATATATGTATACCTTATATATTTTTCTTCTTAAAATATCTTATTCAAGAATTCTCTCTCACCTGATCTTTTCCTAAGGAATCATTTACTACTTTTTTTTAAATAAATAAAATAAAATTATATTTAAAAAATAAATAGTATAAGAGTAAAACTTGGATAATAACAGGCCCAAAACCTAAAACTAACAACACAAAATACCTGAACTCAATAATATCAAATACTCTAAATAAGAAAGGAAGAGTATGACCAGCTACCACAACAAAAAACAACAGAGAAAGAGAAGAAAACAACATAAGCCGATAGCACCAAGAACCAGTGCTACCAGCTACCATCTACCACCACCACCACAACGGAAAACAATAAAACTATCAATGATATCAACAAAGATGGGGTTTTAACAAACTACTATATCGATCCTATACCTTTTATTGGCAAGGAAGCCACAAAAACCCTAAGAGATGAAGGGGGTTTTGAAAAATCCTCCGAACAAAAGCCACACAATGAAAGAAACTAATCTAGGTAGCAGAAATTAATAGATAGACCAGCAAGTGCCTTCCCATCTGCTCTTTATCCGGTGATTTGCGAAGATCTTCAGCCATTAGACACCAAGTACCTTTGCAAATCACAAATCTACCACCAATCGTCACCACCACACCAAGACGACGCAAAGCAAAAGGAAGGAAAGTCAAACATGTAGTACAAGAGCTTGGACACTCCCCCACCGATGAACACTGTGACAGGAGATGCTGAGATAGAAACTCGCATGCAGGTGAAAAGGAAGGCTCCCCCGGCAAGGAATCACTTGCTAAATGATTTCAGGTTTGTACATGACAAATTATCTCACTCTGTTAGCGGGCAAGGGTCTTGAAAATGTTGTAGACATAAAAATGAAATTTTTGTCCGGGAAAAAAGCAATTTTGTAATTCCTAATTCTAATATTGTGTATTTCCCATATCGAGCTTAACCTAGATAATTGCCAAAACTAATCTAATTAAGTAAAATTAGGTGTAATTTCTTTCAATTTATCAGAGTAAATACTTAAATATATAGAACATGAACGAATTATATTATAAATAAATAAATAAAACACCAATTTTGGCTGAAAAATTATTCCCATAATCAGAATATTTACAGTAATTCTACACTAGATAGAAAGATTTATCTTTCTTGCTACTTGAAACTCGGACGCCTATGGATTAGATTACCACCTCAAATGAACAGTAACAAAAGAAAAAAACAAAGAACTGAGTTGTGACACATCACTAACCCATATTCCAATGAATGAATGAGCAACCTTTCAATCATTGGAAACTCCATTAATCAGAGCTTAACCTCATCATTGATCGAAACTCATCAAAATCCACAAAGCCATCTCCGTTCTTATCAACGCCTTGGATCATCCTCTTGCACTCTCTGATGCTGCAATCCCTCCACCCCAAATTCACCATCACTCTTCGCAATTCCTTCGCTGATATCAGACCGTTCCTGTCACTGTCAAATATCATAAACGCATCCATCAGTTCTTCGTCTTCTTCCTTCTCTTCACGTCCATTACTTAACGACCCCTTCATCACCACCATCATAAACTCCTCCAAGTCCACGAAGCCATCTCCGTTGAAGTCCAACACTCTCACTATCCCTTCAGCTTCCTTCGCAGCAACTGATCCGTTCTTATTGTTCTCCGTGTGTCCGAGGCATACGAGGGCGTCGCCAAGCTCGGAGGCTGATAATTTGCCATCGCCATTGGTATCAATGAGCTTGAAAACTTGCTTGAACTGGTTAGACACACCTATGTCCCTGAAAGAGTCGGAAGAAAATAATGGTCTTCTTCTTGGTCTTGTTATGGGGTTGTGATGGAAGAGGAATCTGGTGTTGCGATGGAGGAAAGTGAAGCAGTTGGTGAAAGGATCGATCATAGCTGGATTGGTAAAGCTGGGGTGTGTATGATAGGAGTGGTAGGTGTGTGTGCGTGTGAACGAGTAGATAGATTAGGAGTTGACGTTTGAGTAACTGTATGGGAAACCTTTTTGGTGACCTTGTAATATTATATTTCTTTTAAAGTCTTTTGTGGAAAATAACTAACTAGGCCCTTTGTTTGAAACAAAACTTGGGTTCCTTTATTTTATACCTCCAAATCCATCTCCTAAGTGTTATATAAAATTGAGTTAATTTCTTTTTATATATTTATGTCTTCACAAGAAAACTTTGGGAAAAAAACCATTTGATTAAAAATTCAGCTTTAATTTTGTAGCAAAAAAAAAAATCAGCTTTAATTCGATAAGGATGGGTTTGGAGCTTTAATTGTTGAGGTTGAATAAGTCTTGTTTGATGGCTGGAGAGGAGGAAGGAGATTCATACGAATGACACAAGGTGTGTGCCGGCAAATTGATATTTCACTATTGCTGCCAAAAAATCTATTTTGTTTTATAGTCTATCCTGGACTGAATCGTTGGCAAGCTTTGTTCTACTCTTTCATGGTTGCTTTTGGATTTTCTCAACAACAACGTCACGGCCATCTTAAACGGGTTCTTGTGGGACCCAAACTTATAAATCTCACTTCCATCTCTTTTCTTTTTCCTGCGATCACCCCCAAAAAAAAAACCATTATTTCTTATCCATCTAGTTTACTTGATAAAGCCCATCGTATCTAGATTTGATCCCAAGTTTGACAATGCTTCCGTGTTTATCTTTAATAAAACACTACAATTATTAAGACTTTTAAAAAAAGAAAAATCTATTATTGCTTGAGACAATAAGTGCAACCTCCACTTGTATGTAGACTTTATCAACGTAATATACATCATGACCCATAATGTTACATTATAGGTGTACCAACAGCTTGTTGCCACACATCTGAGGGATCAGGATCCTCTCCCTACATCGTCTCAAGCCATCTCTCCATACACGATATCTATCGTCCATCTATCATTCACATGGGAAAAATTACCAAAACATTCCTTTTTATTTAATAAAATAGTGTTGATTTCTTAGTAAAATGTGCTCGAGCTGATTTCTTTCTTTATATATATATACACATATACACGGTCAAAAGATGACTAATGAATCTGAATTTTTTTTTTCAAGAGAAAAAGGTTGAAGGTATAATCTAATAAGTTAATAATAGTATCAAAATAATTAATTAACCAAGTAGGAATAGATTTTAAATTCTCTGTAATTATAAATTAACTGTACAAATTTTATTGTGAGAAAAAAAGTGTAATAAGAAATAAAATAAATAATTTCATTTTAATGTCATTTTTAAAAAATGTGTAACTGTATGAATATAGGCAATCTATTTTAATTCAAAAAAACAAAGATATATCTAATGTTGGAATATTTATTAAATATTAATTAATACTAATTAATTATTTGATTAGTTATCCCATTTTAATTGTCCTAAGATTATTCTGTCTAATATCAAAATTGTCAACTTTTTAATAGCATATCAGCATTGTTTCATTAAATGAAAAAGAACATTTTGGTAATTTCCCATGTGGATAGTAGATGGACGGTAGATATTGCGTATGGAGAGATGGCTTGAGACGATGTAGGGAGAGGATCCTGATCCACATCGGAGCCAGTCACAACACATCATACAAATTAAATTTTCTATGTTTACTCATTTATGTATTCAGAAGAAAAGACAAAAAATAGCTCTACACACACATAACTTACTTATATATTTATTATTTTTTATTCCAAAGTATAACATATACATATATACTTTTTTTTTTGGGTAATCTACATTTATACATCCATACTTCTATAGACTATCTGAATTGCAGAGAACTCCGCGATCATAACATCCATAAACTATAAAAATCAATTAGCCCAATTCTATTCACCCAAAAGAAAAATCTATCAATTTGTGTTGTACATAGCAAGCTCGTGTATTCCGCATCTCGTGGAAACTCATCTGTACAAGGGGACCAATTTTGTTTGTGTCACTCAAACCATATATTATTTGCCACATATATATATATATATATATATATATATGTATGTATGTATGTAGGTAACAGAAGTCAACGTATCAAGAAAATCTCAAGTTTTAAGTATCATTCCACAGTAAGAACGGTTCTGCAAAGCTCAACGTCAAAAATGAGGAAATTGTAATTGTATGCAGACAACATTAAACCACCTTTGTCGATACAGAATTCAGATTGGAAAAGGCAGGCTTCTAAATACAGAAGCTTTGGGAGGTACAGCTAAAAGAAAACCACTACCATCTTTTCACATACTCCTATCAAACTATACCTGAGAAAGTAGAATCAAACGAGGAGCAAATATAAACAAAAATTCATAGACAAAAAATACCCTACGTCTTGATATGCAAGGCCAAGATCAATTTGAACGAAGCAAAACAGGACCGACTGTTAAACTAAGCATATCACTGAGAGCCACCTGGACCTCATTTGAACCATGTTCGCAACTTATCAAGTTCGAGAGAATCGGGAAAAAATGAGCCAAGTTCCTCTCGAAAGAAGTATCTCCCAAACTACATACAGCCTGAAGAGTAGCCACGACAAGAGGTGCACGTGCAGCTAATTCTCTTCGCTTGCCAGAGCCTGAAGGTATTAACCAATGTAGCTGTCCACCATGAGAAGATTCAGATGTTCGTCTAAAACCTGCAATCTCAATATAAAATTCCAAGACCTCTTGACAAAGTCGAACAAGATGAGTTTCAACCTCAGCCTCCTCATAGTTAGGAGGCCTGTCCTCAATAAGGTTCTGTAAAAATGTCAGGCATATCTGGTAGGACTCATTCTCAAGGCGTAACAGTGGCGGATCTTGCATTTGGGTCATAGAGCCAAACTCTTGAAGCTTTGAACGTAAACTATTATTGCTGTTAATCTTATGAGCGTGTAATGCCACATCGTGCAAGGCACCAAATAGCACTACCATGTTTTTTGCTGAAAGGTGAGACCGATACATGTTATAGATCTCCATCACCGCCTGCCAATTCCAGGAAGGGTTAACATTCCCTTTCAATAAACAAACGCATGTCTTTTACTGGTATGCATGATTGAGATAATGCATATTAATATGTTTTCAAAACAAAGCATGTTTATATACACTCCCAAGGTCAAACAAGTTTAGTAGCACAAAATCAGTGTTAACTAAACAAAAATAAAAAACACAAGATCTTGATCACATGTACACGAACATTAAAAGTATCTGACAAAATACCTTCTAAAGCCCATCTAGGACTACAATGAATTATTTTGAAACTTCTTTTCAAACGGAGTTTCTTAAAGAGTATTACAACCAAAAAAAAATCATACTTGCCAAAATCATCAAATAAACAAATTTGTCACCAATATTGTGTTTGACTAATCTTTCAAAGACAGAACTTTTTACTTCCGAATAACTTAAAAAAGACATAGACATGACCTTGCATAAAACTAACTGAAGAGTGGCCCTAGAGTAAGATATGGGAGGGTAAGAGTAGAAGGTGATATTGGTGCTGTCAAGACAAATCCTTCAATGTACCCAAAAAAATAAGAAACTCCGAAATTAATATTGGTTCAGTGGATTAATGATTTTAAATATTCACCATGGTTGGTTTAAAATTTAATATAATTAAAATATAAAAAATAAAATCACAATAAATATACAAAACATTTACATCAAAATAAATAATATGTGTGTACACAATCAAAATCAAATTAAAAAAAAAATAAGAGGTTGCGGCAAAGTTTTAAGTGTGTGAAAAGAGGACAACTAGGTCAAAATGGGATTTGTTTGAAATTAACTAGTGCAATTTTCTGATCCCTTACGATTGAACAGAAACTGCTTCCAGTACTACTTTAAAGCTTATTTGGATTTCAGCCAAACACCAAAAAAAAGAAAAACAAATGAAAAAATGAAAAAAGGTACTTTCTCAAAAATAAGCATGTCCAATGGGTTCTAACTAGTGCATTTTTTATATTACATTATTCACTATGGACTCTGCATTCTTTTCTGCAAAGCATTTTAACCATGTTTGGAGCAACAAAACGAGAATCTACCTGAATCAATAAAAGCTGAACAGCAGCTCGACATTTTGCATCTGATAAATATGCATAAAGACGACAAGTCCTCTGCCTTTCTAAATCATCACCAGGAGAGCCAGACTCAGCATGTTCATCATCCTGTTCATCAGCTATTGAATCATGTTCATGATGTCTAGCCAATAACTCTCCATTTTCAAGGAATGAGAAGTCAGCAAGTGTTGCATTTGCTGCTTCTTTCAGTGACAAAACCACCTCTAACCACTTTTCTTCAGAAAACAGCTCCCCAGCATTACTCATTAAACGAACAAATGCAGCAATACCAATGCCTGCTAGGCTTTGATGAGGGCGCTTTATAAAGCTTACCAGGAGCATCAGAACCTTCTTCAAAAGTGGATTGACTGTATCATAAAATTTAACAAAAAGATCCACCACCAATTGGAGGGCCAATGTGCATGTCTCATAAAGCCATGCATCTTGATCAAGCTCACCTTCAATCTCCACTTCATTCCCTAGTGCACTACTTCCTGAAGGATCAATAGCATGGCGCACATAATCGAATATGGGAAATAGAACTGATTCAAATACCTTTTCCCATAAACCTAGGGAAAAGAGGTGGCCATGGTTACGTAAGGTTTCAAACAGCACTTGCAAGGCACTCTTTCTTATCTCAGGCCTTGGATCAAAGCTAAGTTCAGACAAACCTGCACATATTTACAACAATTAATAATTATGTTTTCAAAAGCTAAGCTCCTTTTAAAAGATAAAAAAAGGTTCACTCTGATCATGTCTAAGAAGCCTAAAATATACTCACCAGCCAATAAAGGAAACCAAAAATAGAGGTGATCATCCTTGTCAGGCACCTCTCCAGTATCATGTTTCCCCTCTTTCCCTGTTCGAGGTGAAGGTGAAGAAATCTTTCCAGATGCTTCCTTGTCCTTATTCCTTGAAGAAGCACCAAGATCTCCTTCCGCTAGTTTTGTTGCACAAAACCGGAGAAAAGCAATGGCATTTAGGCTAATCTCTTTGTTAAATCTACTATTGGTGAAAGCAATAAGACAATTCACACAATCTGTGAAGGTGGTGGTTTCAGTCTCAGTGATGTAAGGAAAGTAATCTCGAATAATCTTCTCAATTATTTCAAAAGACAAGAGCACAATGTTCTTGTGGTCATCATAAGCTGCTGTTGTGAATACCTGAAATCAAACCCACAAGCAAAAAGTGAAACGAGGGATACTTCATCAGACAACAAAACCACAAATTGTGTTCAGATAGAAGCTCTCTTAAAACAACAGGCATTGATCAGCTTTACCATGAACATGCTCTTCCATCCTGATTTGACGTTGTTGACCCGAGATAAAACCATTTGAGAAACACATCTGATAATCAGTTCTCTAATTTCAACAGCACTACTCTTTCGCATAACAATGACGAAAGGCTTCATAAATTCATTTTGAAAATTATAATTAGCCAACTCTTCCCGTTCTAGAAACTTCATTGACAACTGACGCAAAGAATCCATTGCAAAAATTGCAATTGAAAGGTTTCCAGAACAGCCTATGTTTACAAAGAAATCCGAGAGAACATGCCAGATGCTAGACCAAACAAGCCTGATGCGGTTCATATTATAGTGCCTGTCACGCAATAATCATACCAAAACAATAGAATGTTAAAAGGAGTGTATAAACATCAGGTCAAACATAATATACCCAATCCCCTGCCCCAACTTATTTCTATTCAACTGCCATCATCACACGTTTAATCTTTGGGGCCAATTGTAATAGCCCCCTTACAAAATTAAGCACTAACTTGCAGGTTAATCATGTACCCCATGAGGCATTTACTATAGTTGAGCAGGCAAACTAATTGAATTGATCAATTTCAACAACCAGATAGAATGTTACGCAATAGATTTGGTGTAATGGGGGGCAATGAGCCAAGTTACAGAGAATAAAGGTAAGAAAGTGATGAATCTATAAATTAAGAGGTGGTGTAACAAATACCTCAGAATCATGGAGCCAAAGTGCAATTAACTTTGCTGTTTTTCTTTTCCAAAAAAAAAATCTTAATCCCTTCTGCCCAAATAGAAAAAAATTTAAGAGGAAGTGCAAGGAGGGGAGCATGTATTAAATATAAATAGCAAAATGGAAATACATACGCAATCTCAACTATCTTTGTAAGACTGAAAACCCGTGGATCAGATGGAGATTTCAGTTCTTCCATGGAGACTTTGCACAGAGCCTTAACAAAATCAATTATGGCCTCACTGTTTAACTTCTGACTCCGAGTGAATATTCGATTCATTTCTGAGCTTCCAACTTGTTCCAACATATTCAAATTAGAAACTAGGTTGTTCATCTGTTCTGATGTGACACCAGAGGCATTACTTCCAATACCAGCACTATCATATGAACCCCGCATCACAGTGGCAGCCGCATACTGCATCCTCCCAGGTCCCTTCTTCTTCAAAACAGGAAGAGTGGTTGATTTTCCTTGCTTTGCTTTTTCAGACTCATTCTGAGGAAAGGCAAAGAATGTGGCATCAGGTGGAGCCCCCTCTCCTAGAAGATGTAGATGCTCAAATCGGGAAACACATGTCAAGATATGCTCCCAAGCTTCTTGCAAGTAATTCCCATCCTCATCAGCAATAGTAACTATAGCCTATCAACAGTGCAAATGAAAAATCAAAAGTCATCCACAACAAATCAGCGTTCAATTTAAGTACCAAGAATGCAAGAGGTTCAATACTTTATGGGCATATTACCATCAGATATTGCTCCCAGAATGATTTTCAACAAATATGGGAAGACTTCAGCAAATAAGAATCCATTAAATAGGTCAGCCTAGTTATTGATCAATTTATAGCGATGAAGTGCTTGCACAAATGAAGATCCATTTTGCAACAAAACCATAGCATATTAATGGAAGAGAACCTTGACATGAATAAAAAGTATAATCAAGTAATCACCAAAAGATACACTAGTGATCATGGATGATAATGAAAAAGAATGAATATATCAAATGTATGCATTTTTTCTCTTGGCCTCTATCAAATGTGTGCATTTAAAAACAATGATAATCATAAACCAAAAAGAAAAACCCAAAAAACGACTTGAAGATGTCATCGGAGTGCAGCATATACACTTAAATCACCATGCATTTTGAAACAGGTACTAACCCTAGTGCAAAAGACCATTAAGCACAAGGAGAACTGATGGTAGATAATAACTTCAGCTTGATACATGGCATATCAACCTACTAGAATTTTAGTTCAAAGTTTACTGACCTTGATAGCATCTATGTTTTTCTGTTTAATATCAGCAGGAGAATGTAGGGAGGTAAACTTGGCTAACGAAGTCACAAAAGCATCTCTATGAGTTTTCATGGTCATTACAGAAGTAACATGAATAGCATAGCGGAAGCCTTCAAGACAGAGAGCTATTACAACTTCATCATCGCTTTGATCAAGAGGAACACTAAAGGCAGCTAACATTGGCGCCCAACACACCTCAATCATAAATCTTAGGATTACCACATCCGTAGCTGCATAATAGGCTGACCTACAAATTGCAACAGAATACACATGAAGGAAATCAGAGAATCTCTTTGTTTCTTTTCTTTTCAACCTTGAAAGAAACAGCAATAATTTAGAATAAATCAACTTCAAAATTAAAAAATTACTATAACTGGCAAAATCGTAAATAAAAAGTTTAGCAAAAAACAAAAAAAAAACTTTGAATGAGTCAGATTCATACATTATGCTTCCCAAAAAAAAGAAGACATCTAAGGCAACGGATGGATACTCAAATGACTGGCATGACCCACAAACACCCTAAAGTTGAATGAACAGTGGAGACAGAGGATACTTCGTGCCAGAAAAGGCATGACCCAGAGAAAGAATTTGAACAGTATAGAATCACTTCTAGGGAACAGGAAAATATGGGTTAAACATACTCAGACTTCCGAGCTTTTTCCTTGAATTGTTCTTGCATGTGTCTAATAAGATCGTCACTGGTCCCCATATGACTGTCTTCCCCACGCTTACGGATCACAATATTCAAGATAGCATCCAAGCCTAAAATTCTGTTAGAGTTCACAGCCTGCTTTTGTTGAGGAGCCAGGCTATCATCCTTCATTTTAATCTCATTTTTAGATATTCTTTCAAACAATGACTTCAAATATTCCTCTGGCAGATCTTTTCCATCATCTATACCACGATTATTTCTTATGAAATCATCAGCAGACATCTGCACGATAACAAGATATGATACACATTTAGGAGGATTTCAATCATAATAATATGTACATCAATACAAGGATCATATGAGCACACCCTGTCTTTCACCATAGGATTGTGAGCATCAGTATTAAGCAATATGACAGAATAAGCAAGGACATAAGCTGTATCAGCACTAGAAAAGGCCTTAGGGTTGCATTTGCAATAACGTTCAGCAAACTTCTCCATGATTCGATCAATCTTCTGTGCCTCCCCAGGCAGTCTAAAGCCTTGAAGAAAGACCCTGATTGCCTCATCAAACTCCATCCCTTGAAAATCAAAGGAATCAACATATGCACGCATAACCTTCAAGGACAATTCTTCCTTCTCTCCCAAATAATCACCAATCAAGGTCTTGTTCAACCCAGATGCATCTTTCAGAAAAGAAGCTATCTCCTCTGGTGAATTACCCACCTTGTTAGCATTGATGAGGAATTCAATTCCTTTCTTAGGTTTCCTATTAAAAAGAGATATCCCTTCCTGCCACAAACTTAAAATTAGCTTCATGGATGATAAAAAGCTAAAGCAAAAGTAGAGACATAATAGATTCTCAAAACCTTGTGACTTGCTCACCTGAAGTTCCAGTTTGTAAGCCCGGCGTTGCTCAATGATTGAAACATCAGAAGCTTCATTAGAGATTTCAGAATGAGAGTCTGATCCATCAACAGGCTCTTCTCCATTCCCATTTGCCATCGGAGGACTGCCAGCTTCGTGGTTGTTATCAGTAGCTTCAATTTTCTTGGTTGAATGAGGATCTGGAATGCGCAATTGTCTGTTCATCCAGTCTCCCATCGATTTTAAAACAGCAACCAAGCATTTCATGGCCTCAAACTTTAGGGTTGCCTCTTGAGGTGGCAAAAGTGAGGTGGCTACACCAGGAGGGACACCCTGGGCAGTTTTGAGAAGTCCATTGACCATCCTACAAGAACAAGAACAATTAGACAGAAGAATGAGCATATTGAATGACAACCACACCCACTGGGTAATTAGCGTTCGAAATTGACCGAGGAACACAATGCTATAAACCAAGCAATAAAATAATATAACATATTACGTAAATCAAATTAAAAAAAAAATAGCACACCTCTCAAATATGTTTGATGAATTGACATCACAGTCATAGTTGAGAAATATGTCCACCAATATCTGAGAATCAACACACAGCCTCTCTAGAAAACGAAGCACTATCATCTTTTGCTGAAAATTAGGTTGAGCTACATTTTCCAGAACCCTCAGAACAATCATAGGGAAAAAAACTCCAATTTCTGCTTTTAATCCAGTTCTAAATCTTGATACAAGACTGATGAAAATGGAGCAAGATAACTGGAAAACTATCATAAGAGTTGAAGCACTGTTCTTCAACAGTGATAAACATAAGTACTGCTTGATGGCACCCAAAAACCTGTTTCATCACAATCAATCACAGATATTAGTATTCTTATTTTTCATTCAGGAAATTTGTAAGATAAAATAGGAGAAAAATACCACGTCAGGAACTTGTACAGAGTGCAGAAAGATTATCCCACCTTTCATCAGTGAGTTTAAATACTAATTTAAACTCAAAAGCAATAGTCCATTCCACATTGAAGAGACAAGAATATAGGAACTAAACATCACAGCAGAATAGTTGTCTATGTACACTGAAGAATATAAAAGCAAGGAATGAACAGCTGCAATTTCTGAAAAGTTAAGGGCATTTTTAAATGATTTAATCGTTTACTCAACTAAATACTTGAAGAAACAACAGATAGGAGGACGGGAAAAAGCTTTAAAGTGCAAGTGGCAAATCAAACAAAGTTTACTTCTTTTTTTTTTTTTTTTGGCTAAAACAAAGCTTACTAATTTTAAAAGAACGCAGGAAGCATTCTATTCTATTCTATTATGCATTCATTCATCCAAATGTTCAATTAAAAGTCTATGTACACTGAAAAATATAAAAGCAAAAGGAAAATGAGTGCAATTTGTGAACAGTTAAGGGCATTTTTATATGTATTGGCCAAAAAAAGGGCGTTTTATATGATTTAATCATTTCCTCAACTAAATGACGAAGAAAAACCAGATAGGAGGACAAAGGTAGCTTTTAAGTTGCATGTGGCAAATCAAATAAAGTGTATTAATTTTAAAATAACGCAGGAAAGAATTTAACCTCTTTGCCATTCATTCATCCAAATATTCATTTATTTTTCTGGGAGCTTGAACTAGAAAACCTAGCAACTTCAAATGACCCACACTGCAGTGGCAATTCCTCAGAACAAATGCTAAGATGAAGATTCAGATTAGTGAAAACCAAGGCATCCCTTGAAACATATTAGTCAAGATCCCTCAACATTTCAATCAATTTGTTTGAGTGCAAATATTTTGGCTTTTAGCTCTCACACATCTACTGCTTAAATGATATTAACGCACTGCTAATAGATATACTTCTTCATGTAGTCAAAGTGCTGCCAAGACACCACCAGGAGGCCACAAAACCTCTTGCTGGTTGAGGTGAAAGCCCTTCACCCAGGCACCTGCCAAGCAGCACCTTTCTGGTGGATGCACAGTACTCAATAGCCTTGCAAGCACTGGGTTAATGTGTTATTCTTTCAGAATTCAACCAAATCTTGTCTTGTCCAAACATTTTAGCCTAGTAAACTTCTCTTTGCATGATTAAAATGTTTTACTGGTTAATTTATAAGTCATATGTTATACCAATAGTTTGTATTATTTATTTTCCATTTAGGTAGCCTTTTTTCATTATTTAATTTTAGCACCTTGCTTCAGGCAAGCACTACCTATTGCCCACTGACTCAAGATGCAAGAAGGTCTTGCGCCTTCATGGGTACCTTTTGCATTGGACTAACTTGATACCTCAAGGCCTCATTTCAAATAGTTTAATATACACCTGTGGAAGCGCCATTTACTCAGACAGAACTTCCAGACAATGGAGTGGTGTCTACTACTTAAAATTATGGTTAATGCAGAACTACATGCTGCCTATCCACAAAATTAGACCAAGATATATTCTTTCCCTAGATAAAAATGCTCACATTAAAAAGTTCCTAATATCACCAAAAAAAAAAAAGGTTCCTAAAAAACATTCTCGAGGAAGAAAACAAAAGAAAGTAGCAAGTTGACTAATAAGTAATGATACCTTTCACTAGTCCTGAATATAGCTCCAGCGTTCTCTAGCAAAATCTTTAATAATTCTAATGCCACAATCTTCCCCTTCATCAGCTGCGGATCAGCAGATGCCTCCTTGGGCGGCGTCTTCATAGATAATTTACAAAGTGCTCTAAACACCAAAAAGGCATCCCTCCGCAACTTATTTCCGATCTGAACCTCCAAGTCATCATCTCTTTCGGCCTCCCCATCCACCAACTCACCTTTCCTTCCCTCCAATGCTGTCTTATACATACTGATTTCCCAATATTTTGCATCTAGCATGTCTTTGTCCGTGGAATCCAACAAATCCGCAGGATTAGTGGTCTCCACTGCAGTGGTCTCAAATGCACCATCATGTCCACCTAGAGAAATTTTACCAGGCGTCGCCGGGTTAAGCACCCCATCTATATCCTGCATAATTTTCGTGATAAAACCTTGCACAAACTGCGTCATTGAACCATCTACATCGGATTTTTCAACAGGTTCCATTAACTCAGCCACTACAATTGGTTGAATTGGGACGGTGGAAGAGTCCGCCTCCATTCTCCGAAACACTATCACTAACATTTGAACCAAAGATGCCTTAGCCGTGGTCTGATTCACCACATTCTTACTACCCAGATATATATCGTAGCATGTCCTTACAATGAGGAGCAAGCAATCACCATGAATTCTCAAAGATATCGATGTTACAGCAGACAAAAGCGTCTTCAGCACCAACAATTCCATCGCATCGTCCCCCAAATCGTGGCATTTGCATACTGATTCAATCAAATTAGCCAATAGCTTAGCTTCGGCACCGCCACCTCCGGGGTCTGCCTCACCGCGTAGGTGACCGTGGGCGATCAATTTCTGAATAGCATCGACAGCGGGATCAGCAATCTTCAAGAACCCAGAGTTGGCAGCATTGACCAAAGGGCTGAGAATCGATTCAGATTCCGCAAGCGAGTACTCGACAGGACCACCGTCATGGAGTGGCCCTGGCACGGAACTTTCGGGCTCAGTATCGGAGGGTGAGCCAGGCTGCTCCTGCTTCTGAGGCGAATTAAGCCTTTCGATAACGGATTTGCACTGATGAGCAAGCTTCGCGTGCTTCCGCCAGGAAGCGTTCTTGATGATTTTCTCAAGGGCAGGGGCAACGACCTGACTCAGACGGGAATCGGCTTCCGAAGAAGCCATTCCCGAGCTGGGATGGGCTCTAACTCAGTGACAGCTGGGATCTTGAAATTGGAGAAGAAAAAGGCAACCGCTTCAAAAGTTACGATCTTCCCATGAGCTCAGCGAGTTGCTTCAACAATGGCAGCGAGTCAACTCAGTGAGTTATGTGGTTGCGCCGTGTCTCCTGCTATGGCACTCGATTCTCTCATCAATGGAGGAGAAAGTGAAGATCTGATCGGAGGGAAGAAGGGTCAGATTTCAGATCTTGTTTAGGTTCCCTCCTCAAAGTCCAAGAATAGTTGTGAACTGACCGGAACACCCTTTCGTTCAATGGCAGTAAGTGGTGTTCTTCCGTAATAAATTGGATAAGGTAGGGGTAATTACGGGTTATGAAGATATTGCTCTTATTGTAAAATGGTTTTATTTTATGCAGATCTCGGATAATGTCTTTATAATTTTGTCTGTTTTCTTCTAATTTTCTTTGAAACGTCCTTCTTTGTTTAAAATTTTGGTGAAACAAAAATTCATTCTGGACATGTTTCCAAAAGGAATTCCTTTTTTTTCAGACATTACTTGTTGAATTATCTAAAATCCATTTTTCCAAAAAAAATATCCTTTTTTTAAAATGGATTTTTATCTAAAATGGATTTTTTAAATAAATTCATTTACTTATTTTAAAATGGACTTTTCCAAAAAAAAACTTCATTTTTGTTGTTTATTAAAAAATCCATTTTAGACGTTACTTAATACTTATTGAATTATCTATAAAGAAAAAGGACCTAAAATTACAATGTGTTTGAAAATGAGAAAATAACATTTAAGGGCATATTTGATTTACATTTTTTAAAATTAAGGTATGATTTCTAACCTTTATTTTTTTTTTCTTATCCAAACAGGTTTATGATAAATTTCTCTACTTTTATACAAATTTTATTTTTGTAAAATGTGATTATTCTATAAGACTTTTTACAAAAAAAAAATAATTCAAACGAACACTAAATACCTCTGTGGCTAAATATTTCTAAAAACATATATCCAACTTAACTAATTACCATTAGATACCATGGTATTAGGGTGTTCATGGTAAAGTCACCTCAAGCTTCATTCCTATCCGTTGCCTGACTTGATGAACACTAGGGCCATATTAGGTCAAGCATCGAGTCGACTTGATACTAAATTTTTTTAAAAATAAAAAATGCTAACTTTATTTAATAACAAAAAATATATTTATTTATATCTAAAAACATATTTCTTTGAATTTTAAAAATTATAAATACTTAATCATTATACATTATTTTTAACATAACATTAAGTAAAAAAATCAATTCAAAAATGAAAAAAAATTAAAACATTAAAATCTTAAAAAAAATTATAATATTTATATAATAAATGTATTATATTAAATACATAAAGAATAAAAGTCCCATAAAATCAATCAATATATATATAATAATTAAAAATAAACAAAAATAAATACATACAAGTCAGACCAAACAGGACTAACAACACTTGGCCCGAATCCGAACTAGCCCAAAAATTGGACCAATATAGTTGAGTTGGACTGGACCAACTAGATATCAGGTATTGTTGTTCAACCCTACATTGTATCATATTGAAATTATCTTTCAAGATGCAATTTCTCTCTTGTCCCTAGTTCTTCTTTTCTCTCCATCGATCTCCTCTCTCCATTAAAACGTCATTCTACACCTCTCCTTCCCCTGGTTGCCACTAATCCAACTTTCTCCCCCGTGGCCACCACTCTCTCCCAACCAACCTCTTTTCTCACTCATAACTCTCTCCCTCGTCAATCCCTCTCTCACTTATCACCGTCTCCCTTATCGCTCCCTCTCTCATTGCTTTCATCCTCTCCCCCACCACCACTAGTCAAGCTAACCCATTCATCCCCACCCTACACTAGTGCAACTTCAACAGCACAGCACGACCATGACCATGGCACCCCTCAGATCTACTCCCCCTCACCAAATCATGATAGAGGGTTCATGGAATCAGATTTGCTCCCCCTCTTCTTCTTTCTCTTCATCTTCATTTTCTCCTTCTCCTATTAGTTCTTCTTCTTATTTCTTTTTTTGCTATTGTTATTTTTTTATTCTCGATTTATTTGTTTGAAAATTTGTACATATGTTGTTTTACAACCATCACAAGATGGAAATGTTTGTAGATTAGTTGTAAATATTGATATATCAATTGCAAATTTACGTAAATTAATTGTAAATATGGATAGGATTATTTTTTTCTTCACTTGAAAATACATGTGTATCAATTACAAGTTTAGATAGAACAATTGCTAATTAATGTGTATTAGTTGAGAATATATATTTAGGATTATTTTTTTCTTTAATTTAAAATCAATATATATTAATTATAAATTGTCAATTGTCAGTTGCAAATAGACAATGATCAACTATTAAAGGACCCCCTTCTGATGGTATACCAGATCAGTTGCTCACTGTATGATGTGGTCAACTATCAGAGATACCCTTCTCTAATGGTAGCTCATCATCTCAATTATAAGTTTACTAGCTTTTATTACAAATTATCATCAGTTGCTAATGAATATATTTATTTTAAAAAAAATAATACAGAAATTACAAAAAAAAAAAATGGCAGAAAGGGCAAAACCATCTTTTTGCATGACAAAAATGTTTACAATTTGTTAACTTAGTATATATTTTTTGAATTTTTTGTTTTTAAAAGTACTTAACTTTTATTTTCCCATGAAAATATGGCAAATATAATAAAAATTGTATTTTTCTTACTTTTAACGTTGCCCTTGACTCCTTAGCTATTTATTACATTACAAAAACGTTTCTTTTCGGTTGCCGTTAGAAAATCATTGACCTATAACAATATGGCAACAAAAAGTATAAATAAATTTCAGATTTTTTTTGTCAGAGTAAATAAATTTTACATAAATCTTGCAATTTTAAAATAATTACCACTTTGTAATTGTTTAATATTTTAATATAATTATCACTTTATAATTTTTAAGATAATATTAATAATTTTTAATAATTTTATTTTTTAATAATAATAAAAGAAGAAATAAGCACTAAAAAATATTATACAATTAATAAGGGTATTATACTCAAATATAATCAATCTTTATTAATTTTTTTATTTATTAATTTTTTTAATTTACATACATAACTCCAAAATGACAATTATTTTGAAATGGAGCAAATATTATGTTAAGATATTTTATCTATTTAAAATTTATTTACATTTATTTATAATGAGTATATCTAAAAGCCTATTTGTTTTCTATTATAAATGGCATTTTACAACTTTGGAGGCAAAATTACTCTCAGATTACTTTAACAACTAATAGGAAACCTAACACACCCGAAATCATTTAAATTTGGATAAAATTTAAGTTACAAAGCAAGTTTATAGGGCTCCTTAAAACTTTTAACAATAATCTTATATCTTTTACCAAACACTAATTTTACACACATATATACACACTTCCTCCTATTCATATTATAAGATATCTTAAAAAGATTTTTTTTATTCTATAATACTCCCTCTGATTTATAAAAATTATCTTTTTAGAGTTGGGAATAGTGTATTTTGTCTAACCCAATTAGTAAAAAATAATAAATACATAAAAGAAAATATTTCTATTATGATTTATAAGAAAAATAGTAAAATAAATTTATAATATCTTAAAAAATTTAAAAATTTGAAAGGGATTAAAATATAAAATATTCTAAGTTTTCTTTAAATATTATAAAGAAAAATTTAAAAATTATCTTTGGGTTAAAATATAAAAACAAAAATAAAAAATAGAAATAAAGAGATTATTTTTTAAGACTTTACTAACCTTCCTATTATAGGAGTTGAAAAAAATATAGAAATAATATAAAAAAAATTAAGTCAATAATAATAAATATCTCTTCAATGGGATTCAATAATCTTCAAAATGATTAGGAGATCAAAATATATATTATTCCTATAAGATCCTTATCTTTAAAATTTAAACTATTTCAAATTAAAAAAATAAATCACGAACGTCTCAGAGGGGGTGTGAGAGTCACATTAAGATATGTTGACTTTTGTGAAGATTTGAAGTGGGTCCCTTATTTTATTTGTCTTGCAACGCTCATAGCATGGTGATTATATATTTGAAATTAACTGCACCCTAATTGCATGAGTATATTTTAAAAAAACTGCTGCACTGGAATTGCTGTAGTTTGGGATTGTTTTTCCATTAATAGCGGTTTACAACTTGTCTTCATTATAAATATATAAACAATCCATAACTATTGCATTCTTGCCTCTATTTAAATTTCTCTTCGTTTCTGAAATCATCTTCCTCTGTATTCTTAGTTTAATTTACACAAGTTCACTGAGGGATACTAATTTTCTCTGTGGACACTCACGGTATTAACTAAAAAAACTATGAGCGATACCAATTTCCATCATAGCAATTTATATCTATTGAAATATGATTCCAAGAAACTTGAAATTAATATTAATAATATTTTTTTAAAAAAAAATCTTTCTTCTTCTTTTAAAATTCCTTCTTTCTTGTTTGGTTTGATTATTTGTAATAAGAGACACCAATGATCTCTGTGTGTATTTAATGTGTTATTTAAGAAACTACAAATAATGTTAATTTTTACCGTAAAAATTAATACTAGTTAAGATATTTTCTAGAATTGATTTAAAATAGAAAATATTTAGAGAATTCTCTTTCATATATCAGACAAAACAACAATGATATTATAAAAGCTTTCCTAAAATCATTTTTCTAAAAATAATGATAAAGTCTCTTTCTTCAAAATAAAATAAAATAAGATAATAAAGAATAAATCATTAATTCTTTTTACAAAACTAAAAGACACCAATCATTCACAAAATTTTTATTTAAAAAATATAAACCAATAGAGACACATTTTTATTCTGAACTACGTGAATTTTGATTCATTTTAAGAGTACGTAAGTCCTATACTCCAATTCTATGTCAAATCTATCTTTATAAAAATATAATATTTTTCCTCTTTCTGATTAAATAATCACACGTAATTAATAAGGATAATTAAAATAATTATTAAGACCTTATTATTAAAGCATAATAAATTTAGGATAACCATTCTTTCGAACGGATAGCGTAGGGTGCCTAACACATTCCCTACATACAACTAACTCTCAAACCTAACATTGTTTGTAGACCATCATTTTCTATTATTAGGTTTTCTAGAATTTTCCCTCAAAATTTTGATGATGACTCCATTTTTATTTTGTTTTCAATTGAAAATCGGGTGCGATAAGGGTTTTTTACAAAGACTCAAAAAGTTATTAAATAATCCAAAATATTATAAACTTTAATAGTATTTTATCAAAATATTCTTAATTTAAATGCTCTCTTAAATTATACATTTAATATTAATGAAAAATAAAATGATAAAATAAGTAATTAATGCTGTATTGAAATTTTAAAGTGAAAAAATATTGTGAAACATCTCAAAAATCCTAAAAAAATAATTTTTATGGACTGGAGGAAGTATAAGGTGTCATGTAGTGATTTATGATTTTTGCTCCTCATTTATTGTATTACTAGTAATCTAGTATTATAACTTGTACTATATTTAATGAAATAAGTAGAATTAATAGAGATAAAACTGAAAATATTGGCTCTTTTTTTTTAAAGTTTAAGAACGTAATAAAAGTTTCTTCGCATGCATGAAAATGGTCACAATCCCTTATAATATAAATAAGAGGGAGTATATATTTTTATTTAGATCTTTTTTAAAAAAATTATTTATTATATCTTATATGCTAAAAGCAAGTTTACAAAGTTCCTTAAAACTTCACTAAAAAAATGATGCTAACACCCACGTTCCCTTCCCTTTCTGGAGCTTCTACAAACAATAACAGGTAATCACGGCTTGCTTCTGCCCTCTCTTTGGATAATTCTTGCTTTGTGCATCAAAACGATGTTTGTATATAAGAGAAAGATTTCTATAGAGAGACAAATATAAAGGTTGATAGAGCTTGTCCAGGAAATCTGTTCGATGCTTGAATGAGATTGATCAATGATGAGAAGTGAACCTGGTAGTTATGTGGACCCCTCGAATAACCTATTTCAAGAATCCAGAAAATATAGAGGATAACAACGCGGAAACTTCACTCAAACAGATTAATCAAACTAAAATCCCATGAGAACTTGTCTCAGAGAACTCTAACTATGGGAAACACCACAAGGGTAGATCACTCTCTTGATAAGTCATGTGTATTTTAAAAAGAACATGAAGTGCTAATGAAGAATTCACAAGTAGAAAATATTCTAAATTGCTTGATCTAAAAAAAATGTTATAATGAATTGTCTTAAATAAAAAAGTAACATATTAATTCCTACTGTAACTCATAATTCAATTAAATAAAAATAAGTTTTATCTAATATAATTCTAACTAAATTAAATAAAACCCAAGTCTATGATTAGTTCCTTTGAATATAAACAGGAAACCACAAATTATTACTCTTAATATAAATCAAATAAATTAAAAAAGGACAAGATAACTAAAAAAATTAAAATAAAATATAATTTATCTTAAACTAATTCTAAGTGACTTAGGTCATTCTTCTAATTAGGTCATTACAGCATATTAAACCTGGATCAATATAACAGTCCTCTTCTGACCCAAAGGTAATGATGCCTTTTCTTCAAACATTTTGAACTCATTATCTTGTAAACTTCTAATTAACATTATAGAGCTTCTTTCATAATTCTGATCTATTGCCTAAAGTAAGATCTTTTGGGTTGGTGCTTTTCCACTCTTGGATATATCCATGAACTCCATCATTCCCTCATTCTTTAAGAGGATTCGTCTCGAATTTGCAGCATCGTACAAGGATAAATCTGAAAACATTGAAGGTAGCACTCACATTACTACCACAGGAGTTTGACAAATTAATCCTGTAAGCATTATCATCAATTCTCTCTCGTGGTGCATTTGTAAGTTTGTGTTTCAAAGTTTTAAATGCTTTATCATGAATTTTACCCCATTTAAATGTCACATTTTTTTACTTAGTCATTTAAAGGTGCTGCTATGGATGAGAAATTCTTAACAAACCTTTTATAAAAGCTAACCAAACCATGAAAACTTTTTATTTGCATTTTTCGGGGTTGGCCAATCTTTAATTGCTTTCACCTTCTCTTCATCTACTTGGATTCATTGTGCTCCTACAATAAAGCCAAGAAAAATCACAGAATCCAAGCAAAAAACATCTTTTTCCATATTTGCAAAAAGTATATTTTTCCTCAAGACAATAAAACTTCACGTAAATGCAAAATATGTTCATCTAAACTCTTACTATACATTAAAATGCTATCAAAGTAAACTACTATAAATTTTTCTATGAAGGAACGAAAGATATGGTTCATGAGACTCATGAATGTGCTAGGTGCATTAGTTAACTCCAAAAGCATAAATAACCACTCATAAGGTCCAAATTTTGTTTTAAAAGTTGTTTTCCATTCATTACCTTTTCTTATTCTAATTTGATAATATCCACTTCTAAGATCAATTTTAGAGAATAATGATGCACCGTGTAACTCATCTAACATATCACCTAACTTGAGGATAGTATAGTGACATTTTACTGTTATTTTGTTGATGGCTCTACAATCGACACACATTCTCCACTTTCCATCATTCTTGGTGCATGGGCTCAAACTTTCCTTTACAAATCCTTTTTTGCATAAGCTCTTCAACTTGGCACTGAATTTCTTTTGTTTCTTCTACATTTGCACGTTATGCTGGATGGTTGGGGATGGAAGCTCCGAGTATAAAATCAACATGATGTTCCATGCGTCTTATGAGAGGTAGACCATCAAATATTTCTTCCAAAAAGAGATCATCAAATTCTTGTAAAAGAGTAAAAACACTAAAATGCAAGGAAGAATTAAAATGGTTAGTGGATAAGTATATGTTCTTGTACATAAGCACAATGACTTCTTGCCTCGCCATTAATGCTCTTTTATTTTTTCTCTTTTTCTATTAGCAAACTCACTTTGTTGTTTTCCTTACTTTTTTTTTTCTCACTTTCTTCTCTCTTTTTCCTCTCTTTCTCATTTTTTTTTCTCTCTTTTCAGTTTTCTGCAATTTTTCTAATTTTTCACTCTCACTCTTTTTTTTTATACTCTCATTTTTCTTTTGTAACTCTCTCATTTTGTAATCTCTTTGAATTCTCACTTAATCCTCATATGCTTTCAGAGGAGTTAATATCACTTTTCTGCCATTATGTTTGAAGGACTAGAAATTAGTATATCCATCATGGAGTACTTTTCTATCATATTGTCATGGTCTTCCAAGCAATAAATGTCTTGAAAACATAGAAGCTAAATCACATAAAACTTCATCATGATATTTACCTATTAAAAAGGAAAATTGAACCTATTTGAAAACTTTGCAGCTATTACCATCATTCATCTATAGGAGATTATGGGAACTAGGATACTTCAAGGTAGGCTTTTTCAACAAGTAGAGTACTAACAATATTGGTGAAACTATCTCCATCAATAACAAAGCAACATAATTTGTCTTTGATAAGACATCTCGAATGGAAAAGTTGCTCTCTTTATTCATTGTTATGTTCTTTTTGAGGTTGAATACTAAGAACTTTTCTGTTGACAAGGAAATTCCCATCATGCAATAGTTCATAATATCTATATGTTAGTTCAGCTAACTTCCCAAGAGGGGGTGAATTGGGAAGTTTAAATTTTTCTGCACAAATAAATTATAATAGTGATAATAAAAGATTACTAAAAAATAGCATATAAGAAATAAAGAACAATGAGAAGAGGACATAGAGATTTATCCTGATTCGGTCTATTCCACTTGACCTACGTCCAGTCCTCAAGCCACCACTTGAGATTTTTTTACTATCCTTTACAAGATTTGAATGGGTTCTTACAAACACCGCAATACAACCCAACTTACACCTTGAGTTGAACAAGACTCTCTTACTCTCCTCACTCAAGAGTAATAACAATTCTCTTAGTGTATTCTCACATTAAGCACTATCTAAATGTGTGTAGGAATATACAGATCATAGTATGAAAACTCTCTCTCAAAGAGTGGATATGAAAGTTTAAGTACAATAAATAAGCTAAACAGAGGGTAAGTAAGCTTTGAAAGATTCAGTAATAAATTTTGTAGAGTTTTGACGTTTATATGTTTTTCCTCATTACCTAACAACTTAAATGAGATCTTATTTATAGTTTTAGAGCAAAACTATCCATTGGACAACAAGGATTGGCTGTTACTCTTAGAAAAATAGTCATTCACCAACCGTATTAAATGCATCTGACAAAGGTTATGCGGATAACCTCCTTAGGTTATGTGAATAACGAGTAACCATTGGCTCTTATTTTCAACGTAGACCTTTCGTTATACAGATAACCTAATTAGGTTATGTGGATAACGTTTATCCAAAATGACAAAGTTTTAACTCAAAAATATTTTCATAAAAACCTACTCAATTGTTAGGATAACATTAAGTTTTTCTCAAACTGAGTTTTTGTAAAACTTAGGTTATCATGATAACCTCCCAAAGTTATGCAGATAACCCATTTTGCTGAAGAATGATCATGAGTTCTATTACATAGGTTATGCGGATAACCTCCCTGGGTTATGTGCATAACCTATTTAACAGAGAAGAGTCCAAATGCTCTGTAACACACATTATGCGGATAACTTCCCTAGATTATGCGGATAACGGGCTGCACAGTACAATTTGCTTTCACTGTTCACTCTCTTATGCGAATAAGCTACCCACCTTATCAGAATAACCACTTGGACAGACCTGAGTACATGGTGCATAGCTATGTTGTGGTGATAACCTCAATCCTTTTTCATGAAATCGAAGAAGGGCCACTAAGAAAAGCTTTGAGATTGAGTCATTATCCTCATAACTTTCAATGGTTATACACATAAGGTAAAACATTTTCATGAAAACAAGGTGGACACTTAGAAATATCTTTAAAATTGAGACTTTATCCTCATAAGGTAGATCTTTTCACAAAAACCATTTTGAAGTTATGAGCTAATCATTAATCATTCAAATGGATATCTCATTTAATGTTGGCTAAAGTAAAATTTAAAGCTTAACTACCTTTTTTTACTAATTTGATTCCTAACATTAATGAAATAACTCTTCAATTCTTAGGAAGCTCTAACTTTGTTCTTCATTTTACTTGACTTCCTTTGATATTGGGTTTCCAAGCTCATTATTGTTTAGAATCATCAAAACCATTTGAATTAACACTATCTTCCAAAGATTTATCTAATGATTTCTATTCATATTCACTTTTAGCTTCAACTTCACTTTCACTTGCCAGTTCATCATTTTCACGAATGGTTATGATTCTTTTGTTTGGACACCAATTGGCAATGTGTCCAAAACCTTGACACTTAAAACACTTCCTAGAAGATGAAAAAGAAGGTTTATTGTCATGTTTACCTCTAAATTATGAATTTTTTTACTTGCTTTCCTCCTTAGGTCGTGAGGAAGACTTGAAGTCTTTGGAGACTTCTCCCAGCTTCTTATCTTTCAATTTAGCAATAGATTTAGATTCCTTCAAAGAAGAAGTTGAGTAGGAGGATTTTCTAAATTTTAGATGATCTTGTGCAAAAGCTCTTCCATTTCTATGCAATGCTCCAATTCCACCCTATATCGAATTTCTAGTCTCAAATGACTTAGAAACCGCGCCATGGTTTGTTCAAAATCTTCTATTATGTTTGCTTGAATCAAAGTTACTTCTAACTTTTTATAGAATTCATCAATATTTCGAGTTTCCTGCTCTATTCTTTGTAATTTAATATGTAAATTACGATAATAATAGCTAAGGATATACCTCATTATCATGACAACTTTTACCTCATACCAAGAACTTACAGGATATTTCCTATACCTTCATCTACTAGCTCGCAACTAGTCCCACCAATTGCTGACATATTTAGTGAATTCTACTACAATCAATTTTACTTTCTTCTCTTCAGAGTAGTTGTGGCACTCAAATACATGTTCTACTCTTCTTTTCCACTTCAAATATACATATGAATCATCATTCCTATGGAAAAGGTGGAATCTTTAACTTGAGTCCTCTTAGGTCATTGTTATGCCTAGAAGAATTATCACTTTTTGAAGTAGACTTCTCCACATCTGATTCATAATCTTTTAACTATAGTTCAAGTTCTCTTTGTATATTTTTTCTTTTGGCAACAGATTCAACACTATCTAACCGCTTATTTATATTGGCTAATTTAGCTTTCAAAGAATTCCATAAGAAGTTCATGTCTATTGGGACCTATTCACCTTCGCTTCTATCTCTTCTGTTTCCTCCATTACTTCTAATTATCCTAAAAATAGAACAAAGAAAACAAAGAAAAGGATCTCACACACTCTTATCAGGTGTTTCACTCAAAGGATATTAGTTTACCCGTGTATCACACTTAAGTTGACTTTTTCAATGATATATCTCTCATACATTTTACCACTCACACTAGTGTCTTATGGTGTTCTTAATAGAATCACTATGAGATGTCAAAAACTATTAGGTAGTGGCACAAATATAATACTAGAGTTCAAAAGCTAAAAAAAATAATAAGCAAGCTTTATTCTTGGCTTCTTCTTTTTTTTTTTTTTGCCTCTTTTTCTTTTCTTTTATTTGGCCTCTCTCTCTCTCTCTCAAGCCAAGATCACATTTTCAGCAAACGAGGTCTATTTTTTAGCCAAATTCCAGCACTTTTTTTTTCGTTTCAATCAAGGCGAATTTCTAGCAAGGTGTGACTATGAATTGAAGGAAGAAACAGTAGTAAGAGGGAACCGAATTACTAGGGGAGGACAAAACTGATCTAAAGAGGAAGACTGAATGGATGATGATGAATCAAAGTTAAAAGATGGATAAAATTGAGAGAAGAGAATGAAACTGGACTCAAAGATGTCTGAATCTAAGTTTGAGGAAAGAACATAGAGGGAGACACAATAATGGTGTGAATTGCGAAGAAGAGGAAGACATATTGATGATGAAACCAAATCTGGAAATTGGGAAGAATAAGACCAGATGATGATCAATTCTTGAATTTGGTGAAGGATGTGCACAAGATTGTAAGGGGAGACCGGAAACTAGACTTGGAGGATGAAGAACGAGATCTGAGATGATGACCAAGTACAACACTGGAGCAGAGAATGAAGACATGATCAAATCGAGCAAGAGGATGCATTCTATTTTCTAGAGAAGGAAGACCATGTTTGGGGAAGCCAAATTCAATAGGGTGTGTTTGGCTAAACTAGATTAATGGAAGGAAAGACACGTTTGGCTGCTGGAAAAATTGAAGATGATGTGTTGGTGATGACATGAACAAAGTGTATGAATCCAACTTTTGCTCTGATACCAACTGATCTGAACCCCTCAAGTAATCTATCTCGGGAATCTAAAAAATATAGAGGATAGTAACAGGGAAGTTTGACACAAACCAGTTGATTGAATTAGAATTCAATGAGAATTTGTCTAAAAAAACTCTAGTTATGGGAGACGCCACAAAAGTAGATCATTCTCTTAATAAGTTGAGTGTATTCTAAAAAGAGCACGTAGAACTAATGAAGAACTTACAAGTAGAAAATATTTTAAATTGATTGATCTGAAGAAAAACGTTACAATGAATAATCTTAAATAGAGAAAAAAATATTAATTTATACTATAATTCCTAACTCCATTAGATAAAGATAAGTTTTATCTAATAGAATTTTAACTAAATTAAATTAAGTATAAGTCTATGATTAGTCCCTTTGAATACAAATAGGAAATCACAAATTATTGATCATAATCAAAATCAAATAAATTCAAAAAGAATAAGATGACTAAAAAAATTAAAATAAAATATAATTTATTCTGAACTAATTCTAAGTGACTTGAGTCATTTTTCTAATTTGGTCATATCAACATATTGGGTATGGATTAATATAATAATTCTCTTCTAACCCAATGGCAAGGATGCCTCTTTTTTAAACATACTGGATTCATTATTTTGTAAGTCTCTAATCAAATCTTGTAAAACTTCTTTCATAGCTCTGGTCTTGCTTCTAGTTAATGAATTTCCTATTACTTGAAGTGGATATTTTGGGACAATAGTCTTCCACCCTTGGATATATCCATGGATTCCATTAGGTAGCATATACACCTGTAAAGATGGCTCTTGGCTTATGCACGGCTTCTCATTTTCTTCCGCAGCCACCCATGAAGATTTCAAGTTTAATACTTGATGAGTCTTTAGACGATTGTAGCTCTCTATATACAGAGCCTAGCTAGTACCCTCGCATCGGTTCTCTTTTCCCACAAAAGAAAGTTCTATATCTGAGAGACAAATTAAAGGGACAATGTGTAGGCATTTTTGTGAATTAATCTTGCTTTTGCTTTTTCTTTGTATACAAACAGATTTTAATTGGAGCAATGTGGATAACGATGTATAATGTATCCACTTTTTCTTTGGGTGATTAAAATTTTTATTCAATATATCTTTCTAAGTAAGACTTTATTTTTTGTCTCAAGGAACAGAGGTATCCCCAAGAAAACATTAAAGGCATGCTCATCGGTAAGCAAATGATATATGAGTAAAGAAAAGAAGAAATCATCCATAAACTGTATACAAAATATCTTACAAACACAAACATTCAGGACATATTCTTTTTCATTCCCACTTGGACAGCATTCCTTTTCAAATGGATGGACTCTTTCATAACCCAGCATTGCTCATAGTTCAAGGATAGTGAATAATGGGGGGAGGAGAGATTTTAATTTTATGTAGCTTTAGATTGTTGATGGGAGGGGTGGAGAAAAAATAATAACACATAAATAATTATTTTTTATCCATTTTTAATTTTTTCTTTTCTTTTTTAAATTATAATTTATTTTTATTTTATTTTTGGAAAAATAAACATTTTTCCTTTTACTTTACTAAACAAATGGCATATATATTATTTTTATTCCAAAACATCATATATATATATATATATTATTCATTATAGCACAGGAGGCATTTTTTTAAATAATAACAAAATTGAGGTTAGTTTAATTATTAATTTTTTTATTATTCATTTTCCCTTCAAATCCTCTACTTTTTAATGGGGAGGGATGGTATGATTAAAATTTTCCATCTTCTCCTATAAAATAAATTGAACCAAATGAGAAAAAATCCTACTTTCTCCTCTCATCCTCTCAAAATCCTTTCCAACCGTACAATATGTAAAGAAAAGAACTTCATGTTGCTACATCTCGCCTTTTTCCAAGGTAAGGACGAAGCTAAAATTTGGTTAGTGGGACTCAGATTAAAAAACATATATGTTATTTGAATAAAAGTTTAACATCTAAAATATGAAATAAATACAAATTATGATATATATATATATAATAACTAATATAATATAAATATTTAAATTTATCTATAGTCAATATTTTCAAATATATACTCAAAATAAATATCTACCTTCATTTCTTAAGAGAGAGAGAGAGGATGTGAGTGAGTTGATATTTACAAAAAAAGTGAAGGCACAATCACGATAGATTGAAAAAAGAAATGAAAAAAATTATATGTAGTGAAATTAATATTTAGTATATCTTGTAAAGTGAAAGTACACTTTTAATCCTTTAATTTTAATTTAGGTTTCATTTTAATCATTTAGCGTTATTATGTTTCTTATTAATCAATTAATTTTCAAAATACAATTAAAAGTTTTCTCATCACTAACTTCATTAATAGAAAATGCTATCAACACATTCTAAATGTCGATAAAGTATTTTTCAATACAAATACATTTATTAAACTCATCTTTTATAACAAAAGAATAGTACTATGATAAAGGTTTTATTAGGAAGCCAATTATTTGTAATTATTTATTTTAATTTTTATTTAATTTAAAAATGTTTTAAACATAAGATCAATGAATACTATATAATAATAAATATGGGATATTGTTTTGTTAGCATATCAGTATTTTTTGTTAATATATAATAATTATTTATTTTTAATTTTTATTTAATTTAAAAATGTTAAATGATGCTAATGATAGGAAACGTTTTGACTATATTTTAAAAATTAAAGAATTAAAAAAATCAAAATAAAGTTAATGAATCAAAATGAATTAAAGTTAAAAGACCAAAAATTGACTTTTTGTCATCCTACAATGGGATACTCTATGAAAAAAGGTTTTTACATTTTAAACTTTTTTATTGATTTTCAGAATGAAGTATAAATTTGAGGACCAAATATACAAAATACCTACAAAATATAAAAACTTGATATATATATATATATATAACATCAAGTAAAATTACAAAAAAAAAATGTGTGGACCATGCCACCCCTATGTCCGCTCGCTTCGTCTCTTACCAAGGCACGCACAATTATCTCTTTCTTTTTCTTTCATTTTAACCTGACCGTTTTATTTTTTAAGTTTTTTATCTGACGAGCTTCAACCTTGGACAAGCGATATCGCCTCTCTTCTTCCGCTCACATTTGTTCTAACCTCGCATTCCCCTTTTTCTCCTATTGCATGTCCATGCTTCTGCATATGCATCATTCACACTCATCATTTTCCTACTGCAGCTGCCCCCCTCTAGATTTTGGTCAAACAACTGTTTAGACCTTCTCTTCAATTTGTATTGTATTGTACAATGTTTTCTTATTTACTCAGTGTCTAGGTTCATCAGAGCATGTTTGCCAACACAGCATTCCCTCAGCCCACATGGACAATGTAATGAGCACACCTGTTGTAAATGGAAATATATAGTAATGTAGTATTATTGCACTGATCCAAAGATTTTAACACATCCAGACAATAAGCTACAGCTCTCATTAGTCAGTCACAGGAAAGAAAACAAAGGAGCAACACAGGCTTCCTTAATATTGATTAATACGAGGATATTGTAATTGGCGAGCCGTCAGCACTTATGATTAAGCTACAGGTTGTAATTTTCGTCTGTCCAAACATCGAAAGAGTATTTCGTTAATTTTTTTTAATATATATATATATATTTTTTTTTTTTTTCAAGTAATTTTGCCTTTGGACTCAACACATTACTATCTATATATACTTTTACCTTTTTTTAACTAATTCACTTTTAAAAAATCGTAGAGATGCAGATGCTTTCCAAAATATCAGCTCAAAAGATTGTTTGGATTTCAGCCGTGCATGAAAACTGGCACACAGCCACAAACAGTTTGAATTTCGAAATGATAAATTAATCAAATCAACTCGTACTAGGAAAAGAGGGAAGAAAAACTATATATACTTGTAATATAATGTCTCGAACTGTAATTGCTATCCTAAAACAAATTGATCGGAATGATCATAATTTCGCAGGAGCTAATGCGCCGAAAGTTATCACCACGCATTGACGCGAAGTGATCATGAAAACAAAAATATTGAAAATGAGTAGTTAATAATGTAGGTATATGATAAGTTCATTAACTAGTATTTAAAAAAAAAAAAAAGAGGACAGCGGGATTAAAATAAAAATTCAAAGAGCAGTAATTGCAATTACTTGCTAATCGAATTTCATTGAGAAATATGAAGGCCCCTTTCCTAACTAGGTTCCCATCAACTGAAGGCAAAGATTAGTTGATTAAGTCAGAATCATCATTTGGAAAGTGATGGAGATGATGAGGAGGCTTTAGAGCAAGCCATTGGTGCTGAAGATGGAGGAGATCCATGTCTACTGAGGAGTTCTCTTGCGAGGGCATGAAGATCGCCGCCACCTCCACCACCAGCACCTATTGACGGTGAGCTGCTAGATCCATATTGATGCAGATCCATGGGCCGTTGTGGCAAGGCCCATGAAGTTTGGACCATTGGATCAAAAAGTGAAGATAAATCATAGGTCGCTGGGACAGAAGAAGATGAGCCGGACGGGATGTTGGCAATCGACATCGTTGGTGGCGGCAATGTGGCCTGTGGCAAGGGAGGAGGTGGTGGACGGGGCAGCTCCAATGCAGCAAGGTGGCCTTGCAAGTAAGAAAGTTCTGCTTGTAAATTCACAACCTAATGAACCAGTCAACTTAAAAATGTTATGAGCAGTATAATAATACAAATATCTAGTTTATTAAAATTTTTAATCAATATTTTATAAAATTATTCACAAGTTTAGCTAGCATCAAATCATTTACTTTCTATATATCATAATTGAATTTTAAAACATAGAACCACTGAACAGTAAACAATTCTCTGCTATAATTAAAAACTAAGCATAAATAAGCAATGTTGGTTTAGACTTGAAAATACTGGCATGAAAAGTGAGTGGGACAACTTTGTTAATATTCTTGCTATCCTATTTTTAAAGTTTTGAACAACAAATTAGTATGGGAGTTTCATGAAGGGTGGATTAACTTAAGAATGGCAGGTAAAGGTTGACCTCGAGACAAACTTATTGAGGTTATAATGGTGGAGCTTTTCAAGAAACCGCGTCTTAAACAAGTGAACAAATTAATATGATTAGCTTATCAAAACATTACTAAGATCTATATCAATTTCTAATAACACTCGATCCTCATCAATTTTTCAGTATTTAATATATTATGTTACTATGTTTAGTTGGTTCCCTAAATCTTCTCATCCACCAATAAATTAACTATTAAATTTTTTTCCAATAAAATGTTTTCAATAGATAATATCGTGTGTGTGTGTGTGTGTGTGTGTGTGTGTACGTTTAAGGGGTGTGTGTGGTGTCATTGAATCAGTGTTATACATTAACAGGTGATAGCTATCAATGAGGTACAAAGTTCCACATAGTAGGAGAAGTATATATATAATAATAAAACTTAACCTAATATATAGTCATATATCATGGGCAGTATTTTAAAGATTTTGTTGAATAATCAGAATTTGAGAGAATGAGCAATAATGAGAGCATAGGAATATTAGTTATAGGGATTAAATTAAATAATCTCACGGCCATTTATAAAAGAGCAGGAGATGATGACTAATAATAGTTAAACATTCACATGACAATAGAACAAAAGAATCAATAAGATATTCAAGTCTGTTTATATTATTATTATTATTATAAACTTTTGAAGTGTTTTGTCGCTTTAGGAAGTTTGTCTTATTTGGCTCTACACTCTCATGGTGTTGAAAAATAAAAGAATACGAATGTTGACAAGTTCTCCCCCAACAACAAATGGAAGAAAGGTACATACATATTTAAATATTGAAACTTCTCATTTCTAAGGAAAAATTGCTGATTGATTGAGAGTTGTCTTTTCTTTTTTCCCTTGACTTTGAAAAGGATGGAACTTGATGTAAATTTTTGTTATAATTGAATAAATTCAATTTTCAACATGCTTAAAATAATTATAAATATTTATATATATTATAAAATTCACCGCTATAAACGTATGCAACAAGGGACCATTTTGGTGTAAAAGTTCAAGAAATCCAAATAACTGCGTAAAAACATAAAACTCAATATTAAAAGATAAAATATGAGAAGTTATTGGAATGTTATACTAATATAGAACACTCCCAATTTCTCACCTCGATGAAAATGTGAAGTGAAATTATATAATAATATCTTTTTCGGAAAAAGGCAAAGCAAAAATTTGGTTTCTCAGGTGATTCTTCTATGCAAATTAAGAAGAATACCTAAATTTGAGTCTGAATTCTTTTTTTGGGGAACACACAAAGTAGTATCATACATGAACATGAATAAAACCTTTAAATTAAAATAAGAAAAGGGAGAATGAGAATGAAGAAAGGTGACGGGGACAGAAAAATGAAGTGGCGGAATTTAAAAAAAAAAAGGAAAAAAAATATGTGTGTAAAAAAGGAGGGGGAACCCAAGAAACTAACCGACCAAATCCAGAAAACAAGCAAAAAAACCGAGGGACGCAGGTAATGGCCCCTCCCTATGAACCGATCGACGAAAAGCCAGCGTGCAACCGCCGACTACCTCACCACATCATATACATATATGCAGGTGTGTGTGTATAAACAAAATAAATTAAACTATTTATAAATTATAGATTATTTAATTGTATAATTTATCAATTTAAAAATGTATGTATATAATATAAAATTTAATTATGAAATATATACTTTACACCTAATTTAAGATAAATTATATCCATATTATAAATGTATTAATGTATAACAAATTATTCTATTCATAAATATAAATTATCTCTTCATGCCATAATCTATTTACCCACCTATTAATAAATTTTACTATTTATAAATCATAAGTGTAATTAGCTTCATTAATTAAGAAATAAAAAAGAAAATAGGGGTATTGGGGCCTGGGGGGTTTCTTTATAGATTTCAGCAAAAAGCATGAAACTGTCCGCCTAGGTTCCATGCCATCATCCCCCTACCCCCTACCCCCTACCCCTCCTTTCTCTCTCCTCTCACAACTTTTCTCACAGACCATCTCCACCCACCATGTTTCCTCCTACGGCTTCTGTCTTCCCTTGATTTGTGGTTTCGCATGATTTATTCTTATACAAATATTTTCTTCCTCCAATTCGTGTTATATTTTATATTAATTACATATATATTAAAAAATTATTTTTTAATTAAAATTAATAAAAAAATTTATATTTTTTATTTTATTTTTATTAAATAATTTATTCTATTATTATATAAAATTATAAATAAAAAATTTATTAAAAATAAATATAAAAAAAATTAATTATCTTATATTTTAGATTAAAAACTTCTCATATAAAATATTTTATAATATAAATAAAAATAAATAATTCACAAGTGTCAGCCACAAACAAACACGGGGTACTATATTATACTTCTTAATTATGATTAACTTTAATTAATTTTGTTTCCTTTAAGATTTCATGCAACTTTTTCTTAACAAGACTACAGATAACCTATTTTATCCTCCAACTTGGGTTCTCTCTCATACGCACATATCGCGACCGAAAGGACAATACCTCTCACGTTTACGTCCCCTACTTAATTAGAAATATGCAGACAATAACCATTTTTACCTAGATCATTCAAATTCAACATAAATATAATTTTTTAACTAATTAAGCATTAAAAATGATAATTTTAATTAAAAAAATAAAACTATAAAATTTAAACTGTCTATATAACATATATGTCCCTTGCACAACCTTAAGAATATGCAAGTGATCATCTGTACACAAGGAATATATTTTCATTCTATCACCAAACATCTCATGAAATAAGAGTTACTAAAAATAAATTATTAATCACAGCTAGTTTTTCCTCACCAGTTAACAATAACATAACTGATTAAATTTCGAAAAGCATAATTTCACCAAATATATAAGTATATTAAAATACATAAAATTTTAATGAAACTCTCTTCTGAGATGTTTATCATATGAGTTGACCGCAAAAATAAACCGATGAAAATAGGCTCAATTAAATATTTTTGGGTGATAGAGCTATATTCAAATCCTACCGAAAAGTAGTTTCTATTGACGCGTTGGATCAAGCGACTTTGCGAGTATATTAGTTTATGCATGTATTTTTTGTAAGTTGGATCCATTTATTTAATTAACATTTAACAGTATTTATGGGCCTAAAACCAACTTCTTCGTTTTCCAATTCCTTTCCCTTCAAACTTGTGAATTAAATGAGTTATTAGTGAACTGAAACCACCAGCCAAATTCCATGTGATCAATGAAGAGATCTGGGTCAAAGCCGTTTTCACTCTTAGGCTTAAAAACAAATCATATAAAACAGAAATGGTGGGTTACTTAATTAATCATACTATGGCAGTTTTCTTTAATGACAACTTTCTATAACGAATATATATATATATATATATATTAAAGATGTCTCTGATCTAAAACCTGTAACAATCTTAGCTTCTAAATCTAAAACTCCACACAAAGAAGATCTTACTCTGAAGAGGATCCTAAGAACACACCATGTATATATGCCAATTATCGAAGTCTAAATCTCGTACTGTTGATAATTTCAGAAATTGAAAAAGGCCACTTTCTAAAGATTCATTCACCTACCCAGCTTCTCCCGCTGCCTAGCCAGCTACATACATATCAAAGTTCAGAGACCAAAGTACTGATAAAAGACAATATTGAAAGAAACAAACAAATGGTATGATCAAACATTTCTCTGGCGAATATGCCAACAACATCTCTCCGTCCTTATCTAGAGATCACATGAATAATGCATCACATGGATGTATTAAATGCGAATTGATTGATTAACAAGTTAAATAAATAGCTGAATTAATTAATTAATATAATCAATCACCTGTTGCTGAAGAGCGAAGATGTTGGCGACACATCCATACACAGGGTCTCTTAGCCGAGCCTGAGCCTCAAAGCAAATGGTCACCACCGCGTCCAGCCGCTTGTGCACCGGAATGTTCAGAAGCAGCTTCGACACGTTGCTCGCTCCGAACACCTTGTGCACCGCCGCGAAGTGCGTCGCTCCTTGCTCAGAGTCGAAGTACGGAGCGAAGATGCAACCCGGCACGCACTTCCTTCTGAGGAACTTGCAGGCACCGCACGGCCCTCCGCCACCACCGCCACTGCTGCTTCCGCCTCCGCTACCAGTACCAGTTACGGTACTCGATGAGTTTGTACTCATCTTGAATGGGGGAATTACGAATATTTGTGAAAGGAAGAAGGTTAGATTAGGGTTTTAGATGGTGAAAATTGAGGTGTATGAGGTATGGTACATGAAATTTTAGGGTTTGGTGGGCTTAGTGTATTTTTAATGAGAGGGATTTTGAAAGGATATAGAGGAAGTCTTTAAAGCCACGCGAAGGAACAGAGGGGTTAACACCCACATTTAGTTGTTTGCGTGAAGCAAACATGCGATAAGCCCTCTTACTACCAGTTATTCTCGAATTGCTTCTTCCTTCTTCTTCTTCTTCTCTCTCTCTGTCTATTCTTTCTTCTTTCTCTCTCTAGAGCTGTATATTCATGAGGGAAATGAGTTATGAATGTGGAGATAGGTTTGATTTATCGCAGTGATGGCGACGACGATGTATTCTTGAAAGAGAATTTTGTTTCATACTCAAAAAGGAAAAAGGAAAATAAAAGGCTTCAATAAAAAGGTAGTAATATATTTAACGTGATCAAAATTTAATATATTTCGTTTTATATACTATGCTTATTTTTTAAGTTCTAAATTTTTCCCATCTAATATAATATAATATAATAATAACAATAATGATAAAACAACACTACTATAGAGACAGGTGTAGTTTCCCCCATTGTTTATTTATTTATTTTATTACCACCTAGATGTTGAAGTTATACACTATTTATATTTGTTTTTTGTGAATATGATTCATAAAGATCTAAATGACGTTAAGAAGGGATTTATTTATTTTTATATTATATGGTGGCGTTGTCTTCATTTTATTGGGTTTTTTCATCGTAGTAATTAAAGATAAGATTTCTTTTTTTTACGTGGATGTATTTGGAGAGAGACTGAGAAAAGAATAGAATGATAAATTTACTCAATTAGCAGAGATGGATGCGTGTGAAGCGGAATTATGAGTATGTTTATAAATTGACAGTGCGTGTTTTGAGCTGCGTGGCCGCCAAAAGACGCCAACGCTTCCTTCCTTCCTTCCTTCCTTCCTTTCTTTCTTTCTTTCTTTCAGTCACACCTCTCTCTCTCTCTCCCCAAAGCCTTGAAAATGACTCTGACTCAGCCTTTCTTTTCTGTCTTCCTCTTCTAGCTATTTTCTACTAACTTCCAAGATGCTTACACCACATGAGTTTATGCTTTCGAGATAATTACTTATATGCCCCCTCTTTAATCACCTTAATTTGGATAATTTAATTATGTACATTCTTAACTTTTACTATCTTGGGTAATTGATGATATATATATTAAAATGATGCCCCTCATTTCAGAGATAAAAGAGAATTGCGTACAACAACAACTAGCTTGGTGATTTGATGTGAGGTTGTTGGATCTTAATTTACAAGTTGCCAGAGATTATAACTATCAGATCAAAAAGGAAATGATCCAGGTTTTATTTATATACACATGTATTTTTTTTTTAAAAGTAGAGTTCAAATTCTTACTTGACTTTGGTCTTCGCGAATTAGTTGCAATTTTTTAAGGACTTGATTATAAATAAAATAAAAATAATAATAAAATGAAGAAGACACGAATACTATAAATAAAAAACAGAATCACTTATCATCATTATTATTCATTTAATATCATTTACTATTCATCCAGAGTCCAGAGGACCGGTGTCATTTCTTAATCTGTCGACATTATCTTGTTCTTTGAAATTTGAATATATTTCACAGGGTTAAAGCATAACATGAAAATGTGTTTTAAAATAAAAAGCTGTCTTTTTTGTCAGTATTTTTAATAAATAAATATAATTAAATAATAATTATATGAATATAGAAATGAATTTCACTCTATACATATAACCAACTGAGCCTAATATATATGTATACATGAGCCTGATGAGTTGTGCTTCTAAACTTAATTTTAAATCCAAACTCCAATTTTGTTCAATATTCCCAAATAGAACCACTACACTAAAATGCAAACTAAGTTATAAATCTAAAATCCAATCAACATAAAAAGCTATATATGCCTTTTGCTTTCACCCTAACTCAGTTTTAACAAATTCATTCTCTTAAACTCAATTTTGACAAATACGAACCAGACAACCCCTGTATCTCAATTTCTCAACTAATTTTGTCCAGGTGCTTTTCGTTTAATTAAACAAATCATTCATATTGCTTTTAAAATTTTGTATAATTTTTTTATGACGACACTGTTTAGAGACGACATAAATGAATAACAATAGGAGTAGTATATTTTCTTTTATGAGTATTTATAAGTTTTTTTTTAATGGCCATATGTCAGCTACATTAATTATCTCTGTATTTATTATAAGATCATCAATAGAACGAGCATTAAATGAAATGGTATATTCACTTTTTTTTAACAATAAAATTTCATAAAGGTAATTTTAAAAAATATTATAATTTTTAAAAAATTAATATTGGTAACTAATTTTAACTCTTCACCTTAATCATTTATTTAGTTAAAATAGTTTTATATTAAGATCCAAAAAAATACTGTGTCAGATAATAAATTGTTAAATTTAACATTTAATTTCAGATAATGTGCACATGGTAAAAAAGTGAAAAAAATTGGGTTGTTGGAAAAAAAAAACAGATAATATCATTAATAACATTGTCTATTTTTGAATCAGAGATCCAATTGAACTTTTATAAGATTAGAAAGGAAAAAAATTCAAATTCACTATTAATTGCTCATTAATTTAATTATTTCAATGAACTTCAATTTATAAATAGTAAGGTTCAATCTACAAATTTTAAAGTATAAATAAAATTTCCAACGTTTTTGTCCTATAAAAAAAATGCAATGGATGGAATTAATTGAGGAAGTGGAAGAAGAAAAATGAAAGAGTAACGAATTATTGGTGAACTGTGAGGATTAAAAAGAGAAGCGTTAGAGCAATTAATGAATGGTTATGGAGGTTAGTAAAATACTATTTTGTTATCACACATATTAACAAATACAGTTAATATATTAGAGTTTCTTTCAAATTTATTAATATGCCCTTACAAAAATAAAAACTCTTTCTATTTCTTATTATAAATTATTTTTAACTAATTTATAAATATGAAAAAAAAATTAAAATTTTTAAACTTTATAAAATTCACTACAAATTTTTAATATTACTCTTATTAAATTATAACGTATCTTAATTATATTTTTCTTATTTTCTCTCTACTATAATTATTTAATGAGGGACAAGCAGGAAAATGGATACTTAATATTTACAAAGTAACTTATATTTTGCATACTCCAATTCTTCTAAAATATGACTTATAATAGATAATAGAGGAAGTAGGTAAAAAATAATAATTAATATTATTTTTAACTTTTAAGATGACTCATGAAAATATAAGTGAAAAAGTAATAATTAATATTATCTTAAAATTTTAAAATAATAAATAATTAGAAACAAAATTTTTTAAAAAAATATAACGGATAAAAAGAATGATAATAGTCTTGATTAAAAAAAAAGAATGATAATAGTAGAAGGAGGGTAATCAGGGAATTAATGAACCTAAAATGTCAAAACACCGAGTTCGGAGTTGAAGGCCAGGAAAGGTCCCACCCTAAATCTGATCGCCTTAACCAATTCCCTCGACCATGTACTCATCTGTTTCAATTTATATAAAACACATTTAATTATAGTAAAATATTCTTAATTATTATCTGTGGATTAAAGATAATAATTAATAATTAAAAATTTTTAACTATTTTTTAAATTATTCTTATTTAATATAGTTAACTCATAAATTAAGCTCTCTAATATTAACTAAATTCAATTTTGTTTAGAGAGACATTACGTCAATTTTGGGTTTTAATGGCGATCAATAGTTAACATTTCTATAAGAAAGCCAATTAAAATGAGATGTGAAATACTTTAGTTAGTATTTATAAAAGAAAGCCAACTAAAAGTGGATACCAAAAAAAATTAAAAAATACTTTAGTTGGCCTTTCCTTTCAAAGGAAACGCCATAACAAATTCCATCTTAGTTGGTATTTACCATTAAATGCCAACTAAGATTATTTATAAATTTAAAAAAATTGGTAAATAATTTTAGATGGCGATTCCTCATAAAACGTTAATTAAAGTTGGAGTTTTAGATAGCATGTTGAAAGGAAACATCATTTAAAGTTATTTAAAAAATATTCAAATTACTTAAGCCTTCTCGTTTCCTTCACTCTTGGCCTCGTCCTCGCCATCAATCCTTTAAGCCCTAGCACTTCGATCGCTCACTGTCTCAGTCCATCCCTCTTGTCCTCCCTTAAGCCTGACGTAGCTCATCTATTATGTGGATCCTCAGGTGAGTTTGTGTTGGAGATTTGATTCAAATGAATGGGTTCGAACCCTACGCCCCAAATCATCTCTATGTTGGATCTCTTACTCTCACCATTGACATCTAAGATCTCTCATTCTCACCTTCGGCATTGCAGCTTCGTCACACCATCAACATCGCAACTTCATCTCACCATCAGTATCACTTCAAACAGAACTTCATTAGTTCCTCAAGCAGTAGCAATGGGACACAGATTTATATTTGATGCTTTGAAGACTTCAAATCTGGGCTTTTTGGCATGGAATTTGTGCCTTGCGTAAAGATTCATGTAATCTTCAAACACAAATCTTGGGTTTATAGTTTTTGAGCAACTATTAAAACATCGATTATATGCTTTTAAATTTAATTTGGCAAAAATATTAGGTGATGAGTGATTGCGGGATGGTTATGAAAAGCTAAATTGATTGTATTTTATTGATGTTACTGACTCATGATATTAGTTTCAAGTCAAAATTGCAGGTTGGGTTGCAAAGCTTTTTGCCGTATATTCTTCTGACTTGCAACGGGCTAATGAGACTGCATAGATAATTGCAACCATATATGGAGTGCATGCAGTTTGAACCCCAGATTAATATTCTTCATGTTTCATTTCATTAATAATAGTTCAGTCTTGATTTCCACTATAAACTGTGTTCAGTGCATAATGTCATGAAGCTCATTTGATAAATTAGTATTCTTATAGTCATGCCATTTAAATAGAAACTAAAAGATATCTCAAGTTCAATGGCAAATGCATATCATTATGCTATGTGTGTGTGTTTTATATCACTTTACCTTCCTTCTCTGCATTGTCAAATTTTTTTATTTTTTTTAATACCACTACATTGTCAAATTTATATATTATAGAACCATGTTTATATTCCCTCTCTCTCTCTCTCTCTCTCTCTCTCTGTGTTTTTACCCTTTTTGTATCTCCTACCTTAAACTCTAGGTTGTAAAGGACCCTGACCTAAGGGAAAGACACTTAGGGGTTCTTCATGGCATCACCCAAGGTGTTGCAGTAAAGACTGAGTGCAAAGCTTATAAGGCTAACAATCTAGGTCAAGAAATACCAGTAAGTGCTATAGAATTTATTATAGCTACTATTTTAACAAGAATTCATACTTGTGGATAGATGTTTCCTATGAGTTGATGAAGTTTTTATTCTGTTGCTACACTATCTTGCTTGGTTAGTGTTATGCTTTGCCACTATATTATGAATATTATGAATGCCTTTAATTTTTCATGTACCTGGCATTAATGCATGTATCTGACTTATTATATATTCAGGGTGGTGGAAAAAGTTGTGATCAAGTTTTCAGTCGTTGCACATCTGCATTAATTAAGAGAATAGGAAAGAAGCATTTGGGTAGGATACTTTGGTATCTATCTCATGGCTTGTTCAATGATTTTCATGTTCAAGGACAAATTGCTTTGACAAGCTAGTTACTACCTGAGATTTGTGTTAGACAATGTGGGCATAACAAGTAATTGAAGATAACTAGTACTGTATTAATGTATCCCTTTTCAAAGTCCCACGCAATGAATAATGGTGAAATTTATGCTGTCTTGTCAAAACAAATCCTATCAAAAGTCTTGTTTTGACTTGAAAAAAAGAATTCAATGTTTTTAATTGTTTGCTACTAAGTCTAAAATGTCATGTTTGATGTGTGTTTATATAATATTGTTTTTGAAGTCCTTTGAGAGAAAATATTGTTGATTATCATCTAGTTAAATGTGCTCTGAATATGTTCAACAAAAGCATGCATTTAGGTTGATTGGCTTAGATGTTTGACTCTTTTTATTGTTAGTATGAGAGTTATTTGTCCAAGCACGGTGGTTCATCTAATACGTACACAGAGACTAAGCATACATGTTTTCACTTTGAAGTGAAGCCAGAGTTTCCCAAGGGTGCCTTGAAAAGGTAAATCTTACTATACATTATATTGGTAGCAGAATTTCTGTATAGTATATGGTTTTACACATTACAATTTGTGGATAGTTTATGTTTCAATTTATGTCTTTAAATTGGCAATAGATTTTCTACTTGTTCCCAACATCCTGATTAATGTGCATTTTGTACAAGGAAATTTAGTAACTGCAATTTTCCAAATATAAATAGCACAAGTTTTTTATTATCTTCTATTTTATTAGATAACCGGCTACTTGTGCTATAAAGCTTTAAAAGTATAAGAATATATAAAACATCAAACTCACATATCATTGTTCTTAGACATTTTTACTGCATTTTATGTTTATTGGAAAGTAGTGTTTAAGTAAGTTGTGTGGCAAATATTTTATGTAATGAGCTATATTAGTTATTGGTTATGTTGGGCATAAACTATAGTTGTAATGATTTTAATTACTTAATCTTTATATTGCTGACCTTAAGATTGGTATGCACTTCTGTTCTGTTGATGCGCTAAATGCTGCTTATTTGATAAAGCTAAACTATTGTTTTCAGGTTTAAATATTTTAATTTTTGTTGGCTCTATTGTCTTATTAGATTTTCCTAGTTCTTTATTTCACCGCTAGAAAAAATGGAGGCTATGGAGCAAGAAGTATTTGCAGTAGATTTAGGTATTTCTCACTTTAATGCTATTCCACTTTTTCAGCTTTTCATTATGGAAATGACTCCAATTTTTATTAGTTTGCTGATGAAGTAATTATTTTTTATTGCTCAATGTATACCATATTGGTGTACAGATTAAATGTAGAATTCAACCAGGTTCTACAAAGTGATGCTTGTCGACATCAACAAGTTCAATGACATACTTTTGCACCTGGTCATTCTTTTAATAGATTTTTTTAAGGTAAGTTAAGAAGTTATTTCTTCATTTATTGGTCTTCCTTAATATTTGAATAGATGTTTTAATTTTTTTTTGGTATACATGAAGGGAATAAGAAGAGCCTAGTTGATGCTATGGAGAATGGTATTATAGCATGAAATTTTTAATGGAATTACAAGTTTAAATAGTCAAGCTGAGATGGAATGAAAGTTATAACATAGAACACTATTCTGGACTTTGATGCTTTCTTATTTTAAAATGAATTACAGGTTTAAATAGCTTGTTGAACTTGCTTTAAATAATACTATTGTACATTCTCATAAATTCACTTTGTACATGGCGATAGTAAAATATAGTTCTTCTACTTGCTAGTTGATAGGTTTTCATGTCCAAGATTTTGGTGATAGGGGCTTCCTCGCTGCTCTTGTAATTGATACAATCTGTGTATTTCCAAAAAAAAATAGTGCAAAATGTAAGAATCTTCTTGTATACAACAACATTAACCTTATTTTATTAAGTGAGGTCGACTACATGAATCATACAACGTCAATGAGCTCTATTAAATACCATATCTTTAGATAAATCATTTATCAAGAGATCACGCCTTATAACTTTTCTTAGTGTCCTTCTTGATTTTCATATACGCTTTTTAATAAGGCTTCAAGCCATTTGATTGACTCTCCTTACTGACTCCTCTTGTCCTTTAAGAATCTTCTTTTATAGTGCACAAAAATATGATTTATCTGTTTCATATTTATAGTGTGTTATTTCTTCTAAACAAATTGTGGTGGGCTAATTTTCATTACTCATTTTATGCAGTGGCAACAGCTAGAGTAGAGACCGAGCTACTTGTTGGCATTAAAAATGATGGTAATTGAATCTAATTTGATGCTCCTCACACATTTTGCTGTGCAGCTTCATACTTTGTTTCAAACTTGTTTTGGTTGTCACTGTTGTTCAGCCACATTTTTAGTGATGATTGGTATTATTATATGAAAACTTGAATTTAAATGATATTTCTTTAAAAAAGTTGAAGGGATAAGATTAAATGTATGAAAACTGGAGGTAAAAGATACAAGGTAAATATAGTTTTCAGAGCTTTAAATTGAGTTTTTTTAATGTGTAGAGCAAGCTTATCATAATGAAGACAATGAAAACTTTATTATGAAATTTCATGAAACTAGAAAATTTTTCCAACGAGCATATAAGTATGTTCTCATAATTTTTTTTGTGTGTGCTGAAAGTATGTTTTTATAATTACTAATTACAGGTATTGAACAAGTCTTCTTTTTGTATTGACTATTTCATTTTGCCATTGTAATATCCTCATTTTTCATTTATGAATATTATAACCAAATAATGTTATAAATGATATTAAATTGTTTTGAATTAATTTATTATAATTGAGGAAGTCTAGATATTTAAGTAAATATATTTAAAGTCCAAAATATCATAAAAATAGGAAAAAAGGGTTTAAAAGGACAAAACAGTCATTTTGCTAAAAGTTAAGGGCAAAATGGTTATTTTATAGAAGAAGAGAGAGAAAATAATATTTTGATACTCTGTTGCTAGCTAAAAGTGTAAGTAATATTGGTTATGTAGACTCAAAGAGGAAAAAATACAAGTCCGATAAAATAGGGGTTCCACTTGAATAGTAAATGTCGGGTGAGATGAATAGTAAAAAACAAGCAAAGCTAGTGGTCCCCACATGGAAAAGTAAAGAGAGAAAAGTAATTAAGTCACACAGATAAAGTAAACAGATAAAGATACAGGATATGAAGAAAAATTCAGAAAAAAGTACACAAACCAGATCCAAATGGATCTGATAAAGTAACAAGAGTACATGTTCACTTTTTTTATTTTTTGGCCAAAAATCATTGGACAAAAATGCCCATCACCCTCTCTCACAAATGTGAAAATATTTAAGGGCAAGAATGTAAAATAAAATAAACTAATCAAGAATAATTTAGAGCCTTTGGATCAAAATGAAATCCAATTGACCACATTCACCCTAACTTCCTATAAATACCCTTCCACTTTCTTTGCTCATTTCATAAGAAGCTTGAGAGGCTTTAGAGAGGGGGGAGAAGGTGTGCTAGAGAGAGAAAGAGAGGGAGAGAAGGAAAGAGAGGAAGAGAGAAAGAAGGAGAAGGAAGAAGGAGCAAGGCAAGGAGTATCCAAGGTAAGTCACTCCTCCTAGTCTCTTCGAGTATCTTTCTTTTATCATTTAGCTTAGAGTTTGAAGCATCTCTTCCCTCCCCCATGATCCCTTTCCCATAGCCAAATTAAGAAAGGAGCTTAGGGTTCATTATACATAAATGGGTTCAAATGATGTTATCAAGTTAATAAGTAAAGTTTAATGATGTTGTTAGGCTTCAAACAAGCTCAAGAGTCAAGCAAAGCTAGTTCAAAACAAGATTTAAAGGAAAGGAAATAAAGCCTTGATATAGTAACTCTTACTCTAAACTTTTACATTGATACATTGTACTTTATGTATTAAACTGTGTTGCTATGATGTTTGGCTGTGTTTTAAGACTGGTCTGGCTATTTTTATGTCAAGGGCTAAGCCCGGGATACCCATTTACTAAATTATTATACTCCCGAAATTTTTACTGCAACATAATGTTTTAATTGTTTTCTAACAGTATGTTATGAAAGCATAATAATTGTACAATGTTTTGCAATGTTTAAGCTAATGTAATGATATGATATGCTTGAACTAAGTTGCTACTGAGATATCCCCCATCTCACCCCATGTTTTCCAATTATAGAGCCAAGTAATACTAAGGAAAGAATATAGCAAGGAGGATTGAGGAAGGAGATTGATGTATTAAAATTGTTATGCTCTGTTTATATACTATCTAATTCTAATTATTGTATAAATTCATATATATCTCCAAAAATTTATTGATCTATATTTATAGATAGATCTATATCTCAAGAACAATATGCCCCTGGTTTGGCTGTATTTGGAATTATATAATGAAAGATATACATATTTTGCTAAGATTGCTCCAATGAATATTATCTCTGACCTCTGATGGTTCAAATTGATGTTCTAACTAGTAGGAATAGAATAAACATACAAAATAAATATGTGTGGAAATTAGACATGTAAAAATTTTTAAAGATGCTAAGTATGCACCAAATGGATCTGTATGTTGACGGAAATAAATTTCCAAAGTTGAGGTTCAATTTTCAGACAGAATTAGATATGCGAAAATAAATAGTAATATTTACTCAATAAACTATATGAATCTATGCGTTCATTCCCCAGTTTCTAATTTTTCCTTGAAAGCTCACAATGTGCACAATTTTTATACACTTGAACTACTAAGAAATAATTTTTACACATTTAGTTATGATTTTTAAAAAATTATTGCGCAATAAACTAAAAAGCTATGAGAAACAGTTTTAGAAAGTTTTAAAATTTCAAATGGTCCAAGTTTTCTAAGAGTGTTTCCATGTATTAAAACCAAGCAGTTTTCATGGGGAAAGCTCTAAAATGTAAGATGTAATAACTATAAACTCTTTTTTATGATAGGTATGACTGAATACAAATTATTTTGGGTTCTTTGGGGAAACAAGCTATCGTAGATGAAGTTGAGGAAGTATGATGGACCAACTATCCTTTACAATACATATTACAATCAGTTTTTCACTTCATTTTTTTTTTTGTTAAATTAGTTTCACTTGTTTGAATTTTTTTAATATGTAAGTAGGATTTTTTTTTTTGGGTTAAGAATTAGTGTTGGTATGTTAGAAATTGAGTTGTAAATTTTTTTTATTAATTGAATTGTTGGAATGTATTTTTTTAATGCAATATATATTTTTTATCAATGGGTTTAATAGAGTTACATATATACAATTATATCTTTTTTTCTAAAAAAATACTAATTTTTGTTGGCATTTATTAAATAATGCCAATAAAACTTTTTTTAAGAAAAAAAGAGAAAAATTGGCATTTGTTTAGCAAATGCCAAATAAAGTGGAAACTTTAGTTAGCATTCGTTCAATAAATGCCAACTAAGATGATACCTTAGTTGGCGTTTATTGTACAAATGCAAATTAAAGGTCATCTTTCTATCAACGTTGGAATAATTGACATTTTTGAAATATCAATAAAAGCAGAAAATAAATAATAATTATTCCCTTTTATGGTGTAATGACGTTTTTAGAAGGAAATTAAATACACTACGTAATTTATGAAACACCTTACATAATAAAATGGAGGAAATACTATGATGTATCAATATCTTTTTTACTAATATTATGTAATTATTATTTAATAATTTTAATTTTAATATCTCTATTATTAAATAATTTATTGATGATTAGGTAGCTAGTAGGGTGTTTGTAGGGACTCACAAGGTAACATAGAGCGCTACAAGATAAAGTTGGTTGCCAAGGGGTTCACCCAAAAGAAAGGAATTATTCATTGGGAGACTTTCTCTCCTGTATTCAAGAAAGATTCTTTCCATATCATCATGACATTGTGGCTCACTTTGATTTAGAGTTACATCAGATAGATGTCAAAACTGCATTCCTCAATGGGGACCTTGAGAAATAAGTCTATATGAAACTGTCTGAGGGATTCATTTCTAAAGGAAGTGAACATAAAGTCTGCAAGTTGAAGAAGTCAATATATGGTCTTAAACAAGCTTTACAACGGTGGTACTTAAAATTCCATGAGGTAATCACATCATTTGACTTTGTTGAAGTTATCATGGATCAATGTATATATCACAAGGCCAGTGGGAGCAAGATCATATTCTCGATCTCATGTATGGATGACATATTGCTTGCCACTAAAAATTTGAGGTTATTGTATGAGATGAAACAAGTTCTATCCAAGAATTTTGAAATGAAGGATATGGGTGAGGCATATTTTATCATTAATATTAGGATACATAGAGATAGATTTCAAGGCATCTTAGGATTATCTCAGGAAACCTATATTAACAAAATTCTTGAACGATTCAAGCCCACACCTATTGTCAAAGTGAACAAATTTAGTCAATTATAGTATCCCAATAATGATTTTGAAAAGAATGAGATGAAGAAGATTTCTTATGCCTCCAACAGATGGTTAGGTAGCTAGCAGGGTGTTTGTAGGCCACAGGGGTGTTCAATGGGCCGGGAGGGCCGGTTAGCCCGAAGTGGCCCGGTCATTTCGGGTCGGGTCGGGCCAAAAAAATTTCACAAACTGGAACAGAACCAGGCCAAATAAAGGACCGGGTCGGGTTAGGCCACGGGCAAGTCACATGCCCGCCCCGGTATATATATATATATATTTTTTCAATTTTCTCATTTTCTTTTATTTGTTAAAAATATTGAATAATTTTATATAATTGTTTTTCCTTCATATGCCTCATGTAATAAATTAATTTTATAATTATAATAGATACATTTTATTATTTCAATTTTTAATTTTATTTCAAATTTTAAATTTATTTCATAACTTAATATTATATAAAATAAATAATGTATAATTGTTGAGTATTTATAATGTTGATAAATGTTACTTTTTAATCTAATATTATTTCCTATAAGAATATATTTTAAATGAAATTAGTTATATTTTTATTAAAAAATTAAATTAATTTTTTTTTATACCATGCCAGGCCACGGGCCCATTTTGTTGGCCCGAGGAGTGTTACGGGCCGGACACCGGGCCGAGGTGATGCCCGGCCCGTGCACACTCCTAATAGGCCACAAGAATAAAATAAATAAATAACCATTAATGAAATTCTTGAAATTCCTTGCTCAATGTTGGCAAAAAAATTCCTTGCTCAATAGCATTTGAATTTGATCTTGAATGATGAATCTTTATAGCCATCGCCCGTTGAAAAGGGTCAACATGCGTAGCTAGAGTTGAAATATCATCTCTTTTTTTTTTAAAAATATTATTTGAAGAACTTTGAATAAAAAAAAAATTATAGGTTATGTGAGTTGGCCAAGTTATTAGACCAACATAATCACGAAATTATACCGATTTGCAAAATTTAAACTCAACCCACTCTTTTGATAATTTTAATGTAATTTTATACTCCCTCTATTTCAGTTTATAATGCACTTTTAACTACCGTACACGTACTAAAACAATAATTAGTAACCGAAAATTTTTTTCTATTATTTTCCAAATTACCCTCATTTAATGTAATAATACTTCATACATTAATAAATTGCAATCATTCTCTTATTCATTCTTTTTTCCGAGTTCCCATGGGTCATCGGCCATCGTGAAGAGTGAGACTTTTGAGAAAAATTCTCCTTCATTCATTTATGGTTTGACCGAACCATTAAAGAATTTTCATTAAATGCATTGGTAACCGTAGAATATATGAGTTTACTTATTAGTGACAATACTAAAAAAATAATAAAAAAATATAATATAATCCACGTAGTGTATTATATTTTGAAACATAAATTTTTCATAACAATACACTATATAGCGTGACAGATGGAATATATGACACCACAATGAAGTATTAAAATTTAATTGAGATCGATTGTGTAAATAGTACCACCCTGTACCCTTGTGTCTATCCCTCTAATTAAGAGATGTGTTAACTTCCATCGAGACACTCAACCCAGTCTAGCAAGTACTTATACTAACAGTTTAATTCCCCTAATTATATTAACTACTAAAATATATCTAAATACATAAAGCAAGTCATCAATATTAATTATCAAAAGTCATTATCATGCAGGTGGTTGAAGCAACATTGTCCCCATAAAGGATTTGAAAAAAGCCCCACTTGTGAGTTGCAGCACATGATCGTAGAAGGGACAGATTTACTTTACACACATTGTAATTCTTTGAATTCTTTCTTAACTTGTCTCTCTTCAGTGTCCTCTAATTAGCTAGGCATGCCTAAGCTTTTTGTGACAGCAATTTGGCAATGATAATTTTATTCTAATTAATCAGGACCCCCTCGAATTTATCGAATGGGATCCGCCCGTGCGGTCAGAAAACCTAGGGAATTGATATGATTAAAAAAATAATGGGCCTCTAATTATGATTAATTACTTGCCGGATTTTCGGATTGAATAATGGTGTTTTATACTTGAGGATGTCACCTGAACATACGGCAAATTAGCTGCTTAAGGGCAATAAAAAATGTACTTAAGAAAGTGAAGGCAGTGAAAGGAAGATTGCGTCAAAAGAATTTGAGATTAATGAGTCAAAGCAAAAAAGTTTAGACTGATCTATAATTGTTAGATATCAATCATGACACCAAAGTATGACTTTTAATCTATCGCTTTTTGGAAGATTGAAGATTTTCTAGTCAAAGTGTCCTGAAATCTTGTGGCGTAGAGATTCCATAATCAGTATTTTATACTGTGTTAATTTGTTTTTCTCCTTTTGTTGTGATCTCCAGCTATGGTCCTCTATTGTATGCAAGAGCCATTTTGTATAAGATCTTTCCTTGTCACACTGTTTAGTATTTGTTTATTTATACAGAAAGCAAACTAAGATCTAAGATAGATTTGACATGCATCTATGCTTAATCAAAAGTGAAAGTAACATTCAAGGAACCAAGGGTCCTGAATTGGAAAATATATCAATGTATGTATATAGATTAAGAAGATTCAATTCAGTTATATACTTTAGAAAAAAAAATCTGATTGTAACAAAATGATCCGCAGTTAATTTCTTCAAGTTAAGGTCCTTGGCTTCGGTTTCCCTAATTAGAGAGTAATATTTATTTTATCGACCTGAAGCATGCATTAGCCTATGTTAAATAATGTGCTCTTAAAAATGGCATGAGAAGGTGATTTAATTAGTTTAGTTAAAATAAAATTCAAGAATATATTTTTTACTGTAATAATTACGATAGACGAAAGTCATGGTGTTTCTTGAGCCTAAGTAAAGGTCGGAAAGGGATTAATTTAATTAAAAACTGCATCAAGTTGTTGCGTAATGGGGAAAAGAAAGTCATAAATTACTGCGCTTGATATAAATAATAATATCTGCAGCTTAAGGCTGCTTTAATACCATATATGCAAGTTCCCCTTTCCTCAGGCATATTAAAACAAGTAATGTGATGATCACATGCAATAAGACCATATTTGGTGAATTAATATATCACTTTTGTCATATATATATATATTATATAACATAATATATCATAAAATGTAATTAAAATGATGTGATACATAATATAATTTAATTTTAGAGTCTTGGATATCTTTGATGTATTAAATTAGTACGAGAGTTAAAATAGATAATTCACATTCTATCCTATTGGTTAAAAATTTATTTATGTCTTGTAAAAAGTGAAAAAGATAATTTGGGACCTATATAAAAATATTTATAAATAAATAGTATTAGTAAAAAAAACAAATTTTTTTAATTAAAAATTTAGTTTATCTAAATTAAAAATTTTTTTAAATAGGTCTTAATTAAAAAATAGTTTTTTCATGAGGGTGCAAAAATACCATTCTCCCCAATGAAAAGTGTCGTTCAGATGAACCAGATCAATTCGTGTGAAGTGATGGATTTGAGTCCATGTTGAAGTACTAGGCACTGTGCCTCTAACATAACCCCACATGTCATACACTCTGAAAAAGCTTGTGTGTGTGTGTGTGTGTGTGTGTGTAGATTAGCCCATAGATAGCCACTGCCATTCCTATTCCTATTTAAAATAATTACACGTCATTTTCATACCTTTGAGGTTTTGACAACTTAGGGGGTCGATCATACGTTAAATCTGGTCAAGAAATAAATAAATAGATTTCTTATATCAATACATGAAGTCTGGTCCTCTGAAAATATAGAAGGCAAAAAGACAAGGAACCGTTGCTTCTTTAATTACGACCCGACTTTCTTGTGAATTTTAAATAAACATGTGAAGTTAAGAACATGTTCAAATTTAAAGACATGATTTTTTTTTTAAAAAATTTTTAATTACTTTATATAGATTAAAAAAATTAGTTATTTTAAAATTAAAAAATTAAATATTTATTTTTTACTTCTATTTAATATAATAATATAATTTATATTAACTATTATTTAATCAATTGAGAGTGTCTCTTTCATTCAAAAAGTTCAACAACAATTTATGAGAAGAAATAAATTGTGAAAAAAAAATAAAAAAAATTCTACAAAATATTACAAAGCCTCTTATAAAAAGAGACAGAAAAAGTTTCTGAAAGGCCCCTTATAAAAAGGACCGGAGGGAGTAACTACTTATTTTATAAGGTTACCAAACACACTAACTTTTTTAATGAGTAATTATGTCTCCAATAAGTAATTATGGGAGAAGCTGGTTATTTTTTATTTATGATAATTACTTCTCCTCCTATAATTACTTATTTTGCTTCTACTTCTCATTATTCACCCAATAATCACTTAAACCCTAAAATTCAAACACATTTATTTTTTCAAAATCACTTCTCAGCTGAAAACATTCAAACATAAATAATTTTTTATATAATCACTTATCCTCATAATTAATTATGAAAAATCATTTATCCTTATAATCAATTATTGAAAAATTAATCCAGACATGCACTTATAACAAACCATTAGGGTGAACAATTTCAATTTCAAAATTTTTTTTTTAATTTTGGAAAGTAGGTTGACGGGAATTATTGGAAATATAAAAAAGAGTAATTCTTTCTACAACCTATACTACACCTTATATATTTATATTGATATTGGTGATAAGATAGGCCTTACGATTCAAGAAATATATCTACATATTATTTACGAATGAGTTTATCAAATTGGTAGTAAAATTTGAAGCCACACCCTTGGGTAATAAATGTATTTTTGCTAGTTGGATCAACTTTTGTTGGTTGAGTGAAATATATTTTAAGCAGTAAAAATATCTCTTTAACTTTGATAAGGTTATTTTTGTGAAAACAATTATCACAAAAATTATGAGGTTGAAATTAACAAATAATCATATGAAAGACTCAAAATTGTGCTTTCCGAAAAAGGTTTTATTTTGTTTGGAATAATGGAGTCTAACTAAAAAAGTGTCATGTTTTGTTTAGAGCTGTTGAATGGGTCCGGAGGCTCGGCTCGGTCATTTTGGGCCGAGCCAGGCCGAGCCAAAAAGAAAAAGTCTTGACATGAAAAAGGATCAGGCCAAAAAGTGGACCGGGCCGGGTAGGTCCGGTCCAGTCCTCGGGCAAGTTATAGGCCCGTGCTGATCCAATCCAGCATATATTATTTTTTTTTATTTTCCTTTACTTGTTAAAAATATTGAATAATTTTATATAATTGTTTTTCCTTCATATGCTTCATATAATAAATTAATTTTATAATTATAATAGATACATTTTATTATTCTAATTTTTAATTTTATTTCAAATTTTAAATTTATTTCTTAACTTAATATAATCTAAAATAAATAAGATATAATTGTTAAATATTTATAATTTTGATAAATATTACTTTTTAACCCAATATTATTTCCTATAAGAATATATTTTAAATGAAACTAGTTCTATTTTTATTAAAAAATTAAATTAACTTATTATTTATTTATTTTTATACCGAGCAAACCCGGCCCGGTATTGACCCGGTGATGGATCGGGCCATATTGGGCCGGACCGGACCGTGGGCCAATTTACTTGTCCCGGGGGTGTTTTGGGCCGGACACTGGGTCAAGACCCGTCCCGACCCATGAACACCCCTAATTTTGTTCAACCATTTCATATGGGGAGCTATTAGATTAACCAGCTTGGTAGCTTTCTTAGTTAACTATTAGTAGACTTTGATTATTAACTTACGCTAACCCGACCCATTAACACCCCTAGTTTTGTTCAACCATTTCATATGAGGAACTATTAGATTGACCAACTTGGTAGTTTCCTTAGTTAATTATTAGTAGACTTGATTACTAACTTGCGCTAGCAGTGCTTGAGTTGGACTTTAGTTTTATAGTAAGAAAAAAGCAAGCCCAACCCAAAATTTAACTCCGTTACATAACTTTTGACCTGTCGAGCCTAGCCCTCTTCCTAATAGACTCACTGAAGCTTGAAACTTTTCTCCAAGCTTGACAAAATATTATTTAATGAGTCATAAGAAAATAGATAAATTGAGCTTTTTTCTTTAATTAGAAAAATGTTGTATTAGTTTATGAAAGTGTGTTTGCCACGTCAAACTTAGCGGAGCATGTATATGTTAAGCAAGGTTAGAAGTGCATGTGAGGTTGAATCTTTTACTTCATCAAGATTCATTTGGCTACTGAGGCTAGCTTGAATACGAGATAGAGTATGATCAATAGAGGTGTAGCATTAATTTAAACTCTCATTAAAAAAAAAAAGAAGAAAGAAATCAAGATATTCATTGGAAACTAAAGCCATCTGGTCGTGGATGATTGAGATTCACCACCATTATCATCAGTGGGGAGTTGCACAGTATGGAGCAGACACGAGTGTGGTAATTAAGGCTGCAGGCAGGCGTACCATTAAGAAAGCAGATCTCATAAACAGTAGCTATATATCTCATCTGTCAGATGAAAGAAATGGAGCAATAGCAATTAATAGTAGAGTGGCTAACATATCTTCATCTCACCCGCCCTTTCATTCTATGCTTTTTCAGGGACAAGAAAGTGAAAAAGTACTGAAGGTGACAAGTGAATCAGAAATCGAAACAGGATTAGGAATTAGTAGGATATATGTTTTGTCCGTCTCACGTGGAGCTTAGGGATGTGGTGTGGCACGTGGCCGTTGCATTCCATTCGATATCCAGCTATACCATCTCCATGTGTGTTTGCTTCACGCAACCTTTCTTCCTTCCGTTTCTTTCCTTCTTTGCCTTCCCTCTGTTTACTATACAACTATTCCATTCTTCTCCTTCACCCTTCGCTCTCTCTCTCTTCCTCTTGCGTGGCTTTAAAGTCTTGAGACTTTGAACCAAATTCTTCACTCCCCACACACCAACACACTTTTCTAATCTAACCCCTTTTGCAAAAATCAACAATATTCTTCCCGTTTCTGTGTGCTCAGCCTCCATCTCAAATTTGGCCCCAGACTATAACTATAGCTTGTCCATCTCAACCATGACCCACCACCAAAAGCCTCTCCACTCATCTTAAATTAAACAAATAGACAAAAAGTGCGTATGGCAAATAATATTGTGTTACATTGTAAATAGAAAGAAAATTAAACCTCACATGCATGCTATTTCATTCCAGTAAAAAACAAAACCATCTCCTCATATTATACATTGGGCCTAGTCTCTCTAATTAAACAATTAAAGATCTTTAAATAAACTCGATTTAAAACATAATTAACTATAAAATAACACGTAACTACATAGAATATAGATTTTTTTTAGGTAAACATAGAATATAGATATTATGTACGTCACATATCAACATAAATTTGCCTCAAAGTTTCCTTAACAAGTTCTAACAAAACAACTCCGCTATATATATAAACTATATATTCCACTCTTTCTCTATCTTGTCTCAGCTTCCTCTCTTTTGCTTCTTAGCACCCCCGAACAGAGAAAGCTAGCTTCAGCCCCAGATCAAGGCAAACTAAGATCAAAAGGCCAATCACCAGCCTCTATCTCTCGCAGAAGAAAGAGACATATGGATTGTGGTTCTAGTAAGAATAGCAATGTCGGTGGAGATGGTCATGGTCAGAGAGGAGGGGGTGGTGGGCCTTGTGGAGCGTGCAAGTTCCTTCGGCGAAAGTGCGTGAAGGGGTGCGTATTTGCACCCTACTTCGACTCCGATCAAGGCACGGCTCACTTCGCGGCGGTGCACAAGGTGTTCGGAGCCAGTAACGCCGCCAAGCTGCTGCTGCGAATCCCTCCTCACCACCGTCTCGACGCTGTTCTCACTCTGTCCTACGAGGCTCTCTCTAGGGCTCGAGACCCCGTGTATGGCTGCGTCGCCCACATCTTCGCCCTTCAACAACAGGTACTCATCCATTTTGTGGAATTATATCATATTTCATCCTCTGAATTTTAGTTTAGGATTTGCGCCGAATTAACAAGTGGCAAGACAGCATATTGAGAAAAAAAAAAAAAGAGATACTACTAATAGAAAATAGCCCTAATACTAATGTTTTGAAAGACTTTACAAAGTTAAATTTTATTTGATGATATTTCCGAAAATTGATTTTATTTGTAACAAATGAAGAAACAGGAATTTGATCAAAACCTAGAAGAAAGTGCATGTGGTTAATTAGAATATGATCAAAACCTAGAAGAAAGTGCATGTGGTTAATTAGTAAGTTATATAGTATTTGGCATGAATCTAATGAATCTAAAGCTCAAGTTTTTAGACAAGTAGCAAGTGTTTGACAATCCTGCTAGGTTGGTCAAGGTTTTCACATGATGCACGACATTTATTTGAGTACTGTTTAGTTTGACAATTTTTGTCATCCTTCTCTACGGAAGCTGCCACTACTTAATTAATAACAATAAGGCCTCTCTGTCTGTGGGTTTTGTAATTCATAGGCCTAAAATCCCATTTTATGTAATTATCAATATCCATAGTATAATATTTATATAAAAAAATGTCCATGTAATTATTAATAAGTTGATTATGCAAAAACATGATATTCAAAGACCTATGAAATAACACATTTCAATGAATATTTATCTCATGTCTTTATATATGTAAAGTCCACTCAACTCAACCCATTCTTGCAACGCATTGAGAGATCCTGAAATCCATGTGTCCAGAAAATTAGGGTTCGGACGAATAAATCTAGGTAAATTTCACATTCACCAAAAAAAGAAATCTTGGTAAAATTCCTGTCAATTTAGTATTTAATTTTTATAAGAGAGAGAAGTGGCATATGCTGAATGGCTGTCTGAGTCTGACTATAGAGGTTTGCTTGCCGGAGCTACCAAGCAACTTAGTTTGTTGCTCGAGAAATTTTAAAATCTTTGTAATTTTGACTTTCAACTGCAGTATGCAGTACACACACACACACACTTATACTTTTTACAGTATTAATTATTTAATCTAATTACATAAATTAATTATTAGGCAGCAAAGTGCTGTTCGGGTTTCTTCCAATGAATATTAATCTTATGTCTTTATTTACATTTGACATTTTACTCAGAAACCTTGGGATACGCAGGGCCATGCCTACCTCATTGTAAACCTATAGTAATTTATAGATACAATTTTCAAGTTATTAATAAGTTAAAAAGATTTTAAAAAGACTTGCAAAGTCGGTTCATAAAATTTTTTTTTTGAAGTTTTTCATACATGAAGATATTAAATGATCTAAAATATTGTAAATTTTAATAATATTTTATCAAAATATTCTTAATTTAAATGTTCTCTTAAATAATATATTTGATATTAATGAAAAATAAGATAGTAAAATAAATAATTAATGTTTCATTAAAATTTTAAAGTGATCAATATTATGTATAAATCCTAAAGAGATCATTTTTATGAATCAGGAGTATAGTCTAACTACTTTTTTTATTTTTAAAGGGAAAGAGACTCTCTTTTTATAAACAAAAGAGAAAGAGACTCCACTTGTAATGTTACCGTATATTGTAAGAACCTCTTTCTTATTTATTTTGAGTTTGCCTTATTTATTTATTTATTTATTTTTGGAGTGAATAGGAAATTCGTAAGGCATAAGAGTCATTTTCCCTAGGATGTAGGTTATTGGTGCATTTATATATATATATATATAGCAGATAAAGTTTCATAAATAAATATAATGTGATGCGTGATTCTATAATAATCGTTGGGCTTATCCTTGCAATGGGTTAGAGCATCATCTACCTTCTAAAAAAAAACTATATATATATATATATATATATATAAAAGCTGCACGCAGCACAATGGCAACTATTATTGTCATCCATTTTGTGACCATAATTGGGCGGATAAGCACCAATGGATTCCTTAGCTTTAATTAGGTACAATTCCATCATCTCTGTGATTAGAAAATTAAGTTGATAAAGATCAGGTGACTCATGGTTTCGCATAATTTAAACTCTTTAATACTACTAATTAATTAAAGAAGATCAGGTGACGGTTTCGTATATTTAACAAGCATTTTATGTGTAAAGTAGCCAAAATAAAACATAAGTGTTAAAGTTTTTATTTTTGCAAACACATTAGTGTTAAAAGTTATCCTCTCTTACTTGCGTGAGCACCGTAAAAGAAGCTAAAACAATACAGTATGGATCCACATGCGAGGTAAGCAGCTGGGGGACACAGATAGATGTTGGACAGTGTTTTACCTCTTTTAATGGGCTCATGAGCCCATTAAGGATCCACCTGGTTGTGGTTTTATCCAGTTCTATAAGTGCTCTTAGCCCAAAAAAAAATTAGTTTCCTAATATAGCATAATCTTCATTGAGTGAAAAAAAAAAAGGAATAGTATTATACATAATGAAATAGTTAAGAAGTGATGAGAGGGGTGTAAAGTAGTAATTGTGATGTGGATGGGAGGCAGGCAGTGAAGTTGCAGGCAGAATTAGCATACGTGCAAGCTCGTCTTTCAACGTTGCAGGGTGTGCCAGTAGTTGCGAGCTCTTCATCTTCGTCTTCCATTTCTAACACAGACTTCTTCCCCTCCCAATTGGATCCAACCAATTCACTTCCATCCCCAACTTTGCTCATTCCTTCCCATCTTCAACATGACGCCCATCTCCAAGCTTTGGCCACACATTTTGCGTCAAGGTACTTACTTGCCTCCACTCACATTCCCACATTCTCATTCATTAACTGATTCACATCTTTCATAATTGAAATGTAGAGACAAAGGCAAGGACGAGTCAATCTAAATGGAAATGGGATGGAATTTTTCTAATATTTGGAGAGATGAAGAGTCACCGGAGAGGCATGCATTGACAAATGAATTTTATTACCATCTTCATCTCACCTTGTATTACATCTTTGAATCCTTAGTGAAGATCTGATTTCTAATTGAGTCTTATTTTTCTAAATTTATTTCTGAATGATGGTTAACAATAGTTTAGAATGTTACCAACTTCTTCTTCTTTCTTTTCTTCTTTTTTTTTTTGGGAAAAATGTACCAACTTCTTTTGGTTCTCATGTGTAATGAAATTCTGCCTTTCTTGCGGTTATTGTCTCTAGCAATTTTCAACCATTCTTGTGCTCAAAAGCTCAAATCCCCAAGCATATTGCAAATGGTAACATCGAATTTGTGGTTGATTGCCTGCAAAGTTGTGATCATTTTATTGGGAAGAAAAGATTGTGTTGATTTAAATTGATTGAAAAATATGCATTTATTTAAAACAAATTACTAATTCATACCAACGTCTCTCTTAGTGATACCAGCATTAAAACACAGAATCCTAAGATTAAGCCTTCAAAGGCTCAACTTATCTAGTTGGAGGTTAAGCCCATGCTTGACGAACAAATTTCTGTTTCCACTTGGTTGAACATAAATATTCTTTCAATCTCAAAATAATTGCTATATGGGGAGAGTTAGGTCAGGAAGCAGAGTAAAATCGTAAACCAACTTCCCTATTCAGACTGCAAGAGCGAACTATTGCTTATCAAACATTAAGTTTTTTTACCTTTCTGTATACCAGGGAAAAAAAACTTCTGTATCTTTCTAAAAGGCTAACTCATGAACACCTCTAATTTGTATTTTAAGGGGCCGGTTCTGAAAAGATTAAGACCAATTTCAATCTAAGACTGATGATCCAGTATTCCATTGCAATGCATCAGGCAGGCACATCTCTGCTGTCTCACAAACCAGACAATTGCTAAAACATACATAGAACTGATCAAATAACAAATCGCACAAGCAAAGAGCATTTTAGTTACTCTGTTCAAGGCTTCCAAGGGGTCCTTGAGAGGAAAACAAAGTATACATTTATCATAGATCTACCTTTCCAGTAAAAAACAAACCTGTTAGTTTCTAATATACCCACATTACAATAGTTTGTCATAAAGCATACATTTTAGCTAAATTACGGAATAATTATTGGTTTTCCGGAAAGTTTGTGTACAGAATAAAAATAGGGGAAAATATATAATTTCAACCAACTTCAAAGAAAGTTTGTTTAATTAATTCTATTCATAAATATCTGCAATGACAGCGTAAGAATCCCAAGTGAATGATTTTTAGGGCCCAGCAATAACCAATAAATATATAAGATATGTCAAAATTAACTAGGGTACACCAAATCCAATTACTACACTTGAAAGCTATGTACATAGACACTAGACAACAGAAAACATTGTCTAATATCTATCATGTGATACTCATGTAATTAGCTTGATAATCGCAGGTACAGCTCAACAAGAAAGCAAACCAAAATTCTTTGCACACTGAATTGAGAAAAAGGTGATGGAATTGAATAGCATAATTATCATTACAAATATTGAGAGGAATTCTCTCAGTCAAACAATAACAAACTATCTACCATGTGAAAGCACTTTACTTTCAAGTATGAAGAATAAGATGTTCAATTGTTTTTAATGAGGGTTCATTCATAAAATGTGTGTGTGTGTGTGTGTGCAGACAATAAAACCATTGAACGTAATCCAGGAAACAAGGAAGAATACCTCTATAACTTGGGCACACCTCAAGTGAGATAGATGTAATTCCCCCTATAAGAATAAGTTCGAATATCCCATAGCACAATATGAAAATTAAATAACCATTGGCTGTCCATAATACATACAAGAATGCTCAATTTCCAAAACAAATTACTGGAAACACATGCATTATAAGGAGGAGGACCTAGGCACCAGGCTAAAAAAACTTAAAAGGTCCCAATCGGGAACATGGTTAACAAATATAGTCATAACAAAAGTATATGCAAAGAAGCATAGTTAGTTATACTTTACAAAACCACATACAATAAATAATAAACCTAAAAAGCATGAGTGGCTCCAATCTTACTGTACATGTGAATGGACAATCTCACTTCTATTTGTCTGCAAGGTAAATAGGCACAAGAAAATTGATTACTATGTTAGAGTGGATTAATTTCTGATGTCCATGGCTCTATAAAATCTCCCCATGATGGAATCCACTATCCTCACAGTCTGGACCAGTATCCAAATCACAAGGAGAATCATACCATTTAGGATTGTCCTGATAGAAACTATCAACCTGTATACAGCCAAGACCTACATCCGCAACAATAGGCTCATCAGGTCCGATGGGCTTGATTAGTTTAGTATCCTCACAATCAAGGATGCTCTTCTCATCAAAATCACTGCATTTCAACCACTTTTCTGGCTTACAAGGTTCGCTGATCAGGTCTTTCTGATTTCTGCACTCTGTCCTCATCTCATCCCAAGAAACAACTCCGAGTGTGCGGTCAAAACTGTCTTCATCATCCTCAATCAGTTCTGTTTCTTTGCCATCCTCATAAATCCTATCATGATGATTACTCCAATTTGCCAAATCATTATCCCCAACCAAGACATCATTCGTATGTGTCTTCTCAGGAAGCAACACAATTGACTTTGCTGGCCCATCCCATATATTTCTAATTTTATTAGAAATATCATATAACTCTCGAGAAACCATACCCAATAAATCATGTGGGAGTTTTGAAATCTTTCCCTCCAACATCCCAACTTCGGCTCTCAACTCTTGCACCTGCTGCAGAACTGAAAACTGCAGATCTCCTTCATCCTTCCCCATCAGCCCAAAAGCCTCATTTTCCATGTCCTCATTCACCCCGTATACCATCTCATGATCCATCATATAGCCACCCTTGTGCCCAACAACCCGATGCATAATCCTGGCATTACCATCCAATGGTCCTGGCTCATGCCCTGAATGCACTGCATACAACTTAAACACTGCTTTGCCCTCTTCTTGATACACAAAAGTCTTATCCTTCTCATTATAATTTGCAATGGGCACAATTGCCCTTATACGAAATCCACACCCACATCGCTTGGACGCATATGGTTCCCTTTTTAAAATCTTTGATTTCTTGGCAGCAGGCTCCCCTGCTCTATGACAGGCATAATCCTTCACCTCTGCCATAAATGGCTTATACCTAATATACTTCTGCCGAATGCAAAGCACCACTTTATGCTTCACCGCCAACTGTTGAAGCTTATTAGGCACATCCTTTGCAGGCACATCAAAAGATTCCGTATACTCAAACCTCCGCCGCTTACTCCTAGCAGCAGACCCAGAGGTTGCCGCAGAGCACACAGGGCATGCAGCAACACAAACCCTAATGTAACTTTCAGGAATTCCATAAAATTTGGCACCTACGGTCCAAACTTGCTTAATTCTCTCTATGGTTTCCTTAAGGCCTAAGTGTTTCAAATCGGTATCCCCGTGAAAACTCATAACAATATCTTGCCATTGGTTAATATGAGAAACGAATTGCTGGGAATTGTTCTCGAAACAAAGAAATTCGTTACCGTTTTCATCCACGTGGGTGGTGAGTTTGTCCTGGATACGCTTCCACGCGGTTAGGTACGCGGTCTCCTCATTGCGATCCTTCCAGACGGCACGCCACGACTTGAGGACGGCTCGAGGGGTGGCAGCTCGGATCTCGGCTGGCGTGGCGAGCCGTTGCTCCATGATGCAGCGAATCATGAGCGCGTGAGACTCGGGGTTGAATGTATAAAATTGGGAGGAAATATGGGGCTCAGGGCTGATGAAAAGGGGTTGGTTGGATGGGTTTTTGGTGGAGGTGGAGGCCGAGGCATGGCTCAGTGAGTGAGGAGATTCAGTGGAGGAGTGACTCGGTGACTCGGAGGAAGACGGGCGAAAGAGAACAATATCATCGGGAAGAGAGAAAGAGGGGTTGTGGGAAGGCTGAAGGGGGGTTTGGTGGGGTAGGATCTGGGAAGGTGGGTCCAGATCGTGGGGAGGATGGTGATGAAGGAAGAGATCATCCTCGGTTTTACTAGGATTCATGGAAGAATCAAGAATGGCGTGGAGAGGGTAGACGAGGAATCAGAAGGAAGAAAAGGGAGAATAGAATACAAGTTGGGAAGTGAGTGTCTGTGTCCCAGTGAATTGTCGCTGAGCTTTTTGCAGTTTCCCTCTCTGACATTTTAGGAGGGACTCCAGGGTTTCCCTCCTGTCCTTGTCTCTCTTCTCCTTTCTCTCCATATAATGCCCCCTATATATATATATATATATATATATATATAGCACACACGCGCGTAGAGAGAGAGTGATTTACCTTTACCTAATCAAATCTAATTATATATTATGTCATAAAAAATTATATATTTATTATTTTAGTCCATTCTATCATTTTCTACCTTGTGGTCTTGTGGTGGGAGACTTTTAGATTATCTTTTCAATTATGTATATGTAATAATATTTATTTTTTTTATATTTTTATATTTCATTTTATATTGATAACAGAGAAATTTTGAATTTAAACTTTTAAATTTTTAAGTTTATTATAAATAGTTTATATTTTTTTTTAAATAAGGCATATCAAGATTTCATCTAGATTTTTGGGCAATAATATCTCACTTACTTGACATTATATCACTAGTTGTTAAATTATTGTACTATTTCATGTTTAGTAGATATCAATGTTACGGTCAATCCATAAAATGAAGTCAAGTGATCTCTTTGTATAAGGGAAAGAAGTGAGCCTTTTCTCTATCCAACATATACACAGCTTTTGGATTTTTTTGGTTGTGCTTAAACCCCTTTTTTGACATGAATATAGAAGATTTTTTTAATACATTATATGATCAATTTCAAATAAAGGTATTAACTTTGGAAAGCCCGAGCAAAAATTAGGGCAATAAAGGAAATTCTACAATGTTTAATTAGAAACTTACAAAATAAAGAACCCAATATTCATGAAAGATAGGAATCTACACACATAGCTTAGAAAAGAATTATAACTTTTATCAAAGCCCATGATCCAGGAGAGATCCAGTTAGAAGAAGTAGCTCAAACCACCTAGAATTAGTTTTAAGATAACACTATATTTTATTTTACTTTTTAGGATTAATTTGAATTATTTTATTTATTTTATTTTTTTGAATTTATTTGATTTATATTAAGATAAATAATTTGTGGCTTCCTATTTGTAGTCAAAAGGATCAATCATAGGTTTAGATTTAAATTAGTTTAGTTTATATTCTATTAGATAAACCTTATCTTTAAGAAATATCTAGTAGTATTATGATTAGAATATTATTTTTTTATTATTTTCTTTAGTATTTTCGTTTTTATTTTTAGACCTTTAGATAATTATATATCTTTTTAAGATTTACTAGATTTATTATGATTATTTGAGTCTTAAGTATTCCTAGTTACTTTAAAATATCTATTTGCTTATTTATAAGTCTCTTTTGTACACAAAATTCAAACATATCAATATTATTCAGAGTTTATTCAATCAGTGAGTTTCACTAGTTCTTTATATTCTTCTGAGAATACACCTGATTTATCAAGAGTTTAATATACTCTTGTGGCATCTTCTTATAGCTAGAGTTTTTTGAGGTAGGTTCTCATTGGGTTCTAGTTTGATCAGCTCATTCAAGTCAAACTTCCACATTGCTATCCTTTGTATTTTCTGAGTTCCTAAAACAAGTTACTCGTGGAGTCTACATCACTTTTTATAAGAAGGAATAGAGGTGAGAGACTATTTGAACAAGCACATTTGATACGAAGTGTCTCACATTCCCAGGAATCGGCAACACCCTTGTATGTGGGAATATCGAATGCCAGGGGGGATTGGATTAGGGGTAGACCATGGGAATGAATTGGTTCAGGACAAAAATACCCCTTCACCAATTTGACAATGCGGCTACTCCCTCCTCTGTGAACAAGTGAAGTTGTGTGTAGAGGAAAGATTGATCAATGGCAATTTTGAAAGCAACTAACAACAGCAATGGTGGTTATGGGCTCGACAATGAACCCATGACTATCTATTCAACAACAAACCCATAAACATCTATTTGACCATGAACCCATAACCTCCACGAACCATCTGGATGTGGTTCTTCAACCCACTGTTGTCGGCATCCTCAACCCCCACGCGTTCAACAGCAACAGTAACAATGGTGGTAGAGGATGATGATGGTGATAGATAAGGGCAGACGTAGCCTAAATATTGTAGAGGGCCAAATTTTTTAAAAACCTTACCATATGTAATATAAATATTGAGTATTATTTTTTTTATGAAAGGTTAATATTAATCAATAATAAAAATATTTTAATAAACCAATAAAATTTATACTTTATTTCTTGTTAAATATATCAATAATGTATATAATATATATTATATATTTATTTATTATATGTGTAGTGTTTACTATATTTATATAACATGAATATCCATGTGGGCAGGGAGAGGGAAGGGCCAATTGTAAATATATCATATTTTTGTGTGTATGGTGAGAAGTAATCTCTTTATTGTACTTTGCCATTATGTCCCTCTTTTGTTAGAAAGAAAATAAAATTTTATAAAAACTAAAAAAAGAAAGAAAGAAGGCCCCATTTTTTTGAGTAAAATAAAAAGTTTGTAGGGGATAAGTAGAAAAAGAAATGCAGAGGAGCCGATCCCATATATAATGCGTGTATATTATATATTTAAAATGGAAGGGACAGATGCTTTGGGGGAGGTTGAGGGGGCGAGGCCACAAGGGCTCCTCCTACCTTGTACACATGTCCGCCTCTGGTGATAGATATGAAAACTTCCCGCCCTCTGATGATGATGATGATGAGTGCATTCGATGGTAGAAGGCTGTTCAAATTTTTTTTTTTTAACTTGGCTTATGGGAGGAATATGACAATGCTATTATCGGGAGGAAAGAAGGCAAGAGGAAGGGGGAGGCTTTTTTTTTTTTTTATCAGGAGTATTTAAGCCACTTTGTAATTTTTTGTGTCTAGTTTTTGTTTATTATTCCTATCATATTCTATTAACATACCAAATATATATTTAGAACACATTCTCCTTCTCAATTTCATTCCTATTTTTGTTCACATTCTTATTCTCATTTCATCCAAAATCATTCTGTGTATCAAATAAGTTATCTTTCAAGTCTTTCAATGTAGTATATTGAAAAGAAATAAATTTATTATAAAAAATCTATTCTAAAAACTTAGAAATGATGAAAAATTGTAAGCTCAGTTCTGCCCAATAATATTTGAATTTGACATAGTCAATTAGATAATTATATTAAAAAAACTGTAAGCTCAGTTCTCTCTCTCTATTGTATGCTGGAAAAGCAAAGGAACAGTAAAACTAAACATAAGAGTTTTCCCCCCTATTTTTACCAACTAAACTTTAGAGTTTATTTCTCTTTGTTTATGCGTTCAAACAAAAGAAATTATTATTGATTCGATAGTCATTATAATTCGAGACAAGCATCTAAATCTAAAGTTGATAGAAAAACAAAATAATATCATGAACATTTATAAAATGAGAAATATTTAAGATGATGACTGATAAAAAGAATGTCGGCCAATAACTCGTAAAAAAAAGTAAAAATAAATGGAAACAAAGAAGGGGTAGCCTATCGAACATTGGTTGAGGATAAAATGCTGTAATCTATTGAAAAAAAATATCCTTGTTCAACTTTTAAGAAATGCATTCTAATTTGAGGAAACGAGATTACGTATGTGTTTGGTTTAATTTATTAATAATTAATTATAAAGATAAGTAATTCTATTAAAAGTAATTTGTGTTTGGATATTTTTATCTTATAAGTATTTTTGAGAAAAAAAAATATTTGAATTTTGAAAGTTTAAGTAATTATTTGGTAGATAATAAAAAAGAAAAGTGAAACAAGTAATTATGGAAAGACAAGTGATTATTATAACTAAAAATATCAACTTCTCTCATAATCATTTATTTAAAACATAAGTGGTTATTGAAAATTGGTATGTTTGACAATTTTGCAAAATAAGCAATTATACTCTCTCATAAATGATTATTTTTAATATCCAAATAGGCTCTACCTATTATCAATTGTGACATGGTGATCTTCATCATTTTCTAAGGAGGTATTTTATATATGTTGGAAAATGAGCAAGCCTAATCCAAACAAACTGACTCATGATGGGTTATATGGAAAACGAGTTGGCCAGACTAGCCTGTTCTTTATGTGTTGGAAAAACCCCAACTCAATCCACCAAGGGTGGGTTGGCGGGTTAATTGGGTTGACGGGTTAAATAGATCAACCTGTTAACCCACCAATATTTATATATATTCTAAAATTTTTTAATATAAGTCAATCTAAATTTTTAAAAATTAGATAAAAAAACTTTTTATAAGTCTATGTTAATAAATATTTGATGAATCATATATATATATAGTAATTTAAATTTTTATAAGTTAATAATTTTAATAAAAATCTATTATTATTACCTATAATAAGAGGTTTTTCAAAATTTCATTTGTTTTTTTATTACATTTTTGTGGCTTTTTTTATTGTTATTATTTATCCAGGTTTTGTGTGTTCTTAGATTTTTTTTTTCATTTTGGATTTTCTTTAAATTTTCCTTTCTTTCATTGGCATCTACTACAAATTGTAAAAAAAAAAAGGGCCAACCAGTATAACCCTTGAATTAGCTAATTTAACCTGTGGATTATATACTTCAAGTTAATTTTTACCCGTTTTAAATGGGTTGCATAGTATGCAACCCAACCTTTACCTTTTCAGAGGTTGGACAGATCAACTCGTGGATTGTAATCCGTATTCCTGCCTTTACTACTTTAGGCATAAAAAATATTTATGGATCCATATTTTTTTTATACTGGGCTCAATCGATCATTCCAAACCCAGAGTCTGGCTTGTATGGGCTCATTAAAGAAACCTTGAAGTCCCGTGAGGATATGCCGCACGCCAAGCCCAATAGTACACCCCCCCCCCCCCCCCCCCCTTCTTCTCCCTCTGCAATATAACTACGTTAGCCTTCTGAACTAATATGCATTAAAAAAAAAGGTAATGAAATTACTCACACACAAAATATATAACTACACTTGTCTTTAATTAATTTATGAGAGACAAAATTATCTTAGCAATTATTTTTATTAAAGGTAATATTAAAAACTAATATAATTTTTTTATAAATTTAATTAATTTAACTTCTTTCCTTGATCTCTGTGTAATTAGTTAAATAGGATTTATATTTTGAAGTTGGAAGAGTATATATTTTTATTCATTTGAATACATTCACACACACTCTCTGATTTACATAGCGAAGGATTTTGTTGCTGGCATCAACGAAGAAGCTTTGAAAATTAAATATGTGTGAGGGATGTTGTAGTTCTACATACCATGCATCACCACTATGTAAAATTAATTAATGACTCTTTAAATAAATTGTCATTGAAAGTTGCGATGAAAGATGATCATGTTGGTGAGATGTTAATGTTATGGTTCCTTATAGTGATAGATATGATGCTTAATTGTTGAGCATAATTTCATGTCCATGTTGACATTACGTTAAGTCATCCGTTTATATTCATTAATTTATTAATGAGGATGGAAAACAAAAATAAAATACTCCTGAAAATTTGCAACGAAATAAAATGAAAATATATAAAATACTTGACTGAAAAAGTTGGTGGCCATTGGGTGAAGAAAGCTACTGATAGCAAGCACATGAAAAAGGCACACAAACCTAGTCAACATTGACGAAGGAACTCCAACTTCCACCTGAAGCCAACATATGTATATATATTTTTTTAATATATATGACCTGAGCACAATATAGGAAATATGGGAATTCCAATAGTCACCACTCTTCAAACTTTGACCTTTACAACATTTTTTTTTTACACTAAAAGATATATTTTAAATTAATAGTCAAAAATTAACCTCTAAAAAATAATGAAATCATTAAAGTGGATTTTATTTTTCTTAATAAGGTATTTTTCATAAACACGATGTTGTCGACACATTAGATAAATACACATGTCTGAATCTTCTGTATTTAATAAGTAAGAAAATATTGTAAAAATTGAAGAAAGATAGAAAGAAAAAGAACAAATTCTTGAGGGGCAGCTCAACCAATAGAATATACAATGAAAGCAGATGAGAGATAATAGATGTGGATGTGGTCACTGATGGATGCAGTGCAGCAGCGCGCGCCCATAAAGATTAAAGAGAAGGTTTAGTCAACATTAGACTCATAGGAAAGGTAGCTGACAGATTCTGATGTCCTCTCCCTTAACAAACCTGTCTGTGTTTTTTTCCTTTGTGGGTTTTTTTTAATCAATGAAGGATTAGGGGATGGGTGTCTGATTATTGAAGGCACATGTACTGTGGGTCAAAACTTACCCACTGTTGTCCATACTGCTATAATGACCGGATTATGAGTTAATACTCCTCCAATATTTGTAGTTTGATCTCGTCTAAACATGCACACAAATTGGGGGGTTTTTCATTCTATTCAAAATATCACATTAAATGGCTTTCCTTAACCATTATGGCACACAATTGATCAGAGAATACCATTATTTGTTGTTTCCATAATATTCAGCTTAATTTTTTTTATGCTTATTGTCTTTTTTTTCCTGGCAAAATTGTAATATTTGAAAATATTTATTTTAAAAATTTAAACAAATGCCACATATTTAAATTATAATTTTATCATGTTTTTGTATGAACAAATATTTCAAAGTTTATCTAATCTAACAAGGAGAAAAAAGTCAGTGTTTATGAATGACTTTAATTTAATAATATAGTTTAAACTGATGGAAAAATATTGAGAAAACTATATATTTGGCATATACATTGCACAAAGTTTAAATAATGAATGAGTTTAAGTGATATTGTTCATGACTTGTGTATAATATAACTTACTATGAATTTCATATTTGATATTGCTTAAATTTGTATAATTTTTAAAAAAGTGTAATTTTCTCTTAATTCTTTTTTTTTTGTGAAAACATGATATAATTTTTTAGTGTATCGAAATCAAATAATTGGAAATTAAATAAAAAAGAGTATATGTTGTATTCTTTAAGCGTAGTAAAATCTATATAAAGCTTTACATAAATGATGTCCTTCGTCAAATCTATAACTTCTTAGTTGAATCGGAATACTTCTGTGTCTTGTTTAACCAAATTTAGCCTCGAAATTCTTTTATAGTAATATAAAAATAGAGGAAGCTAGAGCGTATATTTCAAAAGGTTGAGAGAAGGTCACTGTATTTATCTGCTTGATCCCTATCTTAAGTGAGGTTTCTAGTATTGGGTTGTTTTGAATTTTATATAGTATATAGTTATCTTCAAATTTCCAACATAGTGATTTAGACAGATTTGGTTGATCCTCCGAATAGTAGTTGAAATTTGTTCTCCATTAAATGCATCTATTAAATTAATACCAACCAAGTTTGACCCCTTTACTCTGCAACCCATCACCTTTTTTATTTTTAATTTTTCTTTCTGTCTTTATGTTTATGAATGGCCAATAGGCAACCACCAAATATGGCTCTAAATTTGGTTGGTGTGGTGTGCAGATGACCTAATCTTAGTGCTTTTTTCTTGATTTATCCACAAAAGAATCAATATATATAAATATATCGTTATTATAAATATAAAATTTAAAATTTATAGTGAGTCATATTAGTTATAAATTTTAAATATTTCTGTTCATTTGATAATCCATGAAAAATCGCATTTAGTTATTTCAAATTATGTGTATGTATATTTACGAAAAATACAAAACATATACCGTGTGTAAAACATATAACTCATTTTTACATTACTATTTTGTATCTCTTTATATACATACATATATATATATATGCTTTCTTTGTAAATATAAAAGATTCGGACTACATTATCAAGTCAAGTGCATTGCATTTTTCTCATTGTCTATTACTCTTCTGGTTAAAAAAAAATGTCTATTGTTCTGTTCCATTCTTTATATTTTTTTCTGACTTGTAGATATGTTTTTCCCCTACTATTTTTAAAAAAATTAAAAAATATTTTTTTTACTTTTATATTTTACAAAGGTTTAAATTTTTAAATATAAATAGTTTACATTAAAAATTGTCATTATAGCAATATAATATATATAAATTTAAAATATTGTTATCATTCTATTATTGTTTACTTACTATTTATCATCATCAATTATTGAAGTTATGTCTGCTAAAAATATGAACACAGTATAATTTTATAGATTATATGTATCTTAGTAATTAATAATTTTAATTTAAAATTTTAAATAATAATAATATAATAATAATAATAAGACTGATTTCATTTGAATTTGAAAGAGGTGAGTGCTTGTGTGGTCCCTGGTAATTATGGTAGGGTTTGACTGGCATAGCATGTGGGATTGCAATACGATAGAAAGGTGGTGTGTGAGTGAGGGTGAACCCAGCTTCTCTCTCTAATTTTTCTTATCTTTTTCTTTTTAGATTTAAATTATTTAAATTTAAAATTTATTTATTTATATTTTTATTAATTATTAACATTTTTAAAATAGTAAATTGAATTTTTTTGAATTTTATTTCAATGATGATTTTAAAAAAAATGAAAAGAAAAGGCAGAAACAAAATTTGGGAGAGTGAGAACAGTCAGTCCCCACACACAGTGTCTGAAAGCGGAAGCAAACGTAGGACAGGTGTCTCTCCTTGTGCCCCCTGGGTGTCCCACAAAGCACATACAACTTGTTTTTTGATCCATTGGATCTTTGTTTAACTTTTTCAAAAATTCAAACTTGATCAGTCATTTTTATTATTTTATTTTTGGCCGAAACTTGATCAGTTATACAGCCTTATTAGACAGATATTTTAAAATGCATTTAAAACTTTATTTGGAATAAAATAAAAATAAAGGGAGAGAAATATTATAGAAAAAATAAGAAAAAATCTAAACAAGAGGATGTCTAGATTTTTTTAATTTTTTTTAATTTTTTTTTTTTATTTTTTTTCCTCCTCCAAACAGAAAATTAATGTTAATAAGACTATCTTTTACTTTGTTCTTGCCAAAACATATTACTTTGCGTATAATAGTACGCTTGTGGCTATAGATAATTATTCAACTTTTCTCTAACATGAGTGAAAAATCCTCGAAATAAATTGTTCCCTTTCTTATATTTTTGTTATCAATAAATATGCTAATGAATAAATTTATTCAATTGAAAATAATAAATACAGGACAGAATTTTTTAATGTATAGCTCATGTATTTGTTTATTCTTTATAATTATTAATTTAGTATAATAAAAAGAAAAAGAGGATTGAAAAGTCTATACTCCTTTATAATGAAATTTTAAAGCCGAGTAGGCATGGTGTGCAAAACCTAATTATATAGGCTAATATAATATATTATTAACTTTTCACTGATTTGATGCATATAATACATTGTATTAGCTTATACGTCATAATACTTTTATACATAAAAATCATGGATAATTCAAGCCTAAAGGGGCTACATACATATCTATATTCTAATTAATTAATTAATTAATTAATACCCAAACCAGCCATCTTCTTCTTCCCATAGCTGCTCCCGCTTGCTTCTTCACACCATCCTCTTTGTGCAAACCACTAGTGACACGCCACCACCATCAGGCACTCAACTTGGATGATTTCACAAAGGTTAAATACTAGTGTAGTATATTTTTAAGTCAAGGATATTTTGTAAAAATACTCAATCTTTACAGAATATAGTATTTTGTACAGTATCACATCAAATATAGCACAATATTAAAATCTTATCATGCTTTATATTATCGGTCTTTATTGTGTGGGGTTTGCCAAATAGACACTAACAAATATCTTTGATTTTGAAAATGAGTTTATTTTCAGGATCTGGTAATAATGATGTCAAATAATAAAACAAATAAATTCTTTATAAACAAGATCAAATCTCCAGGATTGTGTTTGATATATATATATATATATATTACGAAGAAAGATTAAAATAAATAAAGATGCCATTCTCATTAATTACATTACATTCTTAAATCTTAATACAAAGTATTATTTAAAACTAATCCTTTGAAATGACAAAAGTGAGTAAACTTAATTATTTAGATTCCTTTTTTTGCTAGTAATTATTTAAATTCTTTGTAGAGCACGGTCCACGATTTAGTTAGATATATAGATCAAACTTATATAGCATACTGCTAAAATTTAATTTTAAAAAAATTAATACAAATTTTATTTGCATCAAAGTCGGGTAATTTGTATTATTTCTCAGATGATTTTTTATTAGATTAAAAGTTTGAAGGACCAAAAACAATGCTATAACCGATCCATGATAAATTCTGGAAAATTTTAACGTTTCAAAATCCTCAGTTGTAGATATATCAACTCAAAATTCTATTAATATAATTAATATATGAACATAAAAATATAATTAGTATAGGAATTTTATGAATTTTCTGTTTCACTTTCACAAATTCCCGTAATTTTTTTCCATAATTGATAAGTATTATTTCCAAAATAAATAATAATTTATGAATGTCTGTTATCGCACTTATTTTTGAAATTTATGAGTAAAATAATAAGAAAAAAGCAAATGGAAATTTTCTTTTGGCCAACCAAAAGGAATTGTTCTCATATAAAACAATAAGGCAATTCAATTGACCGTGAAAGTTTTTTCCCCTCATGACATCAATTGCCAATGACAGTATTTCATCATAAAAATTAAAATTACAGTTCTTAACAAATTTTAACCTTATAATTAAATAATGAAAATTAAATTATAATTTCAAATATATGGAAATTCTTATAATTTTTTATACACATAATCTTATAATTTTATTGTTGGCAAAAAAATTTATAATTTTAAAACAATCAAATGAAATCTTAAATTAATAACAACAATAATGTTAAAGTTGATGGTGCGATGAAACGTAACTTTAAATTTGTTGATGCAAGCGAAGCAGGCAATGACTTTATGACCAAGATAATAATAAGCTTTATATATATATATAATAAATATTAAATATCTCTTTCTTTCACGGGTGAGAGCTCACCTGCTCCAATGACTAATTCCCACTGTCACGTGCCACTGTATCCCATTCAGATTCTATTATGCAATAAATTTTTTTATTAGATTAGATTCCTAATATATAAATTACATTATCATAATAATATAGCATAGGGATAATGCAAAATACAATTTTTTAGGAAAAATACAAAATTTTTAAATGCATCTAAATCTGCATGACTAAACTTTATAATTTTTATATGGATATTACTAATCACATATAATTAATATTGGTTCAGGAAAAATACACAATTATTATTCTTTTGAGATTTTACTGAATTTAAAAATGCACATTTTTTGGACAAAAATGCATATGAAACATTATAAGTCCTACTCATATATGATTTTGATGCATTTTAAAAAATGATTGCATTGCTAAAAAGTATGTATTTATTTTATCTAAAATTAAATTTTCAGGGAAATGGGAGTAAGAAAAGGAAAAATTAAAAACGTGTTTTCCATTAAATTTTAGTCATTTGATAATTAATAATTTAAACAAAATTAAAACCATTAAAACGGGGACTGAAGTATGAACAATTTTATTAGATATTTTCTTTTTGGAAATTTTTTAAATAACAATAATTCATTCATATCCATTCAGTGATAGGATCTTTTAAAAGTAATATTATAGTAAATCTTAAATTTCCAATTTACATTCACAATTTTAACATTTCACAACTAATTTTAGAGAAACAAGATTGTGGGGCATGTACTTTAATATGTAAGATACATCATATTATTCATAACTTATAAATAATAAAAGTTTTTATAAATTATATATAAAAATAAAATAACTATAAATATAAAATTTATCCTTTTTGCCAAAATTTCATTGAGAATTAGGTAAATTAATGTCAATAATAAAATTATACATTTTTTATATGATATATAAAATTTGTAGAGGATAGATGAGTCACACTATTTATAACTTACGAATAATATAAATGGTAATTAATTTCATATTTGGGAATGATATTATATTTAATATTTTTAATGAGAATTATAAAAGGTAATTAATTATACAACTGGCATTTTCATTTTCCATAATTTATGAAATTTCAATTTAAATCAGAGTTGGAAGGAACATGAAGAAAAAGACACATCTCACTGCAGTGGCCTATCTGGTAATACATTGGGTAACGAAGGGCTTAATGTAATAAGGGATCTTTAATTTGGACAAAAAAGACAACAGGTCAGCGCAACAGAAAGGTCGGCCGTCCAAGTCAGCTTTAAATAGACAATCAAATTACATTGTGAAAAAGAAAAAGCCAGCACTTTCGTTCTCATGTCTTTTTTTTTTTAATGCGAATTTACCGTATTAGCCATATATAAAAAACGCTTTTTCAATAAAAAATATTTTAATTGTCCCTCACGGACGTGAAATTTTTCTTAACCAAATTGTATTTATCGGGTTTAGCAAATTATTATTCAAATATAAATTCCAGATATGTATCTAAATACTTTATTACTCATTCTCGGTGTGCCTTTGGTTTTTTCTCCTTGAAATTTTTTATGGCGTAGTAACAAGAGTTTGTTTATTTTGATATTTTCTCCTTTCGGTATTTTTTCCTTTTTCCTTTTCCCTTTTTCAACCCTCAATTCAAGCAGCTTTGGAAAAACCAACCAGCCAACGGGTTTTTCACCACTTGAAATTTGTAAGTTGTTTTGAATTTCTCCTGCAAATACTTTTTTCCTTGCTCATTCTCTCACTATTTTTTTTCCCAGTTATTTTCCTGTGGTTTTATAATTGTTTCTTTAATTTCTTTAATTTTCTGGGTTGGCTGGTTAAGTTTCTGGAAGCTGTGAAAAGAAATCTAAGTACTGGTTCACTGCTTAGAAGAAGCTTGCTGAAGTGTGGAATCACAGTGACAGGTCATGATCTCTGCATTCTGAATATTTTCCTGAGGTTGATTTTACTGTTTTTTCCGAAATTTATGGCACTTTATCTGATTTTTTTTGTAATTATTTTTTCGGTTTATTAAATATTTACTTGCGTTTCTGCTTTCTACAGTTAAAGGTTGAGGAGTTGGTAGCTACGAAACAGATTTCTGGAAAATCTCTGATTTCTTTTTTAATTTTTTGGAAAAGCGTCTGGTAGTTTCTAATATGTTTTGCTTGAGGAGCAGAGGATTAGAGATATTTGGTGTAATATATGGGTTTTTTTGGGACTAAATTTTTTGAATGAAAGGTTGCATGAAATTTGTTAATTTCTAATTATGTTTTCAGAAACATCTCGTCCCTGTTAGACTAGTAATTTTTTTCACATTTTGAAGTTGTAGTAATTTTTCATATTTTGCTTTTAATGGCCGTTTTCTTTATTCACTTCGATTATACTGAACTTCAGAGGTGAATTTCTGGCTCAATATATGAAGAGCAATGAAACTGGCCGCTTTTCGGAGATGAGAGCGTAGAGAAAACTAAACTTTGATCTAATAAAACTGCATTTCTGTACTACGGCTGTGACCTAGAGTTCTGTGATTTTTGCGAGTTAGTGCATAACTTCGAAATAGATCTCCGCTAGTTTAGTGAAGCAGTTGATTCAACTCAAAATCGTTTACTCTTTTCTATTCTTTCTTGGGCTTCGTTGGGAATCTTATCATGGGATTTCACTTTTCCCTTCTAGCATCCTAAGAACGTTAAAGGCATTATTGATGTTTATCGAAAGCAAGTTTGTAGTTTTCAACTGCATTTGCATTCTATTTTGTTTTCTTTTTAAATTCATGACTTCCGGTGTTGCAGATGCTGGTTTGATTTTATAAATTTGGAAGGGAAAATTAATTATATCTATGGAAGCAAGAGAAGGAATCAGTTCAGGGGTTACGGTGATTGGAGCAGAAGCTCCATCAGCCTATCACGTGGCACCAAGGACTGAAGCTCCAGGCCAGAGTCTTCCTGAAGTGGCAGCAGCAGCAGCAGCACCAAATGTTGGTGCCTCACCGGCAAGTGTCAGATTGGATGGAATAGCAGTTAAGAAGAAACGAGGTAGACCAAGGAAGTATGGGCCAGACGGGTCTGTGGCTATGGCATTGTCACCATTGCCAATCTCATCTTCAGCTCCTCTTTCTAATGACTTCTCATCTGGAAAGCGGGGCAAATCGGGAGGAATAGAATATAAGAAGCATAAGAAAGTTGGATTGGAGCATTTAGGTAATGGATCTTGGATACTTATTGATTCTGATGTTGCATTGCCTGTAAGTGCTTATATCAAAGTGATGTGAGTAATATATGTTACTAAGTTACTTTCATTTTGATGGAAATACCAATTTTTCAATAGATTGTTTATGATATTTTTCTGTTTCTGATAATTAAATTGCGTCTGGCTTTGGGCTTACATGCATTGAAAATTCTGAGCTACTTTACTTGATTGTATAGGAAAGTTTAACTTTTGATTTTGAATACTTTATTTGGAAGTAGTCCTTGTGTGGAGAAGATTTTGCTTATCAAAATGCATTATATTAGTTTGCAAGTGTGATGATGTTTCCATGGATAGAAAGGAGAAATTTTTGTGGTAGCATCGTAATTTTTCTCTTGGGGCCTTCATTCTTTGCATATTTTGTTCTTTTTTTTTTTTTTTTTTAAACTTATTTTTGGTTATTAAGATATATAGTATTCTTGGAAGAGGCTGAATGCTTGGGAATAAGGGCATGATGTTATATGACAAATAATCTCACCAGCTGGCTTAACATAGTTAATCCCTTAGGTTATTTCTCTATGGTCTTCTTGAGGGTTGTTTTGTCTCGGAGTTAAGTCAAAGAAATGTAGAGACTTGTAAACTGTATTAATGAGTCATTGGGAAAAGGTGATAATTGCTCATCGGTAGGGTGGTGAGTGCAGCTAACTGCTTGGCTATGGAGCACATACATTTAAAAATGAATTATGTTTGTGTTTGACTCGTGTTGGACACTTATATTAGATGCGATGTGACATTTCAAATTACATATGGATGCTTTAAATTCTGTTATATTGCCATATTCTTTCATGCTAGTGTCTGTACTTCATAGATGCTGGGTGTAAATGATGTCTCAAAGCATCAGAGTGTTCAATAAATGAACTTCTAAGAAGTTTTAAAGAGATTATTACCCATCAAAATCAGACAAAATTTCTGTTTTTACTTTTGACTTGACATGGTATGTAAGCTAAACTATAATCGATGGGTAGATCTAATTAATTGAAAATAATCGCTACAAGAAAAGAAGATATAGTAAGAAATTTTTTCCAGGAAATATGGACAAAATTATTAACTATGTTTTGTGGACTGCTTTCCATGTGACTAAATTAATGATGTTCTTAATTTAAGAAATCAAATGCACTTTGCTCATCAAAGGTATTGGGGTTGAAAATTAGTGTTTCCTTGATTGCTGAGACATGACTTTGATGAATTTTGCTTGCTTTGGAATACTCGTCTTATGAATCTAACTCTGGTGTTCATGTCAACTTGCCCTGCTTGAAAGGATTACAAAATGGTCGACAAACTAATTGGTTCCTGTTTAAAATTTCTCAAATCTAGACATGGGCCAAGACATCCATAGTATATATATTGTGGGAGAAATACATGAATGCTCTTTGTAGCCATTTTAATTTCAATTCAGTTCTGTTAACATTTATTGTTGTTATGTTTGTAGGTGATTTGAACGCTTGCTCTATCGGTACAAACTTTATGCCTCATATCATCACTGTCAATACTGGCGAGGTATGCTTATTTATTTTTTTTTTTTTTGAGGGGGGGCGGGGCGGGGGTTGATGCAATTCTTTAGCTTCATTTGTCACATATGATTTTGCTTCAAATTCATCTCTGTTAATTTTTGGTTAAATTTACTCTCAAGAGCTCATCAATATAAAAATGTATGTATCTCAGGCTTCTGCTTTTCCATTTCTTTGTCATACGCTGGCTAAGTTCTAAATATGTATTTTGAATGAGATTTCTATTATAATTGTTGGAGGGTAAAATTTGCCAACAGACAATGATTATAGATTTCCCTATCTACCATGTTAAGGAAATATGATTTATTTTATTTATCTATTTGTTTATGTTTATTTAGAATCTCATGTAATAGGCATTCGTATTCAATTTTTTTTAATGGATCTATTTGCATATTTTTATGTTAAAACAGGCATGTAATTCCTCTGCACATGTAAAAGCTCTGTAAATGAAAATCCTTTATAGATGCTTAGGGGAAAATTGGCTGAACAAGGCAGGATTTACCTTCACGCATCATTCATTACAATTATTCAGCTCAAGTATATGTTCTGACGGATATAAAATAAAAATTTCTTTCTCAGTCCAGATATTCTAGTAACACGACAGCTGTTAGTTGTTTTACTCTAATCAAGCATAATTTGAAACTGTTTATATATTTGTGAACCTTTATCATGTTCATCTCAAGTTCTCTGTATGTTCAATGATGAGCAGTTATGTATGCTTTTGCCTATGTTTGAGTTGTTCCTATCAAGCTGCTGTGTACTTAGATGTAGCTATTCTTAAAAAATACTTGGTACAAGAGAAACTTGCATTTCATTTCATAATGCTAATTCTCTCCGAGAGATGATTGATTAATTTAATTTTGCTTTCTCTGTGGTGGATGCAGGATATAACAATGAAGGTTATATCTTTTTCTCAACAAGGACCCCGAGCTATATGCATCCTGTCTGCTACCGGCGTGATTTCAAATGTTACACTACGACAACCAGATTCTTCAGGGGGTACTTTGACCTATGAGGTGCAGCAGTAAAGCATATTATTGATTAAATGTTGATGCAATTCTAATCTGATGGGTGGCAATTTTCAATTTTTTTCAAATTTCTTTCTATATACACACAGTCATAAGCCAATATTTCTTGACATATTTGAAGGTTATGATGCTTGTGTTAATTTTCTGTGCATAAATAATGGGATAGCGATTCTACATTACCTACTTCCTAAAAGTATGAATGTATTTTAGAGGATGGCAATAATTATGAAATTTAGTATTAGTGCAGAAAAAGTGTGAAATTATTAATGAACTCTTAAATTTTTGTAAACAATGTTCTGCAAACACTTATATTTAGTAAATAAATTATGAAGGTTTGAATGTTGAAATCAGTGATATTGTAAAGTTGTACTCATAAATATGGTGAATAAAATCTATTTCTTGTAAATTTTAAGGTGTTGTCGATAGTGATTGGCATGCAAATTATGTTGTTCTCTAATGCATCTGGTTACAACAGAATGCAAGCATCTTTGAGCATGCCTATACGCCCTTGCTTATTTTGTAGGATTGTGTCGTGTTTATATTTTAACCTGTGTTCCAATGCATGGTCGTTTCATGAGAGCTTCCTGGTCTTGTAAGCAGAGAGGCTTGATAATTTTGTTTCATTGTTAGGCCTTCTTGATTCTCTAAATCTTTTTCATTTCTTTATTCAGCACGGTATTATTATCCTCCACATATTTTCCCTTAATAGCGAGTCAAAACAAGAGTCTCCCCCATTATAATGGTAGTTTGCATGAAAGAAAGATGCTGGAAGTGACGATTTAGAGCAGTAATTGACTAAAGAAAGCATATACAACTTCATTTAGTATATGTGGTCTTTGGGATCAAAATTTGTTTATTAATTGTTAAAAATGATTAGATGGAAAGCCTTAGATGTTACTAGTTTCCCCTGTAGCCTTCTGGTATCGCTCATTGAAAGCCTTAGATGTTGAACTGAGGATCAAGTAGGAATGGTTGAACTTAAGCTGGGGTATATTTTTATGTTTAAGGATGGGGATATTGCCTAGTTTAAAAAGATTTGAAGGTGTATGTTTTGCTGTAGACATGAGTAATAAAGGTTAGAATTGGCTGCAATTGACTGAACCAAAAACCTGGGTGTGCAATTATGCATTTTTTGCTGGTACTTGATAGTGAAGTTCACATATGACTTCCGAGGTGTATTTTTTTCATATTTCGTTATTAGCATCTTGCCTGATGGGTGGTATAGAAGACTTCCATGTGTTCTCAGATTTCTTAAAACAAATTATCTTCTAGGGCCGCTTTGAGATACTATCGCTGTCAGGATCGTTCATGCCTACTGACAACCAAGGAACAAGAAGCAGGTCAGGTGGAATGAGTGTCTCTTTGGCAAGCCCTGATGGTCGTGTTGTTGGTGGTGGAGTTGCTGGTCTTCTTATTGCTGCCAGTCCTGTGCAGGTAAATATGCTCTTCTCTTTCCTTTGGGGGAAAAGGGGAGGGGTTCTAACACTTCTAGTTAGGGTTTGCTTAGCGATACATGGGTTCATGAGCATGTTTCTATCATTCAACGGGCTTGTTTGGGTGGTGAGATTGACTTTAAAACAGTCTTCATATAAAAAAGTGTAAATGATAAAAATGAAGAACTATACAATATGTCGTTAGTAGATACACTTCATAGTAAGACCTCGTATCTAGGCTTGAGATCGGCCCAACTTAGGCGTAAATTTTTATATAAACAATAAAAATGAAATATATAGGATGCTCGATGCCCACTAGTAATTAGCAATCATAGCATAACATAAAAAATGGCATAAAATGGCTGGGTTATCGCATGTATTATTTACCTTGATAATGAATCATATTTCTTTGTCAAAATGATCGATCACTTAGATGGCTTCTGCTTATAACAGGTGGTGGTGGGAAGTTTTCTACCAAGCAACCAGCAAGACCAGAAAACAAAGAAGACCAAATCTGATTATGCACCAGCCACTACGGTTACCCCGCCACCTGTTGCAGTTTCTTCTGCACCACCCTCAACTACTGCTGATAAAGAAGATGGCTTGGGTGGTGGACATGTCCTGCAAAATTCTGGAAACCTTAATGCCAACCTGACATCTCCCCCAACATTTCGTCGAGAAAACTGGGTGAATATGCACTCTATGCCGGATTTGAGACAGTCAGCTACCGACATTAACATATCTTTGCCTGATAGTTAAATTGATGATCAAAAGGCTTGCTGACTACAAGGATTATTCTTGACTGTGCTGTTTTAGTTCATGTTTCTAGTGTTGTTTTATGTTATCATCTAGATTGCTTCAGACCTATGTTTTCTATCACCATAGGAGGTAGTAGTGACATGCAGCTAGGTTTTTATGTTTTTCTTTTCAGGTAGAGCATCCGTTATCCCGGCTGATTAGGTAGGAGCTGCATTATGCAGTAATCGAGTAAGATATTTCGGATGTAATGACAGCTTGTTTGCCTATTTATGACTTTAATTTGTTGGTGTAACTCTCATTTCTCAAATTGAGTAGTTATACTTTTGATGGTGTTTATACAAGAATCTCCGAATCTGGGAAATCATCACATTATTTATACTATAAAAATAGTAGGAAAAGCACAATATATATTAATATACGTGCATGGCGTGTCAAAGTGTACGTATCATATTCTACGAGAAGTCAATCCTCGCCATGCAAAATAAGACTATCACGTTGGGGAAGGGATGTTTAATAGTTTCTCTTATTGGCAGATAGGCGATGCGGGAGGAGATCCTTTCTATTTGTTTCTCTTGTTTTAATTAATCGTTTCTGGGTATCATGATCCTTTGCGGGGTCATGTTTGGCACCGATGTTTAATTTCTGAGATCAATTATTAAACGTAACTAGCTTATATGCAATTTGATCGATTTAAATTTTAAATTTTGTTTTTTTAAATTTATAAAATGTTTTCAAGAATATTGTTTTTATCTTACAAGTTTTGAATAAGACATTGTTATTACTTACACTGTTCAAATTAAGTTTATCCGATTTAAATACAATTTTGTTTGAATTTAGTGAGTATTTAATTTAATTATAATTGATTCAAATTTAAATTAATTATTTTGAGGAGTAAATAACAAAATTAAAATCATGAAAAAACAGAAATAATCATATTTCTGTTATTCACGAAAATTATATTTAATCTACCACCTGAAGCTAGTTTAGATGGTAAGGGTGGGGTGAGTATAGGTAGATATCAAGGGTTTAAACCCTCATAATGTATAAAAAAAAGAAGATTATATTTAAAAGAACACAAAAGCTTTAAAAATAGAAGTAATATCTAAATATTTTTTAGTTTCATTTAAAAAAATTATTATCATCAATTTTATTCGAGTAATGGTCAAGCCTAAATCAATATTCTTTTATAAAAGCATTGGCACTTAAATTAACCATAATAGATTTTCAAAGGCTAAGCTGATGCATTGAAAATTTTCAAGGATATATACCTCATTTTATTTATTATAATTTCTAAAATAAAATTTTAAAGTTTTCAACTTGAATTGTTGAACAAAAATAAAGAATGTTGTCTTTCTATTTTTGTTAAAGCAATCTAATTTCGTTCTACTGTCTCATAATTCATCTAAATTTTAATTTCAATGCTAAACTAAATAATTTATTGACTTCGACATTACTTATTTACTTAATTTGACACTGAATTTTAAATAATAAAAGAAGAGAAAATTTGCACAATGTTAAAAAGCAAGAGACAAAATTAGAATTTTTATTAAATTATTTTAATTGAATTATGAAATTAGAGAAATAAAAAGTAAGCCAAAAATGGCCGGTTAGAGAAATAACCATCAAGAAAATAAATGTTTTAATAAACAACAAGAGAAAAAAAGAAAGAAATAAAAAACACGTACGGTGTCGTTTGAAACCCTTGCCCGTTAACAGATAACAAAAGGGGAGAGGAGCCCGCTGTAGACTGTAGTCGGGGAGTGCTGTGATTGTCCTCGGCGGCTCTGCCTTCACACCGACACTTCTCTATTTCTCTCACAGCTCCAACCGCATCTCTTCTTCCGCCGCCGCTTATCGCCGCCGCCACCGGAGATATCGGCGCGAAGGTAATGTCAACTCATGCTGCTACAGCTTTATTGAGGTGTTTCTTCTGGCTCATATTATTCAATTGCCCTCGCACTCGCTCTATTATTAATTTCTCATATTTCTGCTTGACTGTAGATTTTGTTAGAAATAGAGTGTACTGCAGGAGTTTTAATAGCTTGAATACTCGTAAATGTATTGGTTTTGCTTGTGAAGATGGTCTTTTACTTCCTTTGTAATCCCTTGTGTTTTAGTTATTACTTATCATTATTAGTGAGTATTTTTTATTTAGGTGGACAACTGATACGTCTCATCTCCACGTTTCATTTTCTTTCTTTCTAAATATTTCAATCCATTATCAGCCGACAGCTTACCCAGAGGCCAGAGTCAGCCTAAACAATTATGAAAAAAATCTTATCGTTTTGCATTCACTTTAGATGATCTAATCTTCCCCTCTCGAAACAACTTAGCTGCTTGCGGGTTGCGATGTCAGAGCCGTACCTTGACAGGATTGAGTTCTTAAATCAACAATTGTCTATGAAGGAAATGATTTCCAAGCATCGTAATTTAAGATAATTATCTGAGGAGAAGTTGTTTATTGATCATTTTGCCTTTCAGTAGTCAAGCTAATAGCATCCCTAATCTCGGTTTCAAAGCTTAACGATTTGTATTGGAACAAAAAATGAAATCACTGATGAGGCATTTTCTGGAAAATAGGAAATTTTATTATTTGAATAGCCCTAATATACAAGGATATTTTATCTGATGATGACACCTGGTATATACAAGTAATTATGCTATATTTGTATAGCGATTTATATTACAACTGATGAAGGTCCCTTAGCCCCCTTCTCAGGCGTTTGCATTTTGATTCATAAGAGCTTATAAGAATACCTGCCTTCCTTGAAACTTGAAAATTACATTAATTAAAACAATTTTAGCCGTCTGTTCTTTCATTGGTACTGCTTTTTTTATCTTGCTTTTGATTGCTTGCATGGTGAGAGATATTTGGAACATCTCATTAATGCTGATTATGATTCTCTTGGGTATTGGACCATGTAAAAACCGGTGAGTACATTGCTTATACTTTAGTTCTTAATTGTTTTTATACAGGTAAATTTTCATTGACTTCCATTAAAAATGGCTAGATGGGATGCTATTCTTTCTCTTCCTGTACAAAATCCTCCTACATTGGAGTTTTCTTCGGTTGATCTAGCATGGTCAAAAGTTGAAGGTTGGCATGACAAATTAGATAGAGTAGCTTTAATCCCATTTGCTAGAGTTGACGATTTTGTTCGGGGTGAATCCTCCAATAAAGATTGTCCAACAAGATTTCATGTTGAAGCCAGACGTCGAAGGCCTCCATCAATGCCTTACAAGCCAAAGGTTGATGGCATACTAGAATATATTCTGTAAGTTGCAAAATTCTCTGTTTAACATCTCTTAGTTGATGCTCCTGCTTCCTCTACAATCCCATGTGTTTAGATCTTATCATTGATGTGCAGGTATTGGTGTTCCTTTGGTCCCGATGACCACAGGAAAGGTGGCATTGTACGGCCTAGTCGAAACACTTATGTCCCAAAGAGAAAAAATGCTGGTCGACCAAATACGAAGAGGGGTTGCACCTGTCACTTTATTGTGAAACGCCTGATAGCTGAACCCTCCGTTGCCCTGATTATTTTCAATGATGATAAGCATGTGGATAAAAAGGGGTTGCCATGCCATGGTCCACAGGACAAGATGGCTGCTGGAACACGTGCTATGTTTGCTCCATACATCTCAGAAGATCTTAGACTTCGTGTATTATCTCTTCTATATGTTGGAGTCTCTGTGGAGACCATTATGCAGAGGCACAATGAATCAGTGGAAAGACAAGGTGGTCCATCTAACCGTGATGACCTTCTAACCCATCGTTATGTTCGACGGCAAGAGCGGGCAATCCGCCGTTCTACATATGAATTAGATCCTGATGATGCTATCAGTATCAGCCTGTGGGTTGAAAGCCACCAGAGTCATGTATTCTTTTATGAAGATTTCTCTGATTCAGACCCTTTCACTTTAGGCATTCAAACTGAGTGGCAATTGCAACAAATGATTAGATTTGGCAACCGTAGTCTCCTTGTCTCAGATTCAAAATTTGGTACAAACAAATTGAAGGTTTGTTGTTGTTCTTTGATTTTAAGTGGTGAAAATCAGGAAACATGTTATCATAAATTATTAGTCTTACAAGAACTAACTATGAGTACATTCACAAATTCATCCAGTACCCCATTCACAGTCTTCTAGTATTCAACAATGACAAGAAGGCTATACCAGTGGCTTGGATAATAGCACCAAGATTTTCAAGTTTGGATTCACATAGATGGATGAGGGCCCTCTACAACAGAGTGCATACTAAAGATCCTACATGGAAGTTGGCTGGCTTCATAGTAGATGATCCTCTGTATGATGTCCTTACAATCAGGTTGGCTGTATAAAATATGTATTTTTAAATTTTCTGCTCAAGTTATTGAGATTTAAACTTTCAAATAGTAGAAGAATAATTTCTAGTTTCTGTTTGACATTTTGCAATGTTTACGAGAGAAGAAATTTATTGTAATTGGTGCCTGCTTATATATATTGGATACCTTGGAATGCACTGCAAAAGTAACTTTTGACTACTGCTGCATACAACTGTATTTGCATTTTAACAATGGGTAACTGGTGTGGATGCTCATGTTTTCACTGTTGCCGACTGTGTAGTCACTAGTCAGTGCTTCATGGGTTCTGTTTTCTCTAGAACCGAAAATTGATCCTTTTCATTTTCATTTTGTAAGTTCCAACAATAAGAATTAAACTTGTATATATAAGTTACTAGGAGTAGAAAATAGGTGAAATAAACTGTAACTATGAGATACTTCTTTTTTCCAAGTCAAGAGGCAGGGTATAGATGTTTTGGATTCATGTTGATGCTAATGCTGATGACTAATTCAAATATGGGAAGTTGTGTGGCTCTTGAAGCCTTTTCATGGTTTTCTAGACAAGTTTAAATATATTTTTTTTCTCTTCAAAATATTTGAGTTGGGAGTATCTATCTTTTCTACATATTTCTCAGGGATGTTTTTCAGTGTTCGGTATTGATAAGCTTTTGGAGGGTTCGTCATGCATTGCATAAAAACATAGTGAAGAAATGTTTGGAGACTGGGATGCAAGCAGAAATATCAAAACGGCTTGGACAGATAGTGGACAAAATATGCCAGGGTCAGGGAACCATGTCCCTTTATGAAGATTTTATGGAAGATTTTGTTGATGAATCAGATTTTATGGATTATTTCAAGGCTACCTGGTATCCCAGAATAGGTTGGTGATTTTATCTAGATAACAGATTATGGAGCATTTCTTCTTGTTTCCTCGTACCTGGGAAAAATAGGAAGCATCTACTTTAGAATAGTTCTGCCTCATTAAAAAAAATGAGAATTTTCATTTCAAATTTCTGTATTTGTAAAAATTTATTCATCAGGTTTTGAAACTATAGATAGAAACTTAGGTCTTCTAAAAAACTATGATAAAAAATTTGTGCTGATATAACTTATCTAATCTAATAGGTAAACTTGTTTCCAAAATAATATTGGTCTGTGATATCTGTAGTTTGATAATATTTTGAATTTGTAACGGTAAGTTGTTCTACAATAATCAGAGATGTGGCTTGTCTTGATGAATAGTCTTCATAACCAATAATAATAGCTAGTGCCAAGAATTTGTTTTCTAAACTGACTTTAACCTTCAATATTCTGGACCTGGAGTTCAAAATTTATGGTTCTGCTATAGTTATCCTTTGCTTGGTGTAGTGTGGATGAAATTCATCACCTTAAATATTCTGTACTTAGATCAACTCTTTTGGTGAGTCCTGCTGTTACTTTAGTGCTTTAAGAGATTACTTTAGCTGGTAGTTTGGGAGAATTGGTCTGCCACTTCAGTGGCTGTAAAATGAAGAATAGGATCATTTGATTTTTTGGAAAAAACTTAAAATATGGCTTTGATATTACTTTAAGTTGTATAATAACCTTTTTGGTATCTTGGGCACAGGGAGATGGACCAGTGCACTAAAAACTCTTCCTCTTGCCAGCCAGGAGACTTGTGCAGCAATAGAATTTTACCACAACCAACTGAAGATTAGACTGTTGAACGAGAAAAACATTAGCGTTTATCAACGTGCTGATTGGTTGGTTGACAAGTTGGGTACAAAAGTTCATTCTTATTTCTGGCTTGATGAGTATGCAGGGAAAGATGATTTTGCACGCTATTGGAAAAATGAATGGGCGAGTGGTTTAACATCATGGCGCAAAACACTGAAGATACCAGATTCTGATGTTGTCATGGAAGATGGATGCGCTAAGGTTATCGATCAACCTGATCAAGATAAAGTTTATGTTGTCTGGAATCCTGGTTCTATGTTTGGAATTTGTAATTGTATTGGGGCTCAATCAGGCAACCTTTGTGAGCACATCTTAAAAGTTATTAGTATCTGTCAAAAGAGAAGGTCCATTCTTCCATCTATCAGCTTATTCCAGTACCACCAGGCATTGATTGACATGCTGCACTGCCCACCCTATGACTCTTTGATTCGTGATCATGCCGTGTCACTGGCAGTTTCTGTTCAGAAGCAACTAAATGCACTGCTTGATTTGGAAAGTGGCCAGAATGTTGTGGATCCTAGCGAGAAACAGATCATGGATAACACCAATCGACAAACATCCAGTTTAGAAATGTTGGTAAGTGGGAGGTGCCACAGAAACGATGTTTCATCTCACGAAGGTGATGGTTGTGTAGATGGAATTGAAGATCCTGGATTTGTTAATAGTCGTATTGGTGATCAGGTTGTAGATGCAGCCAACGGGAGAAATGGCATTGCAATCATGGGTACTGGAGAAGAAGACACGTTGCCTGCCGACATGGATGTTGACCCATCATCGATTTGCATTTCCCCACCAGGTTTGTACCCTGTTGATGGGGCTGTTTTGAGTGATGTGTTCCCAGTAAACATAGAGAGAACTTCGACTCCTACAGGGAGTGAGATATCGTCTTCCAAAATTGGTGCCTTTTGTGCGTCACCAACAGAGACTCTAAAGCATTGTACACATCAAAGTACTGTCAATGGTATGTCTGAGACAATAGACTCTGACATTCACTCGAACAATAGATCCCACTTAATATCGGTGGATGTTGAGCCACCAGTGCTTGATATAGTTAAGAACACAGAAAACATGGATGTTGATATGAGATCAAATAGATGACTATTCCGCATGCGCACAAACGTTGACTGTGGAACTTGTTGCCCATAAGGAGTTTCTGTTGTAAGTCCATTGTATTTAAATTCGGAAAAAGATTACACAGTTTTTAGGTTTTTATTGTAAAGTTTTTTAATTAAAGCATAATTAATAAAAGTTTTTTACAGCATTGCATGAATGGATTTTTTTAAAAGAAATTGCACTGTTTATGATTTGTAACAGTGCGGTTCTTTTTTTCAGACTTTCCATAGATATATTGATGATGATTTCTGTCTTAACTAATGTTTGGTGAATAGGATTTATGGGAAAGTGCAAAACACCTTAAATATTAGAACGGGTAAAATCTGGTTAAAAGTAAAGAAAAGTAAGTTAAAATTGATTAGAATCGATAAAAAAATAAAAACAAGCCTTCAGTCATATATAATGAATTAAAATATATTATTTTAATTACAATTAATTTAATCTTGATTAAATTGATAACTTTTTAACTAATGTTGTTATCAATTTAATTACTGATTTTGTTTTAGAAACACTTTCAGTTGAAACTATATTTATATGTATTTCTCTTTCCTTCCAGAAACATTATATTGATATTTTTTCCCCGAGGATACAGTATGTAGACTGACTTCTACAAATACACAGAATACCCGTACTGTACTACGCCTCATACGTAAAGGCATAGCCAGAGACGTTGAGAATTTTTCAAATATTGCTTTCTCCCAGCGCAGAGAGAATAATGAATGAAAGCAGAATGTTTTTGCTTTCAAGGCTTTGTTTGATGAATTACAGTCGAAGACGATACTATTCAAGACTACAAAAATTTAAAAAAAAAATAAATAAAACAACAGATACGATTCTAAATCTAATAGCAGCTATCATTGCTTAAATTTTCTGCACAGGACTTTTCTCATAATGTGTCTTGAGATGCCCATCCTTTCTTCTCCAACTCTTGTCGCAATGCCTGTTTGTAAGCCAGCAAGATAAGATGTTTTCATCACACGAATATATATATATATATATGCATGCAGATTGCAGACAAGAACTCAAAAAGAGTGAAGATAGTTTACCTTGATTCTCTTTCTATTCGCATCGAAATCAAAGTTTCCCAGCCTTGATGCAGACCTATACTCCACAACTGAGTTCTTCCCTGGTCGGAACCAGAACTCTACATCATCTATAAACTGATACAACATGCTGAATAAATCAGATGGGTTTCGTTTTGCCATGGTCTGAAAACCCAAAGCCAAGTATTACTTGGACGCAAAAGTTTAGGCTATTAAGATTTATCAACAATTTTATTGAAATTCTTGGACAAACGTAAGTTAAACATACCCCAAAGATTGGGCATTGGTACTCCACACGAAGGTAGTCTTCTTTTCTTTCGGCTATTCGTGGTGTAAATCTGTCAGGTGTAGTTGTTTCTATCTGTAAAATTAGCCAGAAATGAGGCTAGCTGTTTCAATGTTCTTAGTAGTTTACAAAATTTGAAAGATATTCCTACGCTGAAGACTCATGGTCATAATTTCTATTTACCACGTCCATCAGTTCCTCCATTGCCTCTTCTCTGCTCACAGGCTTTTTCCTACCTTCAGGGTTGTAGTTCCTGTAAGAATCCCAACCCAATTTATCTATTAAATCAAGTCTTTTACATTTACGCATTTACACATTGTAACAGAAAAATATATATATATAACTATATGTGAGACCCATATCTTATTTTTACACTCATTATTTTCTTTATGTTTATTATCATTAATGTCGAAAATCCGAATTCATCCTCTAGACCGGTCAATAAGCTTTTTCAGAACTTTTACAAGATATTGGATTAATCTCGGCTCCAAAGCATAAGAAAACCAAAACAATGATGAAAAGATGTGCAACACATTCATTCATTCATCAATGAATCGGTCAAGGGGTCTTTGGCAGACTGACAAAGTCAAAGAATCTCTCCAAAAATTAAATGAAACGCAAACGCAAGGGTAAACACCCAATGAGTGCACTGCTTTCGCATAAAGAAAAGTCAATGCCTAACAAGACAGGGCAATTACTGGAGTGGAGGTGCATTACTTTCACGTTTCCAAATGTGATAAATTGATCCAACATGATTCACGTGGGAGTGCCTTCTACTCGTCGTCTAGCCTTTTCTGGTTTCGCCGTGTAGCAGATTCATATAATTTGAGAAACCGGATTTTAAATAAGAACAAGAAGAAAGGAAGCCTTACCAGGGAGGGGCATAGTGGGTAAGATCACTAACATTCTCAGAGGTGGATACGCAGTTCTTAGTTGCAGGACACAGAGCCAGTGCCGGTGGATTTTTCTGAACTCCAAGGTAATCAGGTTTTTTCCCACTGCATAATAAGACAAATCCAAGCCAAAATAATCTCATTTTCAATTCAAAATTTTCCAAAGGTTCTCAATATGTGCTTGAAGCACCAAAGCCATCCCAAATCCTAAGACGGAATCGTACTACATACAACGAAAAGCACAGATTTATAGATAAAAATATGAAGGGATGGGGAATAAGTGTGGACCTCAAATTGAATATGGCACCAATGGTCGCTATTTCGCTACTCTTGAGAATTAGCTCCCTGTGTTGAAGTTTGAAAAATTTCAATTCACAAACACAAGAAGAATGAAATAGTGGCCAAAGAGGCAGAAATTTCAGACCTGCGTTTTATTTGCCCTGGAGGTTTGTCGTCCGGATTTTTCTGACAGAGTTGGATACGGGGAAGAAAGGAAACGTTATTGTTTTTTCTGTAAATGTTGAGGGTACAGAAGGTTCTAGAAGACGCCATTGAAGCCATTGTTAGGAGGAGAAGCGGAAGGGAAGATTAGAGAAAGAGAAAGCTATTCGGCTTTTCAAGCGTGTGTTTGTGGGTGCCTGCGTGGCTTTTTTTTTTTAAACTTTTTTTTGTGTCACCATCCATGGCGTCCAAGAGGACGGCGAATCAGTGCGTTTGATTCCAAGGTTCTTGAAACGTCGTCGTTGGTGAATTTGCTCTTGATAAACGTGACCATATTTCCCCAATTCCGTCGCTTCACCGGCTTCGTTTCCTTTTCCAATTTTTCTTTTACCAGGAAAAAAAAAAGCTTTAGTCTATTATGAGGGTGATGTGATGTAACGGTCTTCATTTCGGTTCAGATTTAGTGCACTGATGGCTGAACCAAATCGAATACATCTAATACCTACATTATAATAAGGTAATTGCATAGTCATAACCACATATATTTTAACCACATATATTTTGTTTCACTTTTATAATGTTAGTGATTAATAAATTATTTCGATATAATTTATATTTATAAAATATTTATATTCAACCCATTTAATTTAATTTTATAAAAATGATATTATTTAAAAAAAATTAAGAAAGCATGAAACAAGTCTAAATCAAATCCATTTGAACCAATTATTGAATACCAAACATATTATATTTTGAATTGACAAGGTTCAAGAAAAACCAAATTGAATGGTTTTGTTTGATTTAATTTTCACTCAAAATTAGATTAAACCAAACCTATCAACACCCTAAAATTGTGATGGCTCAAATAATACTTATAAAAAGATTTATAAATTATCCACTATAATAAAGTTCATGCTCCTATGATATTTGACTTATGAGTTATATATTCTTATTAACTTCATCAATTTTTTGTGGCATAAGAGGCTTTTAAAAATAAGGTTTAAATGGATTTTTGTTATAATTTGTTTTTTTGAAACTAAAACTGAGTAAATTAAATTAAATCATATTAAATTAGTATGCCATGATGATGACTCAAATTAATATTTTCTTTTTGGTGAACATGACTCAAATGAATATAAATGAGGAAAATTTCGGTATGCAACGTGACTGGTCCAAAGCCCAAACAATAAAATAGACCTGCACCTACTAGCCCACAACTCGTTTGTTCAAGTTGATCATTTTTCCCGGCCACTAAAGAATAAAGATAGAATAAAGATGATACTTCTTCTCGTCCTTAATATAAGACTATTTTAATCGAATTACACAAATTAAGAAGGGAAGTTAAAACTAATTAACTACCTCGATTTCTCCAAAAATTCCAACATTTTTCCAAAACTACCCTTATTTATTCTCTCTCTTTTTCTCTTTGGATACATTAAATAGGGATATTTTTTGAAAATGTATAATAAATACCACCTCGTATATTGTAAAGAGTCTTACATTCAGAATCAAGCCAAAAACTCCTATATATAGGACCGGAGGGAGTAATTTCTTTTTCGGCCATCACTAAAGATGATTATTTTGGAACACTATGATTATGTTTGTCGTGATCCATTTAGTTTCAAGGTGGTATTGTCATTAAAAAGGGACTTTCAACTACTTTACCTAGATTAAGGAAATTGGTTATCTTCTTAAAATCATAAAAAAAATCAAACATTCTTTTTTTTACTCTCATTTAAAATATTATTTGATCAATTGAGAGTGATTCTTTCATCTAAAAAGTCTAATAATAGTTTATGAGAAGAAATAAATTATGAGGGTAAGATAGGAAAAATGTCATTAAACATTACAAGGTCCCATATGAAAAGGATCAGAAAAAACTTATAGAAGATCCTTTATAAAAAAAACTGAAGAGAGTACTTATTATTTTGTTCAGTCGATTTTCAAGTAAAATATAGTACTTTTGGAAGGACAAATATTGTGCATATCCAAACAGGAGAAGAAAATAGAAGGGAAGGAAAGGGAGAGAAAGTAAATTTTTGTATTTTAATTTGAATATAACTTTAAAAACTATTTGGAATCAAGAAAATGATATATTGAAAACATGTTAATTTATTTAAATATAAAAATGAATAAATTAGACGGATATTTTCCTTTTCTTTCCATTAATTCTATTCATTCCAATTCAAATTGACAGAGAAATCTTTATGTAAGTTAATAAATCTTTTATATTCAAGCATTTTAAGAGAATAGGAGATGAAAAATGCAACTGTGTGTGGGATTTATATTTCATCTTTACACTCATAATCTCTCTCTCTCTCTCTCTCTCATATATATATGACACATAATCTCTGTTTTTTTAAAAGGCTCTTCAAAATGCACTGCGTTTATTCATTATTATGATCGAGTAAGAAAGAAAGAATTTATAGTGATCACTAGCCAAAGAGTTGATATCATAAATATATTAGCTTAAAATTCATGATGGAGTTTTATCATCTATGCTAGCTTGATGATCATAGGTAGACAAAAATTCAAGAAAGAGCAAGAGAAGATTATCTTTGCATATTGCAAAATAAAAGTATAAATCGTTATTCTCTTTCATTTTTTTTTTATTTTTCATTATTCACTTTAGAGTCAGTGAACAATTAAAAATTACAGATAACCCTTCTCCTTGCAGCATTGAATTGCATCATCAAACATTTGTTCCAACCCATACTTGAACTCAAAGCCTGCATCAATAAGCTTTTTGGAAGATAGATCTGGTAGCTTGTAACCCTTGATATCCTTTAAAGACCTATTTATTTATTGAAAAAAATGAAGTGAAATATACTATATATATATAGCTAAAATGGAAAAAGAATCATATTAATTATTACGCTAAATTTAACTCACTCTTGGGATGGGATTTGAAATTCTGGGTATTTGGCAGAAAGAAGGTGTGACATGTCTTCAATGGGTACAATAAATGGGGAGCAATTGTATCGTCCTTTTGGATTAGGATGTTCGAGGAGAAATATGTGAGCTCTGGCCACGTCATCCACATGCACCATGTGGGCACGAAGAAGCAAACCATAATGATCCTTCTCACCTGCATGCATCCAATATGTATATCAACTTCCTTTTCTTAAAAATCTTTCTCTTTTTAGATTGAGATATAGTACATAAACAAGATCAGTAAAATTGGAGGACTTACCGAAAATCAAAGACAGAGAGAGATGCACAGAGCCAGGAATCTTAGGACATATGAAAAGACCAGAAACAAAAGAAGGAATCAAAGTCACAACTTGTAATCCATTCTCTTCCCCAAATTTAAGCACTGCCTTCTCTGCAAGCGTCTTGGAAACTGCGTAGGTCCACGCATATGGCTTCACACTTGTCAGATAATCCACGTCGCTCCAGAAGCTCTCGTCCATTACGTCGTCGTTTTTGCCATTGTTGATTACAGCCGACGCACTGGAAGTGTAAACTAGGCGCTTCACAGTGGTAGAATTGACGCAGGCTCTTAAGATGCCCAGTGCTCCCTCGATGGTTCTCTTGGTGACCACTTCTTCACGCTCGTTCTCTTCAAAATCAACCGGAGTCGCTGTGTGGAAAACTCCAACGCACCCTTCAATGGCGTCTTTGAAGCTTTCTGGGTCGCTTAGATCTGCGTTGAAGAATTGGAGCTTCCGGGAAGCCCCAGGTAGGTTTGTGAGGAAGCTCACATCCCTCTTGCGTTCTGCGTGCGTGCGTACGCATATATAGCCAAGAATTAAGGTAAAGGTAAAAGTAAAAGATTAGTATAAAATCTATATACACGTAATGTATATTTGCATCCTCTTGGTCACACACACACAGAGACGTAGGTGCCACGCAAGTGCATGCAAAAGAAATTAATTATATATATGTATAGTATACCTGGATCAGATCTGATAGTGGTATTAACAGAGTAACCATCCTGAAGGAGCCTCTTAATGATCCATGAAGCAATAAATCCAGTGCCACCAGTCACACATATTTTTCCCTTCCCTTCAGATCCCATGTTCTAACTCTTTGCTTCCTTAATCTGCGTGTGTGTGTGTGGTCTCTCTCTCTCTCTATGTATATTTTGAACAACAAGGGACTACAAATGCCCATATTTATAGTTGCTTTTCACTATATCCTTATTTTCAAGCTGCTTCATTTTCTTGGGTAGTTGGGGATGTAATTTCAAACTCCCGACTTTTCTTCTTACTGACTAAGTGCTGGATATGGGATTTGATTCTTTAATTTTCTGAATGAATTTACGGGTCTTTTAAGATTTCTTTTCTGGTACGTTATTAGGACAGTTTGCGACAGTCTTCTACAAATTATAATTATGTTAAGGGTGTAGTGTTACTTTAAATTGATTGAAACCACCGTACAAAAATCCTGCTTCAAACTCTATATTTATTGATTTAATTTTATATGTTAAGAAAGCAACATCAACAAAATATATAGATGTAGAAAATAAATTCTCAACATATATAGAACACATACACGTCAATTTATTAATAGCTTGTTGACTGCATATCCTTAGTATTATTGTGCATATACTGCTTACACTAAATGCATTTTGTACGTTCCATATTCAAGTTTGTAGTTTATAGATATTAATAACTGATACTGCGAAATTATATATTTTCCCAGCATTAATTAGCATGAGTTGCTTCATCCCATATGGTCAAATGTCTAATTTATTTTTGTAGGATCTTCTAGAGAAATGACTTTTGACCCCTTCCATGGCCAACCTCACCATAAAAAAAAAAAAAAACGATAGAAATTAAAACTCAAAGGCCGCGCGTATTTTTTATAAACTAGACTTTTTCCCCGCGTGATACGCGGGTTAAACAAAAGATTTATTTTTAATTATTATTATTGCTAGTAAAATATAAACAAAAATTAGATGCATTATAATATTTTCACATTGAGTATATTAATAATTGAAATAAATTGTACAGTTTAATCATTTTTTTGTGAGGAGTATAATTTGATATTTGGTACTACATTAATAAATTGTTTTCATGAAACATAATGATCATAGATTAAAATGACTACAATTTTGATTACTTATATAGATCACAAATTGAGGAAAAACCTAAATATGAAACTTAGCATCTCCAACCTTAAGAAAAATGTTCCCGCATGCAATAAAAGTTTTTCATGACTAGTTTAAGTTGTGCAAGAAGATAGATGTATAAATCATATATATATATATTTCAATTATATAAAGCACAACATTTGTTACATCAAAAACCTATATTCTAATCAAATACGATAAAATAGAATGCTTTGATTCCCTATACCATTAAAATATAACCAAATATTTAAACAAATTATGTATATAGATCATCATTATGAAATAAGGCTCGAGATGACGAATACACATTATACTAAATAATACAGTAGATTGTTAGGGTCTTCATGCCATCTCTTATGTTGGATCATAACAGACGTGCAACAAAAATCTTTTATCAACATCAACAGTTAAATTAAAGCATCAGATAACAAAAGAAACACCAATAATTTTATCCACATAAATACAACTATAAATATAATATGCAAATGCTCACCTTAGAATGTTAGATGACACTATCAAGAAATTTTAATAAACCATTGGAGACGTAAAACCATTTTGCTTCAATATGAGAATTATCTATTTGGAAGATAAATATGTAAAAAATATAACTTGTTATAATTATATTCCTGTTAACATGAAACAATTTTGAGTACTTCAACTTATTTTTCAACAGCTTAAATTCAGTGTCAAAAAGTTAAGTTTTCTAGGGCAATTTTTCAAAATATGGGCCCTTCACAAATAAATCTATCTCCTTTGAGCAACTCAAAATTACATTTTCAATTCAGTGAGATCCATGACAAAGGGTTGTCACCTAAAACCAAATTTACATTTTCGATTCAGTAAGATCCATGACACAGGATTGGCAGCTAAAACCAAATATGCTTGGGAAAGGCTTCTTGGTGTATTGAATAATTGGCACGCCAATAGAGCTTGGAACACTTCCTTCTTATCAAGTTTAAAGGTCTTGCCATGAGTAAGGAGGGAAAATCTTTGCGACAGTGCCTCCATTTGATGTCCTTTGGCATCTATATTAATAATTGCCAAAGCAAACAAATACTCGTGGAGGGGAGTCCACCAACAACATTTGTAATATGTACATGTACAAAGAAGGGGGGAAAAGAACTTACTAAAATTTTAGTTTAGAGAACTCATAGGTCCATGATAAGTCTTCAAGCCTCTATGGAGGTCCTAATGCAAATACATATCTCGTCAATATTGTTTTTGCAATAAAAGAAACAGAAGACCTCTAGAGTATGTAAAGGACAAAAATAATGATAAAATGAATGTATATGCATGCATATCCCAAAGGTCCTAATTTTAATGTGTGCCATTTTTCGAGACAAAATATGAACTTAAAACAAAAATCAACCTACCTTACAGTAATAATCAATATTTCTACAAAGACGACACACTCATCTTCAACAGAAGAGTCTATTATATGAAAAATAAAGAATAATCATCATTCATTCTTTCACAAAGAAATTCTTATTTCAATGATATCTGCTATTTAGTGGAAAGAGAAACACGATGGGGCACAAATACAAAAGGATGGGTAAGTTTAAGTAGAATCTTCTGTTTTTGCATATTTGCAAATAATAATATACAAATATGAATATACTAAATAAAGCATGTTGGCACATTTGCTGTCATGTAGGCAAAAACATGAATATACTAAATAAAGCATCTACAAACCCCCTTGCTCAAGCCTCTTATTATAACATTACTTTAATGAAACAATGTATAAAAGTAATCCAATTTTTGGTTGTATTGGACAATGAGAGCCAAATAGCCATATAATTCACATGATAATCATAAATGTAGAGTATTTTGTGGCAAAACTTCAACGTGAAAATATGTACAAAAAGCATAACAAAGATTGCCCAAAAATCCTTTACCTTAATGGTAAATTTCCTGATAGCAAAGTATGTATTCTTCTTCTATCGTTCAGTCTTCAATGATGCCTGCATAAATAGTATTTGAGAAACGTGATATGTGGCTACATAAGATTCGGTCCAGCTCATCATCAAATGAAGTCTAAAGATTAACTTTAGAATTTCAAAGCCATGTCACTTCAATGAAATTGATCAATTTGCAGTACTTAAGTTCCAAAAAGGTAAAACGCATGAATATGGAGAGAAACAAAATCAGTGAAGCCTATATACATTTATAACCCAAAACCAAATAAATGCATAAACACATGTTTCAAAAACCTCATAGTTCACATAATATCAGTGCCATTGAGAAAAATAGATATTGTCATATTTTAAACAAATATTAAGTAAAAGGCATAAAGCCTTGTTCAAAATGGATAGCTAAAGAATCATCACCCAATGCAAATTTAAAGCAGAACACAATTAATGCCAATATATACCCAGCAAGAATCATAAACCAAGATGAAGGAATATCCATAGCTAAAGAAAGATAGCTACCCTTGCTCAAAATGGAGTCTACGGACCATACATGGAATAATACCATGAAAACATCCTAGCCAAACATCCAAAAGCATATCACCCCAAACCCAATTATATTTTCAATATGTATAATTTCATTGGTCATAAAACGTTCTTAAAATTTCTTGAAACTTTTATATAGGGGCATTACATACAGCAATAAGCAAGCTATTGGTTCTGCAGCAGAGAGAGATTGGAATTTAGAATCACAAAGAGCAAACTTTCTTAGGCACCATTAGGAAAACTACAAAAGCATGAACAGACCTGAAGTCCCTCAAAAATTTATCCAAAGAAACCACCCCTCCAATACCCATTCAATTTCTTAAGAATGGAAATGCAATGAACCTTATACAGTCAAACCAGCAAAGCACACTGTAAATCAACATCATCAATGTTAGACATGGCTAATGTAAGACCCCTTTTACCAGTGAAGTTATCATACTGTAGCAATAGAATCTCACTTGCATTTCTCTAAATTTGTATAATGCTCTGTGATTGATGAAGAAACATACCAATGTTATTAGAGGGCACTGTGAACATTGGCTTTTGGTGTTCCCAATATAAATATATTCCCTTGAGGCTGCTAAAAGATATTCTTTTTTCTATCAATAATTTTCAGGGCACCATCTGGCTAACATTCTCCAATGTCACCTGCAAGTGATTTAAAATAATTCCCATATCGATTGCATTTAGAAACAAAGAAGTAATTTTAGTTATCATGGTGTCTACTCCTTTCTTTAATCCTTGTTAATTGACAAGAAGTAATTGAAATGCAGCAAGAAAAGAAACATCATCTTTATGCACATATGCTTACCAAATATTTGACTAAATAATAAATAAAAGTCACATAACATCCACCAGAAATACTCATGCACTATCCCTCTAGGATTGAAAATGGATATTCCTTTTTCCACTCAACTAAGGTCTTTTTACAATAAGAGCCATTCAGATTTTTTTCATTTTCTTTTTAAAAAAGCAACTATTATATCACAGATAGTCAAACATATTTTTTAATAAATTAATTTCTAAAATGCTTGTATTATTACTATTCAAGAGTGGAGCCCAATTGCTTTTGGCCCCTTTTTGTCACCATTAAGACATCTGTAGTTGCTAAAGTATTTTGTAACAAATTTCTAATGATCATGAGGCTACTCCTTTGCAGAAGAACATAGTAAATATTAATAATAAACCAGGTTATGGCAACCCATGATATAATCTTTATAGAAGCCAGTCACAGAGAAAAGAGTAAAACTGGTTTTCAACCAAATAGTTTAAAGATAAAATCCTCAATACACACGAATTAGAAGTCGACCTTTGAATCAAAACTTTACCCCTCTTTTATTACTTTCCTCATAATAAATTCATAGAACTTTCACTCATAAACCAAATCAAAATGACGACAATAAAGAAGTGTATATTGATTTAGGTTCCAACCAAATCAATATTAATTGAATAAATTTGCACCATTGAGGTCTAAATTAATTTTTACCCTAAAGGCAAATTTAGGCAATTAATCTGTAATATACTATTCAAATCATCATTGAGGATATTTCACCATTTATGTTGTTGCTGTCCAGGTTACAATGTGAGAAAGGAAAGCAAATCTTGTAACTAAAGCAAGAGGGGGTGAAACTTCCTCTATATGCATTGCACAACTAACCATAATGGAAGAGACGAGTAAAAAAAAAAAACAAAGACATAGCAGCAACTGTTATATTTCATGACAATGGATGCTCATATCATTAAGCCATTGTTTACTGCAAAACATTCTAAACTCTTCATGAACCAATTATAAGCAGCCCAAGCATGCAAAACAAAGTAAAACTAATTCATCCATTAAAAAAGAAGAAGAAGTAGAACTAATTCAAGAATCACAGCATCGTGAAGCATCAAGGGGCACTTGAATAATTCTTCAGAACATCAAGATACTTCTCAAGTAAATGGAGACCAAGCCAAAATATAGGAAATTTCCAAATTAGCTTCTCTACCCCCGAAAGAAAACTATACTACAAAAAGTATAAGCCTTCAAAACATTTTGTCAAACAACAATAGTCTAGTCCAATAAAGCCTACCATTCCAGCTACATCCACTAATCAAAGTCATATCCATCACAACTACATAACAGATTTGGCAAGAGTTTCAATTCCATATGATGATCTATAATGGGAAAAATGTGCAAAAGAATACTGAGATTACTTAAAAATCATAGCAATGCAATGGTGTAGGTTAATTCATACCTCAACATCTAAATATGTGCATGTTAATTCCAAAGCCAGCTCCAGTTCTCAAATTTGATAAGGTAAATCATTTGTATCAACAAGACAGGCATGTCAGAAATTTTAAGTAATGGTTACCCTATCATAGACCTCCAAAAACTCAGCACAAATTTTTAAGTATAACCAACAAACTCTGTTTTTAGGCACAAGGTAAAAAGAGCTATTGAAGGTTAAAGATGTATCATATTCATATTAGTTCCATTAACTCCCTCGCTAAAACTAAAATCACAATAGTCAATGTCATTTCCACATTATCTTGCATGAATTCTGAAGGTGCTGCAAAATAAAAGAACATTAGGAGCAAAAGAGTTATCATATTGGTCCCAACTACTGATAAACAATTTTTCTCTGTCTCCTTCATGCATTGGTGTCAACATTACCACAGAAAAGAGTTAGAATCCTTACCAGGTTTTTCCTTCTAAAGTTGATTGAATAGAAGACTTGTATTGGTAGACACTGTCATGCAAGGAGTTCACCAATAAAACCTCATTAGCATTGATTGTGCACAAGATTTGTTCAAGGTTGACTTCAACAGCCTATTCCCATCCTAATATGCTAGAAGGATAAATGAACATGAGATCTAATAGTGTGAGATCTCTAGAGGGCAAAGAACAATGTCTCATAATAGTAGCCTTGTCAAGTGTCACAATCTGCGAATTCCCAGCTTGATCAATTTTTATCCAAGAACAACATGCATGACCTCTCTTCTTCACATGGCTTTTGAAAATATAACTACAGATTAAGAAATGCAGAATTTATTTCAACCGGAAACATAATTGTATTGAAATGGCTACCACTTGAAATTGTCATTATTTGTTTATTCTTCAAACAATTTAGATTGTACAAAGTGTGAATTGCTATAGACATACCCAACAAGTAATAATGTCCTTCCACAAATTTGAAAGTATGATTGTGTAAATAAAACATTTAACAATAATAGTTCAAAATGACAAATGACAAGATTGAATAAAAATTAAACAAATCAAATCAGCCCCAAAACTAAAACATGCCAATGACCATTATGCAAAACTACTTTAAACGTAGGAAATAGTATTAGGAAGTTTTGTTATCCTTTTGTTTAATTTACTTGTTAGTTGTCTTCATCTCTTCGGCTCTATATAAAACCCTTAATCATTACGATTAGGTCAGTGTTTTTTTAATTGAATTAATCTCATAGATTCTCCAGCCTTTTCTCTTCTCTCAACCCTTCCTTCTTGAGTTCTCCCTTCTCTTTCTCCATTCTTTTCTCTGTTGGTCTTGTTATTGGCTCTGTAACAAACTCAGTTCCCCTAATAACTTGATAGGAGGGGTCAAAGTAAATTATTAATTAGCAGCAACCAACATCACAATATAATATATGTGAACCACATGTTTTCCTGTTCTTTTTGAAAGTTAGTTTTGTTTTACCTAATTTTTTTGTCATAGATAGGTTTGTTGTATTATATATTAATGTTCCCTTTAAATATATCAAGTCACCAAGCCACCAACAACCAATATAAAATTCTTAACTATTTATATTAAAAAATCAGCAATGCAATTTATGTTGATAATATCAGGAACCAACCTACACTTTTTTCCCTACAGCCAGCTATAATATGTGTTGAAGCATACTGTTATTCTATGCACTTTTCAATAAGAAACATAGTATGGTTTATACCTCTCCAATAAATTGCACAGTTATAAATTTATTGTCAATCCCAGATGTACCTTCAAAGACCTGGCCAATAATTTAAAAAATAAATTAAAATATTAATAATTCTTGTGGCAGACTTAAAAAATAAACAATTACAAAGTCGTTTCTTATTATCAATGGAACTAAAAGATTAAGAAAACAATAAAGTAGTTTTAGAACAAAACAAAATTTTGCAACGATTAAGGTGAGGAGAGACATCTTAGTACTTTTCAGTTACAGGAAAAAGATAATTACTTAATCAATACAGTGATCATGGGTAATTATGAATGCCATAGTCAATCACATGAACAACAACCTTTTACCATCAACTTCTAGAACTTGCCCACGTCGAGTGGTTCCATCTCATAAACGAATATTAACGATCACTTGGTCTTTGGGTCCCTGTCGTAGTTTGTCAATGTAAAATCACTCATGGCATACAGGAACTGAGGCATCGTTATTGATAAAACCCAACAATTATTTGTGAAATTAGGATAGAAGAAAGTACACGTCATTGCCTTAACTTTATCAAGAATGACAAATGGTTCAGCAACTCTAGATACAGTTCTATATTGATGATATTGCCGCCCCGCATTCAATGCCATCTTGCGATCAACGATGAGTGGGTAACATGCTTTCGTCTTCAATCATCGTTGTACTTGTGGGTACAGGTGCTCAAAATCTGAAGAAAGATCAAGGGCAGGTGAGGATGAGATGTCAGAAATATAAGAAGGAAATACTCCGAGCCATATCAAATTTCAAAAGATAAGAAGGAAATATCCGTGCGTTGTCCTACCCCTTGCGTCATCGATGCTGCTACTCAAAGGAGTGAGTGTTGAATGGAAGTCTCAACCATTCATGTCTTCAGATGAGATAATATCCTGCAAATGGTTTTGAGACGCGGTATGTTGAAGAGCTAGGGGTTCCAAAAGTTGCTGCAGATTAAGAAATTTGAATTGAACACCATCATCCGTGTTGCTTGGGGTTTTGGGGTTCAATAAGGAGATAGAGCGGCTGAGACATTTGAACTTTGATCCATTGGAGGGAAAGTTCCGGCTACATTTAAAATCATTAAAGTGAAAAAAAAAGAAAAAAAACAACTCCCGTGTGATTAGATCAAAATTTAAACTTGAACACCCAAACATCCCACTAAAACCCCTCCTACACACTAGATCTGTACCCCACTTATAACAAAACATGAATCAACTAACCAACATGAGTCATATGAACAGAAAAATGTATCTGCATGAATAGTTGGAATTGCCAATCTACTGTTCCAGTTCTGTCGCCAAATGATCTAGTTGCATCGAGCATTATAATATATAATAATGAACGAGTGGGTGGGACTGGCGGGATTTATAAATGAACATATTACCAGGGAACATTAGTACAAGGAACGTGCGGTGCATTTTAAATTACATATATTTTGAGTTTTAAGATTCTTTTTTTCTTCAATGAGTTATATATTTGATATCCTTTTAATTTAAAGCAATTTCAACAATCACCGGCGACTTGTGATTTGGACAAGAGACATCTTCATAAAAACATGACATGAAATAGATAGTTCAAATTCAAAGGCTCTCTATAAATTAGAATTATTCTAATGAATCTTTATATTTTTACAAATCAAACCATAATTTTTAATTATTATTTTTATTTTATCTAAATAGGTTTATAGTAAACTTTTTTATTTTTATTAAAATTTCATTTTTATAAAATATAATTATTCTAAAAGAATTTTTATAAAAAGATAATTCAAACGGACACTAAATAAATAAATTATACTATCTGTTATCAGAAAAAAAAAATTATATCATATTGAAATAACTCAAATGAACTTAGAAGAGGCACTAGTAACTACGCAGCAAAGCGTCCAGATCCCTATAAAGTCAACCCTTTCATCAAAAGAAATGTATTTTTTATTTATAAAAATTGATATACTTATTCATTTGATTCGATATGTCACTAGTAACTTAGAAGGCACTATGACTTATGGTGATTGATCGGACCATTTAATTTCCGTGCAGAGGACTTCGGAGACAGTTATAACTTATAACATCATGACGAGGAAGAGTAAAAGGTTGTGGGTAAAATGGATATTTGAGTTGAAAAACCTTTTTTTTTAATGGATGACTTTATATCTGGTCACATTCGACCAAAGAAAAGTAAAAGGTCAGAGAAAAAATAATTAAATTAAGAAAAAGAAAAGTAAAACTAAAATCTAAATTTTGACATATGATGGCAATTTTCCATAATAAGCCTTTTATAGAGCAATTAAGTAGATTTAAAAAAATTACAATTAATAAACATGGGGTGAGATATAGACAGAAGTCCACGTCTATGCTTCAAACCTTTCTAATTTAACAAAAAATTATAATTTTAGTAAAATTCTGTATATAGAATTTTAAATATAATACAAATATAATTTTAGATAATTCTAATCTTATAAACTCTATAGCCTCTTTAATATAAATCATTTTTAACCCAATATTAAAGTTAAATTAGTTAATTATATTAAATTTTAAAAAAATTAAATGTCTTTCTAAAACTATTGTTATTGCATTCCTCTTTTTTATGAATTAAATAGAGGTATTTTTTTAGTATGTATCGTATCTTGAAAAATATATTATATATATGGATCAAGTTAAAAAGTTTTATATTTAATTAGAACCAAAGAAGTATAAAATAGCAACAATTCAAGACTAACTATAAATTTGCAGTTATATATTAATTAATGCAATTCAATTCAATTCTTTGAGGGCTGGTTTCATGGTGCAACTGGTAACTCAAAATTATTTCTGTTAATGATTTTCTTAAGAGTTTCAGGGTTGCTAATTTGGTTGTCCGTTTAAATTTTATTAGCTTTTAGAATTGTCACATTTATGAAGATTGGAACCAAATAATATCTCGCGTTCTAGCTACACACGTCAATAATAAAAAAGAAAATTATTAACTTTATCAGCAGAAAAATTAAAGTCGCGTAAATCAGTGTTGTGCACGTCTGACAATCTGTAAAATTGAAAAGGATACCAAACCACAAACAGTCTTAATCATTCCAAATTTCATTATAATTTCAGCCACCTTTTGTACACGTCTCAAATGTCTTTGTACACATCTCATGAAATTTTGATTTTTTTTATTGGAATGTCGCTCCTTTTGTTTTCATTTTAATTTCTGACATGCAGTTAGATAAACTTTAGGCCAATGTAATTTGGCGTCCTAGAAAATTTGAAAGACAACTAAAAAAAAAGCATAATTCCATAGTTAATAGTGATAATTCAAATTTTTTTGCATTGATCTAGGCTTTTGAAAAGAAATTTCATCTCAAACCAGGAATTAAAACGAAAACATAGAGAGGCATTATAATTAAGAAAATCTAAATATCTCTCGTATACAAGTATAACTAGATTTTTCTCCCCACACAAATATGTGAGGACACATGGACATTTTATTTAATTTTAAAATATATTAAATTAAAAAAAAATATCATTATTAACTGTTCCCACCACCAAAAAATTGATATTAGATTATATTAATTAAAATTAATATAAGTTTGGAAAACAAAATCAAAGTTAATTAATTAGTAAAAAATAATAAAAGAATAAATTAAAATAAAAAAATTGAATTTGGTAAAAAGAAAAATGAAAAAACATGAGCTTATTTGACAAAAATGGGATAAGATAAAATTCACGTGTAAAAAAAATAAATAAAAAAAAAACAACCCATCAAATAAAAAGAACTGAAAAGAAAAGAAGGGTATGGAGTTGATTGCGTCTCCATCTTCTTCTATATTTTATATTGATATGACATGCCTTTTACATATATATATATATATATATATATTATATTATCATTATCACTATCACATGTACAAGAATTTCTTGTGAAGTTAATTAAAGGAAAAATGACACATGATCAAAATTTTTAATTAATATTATTTTAAAATTAAAAAATTTAAAAATATCAAAATTATTTTAAAATTAAAAAATTTAAAAATATCAAAAAAGGATTATCATTTTAAATTAATTAAAAATATAAATATAAAATTACCTAAATACCTTTATAAAAATGTTATACACTTAATATCTATTTTTTATTACTCTTTTTCATAAATCTGACACTGAACATTTCTAATTTTATACTGAATACATTATGGAATATGAGTATAAAATTAGGGAAGTTGAATGTAAAATTGGGAAAGTTGAGTGTAAAATTGGGAAAGTTAAGTAGAAAAAAGTGGAAGTTGAGTATAAAATTATGAAACTTATCCAGTATAAAATTGGGGATTTTTAGTGTCAAATCATGGAATATGAGTAATAAAATGCTAAAGATGAATGTAAAATTCTGAGAGTTGAATTCTTTATTGTGTCTAGTGTAAAATTGGGGAAGTTTATTGTTAAATTTTAGACGAAGAGTAGTAAAAAATAGATGTTAAGTGTAAAACGTTTTAATAAGAACATTTAGATCATTTTTTATTTAGAATTCTGATCAATTTGAAATCATAATACTTTTTTAATATTTTTAAATTTTTTAATTCTAAAATAATATTAATTTAAAATTTTGGTCTCAACCGTCATTTCCCCTTAATTAAAAGTACTTGCGGGGACTCAGCGTCGTTTTCTGCACAACAGTGAGTTACAATGTTTAAGGTCAGCAGCCTATTCTGACTTGTAAAAGATCATCCTACACACGGAATTCTCACCTTATCTCTTCCCTAGATACCGTCCACAGGCACCATTTCTAACCTCTCGAACTCTGTCTTCTTCTTCGATCTTCTGCTCATCTCTTTTCATCTTTCCTAAGAAGAAGCTCATATTTTCTAACAGTGAGTTCACGATGCATCCACCACACCCAAAACCTTATGCACAAGAGAATTATGAGCCACATATGGCCACCAAAGTCCCAGGCATCTCCCAATTCCATGGTCAGACTCAAAGCTCAGTGCCGTGGTCCATAGGCCTGTGTGATTGCTTTTCGGACGTCAGAAACTGCACGTCAATATTCCGATGGATGGAATTCCCCATCGTAAAGATCGAATAGTGAAAAAGCAGCACAAAATCATTTCATTTTGAAAGAAAATAAAAAGGAAGGGAAAACATACATACCGATTGAGAAAATATTCTTCCACACAGAGAAGATAAAGAACTCCAGGCGATAGAAATAAAATCACTTGGACTTTGTTTACTGCTTCACCGTAGACACACTCGGGAAGAAAAATTGAGAGGAAGAGAGTGAGAGGCTTTTTCTTACTCTTTAGAGAGAGAGAGAGCGAGAGAGATTCCAAGAGCCAAATCCCAATTCTGCCTCGGGATCAGAGAGTCTCAGAAAAATTGAAAACTAAAAAACTCACTACCCATACGCACACACGTTCACTATTTTTCCTCGGAGTATGCGTTCCCTCTCTCTCTTATTAAATTAACAAATAAAATATAATTATTTATTTCATTTTGGGCCTGTGCCCTTTTGTTTTGGGCTCTATACCCATCAAGGGTGTAATCCAACACATTTCATTGCCTAGAATTTGTTATTGCTGAGGCTGAGGCTAACCATTATATATATATTCCAATTAATATTAATTTTGAATGTGCATACAGGCTCATAACGTGCTGGTGTCCTTATATCACTTTTGGGCAAATAGTAGAGATTCTTGACGAGGGGACAATGAGTAGGATATGACTGATTGACTAATTAATGTGAAAGTAAGATATGATTGATTAAATGTTATAATAAGAAGTAAGGTTCTGATATATATATGTATATGTGGGTATATATGTATTAATGGCAATTGCAGCGTGTAGCGCTAGTGCGGCCTTGTATGCAGTGATAGCGTTTACGACGGGGCATGCATGCATGTACTCTTGCATTTATCACACAAAGATGAGGAGGCTCTGCAATTTGCCAAACACTCCTTGTGATGATTGCTTGCTTCACTGGTTCTGCGAGTACTGTGCCTTGTGCCAAGAGTACCGTCAGCTTCAACATCAAGGATTCGACATGCCCATTGGTATAATATTCCTTTCCTTATCGATCACTTCTCTTGCCTTTCAATCACTCATTCATTCAGAATGAGTCTTCTACGATGATTTTTTTTTTTAAATTATTGTATTGTTCATTTTGGCTCTGTTTTAGCTCTGCTCTTTTTCATATATCTGTAGGCGCGCTGCTAATTAATTAAAAATGGTGAAGCTTAGCTTAAGAAAATGAATCTACTTACTGTTATTTTGGATGAGATTCTGAGTGGACGTGCCTGTTTGAAATTTTGTAATAATTAAGGATGGCAAGGAAACGTTGGGAGACAGACTCCTGGAGTAGTGGCTATGACTACATTGCCTCCAACAGTTGAATGGGGCATGCGACGATGAAGTCAGCCGCAGAATTATTCACTTAATTAATTGATTCATTATAATTTGGTTGTTAAATTATTATGTCATTTTCACGAGTGTCTTTACATGATGGATTCCTTCTGCACCATTTATCCAGTTGATCAATAATTCAGTAACGTTGGAAGGATCGATCAAAGTGCTACTAGTTTGTTTCACTATATATGGAGGATTAATTCTGTATTCAAAATCTAGATACCAGAGACCCACAACGAGCTATATACTGCTTGGCCAGAAAGCTTCGTTTCTTTATTCTAACGGATTTAGTATTTTCCAATTTCTACCATTATTGGTTTAATTTCGTCGCTCAGATGGTCTTTGAGGAAGAAGACATATATCTTGGCGGAAATTGAACAAGATAAAGGAATTATAATTTCAGCTTCAAAGATCTCTTTATACGGTGTGGCAAGGGATTTGATTTGTGATGTTTCTTTCTCATATGTACATACTTTCTACTCCTCCTCCTACTACTTGTTCTTCTTCCTCAAGTGTTCAATATTCCTTGCTCCCTCCATTTTTTTTTGGATGAAAAAGAGCTCTATTACTCACAAAATATATACAAAGCAAGAGTGAGCGATTAATCACTCTTATCCATTTCTAGGGCCCTTATACAAAGAATGGGGGCATGCAATGGCAAAAGAATTGAGTAGAATTTAAGGCATTTTTAGCAAGTAAAAAAGCTACTCTATTGACTGAGCGACAAAGCTATACATGTAATTAAAAAAATAAAAACCAACTTCTCAAAAGAAATTTGTGAGCTTCAGATATTAAGTTAGCAAAAGGATGGTTGAAAGTGTCGAGTCGTGGGAGTAGGCTAATAGCATCTGCATTATCACATAAAACTTGGACATTAACACAACTCCAGACCTTTAACAATGCAACGGAGGTGAGTGATGGCTATGGGTGAATGGTCTAGGCATTGACTGAAACCATATAATCATTCTCCTTTGCTACCTCTGATTACACCAGCACACCGTGGTAGGGAGGAGTCCATTTTGATTGATGAGTAAGGTCTCTATGGTTATGTGCCAAAAGTGAGCCAAGTAGTTGGACATCGAAAAGAGTGCACTATAGAATACCAAACTTAGTTTTGGAGGAGACATAGGGATTAGAGCTGTCAGTTGCAAAAGTAACGTTGCCTCTTGCAACCCAAATTCTCCAGCAAGCATAACTGAAAATTATTTTCTAGTCAATAGTCCCAGTGTTAGGAAGTCCCTCTTTCATCTTATGATTCCATTTAAGCCACTCTTCCACATCCATCTTAAAGAATTCAGGCCACAAGGTTGGTTTAACAAGACTTTTCCAAATCACACAGGCATGGTTGCAGTCACGAAGAACATGTAAGATAGTTTCTTCTTCTTGATAACCCAAAGGATGCTTGTTGAAAACTATTAGACCTCTCTAGGCTCCTAGTGATGTAATGTGGATTTTCCAATGAAAAGTTAGCCATAGGAAGAACTTGATTTTCTAAGGGACAGTCCACTTCCAGATTATTGCCCATAACGGGTTTCTTGAGTTCCTAAAAGAACCCGAAAGGAATTTGTAAGTAGAAATGATTGAGAAATTACCATTAGGGGAGCATTTCCAGATGACTTTATCAGGTTCGTGTGACCAGGGTGAGGGTAGTCTAAGTGAAGCAAAACATTGCACAATGAAGCCTGGAAGAACATTGGCAATTGTTTGAAAATCCCAGTTACCCGATAGAGTAACCATATCAGCAACTCGAGCATTCAGATCAGTAAAGCAGCTATTTACCTTGATGTGGTGGAGGGTTCTCGAAAAGGAAACCAAGTGTCTAGCCGAAAGGATGTATTATGCCCATTACAAACATTCTTACTAATACCTAAGATAAATTTTTCCCTTACTTTAGCAATACTTCTCCAAGTGAAGGAGTAAGATCTCTTCTTGGTGATAAATGGAAGCAAGCTGTCTCCACATATGTATTTCCCAGATAAGACTTTCACCCACAGAGCTTGTCTATTTGAGATTAAGTTCCAGCATAGCTTCATAATGCAGGCTTCATTTTGTTTGGCTAAGTCCTTGATGTTAAGTCCTCCTACTTTCTTGTCTTTGAGTAGCTCTAACCAGGCAATGAGGTGGAGTTTCTTACTTTCACCATTACCTCCCCAAAGAAAGTTCCTTGCAGCTTTTTCAATTTCACAAATTGTCTTCTTTGGCAAGAGCATTATTTGCATGTAGTAGGTGGGAAGTGCTGAGATTGCAGCTTTGATTAGTGTTGTTCTCCCAACAAGAGTTAGGAATTTCCCTTTCCAACTTGCAAGTCTTTTGTGAGTTTTAACCAGTATTGGAGCAAATAAAGAAGTAGTTACCCTCTTATGAATGGGAGGGATACCTAGATATTTTCCAAGATCAATTGTGAGTACTGAGATCATAAGCTCTAGAGAAGTGAACATTCCTTGAAAAGAGCATATAAGTATTTGAGTTGTTCATTTTTTTCCCCGATGCATTGCAAAAGTTGTTTATGCATCCATTTATAATGTCAACCTGCAAGGAGGAAGCTTCTGCAAAAAGGATTAAGTTATTAGCAAAAAACAAGTGAGAAAGAGGAAGACCTTTAGGTGAGAGCTTTATCGGCTTCCAATTTCACGCTTGGACTTGGCTATTTATGAGATGGCTGAGCCTTTCCATGCAGAAAATGAAAATGTAAAGGGAGATGGGATCTCATTGGTGGATGCCTCTAGAGGGATGAAAGCATTCAAAAGGAGCCCCATTCCATAATACTTGCATGAAAGGAGTCTCAATACATGCCATAATAAGACTTACAAGCTCTTCATTTAGACCTAGTAAAAGAAGAGTAGATCTAATGAAAGGCCACTCAAGATGGTCAAAAGCTTTCTCCATGTCAACTTTCACAACCATGAAGCATGTTTCCCCTTTCTTAGTTCTCATTGAATGGAAGACTTCTTGAGTTATGATGATGTTATCACTACTATGACGACCGACAATGAAGTTACACTAGTGTTTCCCAATTACTTTATCAAGAATGCCCTTTAATCTATTAGCTATATTTTTTTAGATGATCTTATAGCTAACATTATAGAGGGAAATGGGGCGAAAGTCCTTTATGACTTCTGGCTTTTTCACATTTGGGTATCAGGACAAGATGGGTTTCATTTATATTAGCAACATTTCTTTGGTTTTCAAAAATATCCATAACCAGACAGCAAATATGATCACCAATATGTTCCCAATGTTTATGGAAGAAGAAAGCTTGGATCCCATCAAGACCCGGGGCTTTAAAAGCTCCTAGATTGAAAGTAGCTCTCTTAATTTCTTCAACAGTGATTTTGGCATGAAGCATGTTTAAGTCATCAGCAAATAGGGATGGGAAGGCATAATCAGGGCAAGAGTTTGAGGCAATAGGTCCTTGACTAGAGAATAGGTTCTTGAAATAGGAAGCCGCCATGTTTCTGAGTTCAGATTGATCATATATCGAGTCATCATCATTATTCTTAAGAGATTCAACATTATTTTTCCTGCACTTGATCAAGGATTTGATGTGTCTATTTTATACATGTAAAATATCTACATTTAAGCTCCAAATTACATCTAAATATGTTTACATTGGTATATTTTAGCATGATTTTACATATTTTTGCATTTCATGGTGTTATAAGCTCATTTGAAAGCATTCAAAGTAAAAACGTTCCAAATTGTTCATGCTGAAAAGTTTTGACACTGTTCAGTATTTTGATCATAATTCTCACATCTAAACTCCAATTGAGGTGATTTAGATATGTTGGAAATTTAAGACATAGAGCTACAACTTTTAGGTTTTGAGTTTCTCCAAATTCCAACGTTATCATGGCGAAAATCGAGTTCAAAGTGTCAACACGAGCTGGTGATTTGTCTGAAGCTGAATGAAGGGGTTTTCTATGCTAGGCATCCTCCTGGCACCGGGTCAACCTGGATTTCACGTTTTTATGACTTTCAGAATCACCCGGCGTCGTATTAGATGATTATATGGCCACTCGGCACTGGGTCAAAGTGCAGAAGCCCACAAAAACACGTTTTTTAAGGGTGAAGTGGCCTGGAAACCAAGTATTCTCACTATATTATAAATAAGACGCAAGAGAAACACAAGGAGACATTCAAAAATGCTCTCAAAGGCCAAAGAACTTGGTTCAAACACATATGGGAGTAGTTAGGAGCGATCTATAGAGAAAAAGTAAGGAGATCTGGGGAGTATTGAAGCAAGATTAGCTTTTTCTTTATAAACTCTTCATTTTTGTTATTCTTATGATGGTTTGAGATTTTATCTTTGCTTTGATTTCTATTTCTATGTGTTACTAAATTTCTCAATCAGGGGTAGGGATGTAGTCTTACTAAGATAGATTGGATTTGCTCTCCTTAGTTTTAACTATGGATTTGTTCTTCAAGTTATATTTAATTTGTCTTTTTATTAGCTTTGTCTCTCTTGTTCGTTCATGTGGATTTTATGCTTGATCACTTTAGAATCTAATTAGTGGGTAAAGTTTATAGATTGAGAGGTGAAGAGTGAAGCTAAATCTAGAGAGATAAACACGGATAACTAATCTAGAGATAGAATTAGGAATTCGTGGTGGTATATGTTATAGTTTTTAAGGCTTAATTAGGAATTTTAATTGCGCGAGAGCGAATTGAATCCTAATTAAATAAGGACTAATTGACTGAGAAGTAATTAGGACAATTTAGAAACAACAGTTACCATAATTATGCAGAATCTAACTAAGAAATAAAATCTATTTATCTCATAAAATGAAACCCGATCTTTTGATGCTTCTTGTGATTGAATTAAACTTGTATTAATTGTGTTTGCTTGCTTTTTTCAGATTCATCTTTTTAATTTAATTATTATTTACTTTTGGGACTAAAATTTTGGATTGATGAATTTACTATCTCCCTTAGGTTCGACCTTTGGAATACTCTGGAGACTTTTTATTACTGCGATCGACCCTATATACTTGCAGGATGCCGATCAAGTTTTTGGTATCGTTGCTGAGGAGGTTAACGGATTTATTAGTTTATTATTTTTATATATATCTTTTTCTCTGAATTCTTTTCTATTCCTTGCTGCATGCTGTTAAGAACTAAAAATCTTAATAGTACTTTTGAACTGATTGCTATTAATTCTGAAATTGAACGTGCTTGTAGGGAAAACATAGGTAGAAGGAGGCATTAGCAAATGAAGTAGTGCCTGCTGGGCCTCTAGCTAATTCACTTTGGAGAGATACAGATAAACCTACAATGTATGACAATCCATCATGTATCAGGTTATCTAACAATGCCAAAGATTACGAGTTTAAGAACATACACTTAAACTCACTGCCACAATGTCATGGGCGAATAGGCGAAGACACATTGGGTTTTCTGAAGGATTTCTATGACCAGATTGACCAACTTCCCCTGAATTGTTTGACTCAGGAGGAACTTAAGATAAGATGTTTTAATTTTTGCTTGAAGAATAATGCTCGGTAATGGATCTTAAATCTGCCTGAAAATTCCTTGACATTATGGAGAGAGATCTATGAAGCATTCATTCTCAAGTTCTATTCTCCTCAAAGAACTATAGATATGAGGGATAAGATCTATCTTTTTCAACAACTGGAGGGCGAGCCATTCTATGAAGCTTGTGATCGATTTAAGGATTATTTATATAAATGTCCACACCATGGATTCCATGATATGATGATTGCCAAAACTGTTTTATAATGCTTTGTGCTCTGCCTCCCAGTCTTTAGTGGACATTGCTGCAAGGGATGGAAATCTGACTACCGAGGAGATGATGAATATCTACGATCAAGTGGTAACTTAGACTAAACAAAAGGGAGTAAGAAGTAGGAGAGTACCTGTCAATGAAGTTAACTCTCCTTTTGATGTATCTACACAGCTAGAAAAGTTAAATCAACGCATGGATCTTTTTTTTCCAACAACAGAGCAATAATTCTAATATCCCTAAAGAGTCATGCTCTGCATGTGGCGGTTCAGGCCATACTGCTAACACATGTATGCACATGCTTGAAGATACCGCGGGAGTTAGCTATATGGGATTAAATGTTATCCGTCCACAGATACTGCAAAGAAAGAATGATCTCTTCTCAAACACATACAATCATAGGTGGCGAAATCATTCAAACTTCCCTTTAAAAAATTCACCAGTACCACCAGGATTCCAAAAACAAGCATCCCCTCAGCTACTAGCACCTTCTACAAGAAAGGCTCCTCAGATGGAGGAGATGTTTGCTCAAATCATGGTTGGCCAAACATCTACCAACAAGACTTTAGAGCAATTTATGGTTGGTCAAGCAACCGTTAATAAAAATTTTGATCAATTCATGGAGAGCCAGATTACCACCAATAACGCTACTCAAGCTGCAATTGAAAATATAGAAGTCCAAGTGAATCATCTCGCCAATCTAGTGGCTGAGAAAAGTTTAGGTAAATTCCCTAGCAACACAGAGTTGAATCCTAAAGAGACTGTTATGAAAATTTCACTCAGGAGAGGAAAAGAGTTAAAAGAAGCAGTAAAGGAAGAGAAAAGAATGAGGAAAAAGAAGAGAAAAATAATAAGGCTGAAGATGAAAAAATTAATGAGGAACTCAAAACTCATAATGATACTTAGGAGCGCACTACACCCCCTGAAGTTAAACTATACGTACCTCCCCTCCTTTTTCCACAACATCTTCTAAGGAAAGCACAAGATGGAAATTTTCAAAGATTCCTTGAGGTATTCAAGAAGCTCTGTATTAGTATCACTTTTGCTGAAGCACTAGCAAACATGCCTTCATATGTCAAATGCCTCAAGGAGCTGTTATCAAACAAGAAGAAGTTAGAAGAATGCACTCCGGTACCTTTGACTGAAGAATGTAGCGCTATCTTGCAAAGAAAGTTGCCTTCAAAGCTAAAAGATCCGGGGAATTTTTTTGTTCCTTGTGTTATTGGTTCTCAATTGATTAATAATTGTTTATGTGATTTGGGGGCTGGTATTAATTTGATGTCATACTCTTTATGCAAGAAACTTGAGGTTACTGACCTAACACCTATGATTATGACTCTACTGCTAGCTAACAGGTTAGTAAGGTATCCGATGGGAATTATGGAAGATGACTCGTCAAAGTGGGTAACTTGATTATTTCTGCTGATTTTATGGTATTAAATACTGAGGATGAATTAAATGTTTCTATTATTCTAGGAAGGCCATTCTTATCCATAGCGGGTGCTTTAATTGATGTGCCAAACGAAAAATTGACGTTTAGAGTCAGGGATGAAAAAGTTGAATTTAAATTTGCTAATTCTAACAATCCTACTTTTAAGGAAACTTGTTGCAGCATAGCTATAGTACAAGACTCTCAAAAGTAAGAATTAGAATCTCCTCCTAAATCTCTAGATGATGATAAAAGTTCACTTCAAAAGATTTTCAAAGAGGCAACCAAGGTTAAGCAAAAGGTGGCACCACCTAGTCCCGGAAAGAAAAGAGATAATTGTGTAATCCAAACGAACTAGTTGGTATCAACTTTTATCATAAAGAACCTCTCTAAGGGAAGGATGAAATTAAAGTGGAGGAAAAAGTCGATTCCTAAATCTGAAGGACTTAGACCAAAGCCTCTAAAGGATGACATATTGTGATCTTCTAATCCGTCTGGCTATCGATGTTAAATTTAGCGCTTATTGGGAGGCAATCCAACATATTTTTTTCTCTTCTTTTATTTTTTATTTTTGTTTCCATTTTTGTTTTCTTGCTCTAATTACTCCAAACTCTCTTCCTCAAAACTTTTTGTAGGATTGAATTGATTTTGATGAAAACAAGTTTGGAACAATTACAAAGGACTCAAAAAAGCATTTCAAGTATCACTTGCAAATCAAGAGAGTCTCATTTTCTTTATTTTTATTTTATTCCTGCAACATTAGGGATAATGTTGGATCTAAGTATAGGGGGTGTTTATTAGTTTCTCTTAGTTGATTTGTCCTTAAAAAAATTGCGCTGATGTGCTGAAATTAGAAAATTTTTTGCAAAAAAATTGATTTTATTTAGATTTATTTTGCTTATTTTTCTAAGCTATTAGTTATGTCTGTCACCATAGGATACTCAATTGTTGTGCTTAATGAAGTAAGATAGTTACTTTGCAAATTAGAAACATGAGTCTTAAGACTATGAAATTGAGCACTATAACTTAGTATGTGGTAGGTGTGGAAAAGTGATTGAGTTTGTAGGAAGATGGATTATACATTTATTTCTGAACTCGGGTATTTACAATCATTGTGTATAAATTTATTATTCAGTTGGAGAGATGATTCGAGGTGTAAATGAGAAAAAAAAGAGAAAAAAAAAGTAATATATATATATATCCACTCCGCTAGCTTGAGTTGTGCTTAGTAACCTGAGGACTTCACCAAAAAGCATTGTTCTTTGCGTAAAACAGTGCGGTATGAGTTATGAGTGTGCCAAAGGTATCTTGGTGCAACGGATTATGTAGCTTGAGTAATCCAGGGTATGCATCACAAATACGATACCTTCGTGTTAAAAGAGTACATAACAGCCCAAGAAAAATAAATAAATCTCTAGATAAAATTGAAACACAAAATGTGCGGGGAAATTAAATAAATCCTTATTGATATCCATTGTACATGAGTTGAGTTAATGTTTATGCACAATTGATTGATGTATTTTAAGTTCTTAAATAAGTGTTGTAATTTTTCTTTCTCTTGCTTGATTGGATGTCTACATTTGTCACATGTTAGGTATACACACAAACTAAAGTCTCATGGACTAATGAGAATGATAAGTGAGTTGCTATTGAGTCTAATGTTTGATTTATTGAGTATTCCTTTTACTTATATTGGTGACGGACTATCACTAACAAAGATGAGTAGGTTTGATGAATCTAGAAAATAACTTTGCGAGAGTAACACAATTTTACTTTTTACTTGAGGACAAACAAATGCTCAAATATGGGGGGATTTGATGCGTCCATTTTATACATGTAAAATACCCATATTTAAGCTCCAAATTACATCTAAATATGTTTACATTGGTATATTTTAGCATGATTTTATATATTTTTGTGTTTCATGGCATTATAAGCTCATTTGAAAGCATTCAGAGCAAAAATGTTACAAATTATTCATGCTGAAAAGTTTTGACACTGTTCGGTATTTTGATCATAATTTTCATATCTGAAGTCCGATTGAGGTGATTTAGATGCGTTGGAAAGATAAGACATATAGCTACAACTTTCATGTTTTGAGTTTCTCCAAATTCCAATGTTATTATGGCAAAAATCGAGTTCAAAGTGTCAACACGAGCTGGTGACTTGTCTGAAGGTGAACGAAGGGGTTTTCTGTGCTAGGCATCCATCTGGCGTCCTGTCAAACTCATCCGGTGTTGAGTCAATGCGGATTTCACGTTTTTATGACTTTCAGAACCACCCGGTTCATATTGGATGATTATATGGCCAGTCGGCGTCAGGTCAAAGTGCAGAAGCCCAAAAAAACAGGTTTTTGACAAGTAAATTGGCCTGGAAACCAAGTATTTTCACTATATTATAAATAAGATGCAGGAGAAACACAAGGGGACGTTCAGAAATGCTCTCAGAGGCCAAAGAACTTGTTCAAACACATCTAGGAGTAGCTAGGATCGATCTATAGAGAGAAAGCAAGGAGATCTGGGGAGTATTGAAGTAAGATTAGTTTTTTCTTTATAAACTCTTCCTTTTTGTTATTCTTATGATGGTTTGGGATTTTAGCTTCACTTTTATTTCTATTTCTATGTGTTACTAAATTTTCCATTCAGGGGTAAGGATGTAGCCTGACAGGGATGGATTGAATTTGCTTTTTTTAGTTTCAACTCTATGGATTTGTTCTTCAAGTTATATTTAATTTGTCTTTTTATTATATTTGTCTCTCTTATTTGTTCATGTGAATTTTATGCTTGATCATCATAGAATCTAATTAATGGGTTAATTTTATGGACTAAGAGGTAAAGAGTGAACTTAGATCTAAGAGATAAACACAAATAACTAATTTAGAGATAGAATTAGAAATTTGTGGTGATATATGTTATAGTTTTTAAGACTTAATTAGGAATTTTAGTTGCGCGAAAGCAAATTGAATCCTAATTAAATAAGGACGAATTGACCGAGAGGTAATTAGAATGCTTTAGAAATAACAGTCACTATAATTATGTAAAGTCTAACTAAAGAATAAAATCTATTTATCTCATAAGGTGAAACCCGATCCTCTGATGCTTCTTGTGATTGAATTAAACTCATATTAATTGTGTTTGCTTGCTTCTTTCTTATTTATCTTTTCAATTTAATTGTTATTTGTTTTTGGGACTAAAATTTTGGATTGGTGAATTTACTACATCCCTTGGGTTCGACCTTTGAAATACTCCGGAGACTTTTTGTTACTGCGATCGACCCTATATACTTGTAGAATCCCGATCAGTAGAGGCATGGAAAAATTTCTTGTTCTTATCACCATAAGAAAGCCATTTGCATCTAGACTTCGAGTATCAGATTAATTCCTCTTTACAAAGAACACGATTATATTCTTCCCATAAGTTTCTTTCAAGTAAGATGAGGTTTGGGCTATCTAATTTAGCTCTAGTTATATAAATTTCTTCGAGCCTTGTTAGTAACCTTCATTCTTTGAAAGGAATATTGCCAATCTTGTCTCAATTCCATCTGGTGGCTTTAGTGGCAAAGAGCTTTGTAACCTCTGTCTAGCTCTTTCCATGCCAACATTTAGAGATTACATAAGCAAAATCATCTTCTAGTGACCATGCTGCTTGGTACCTGAAGATCAAATAGGAGTGGGAGTGAGCAACCATAGCAGAGTTTGTAACCAGGATAGGTCAATGATTAGAGCCAAATTTATTAAGATGATGAGCAATAGCCATGGGGTGGGCAAGGCGCCAATGAATATTGCAAAAAGCCCAATCTAATTTTTCCTTGACCTCACCTTTATCCCAAGTAAAATGATTGCCCCTGGAATTAATTTCTAACAAGCCTGTTGAGTTGATACAAGAAGAGAATTGCTTCATTGAATATGAATTGGGAGAGGCACTTCCTTATTTATCAGAGGGGGATAAATAAGCATTAAAGTCCCCAAGAGCAAGCCATGGATCATTTAAGTCATCAGCAACAGAAATTAAGTTTGACCAGAGAATTTTGCGCAAGAGAGGGTTTAGTTCACCATAAATAGCAATAAGCCAAAAACAGTTAGAAGAACATTTTGATGATACCTTACAATGTAAGAGTTGTGTTGTTGAAAAGCCATAAGTGACTTCCACTATAGCACTATCCTAGAGCAGCCAAATGCCACCAACGTATCCCTTTGATTCCATACGAATCTAGTTTGTGAAACTGAGCTTTCGTACAACAATATCAGCCTTATAGTCACTTACTCTAGTATCTAAGAGAATGAGCATTTTGATGCCCCTATTCTTTAAGAGATCTCTAACTCGAAGGTGAAAAGATTTGGAGGCAGCACCCCTGCAATTCCAAGAGATAACTTCCATAAAGAAAAGGGTTGAGAATATAAAGAGCTGCAAGTTATTGAGCAGCTTCATCACAAGAGTTAAACCCTTCTTCCATCGAGAGCATTGAGAGGCTTCCATCAATAACAATAGTTTGAGGTAAGAGTTCTAATGTAGGGAGGGATAGTGACATATCCGGCGGTCTATCAAGTGGCAAAGTATGGTTTAGGGTCAAATTTCCTACATTAGCATTAGGGGGAGGGTTTGTCTATGTCTCCATTATGGCTTTATTTAATTCATCTTGAGCAATACTGTGTTGGGCTTGTGAATTGTCTAAGCCTAACTTGAGAGGGCCTGTCTATGTAGAAGAGCCTACCACCACTTTAAGGAGACGTGATGTAGCTTTCTTTTGTTGAATAGGGGATAGGATTTTGGGTTTCTTTTAAGACCCGTTGTACGAGTTGCTGAAGGGGAGTTCAGGAGGAGTTCTTTTTTGGACAGGCTTGATTTGTTCTTAGGCTTACTTTTTCCTTCTGTGATAGTAAAAATTAAAGCAGCATCTTGGTTGTTCAGCTTTTCCTTGCCTTTCTTTGGGGATTGCCCATCATCTTTGTTTTTGACAGAGATTGTTTTGTCTCCCCCATCGAGGTTAGCCAAGACTATGAAGCGTGACAAGGAAGATGAGGGGTTTTGGGTACCTTTCTACTCTAAGCATTTTTTATTCTTTGACACCACAAAGGGTGTAGTACTTTTTTCATGCCTTGGGACTCAAGGCCGTAAATTACACTTTACAACCATCCAGAGGCCAAACTCCTCATCCATTGAAATATTCTGATGATTCTCTATTGTTACGAGAGTAAAGTTTTTCACCTTAGAGGAGGAACTCGGTTCTACAGGTGTGACTAGTATTGCTTGAGAATTTAGGGGGCAACTTTCCTTTTGATGGCTGTATTTATCGCAGTGGAAACAAATCACATCAAGACATTCATAGTCAACTAGGAAAATAGCATTACGAGTGATAATTTGAGAGACCAACCTACGGTGTAAGTCAATTTCCATGCTTATATGGGCAAATCTCCCACGGTCAACTCTTCCTTGAACTTTTTACAAGGTGTTGGTGTCAACTTTCAGGGTTCTCCCAATAATATTTCCAATTTTCCACAAATAAGCTTCATTGCAGTAATATGACGGGAGCTTTGAAACTCAAACCCTAATAGCAATCTTGCCCAGAGTGTTGCTGTGTGGGTCAAAATTGGGGCTCCATCGCTGAATTGAAAGATAGTGCCCCTGAATTACCCAGGGACCTCTACTTAAAATTTTATCATAGTCATGAGTATCCTTCAACTTCACAATGAAATAGTTATTTTCCAGATTTGTCAATTCAATATCAGACAAACTCCAAAGATTACACAACCTATCTTTCATTGTCCTATACAAGTCAGTGCCCGAGGAGGGTAATCACAAGGGAGTCTTTCCATACCCTCATGAACTATTTCCATTCATTGTCACTAACATTTGCTACAGGGTAAATCTTTTTAAGCTATTCAAGTTTAGCAGCTTGCTTTGGAGAGATGTTCTTTTATTTAGCAAGCCATTCAGCTAGGAGTTTCTCAGTGGCAGGGTCATTGGTCTCCATGAGAGAGATACTGGGTAGCGCATTCTTGTAGGAGATCTAACGAGCCTGGTTTTGGGCCAGCATTACGTGGAGCTTCTTTTGCGTCTTTGACATCCATGTTGATGCTCACCACAAGATTCTTGATATTTTACCGATGAGGGTCATCAATAAAAGGGGGTGAGTCCTGTGTCGACCTCCCAAGGGGCATGCTCGGAGGCATAGCCATGGAGAGAGACTTAAAATATAAGGTAAATTGGGTGAGAATTAAAGTTTTAAAATATAAATCAAATTAGTAATTATTTAATATTTTTTTTAATATTATTTTTATTTATGATAATATTTAATCTATTTATTACTCTATCCAATCCATATTATAAGTCATTTTATATAATAAGTTTAAATCCAAAATATAGGACATTAGATATTTTTTTTTTATTTATTCTTATTTTTAATTCTTTCATATTTCTCATTTATAATTATAGTAATAAAATAGAATATTTAATGAAAATAAAATAGAAAATTTAAGTTTTTTTTACATTAATTTTAAATAAAAAAATAATTTTTTTAATATATATATAATTAATATAAAATATTTTGTAATATAAATTAGAGAAATTATTTTTTTTTTAATATGGGTGAAGTGGTACCGTGCCAGAGCCATGGACACTACCAACTCTCGCATGGAGGTCCACAATTTTGGTATTTTTCTTTTATTGGTTGATAAATGTTTTCTGATAATTATTATTTACCGAACATGAACAATGACAGCTTGTTACTTATGGCTCCATTCAGGGTATGTTTGGATTAGATTATGTATAAGTGATTATAAGGATAAGTGATTATTCATAAGTGATTATGAGAATAAGTGATTATATCAAAAGTGATTTGTGTTTGAATATTTTTACCTCATAAGTAATTTTGAGAAAAGAAATGTGTTTAGATATTGGGGTTTAAGTGATTATTGGATGAATAATGAAAAAAAAAATAAAATAAATACTTATGAAAGAATAAATAATTATCATAAATTAAAATTTTTAGTTTCTTATTAAAAATTTATTTCTGTTTGACAAGTGCTTAAAACCTGAAATGCAGGTATTAGTCAAACTTTCCCCTCCTCTTATATGACATGGCACATTTATAATGGCTAATAATTTTCAATGTGCGCCTTCTTTACGTGTTTTTCATCTTTTTCATCTTTTTCTTTTTTCCATTTTTCCAGCGTGGACCCCACATCTTTTTCTTTTTTGTCATTTATTGTGTTTCTCTCATTTTTCTTTTTTTTGTAGCCAGTTTTTTTAATTAAATTACGTTCCCCACATTTGAGAATGTGTCCTTTCAACATGGGTACCACAGTGCAACTTTTATCATTTGAAAAAATATTTTTATTTTTCTCTCATATTTTTCCTCCATTTTCTTAATTTGAATTTAAATTTTGAATAGCACTCATTATATTTTCTCTCTCTTATTTTAAATTTTAAATTTTTTCTTCATTCTAAATTTTAAATTTCAAACTGCCCTTTTTCCTTATTTTTTTGAAATACAATTAGTATTATTTTATTTTCAAAATAATGATTGAACTAATAAAGCTATTTATCAGTTCTTATTTGATTTTTAGTTTTTGTGTTTTTTTAATAAACATTGTCCATCATTTCCATAATTTTTTCCCTTTTTCTTGTGGCTGCCAATTTTGAAATCCTACCGTTTTTATATTTCTTTACTTTTTTTTATCTTCGTGCATTAATATTTTGTTCCCAGTCACATCAAACTTTTTGATATTTTTCTCACCAAATTTTTTTTGGAATTTTCTCACCACACTAAGCTAGATTTTGAATTTAGTTTGATTTATCTAATTAATATATTCGGCAACATATATCTGGGACATAAATGTAAATTTAGGAAACAATTTTTTTTTGTAAATTATGGCGTAGCATGTAAAAAGAAAATCAATAATTAAGAATTAGTGATTCTACCTTATTTATCCTGATAGAAGAAAAAAATAGATGAGTACCTATTATTGTAAAAAAAAGAGAGTATCTATTATATCTTAGGGGCGAGATTTTTCCACCATCAGTACAATTTTCTTGTGGGTCTTCCCCTTTCTCTCTCTCTTATAATTTATAATGGCTCAAGGGGGGATTTTTCCCCTCATCAATGCTCAAAATATCCCTTCCCTCACAAAGCAAATATCCACTCCCCCTCTACAGCGGCAGAGGATCTGGATCGTCTAGAGAAATTCTGGATGACTCAGATTTTTTTATAAATTTTTTTAAAATTTTAAAATTTTTTTAACTTTAAGAAAAATAAAACACAAAATAAAAATAATTTATTAACAGTAATATTTTGAAAAAAATAATATTTAATAATAAAAATTAAGAAAAAATGTAAGGTAAAATCTAGACCGTCCATATTTTGTATGGACAGTCCAGATTTGGTCTCAAAACAGCAGCACACCGGTGTAGAGAAACCGGATCCCCCTTTCACAAACGCAGAAGTAAAAAAATCCCTCCTCCCTCTATCACTTGGGTCTGTTTGGTTCAACTGAGGGGATTGGAGGGGAGGAGATTGGAGGGATTTTAATGAAGGGAATTGGAGGAGAAGGGATTGGAGGGATTTTAAAATTCCCTTGTTTGGTGGAATTAGATGGGAGGGGATTGGAGGGATTTTAATGAAATCTTATTTGGTTCAAGAAGGAATTGGAGGGGATTGAGTAATAAATACTCTCTCCCTTCCAAAAAACCCCAATTTGGGGGAATTTAAAATGGGGAGGGGGGAGGGGATTGGAGGGGATTAAATTCCCCCCAATCCCCTCCAATATTTTAGCCAAACAAGGGGAGGGGATTCAATTCCCTCAAATTCCCTCCCCTCCCCTTAAAAAACTCCGAACCAAACGGAGCCTAAACACGTCATCTTCTTTTTACCTCATGGTCTCCTTTCTTTTCTTCTGTGGGAAGCCAAACTAAGGGGAACCAAAAGAAGAAGGAGGAAGCCAGGCAGAGCAGCAGAGGAAGAACCTGCAGAAGCACTCCAGTCAGAAGCTGAAACTCTCTTATCCTTGCATTGAACCCACTCGAAAGCTTCTTTGGTAAGCATTTAGTAACCCTCATCTATTATTTTCATTCTTCTACCCCATTTTTTTGCTTCCGAATAAACCTGTCCGATTCTTTGATAAATGGGGGAGTAAAGGATGATGAGAGAAACGAGGTGATTAATAGAGGTCTTATGAATTATTTGCCTAATCAACGATGTATCAATTGCAATAATATGGTATTTCCCTACACCCCTTCTTTACAAGGTGGTCAAGGAGCTAGATCTAGCGAAGCCACCTGCTTAGCCACGGTGGACGAGGCTGATGAAGTGAAGGATTGCCTATTTGCAGAACCACGTTGTCATCACTTTGCTAGCTGCGTAGAAATAGCAGGACCGCTGACTGTTTGACCAATGGGGCGACTCTGGAATTTTCTCCCATATGCATATGGTCCTTTGCAGAAAACCCCTATCCCCTGCTCCTCAGTCTTGAGGTAACCGCAGCTTCGCTTCCGACAAGCTTATTGTTGCTTTTCATGGTTTTCTTTATTTAATTTATCTTTAAATTTTAAATTATTACTATGAACTTGGTGTCATTTTGTTTTTGCGATTTCTAAGTTAGATTTTAAAAGTTTCTGCTCAATGATATTGCTGCATTTGATGACAACATTTTCCCCTTCATATGATACCTCTAGCTTTTCCTTTTCTATGGTCTTTAGCCTAATCATTTAGCTTTTCCCTTCATATGATGTCTTGCTTCGTTCCCTTTTTTCCTTCACTTTTTCTATCTCATGAGGTAATATGAATTATTAGCAAGTCAAGTATTATTTCTCTTACTTTTTGGGCAAAGTTCCAACATGGTGTTGCTGTAGGTGATTTAGTGTAGCATTTTGTGCCTTTGATTCTGTGAACCCATGTTTCGATCTTGGTAAAATCACTGGAGCAATATATGACATTGATGATGTTCTGTTTTTGGTTGGAGGCTGGTTTAAATTTGGAAACAATTGCAGTGAAAAGACTGCAAAAAAATTTGGTGGAAGTTAATAGATAATTTGGTTGGACAGCAACGTGGTTGGAAAAATCACTTTGCTGTCCAATGTTTTTATTTAGCAAAGTACCTGGAGTGATGCTCTCTATATTATATATTTTCAATTATCATTTTTACCTGATTTGTAACTTAGCTCATAGATTTCTAATTCTATAGGCATGAATTGCTTCAATAGACTAATTTTTATTCACTTCTTTTGTTAAATCTCAGGGCATGCATTCTTTGTCACTTCATTCTTGAAGTTTTTAAACTTTTCTCAGGTTTCTCATCTTTTTCCTTTACACATATAGTTTAATTCTTTAATCATTCATTTGATGCTTACAATCAATTATATGTTATAATTAAGTCACAATTTTAAGATCTAACTTCAATTGGTTTAAAAGTGATTATGTTCCTTTGAATGTCAAGTGACATTATGTTTCGCGGTTGTTAAGGGGTTAGCCTATGAAATTTCAGAGTTGGTTTTGGTTAGGTCTAGATAGTTTATGCATTGAGGTGGAAGAAATATTTTAATTTAATTTCTTTTGATCCAATTAGCTGTTATGGCTTTTTAGAATATAATACAGACAACTTGCTTTCATCCAATCATTTGTAGCAATTCATTCTTCTTCTTTTTTTTTGCATGGTGGACTCTATTTCTATTTTCTGTTTCTTTTGTTTTTTTATCATTATCTTAGCATTGTTTGTATTCCAATGATGTATCTCGGAAAAAATATGATTAGCAGGGACACATTATAAACTTAAGTTCAATGCAACACAATAAACGGAACATATTTATTTGACTCACCCGATGGCCATGTCCTTCTGTTCTTCCTATTAAGTGGAAGTAGCCATCTCATGCTATAACACTTGCTCCATGTTAGCAACTGTCACTTGGTCCAACATTATAAACTTAAGTTCAAAGCAACACAATAAAAGGAACATATTTATTTGACTCTTGCTCCATGTTAGGCCCCTTGTATTTGAAATTGCCGACAGGTTTTATACTCTTTCCATTCTTTCGCAGTTTCTATTTCCATGGTAAGTGATGACCACGTCTGTATCAACGACCTCCTATTGTGGTTGTTACTCAAGTTGAACAATCGTAGAAAGCCAAATCATTAGCTTGTGTTTACTTTTTGACCTGGTAAAAAATTATGGGTATTAATAGGCTGAACGTTTTTCTTTCTTCTTCTCACAGGGGAGATAGAAATATTGAATTCTTCGTCGACTACTAAAGTTTGGCTCAATTCAGATTTTCCCCATGAGAGGGATACGATTGCTAGATTTCATCTTTACCTTGCTTGTAGAATATGAACCTGTCATATATTATATAATTTATTAAACACGAATTGGTGAATACTGAGTGCATTTTCCATCTTTTGTTTCAAATGACCTTGTAATAAACCATACAGACTGCCATCATCCTCATGCTCTGACTCACAAAAGTTTTGCACAAGTTATGTCACCGTTTTCTTCACCCCTGATAACAATGGACTTGATTGCATATCCAACGAGGCTCAACATTGCTCAGTTTTTAGGAAAAGAATCAGTGTGTCACTAGCTCTGCATGTATCTCCCTGTTATGGTCATTTCCATGTAATGAACATATGTATTTGTGTATATCGTATTTTATCTGACCTATTAAAGAAAAATAATAAATATATAAAAATAAAAGAAAATGTCTCTTATAATGTTCATAGGAAAAATAATAAAATTAATAAAAAATATTTTAGAAGATTATTTCTTAAGAGATGAAAGAAATTAAATATAAAATATTCTTGAGTTATCTTAAAAATATAGTAGAGTAAAAATTTTAAAATTATCTTTTGATTTAAATATATAAGATAAAATAATGAAAATAAAAGAAAAGATGTAAGAATCATTTCACTAATTTTCCTATTCATATGGTTTGAAAAAAAAAAAGAGAAAATAATATAAAGTAAGAAGTTGGTGAATCAAATTATCTAAGAAATTGGGTAGACGAAGAAATCAGTAACATTGATAATACAAATATCTCTTAAATGGGATTTGATAATTTTTAAAAGATTAAGAGATCATGATGTTATTTATTCTTTCTTGTGTTTTGTATGTCGAATTTTTTGTTCAAAATATAGTGTTGAATATTTTTCTTTTCATTTTATCGTTATTTTTAATTCTTCCTTACTTCTTATTCATAATACTATAATGATAATAGAATAGGGTATTTAATAATGTTAAAATAGAAAATGTTGGTACTTTTTGTATTGATTTCAGGTGAAAAATAATTTTTTTAATATACGTATAATTGATATAAAATACCTTATAATGTGAATAAGGGAAAATATATCTTTTAAATTTTAAAATATTTTAAATTAAGAAAATGATTGGCCTTCTCTTCTATAAAGAGAGGGCTTGAGAGTCAATAGGCGATCCAGGAAGATGAAGCGGGAGAGCTACCAAGAAATCTAGAGAGTTTCAGGAATCAACAAAGTTTGAGAGTTTAAGACAAAATAGAGAATTTGAGAAAAAGCAAGAAAAAGGGAGACAACAGAAAAGGGAGGAGCAGTAAGGTAGAGAGAAGGCTAAAAAATTACCCTTGCAATCTGCGGCTTTTTGATTTGCAAAGGTAAGAGTGTTTTCATGATATCCTCCATTGTTAATCTTAGTTGTTACTTGAGTCCTTGCATAAATTGTCGGGATATATATATATTTCTTGTCTCTTCTATTATTAAATTATTGACGTTAGGAAAAGGAATTGGTGTGAGATTTTTCTATGCCAAGGCTAAGGCTTATGGTGGGATCTTTTTTGGTGTTTTATGATCAAAGCTCTCTGATGCTTCCGTGTTTGTAATGAAAAGCTTAGGTAACATCGAGATCTAACCACGTTAATATCTCACGATGGCAATGACTTCAATCCATATGAATACTATAATTCTAGTACGGTTTAAATGTCCTCTAGGTAAGGGTAAGCTAATTTTGATGGGTAGCAATCTTTACATTATTATTTAAGGCTTGTCATGAGAGATGCTAATACTTCTATGTACTTATGAACTCAGTGAACCACGAGTAGCAATTTTATTGTGGATCCATATGAAATTTTTTTATTTTAAAAAGCCCACGAGTACTAATTTTATTGCGGATTCAAATAGTTTCCCATACTTTAAAAAAGTAATGAGTGATGTTTACGTTGCCGGGATTCAAATAAATTGTTATTTTAAAAGTGCTCTGATTGATACTTATGTTACTGTGAATTTAAATAGCTTCTCTTATTTTAAAAGGTCTGTGAGTGATAGTTTTACCATAATTCTAAATAATTTCTTTTATTTTAAAAGGGATGTGATTCAATAGTTTTTTTTAATATATTTTTTAAAAAGATATTTTCCCTATCTTAAGTCTAAAATCAATTTCAAAAATAAATTTTTTTAAAGCCCTTTTAAAAATATATCACTTTCAAAATAAAGTTTCTTCTTCAAAACAAAAACAAAATAAAATAATAAAGAATAACGCAAGTGTTACAAAATTAAAAGATATCCACCAATTCTTAAAATTCTAGGAGAAAATATATTAACCAATTGTACATACTCTTTAGTGAATTGCATGGATTTTGATCTTTTTATAAGGGTATGTAGGCTTTAAATTCTGATTTTATGTCAAGTCCCCTTCATAAAATTATAATATTTTTCCCTTTATTTCATTTGATTAATTCCTCTAAATTTAAATAATTGCATGTAATTAATAAGAATAATTAAAAATTATGAAAGTCTTATTATTATAGTATAATAAATTTAGGATAATTATTCTTTTGAATAGGTGGCGTAGAGTGCCTAACATCTTATTTACACATAATCAACTCCTAATCTAATTTTGATTTTGCAAACCATCTTGAGGTATTTTAAAATTTCACCTTAAAATTTGAATGACAACTCTATTTTTTTATTTTTTATTTTTATTTTTGGATAGAAATTGGGCCCGATAGTATCTGTATCTATTCTCATCTAGTTTTCATTGTTTTTTTTAGAGTAGTATTGCTATGACACTGGTGACAGTTCAGAAGCTGGAAACAAATATTGAATGGATGTATGAGGGTTGTGTTGTGTGCTCCAACAAACCAAAATTGAAAGATGAAAAACCTTTTTATTATCCTTGCAGCAAAGCGTTGCCTAAAACACAGCCAAAGTTAGACGATGGACCTAGACTATTTGCCTTTAAATGCTTGTCCGCAAAGTTCTTTAATATTCAATGTTGATTGTGTGCACATTTAACTAAATCAGTCTATGACTTTGTTACCGGTTCAGATTACACCATTCAGTCAACAATGACAATGGGAATGTTTTAATTGTTTTCTTTGACTGGCATGCCTCAAAATTGTTAGACTAATATGCAAAGGAGTTGGACGAAGCATTGGACAAGGTGACCAGAATTAAAACTAAACTGGATATATTAAATGTCATTTATAATGAGTCTAGGAGCAATAGTTATTTCTTTCTTTCTTAGAAGATCTTAGAATTTGTTTCATCATCATTGCTTTCTTTGCTTCTTTGAATTTGCTTTAACTGCTTCAATTAAATCTAATAATATGGGAGTGAGAGAGGAATTTCAGGAACGTTGTTGACTGTTGACAAGATTTGCCATTACATGAACCTTATAGATTTCCTCTTTACTGCAAAGAAGAGAATGTTCTTTGTAGATTAAATACCATTGCTGTTCAAAAAATGTTTTCATGGTTGATAAATTTTATTATGACAATTTACTGGCTAACAAATGAAGATCATTTCACTCCCTAAACGAGTTGCACACATGGACTTTCTACTATTGGGACCTTCGTGAGTGAGGTGGATAATAAACCATTGTTTGGATAACAATGGTTTTTTTTTCTTTGTTTCTTTTGTGGTGTTTGATCTCGGATGAGTCCAACCCATCTCACAGCATACCCTCCTACATTGGAGGGGAGTATACCACTGTTCATTTTCTGATTAAACATTGACATTGGAGTGGGTTCTCTCCCCTACCCCAACCTCTTCAAAGCTCCATCTAGAATTCTTTTGACCAATAATCAAGAATTTGCCGTTTTTATAAATGCCTTGCTACCAAAACAGTAAAGTTGTTGCCCTTGTAGTTAACTGCAGTACTCAACAAGGTTAAAGATCATCTAGATTATTCGTATGGGCTGAATATTTGACATAACACTGTAGGAAGGACATTCATACTCTTTTCCTAAGACTTGGGAGAGTTTAAATGGTTCCCAGTATTGGGCGTCAAATTTGATAAAGGGAATGGGACTAAAGTTTTCAAGCTATACCGTTATTGACTACTTTGTTGATCAAGATCAAATTCAACGCTTTACTATTCCAATCTTGAGATATAGCCTACTGTTTGCATATTTAGAGTTTCTGGTGATAGGAGTGTTTTTAGCCTGCATGGATCTTGATGTCAAGTTTATATAATGCAGGAAATCGAATCAACTGTGGGGGATACTGACTTTGTGTCATCTTCACAAGTGACATTGTCACTATTAGAGCAAGGGCATGGTCCAGAGGAGTTAGAGGATGCTGATGAGATGACTCTTGCTAAAACTCTGTACTCCCACTCAAGGGAAGGGCAGGAAAAAGCTAAAAGAAGCGAGGCAAGTATGATGTCCAATCTATTGGAATAAGTGAAATGAGCACTCCAAGCTTCTCAAGTACAAAGCCTCCCAAGATTATCAAGCAGGAAAAGATGGACTAAAAGTGGTTGTGGCAATATCTTATGCCATGTGGGTCATGAAATACTGTGTGTCTGATTATAGACACTAATGTTTAAGTAGGAACATCTATCCTTGTAACATTTTGTAGTATGAATCCCGATTACAGATTATGGTCATGCGGCTAAACTAGGACTATGTAAGTTATATGACGTGGGTGTAAGCCAAGAGTGAAAAGTAGTTGTATGGATGGTTACACTATGCTTATCTAAGTAGTATGTCACGTGTTTTCTATTGATAAGGCTTAAGTTTGAATTGAATGAATGTTGTTCATTATCATTTTAGTTTCATTCTTGACTTCCTTCATGGCTAACAACACTAGATGTTGTATTGGCCAAAAAAAGAAAAAAGAAAAAAGAAAAAACAAGGCTAGATGTTCACGACTAAGGAAGATACTAAGTTCTAGCCATGTCACATAGACTTATGAAGTATACAGAAATTCATATTGAACTACAAATAATAGGGTTTGAAAAATTAGATCAGATTGTTTGGTTTGACTGGTTGAATCGGAAATTGGTTTGAGATCTGGTCTGGTTACATATCTAAATCACTTATTTTCAAAATCATGGAATCTATCACAAATTGGTTAAAAATTAATACAAAATCGGTTGAATTAGTCCAATTTATTTTTTAAAATTTTTTTCTTAATTTTTAAAATAAAATAACATTATTTTTAGTATTAAGTAGCAATATTTTTTATATAAATTTTTTTGTATTATAATATTGTATAAGTATTGTTATAATACATAATTAATAATAATGACAAATTTACTTAAAAAATAATATAAAAATGTAATATTAATTCACTATTTAGAATTTAAAATATAATTATAAATTAATATTAATTTATTTATATTTAATATTATGGTGTGGAATTTATTAATAATATTTTTAATTTTTTACATAATATATAAAACTAAAAAATTATTAAATTTATTACCACTAGTTTAATTTTAGTTAAATCATTGAATCTTGAACTAGTGTTTTAACTGATTTAATATCCGGTCCGATTTTTCAAATCTTGATAAAAATTAAAAAATATACTTACTCAATGAACTTAAAGATTATTGGCCTAGTTACCATTTATGCTCGGGATGAGAAGTGACAAGGCTTAATAGTTAATGAGTTGGTCCAAAATTTTCAAATCGATATTAAAGTTGAAAAGTATACATCGACAGCTTCTTGAACAATAACGTTGTCGCTTGGAAATAGTTGTTCCGATAATCTTTCACATTTATAATCCATCCACAATTGGACTATAAATGTCAAAGATGCTGAAAAATACATTATAAAAAATAGATTTATAATCCATAGCTGCTTGTAATGAGGCGATATTGGAATTAATTAAGCTATCAAAAAAAAAAGTTCTGATACATAAAATAAATGAGTATAAAAATTTATTGAAAATTTTCCTCTGATTAATAGAAGTTAAAGCATAAGTATGGTATATATGCCATTATTAAATAAAAGATAAAATAATAAATACTATTCGTCACCTTGGAGCTCATACCGAGAAAGCAGCAAGTAGACCTGCATTCTGAAGGAGATGCTTCAGGTTTATTATTTTCGATGCTGCTGTCAACTTCCACCTGTCAAGAAACCCATGCTCCCCCAATAGGACAAATCTACTCACATCTAAGTTACCGAAGGAGTAAGTAAACAACTGTGTAGTAGTGTCAATTTGTAGCCGTGACTTATTTGTCTTGCCAGCACAGTGTCATCGATGCAACAAATCTGGTTTTAGTATTCATTTTTAGATGAACTGGGATTTTATTGCATGAAATATATACAGAGAGGATAAAGACCTAAGCCAAATGAAGTGTTCATAAAAGGTAAATTAACATAATCCAAGAGATATACTCAAGTGATCCCCACATGAGGGATAGAGTGTATGCTTCTCGCCTTGGCAGTGTACTCAACCATGATATGAATCGACCGAAGTAGCTACTCTTTGTTGGTAGCTTCACTGGTAAACAGAGTTTTATTTCTCACCCCCCATAATTTCCAGCAAGTGATGCCAAATATGATATCCCAGTTATTAGTCCTTTCACTGAGATTTTCAAAGAACTATACTTGTAGAGGCATGGATAGGAAATAGTCACGTGTTTGGCCAGGGATAAGGTTGCTCCATAGGTAGTGTGCAAGGGTGCATCTTCTCATCACATGGTCCATATCTTCATCTCCGTTACAACAAATTTGGCATAAAGACTGGGCCGTCATGTGCCTTCTCATCCTCATAGCATTGGTCAGAAGTTTCTCCTTTGTGGCAAGCCAGAGGAAGGTCCTGATACGTTGGGGCCCTCTCCATTTCCAGACCTTGTCCCATCTAGTATCTTCAATGTCCCAATCTGTCCACGATAGCAAACTATAAGCAATGTTGGTTGAGAAGTTGCCATTGGGTGTGTGTATCCAGTAGCAACTTGCTTTCCCATTTTTAGGGCTTCGGGGTTTTATTCTTGCAATTTCTTGGATTATGTGTTGGGGAAGCAAGTTGTTCAAAGGCTCCCACTTCCAATTACCATTTTCATCAACATAATTAGCTACCTTTTTGTTCAAGTCCCTATTGTCAACATCAGCAAGTGCGAGTAGTTTGAGGGGGCCATAACCCTCAATCCAATTATCTGCCCAAAAGTGGATTTATGATCCATCGCCGATGTCCCAGTTGATGCCAAAAGTAGTTTCCTCCCATACAGTTGAAATGCTTCACCATGTGTGTGAGCATATTTTCTTGTAATTGACTTTCTTGCATTACGTTCCCAACCATATTTGCATCTCAAAACTTTGACCCAGAGCTTTTGGAGGCAAGCAATGACCGAGTAGGCAAGCTTCATTAGGAGGGCATGGTTTTGGTTCTCCATGGGTTTGAGTCCACAACCTCCATTTTTGTAGGGTTGGTAGAGGGAGTTCCAGTTTACCAGATTAATGCCAGCTGAGTTATTAGAGTTGCCCCATAGAAATCTTCTAATCAACTTCTCAATTTTCTCACATATGCCTAATGGAAGCTTGGATGTTTGCATGGTGTATGAAGGAATGGCAGTGAGGACAGCCTTGGTAAGAGTGAGTCTACCAGGGAAAGACAATGATTTAGCTTCCCATCCATTGAGTTTCTTCTGGACACGCTCCACTATATAATTGTATGTGGCCTTAATGACTCTTCCATGAAGAAGGGGAACTCCTAAATATTTGTCTAAGTTGTCTGTGTAGTTAAATCCTAGTTGGTTGCATATCCTGGATACCTCGTGATTCCTCACATTCTTAGAGAAAAAGACACGTGTTTTGCTACTACTGACTTTATGGCCAGAACTTTCACAGAAGTGATTGAGAACTTTGCAGATAGTAGCAATTTGTAGATTAAAGGTGTCCCCAAATAGAATGAGATCATCCGCAAAAAATAGGTGTGAGAGTGGAGGGCCTTTCCTACCAAGTGTGACAAGTTTCCATCTATCACCTAAAACTTCCTGTGAGATAGTTTGTGATAGCTGCTCCATGCATAACACAAAAATGTAAGGGGACAGTAGATCCCCTTAACGGATTCCTCTGGAGGGAGAGAATGGGTCGGTTGGGAATCCGTTGCAAAGGACTTGCATCGTAGCTGAGCATATGCAGTGCATTATGATTCTAGTTAACTTGGGAGGGATACCAGCGTCATGCAGGGTGTCTTGGATGAAGTCTCAACTTAGTCTATCGAAAGCTTTCTCTAGGTCAACCTTAATGGCCATCCAACCTGTCCGTCCCTTTTTCCTTTGCATAGTATGAATGACTTCTTGGGCAATGATAATGTTATCAGTGATATTTCTTCCCGTAATGAAGCTGGCTTGGAAAGGGCTAATTAGGATAGGCATAAGGCTTTTGAGATGGTTGGCTATAACTTTGGTGATGATTTTGTAGGGGACAGAGCACAAACTGATGGGTCTAAATTCCTTGATAGATTTAGGTCTATCCACTTTTGGCACTAGAGTTATGATTGTTTTATTGAAAGTAGGGTGCAGGTTTCCACCATCAAACAATTCTTTGACAAAATTGTAGATAGAGGGGCCCATAATGTTCCACTGACTCTGGTAAAAAAGAGCATGAATGCCATCTTGTCAAGGGGCCTTGATTGGGTCCATTTCAAATAGAGCTCTTCTTATTTCATCCATTGTAATATCTGCATTCAAAGCATTAGTTTGTGATGAGCTGAGATGAAGAAATTTACCTCTAGTGTATGTAGTGCAGTCGTGGGTGTTATTTGCAGAATATAACTTTTGAAAGAAGTCAGTGACTAAGTTTTTGAGTTCTACATCGTTTGAGCACCAGTTCCCACTATCATCCTTTAACATAGAGATTATGCTCCTTCTTCGCCTGATAGTGGCTTTGGTGTGGAAATAATTTGTGTTTCTGTCTCTTGCATTAAGCTATTCACATCTGGTATTCTGCATCCACAAAGATTCCTCTTCATCACAAACTTTTTCATATTCCTCTAGAAGCTCACGTTCGAGTTTATAAAGGCGGAGGGAGGGCCAGGTCTCTAATGCCTATTGGGTTCCCTTTATTCTAGCCTTGATTTGTCTTTTCCGATTCTGAATATGTCCAAAACTCTCTTTGTTTCATTGTTGTGCATGTAGAGTAAAGTTCTCCAAATTATCCTCAAGGGATCCCTGGTTGGTCCAACATTGTCTTACCAGTGGTGTGAATTCTGGGTGGGATGTCTAGGCAGCTAAGAACCTGAAAGTATGCTTGGGTCTGGTCGAAGGATTTGCATTACAGTTAAGAAGAATTGGGCGATGGTCTGAACCTATTTCAGGCAAGTTGTTGATAACTGCGTTAGGGAAATAGTTGAGCCACTGTGTGTTTACAAGACCTCGATCGAGTCTTTCTGAGAGTGTCCCTCTTCACCAAGTGTATCTTGGCCCCTTATAATGTAGGTCCACTAGGCCTTGTGAGTGGACAAAATCTTGGAACAGAGGGCAGCCTGCGATATGTCTTCGTGCTCCTCCATTTCGCTCATCTGCTGAGAGAATGGCACTAAAGTCCCCAGCTAGAGCCCAAGGCTTGTCCAAATTACCTATGTCCTTCATAGAGAGGTCATCCCACAAGAGTTTTCTTATTGAAGGATTTGGATTAGCATACACCGCAGTAAAAAGGAAGTCCTTATTTGTTCCCGGAATAGCAATATTTGTATGTATGAATTGTCGATGGTTGGAGAGTATAGTGACAGTTGATGGGGTGTTCCATAAGATCCAGATACCTCTTGAGTAGCCATTGGCCTCTACTCTGTAGGAGAAGTTGAACCCAAGTCGTTTGATGACTTTGTCAGCTCCATGCCTGGAGATTCTAGGTTCCAAAATCATCACCACTTCTGGTTTGTAATCACGAGTGAAATCCCTTAGCATTCTAGCAAAAAAAAATTTCCTGCTCCTTGGCAGTTGTTCCACACGAGGATTCTAAAATTCATGAAGAGAAGTTGAAGTTATAGGGCCATGTCCGACTCAGAGACCATGTCAGTATCCTCTAGAGCATCGCCATATTGACTTTCTTCATCTTCTTCTCCAAAGGCTTTCTCAAGGGAACCTTTGATTGCCTTTAACGTGTTTCTTGATAGTGGCTTTTTGATTTCTTTCTTCTTAACTTTAGGGCTTCTCTTCTTAAGGGTTGTTTGGAGTTTAACCCCTTGCTTGTGCGGTTTTTTCCCCGAGAGGGGTAAGTCCAGCGAGATGTTCTCCTTACCTGAGTGTGAGGCGCCATGGGTGTGAATGTGCTGAGATGAGTTGAGGTAGAATCTTGTGTCATCAACAACGACGACTGTATGGGATCCTTTGGGTATTATAGTGGCAACGAGTAGAACTGTCAATTCAGACCGGCCCGACCCACCTCGGGCCGGGCCAGAAAGCCCGAATTGAAAAACGGGCTTAGTTTTCCAAGCCCGAGCCCGCAGGATCGAGCCTACGGGGCGGCCCGCGAGCTTTTTTTAATTTTTTAATATTCTTTTAATAAATTTTTTTATACAATTATCTAAATTAATACAACTAATTATCATCATAATTCATCAAAAACTAACATAATATTTAAATTTTATAATTTATATATCATTAATTAATAAAATAATATGTATTTTTTAATATTTTAAATCAAAAACAAAAGAAAAAGAAAAAAGTCTTGGGCTTTCGAGCCGGCCCGTGGCCCGCTCGGGCCGGCCCACCACGGGCCGGGCTCAAAAAGCCCGGATTATGTATTTACTTCTGAAATTGATGACCGAGCCCATTCATTTTTTCGGGCTTTTCGGGCCGGCCCGTCGGGCTTGGCCCATTTTGACGGCTCTAGCAACGAGCCTATCAGTGTAAGGTCTTGAAGGGGATGGGGGGTCTGAGTCTTGGATGGGGACGATAGGACTTCTAGATTAGGTCTTGTTAGGCTTGGCTAAATGGACATCAGAGTTGGGCTTGACGGAGGCCATGGGTGTTTGTTGAGTATGACCAAAGGAGCAGCTAATAAGGGGGCTGGGCTGGGCTGGGCTTGTGAGGGGCTTCGAATGTTTTTTTGGTTTGGTTTGTGTAAGAGAAGTTGTATGGGGAAGGCTTTTTGGGGCTACTATGGTTGTTTTTTGGGGGATGTTCCTTTGATGAGGGGTCTGTCATTGTCTGGGGCTGATTTGGGGATTCGGTGGATGGAGACATTTAATGGACTTGAGGGGTTTCATCCTTGTTAGCGGATATCCCGACGTCTGAAGATAGGATTGCGAATCTTGAACCTATGCTTGCACCAGAAGGATTAGCTCCTGCTCTGGTTTTACGCTCCCCCTTGTCGTTTTTCCACACGCGCTTTTGGACCTGCATCCAAGGTCCAAATTTGTCATTTTCTGCTTTTTCAGTCATTTGGTTTCCACCATTTTCTATAGTTCTTGTGGTGGTTGGCGACATCCTTGTTTGCATCGAGGGGGTGTTGTCTAGAACTGTTAATTCGGGCCGGGCCAAAAGGCCCTAATTGAAAAACGGGCTTGGAAAACCAAGCCCGAGCCCGCGGGATCGGGCCTACGGGCCGGCCCGCGGGCTTTTTTTAATTTTTTAGTATTTTTTTAAATATTTTTTTAATAAATTTTTTATATAATTATTTAAATTAATACAACTAATTATCATCATAATTTAAATTAATACAACTAATTATCATTATAATTCATCAAAAACTAACATAATATTTAAATTTTACAATTTATATATCACTAATTAATAAAATAATATGTATTTTTTAATATTTTAAATAAAAAATAAAAGAAAAAGAAAAAAGTTTCGGGCTTTCGGGCCGGCCCGTGGCCCGCTCGGGCCGGCCCACCATGGGCTGGGCCTAAACGGGCCGGGCTCAAAAAGCCCAGATTATGTATTTACTCCCGAAATTGAGGTCCGAGCCCGCTCATTTTTCGGGCTTTTCGGACCGACCCGTTGGGTTTGGCCCATTTTGACGGCTCTAGTGTTGTCAACCCGTTCTTGATAATTCTGCCTGGCTTCTGTATTCCTTGCTGTACAGTGGTCTTTTAGATGCCCATAGCACCCACATTGGTAGCAGATAACAGGCAGGTTTTCATATTCAACTGAGTGAAATTCTTCATCTACCCAGAGATGAGAGACCAAGGATTTAGAAAGATCCATGAAGACAGCGATTCTGGCGAAGCGTCCTCTCCCTCTACCTTCAGTGTTGTAGTCAATTTTAGTGACTGCGCCAAGAACTTCACCGATTGCTCGAAGTACATTCTTGTGGTAGTATGAGAAAGCCAATCCAGGGAGTCTGATCCACACAAGAGTTTTGGATAGAGGGGCTCTGGAAGGATTGAAGCTGGCCTCCCATGGTTGTACTATTAAGTAGTGATCGTAGATGACCCATGGCCCCTGTAGCAGAGCTTTTTTCCGATCGTTGTCACTGTTGAACATGACTAGGAAGAAATTGTTTTCAAGGTCAACTAACTTAAGAGTTCCGATGGGTTTCCATAGGTCAATGATCTTTGTGAGAAGGGCCCTGTAGCCTATGGTTCTCCCTAAAAGATGGATTACCACCGTATTCTCCATACCCTTGCAGAGGAGCTTCTTGACCTCTTCAGAGAAAGTGATGGAAGGGTAGTTGTCTTTAGTTGAAATCATGTAGTCACTTTCCTTTAGGGTAATCTCCTTTGTTTTGGTTGGGTACATAGAGGTGACTGTGCCACTCATAAGCTTGTCTCTGAAGGATGCCGTCGCTGCATGGTTAGGCAAATTGAGTTATGGGTTATGTACCTCAGTCCTCACTTTCTTCACTGTGCGGTCATCATCAGTGAGGGGTGGGGCCTCACCTTTATCTGTTAGAGCAATATCTATTAAGATTTCTGTCGCTTCTCTTTGCGAGTTCTGCTTATTAAGCGCTGTGGGTCCACTTGTTGAAGAGGGAAGGATCTCCATATTGGAAGCTTCTGAAGGCTGAGATTGTCCTCGCCTTGGGGGACTCAAATGTCCCGGAGAGCGGTTGCAATCTTTGAATGGAGGGTCATCGTCTGGAGGCATGAGAGGCGTGAGTGGAACGAACAGGAACCTTTTCAGAGAACGGTTTTAGTATTCATTTAGCTTTGAAGTGTCACACCCCATTAAGATATTTCCATGCTATAACACCTTTAGCTATAAATTATATCTGCTTCCAACTTCTCAATGGAGATTACTTTTAATATAACTACAAAATTATCTAACATTAGAGCTAAATATAAAGTAATTCAACATCACGCGGGAGAAAAATTCTAGTTATGATAAAGAAGAGTAAAATAGAAGTTATGGGAAGGGAAAATATTTTATTTTTATTTTTATTTTTATTTAATTAATATAATTTTGAAAAATTATAAAAAATTTTAAAAAATTAGTATTTTTTTAGTAGATATGATACAAGTAAATATGATGGAGAAAATAAGTATTTTCATGGTTGTTGGAACTTACTCCCTTCGGTCCATATTAGAGGGTGTAGAACCTATTTTCACGTCCATTAAAAAAGTTGAAAAATATCTTTAAACATAACAAAAGTTTCAAATTTATTCCTATTTATTGAGAAAATATTAAAATAATTAAATTAAGCAATTCTCTATGAGCTTTACAAGTATAGGAGAAAAAGAAGCAACCAACTCACACAATTAAATCTAGTAAAAATAAAATTATCCATTTAAGTCTCTATATCTTATATTGTGAACTAAAGAAAAATGGACAACATACTTTATATCGTGGATTCAGAGGGAGTATGTTTTGAAACGTCAGGTTCATAATACCTAGCCAATGATAGGTGTATGTATTGTACCTCTTTAATCTGGATCTATCGACAAAATAAGATTAAACATTCTTGACAATTTTTCATAAGGTATCTCTCAAACGAATAAATAACAAAGCTAATTAAGGATTTTTTTTTCTTTTAAATCAGCAAAGCGATTCGGATCCACGAATTAATATAAGTTGGCGAAGAAATAAAAAAGGCAACATATTCCAACCGCGAAACCCTTTCAAGTAATTTAATTTCGATTAAGACTTACTCCCTCGGCCCCATGTTTTTTTTATGTTGTTTAAAGTTTTTGTACAGAATTAATAAAGACCATAAATGACTTAATAAATAATATAATTTTACTAAAGTACCCTTAATTATTATTCTTATTGCAATGGTAGAAAATGAATATAGAGTATTAATTTTTTAAAAAAAAATCATACTATTAATTGCTTAAGGATACAATTGAAAAATAAAAAATTAATGGTTTACTAGTTTTCTAAAATGGTAGATGAAATACAATATTTAAAATTTTTTAAAATAACATATAAAATGGGATGAAAAGATTACTAAGTAAGACTTTATTAGTTAGGTCAAATTAAACTATAAGAGGTCAATATATTAAAAAGTCCAAGAAATAGAAAATTAAACTTGCGTGCAGATTCCGTGCTTAGGATGAATGAATGATTGAGCAACACCAGGGAAACGATTTAAGCAATTTCCACCAAGACTTGCATAAGATCGAGAGGTAATTAAATTAAAGTCAGAAATATATATATATATATATAGAGAGAGAGAGAGAGAGAGAGAGAGACAAGTAAAGATGGATTGATCAACTTCCACGTCCACCCACCCAACACCAGAAGAGCAGAGTCAGCAGCAGACATCCCCGCAAATTAAAGAACAAATTTATCTTCTGTGTTAACCAAAATCATAACAAGTTAACGTTGCATTCAGTTTGTAGACTTTAATTCTAAAATTTAATAAGTGGATTCAACAAGAGAGATAAACTATTTTAATGAATTATTTAATTAATGGCAATCTCAAAAATTAATGATAATTTTTTTAAAAAATTAAGAAAATAAACTAATTTGATAAGTAGATTCATCAAGTCTTGATATATAGTTTATCATTAAAAAGATACATTACAAGTTTTTTTTTTCTTCTTTTTTTGATTTTTAAGTTCTCACTATGTTTTAACATTTGTACACAAATCAGTATTTAGAGAGAAAAATGGAATCATTCGCGTGTTGATGGGTAGATATTACTACTTCACGAGGTTGGTACCTAGGTAAAGTGTTATTGTTGAAGGAATCTTACTCAATCTCTGTCTCATAATCAACTGTATTCCAACAGTGGTGGTGGTAGTGACAGTGAAGAAAAATTAAGAAAAGAAGAATTGAGTTCAAGTATGTTGCTGTACTGAAAGAAGCACATAAATGCTGGATTTGAGTTATAACGATGGGCTTTATAGCCTTTCAAATCAAATAATTTACCATCTTTCATCACCAACTACTCTTCAACCTGGTCGACCTATTTTTACTTCATGATAACAAATCATTGTGGAGCTTCCTTAATTATCAACTGAATACTTGAGTTTAAGACCTTCTTTCCCCTTTCACTGTTCTACATTTTTAAAACCTTTTGACTTTTTGTTAATTAACAAATGTGAAAAAAAATATCAACAGCAATGAAAAATATAACAATAATAACATTAGCCTTATCCCATTATATGGGGTCGGCTATATGGATTATATGATGTCAATGTGCTCTATCAAATATCATCTTCTCAGATAAATCATTTCTCAAAAGATCATTCTTTATAACTTCCCTTAGTGTTCTTTTTTGTCTTTCTCTATACCTTTTAATAGGGCTCTAAATCATTTGATCAACTCTTCTCACTGGTTCCTCTTGCCCTTTTCTTTATACATGCTCAAACCACTTTAAATGATTTTCTACCATTTTCTCCTCGATAGGTGCTACTCTAACTTTTTTTCATATATAGTTATTTCATATCTTATCCAATTTTGTATGATCACACATTCATCTCAACATTCTCATCTCTGCTACTCCCATCTTATGCTCATGCTGTCCTTTCAAAGGCCAATATTTAATACCATATAGCATTATTGGCCTTATAGTTGTTTGATAAAATTTTCTTTTAAACTTGGTAGGTATCTTGTGATCACAAATAACTCTTGATACTTTCCTCAATTCTAACCACCCAGCTTATATCATATACATAACATTCTCATTAATTTCACCATCACTCTATAAAATCGACCCCAAATATCTAAACTTTAACACTTATGGAATGGTTTGCTTTCCAATTTTTACCTCTAAATTATTTCTAATTGGCCTCTTATTAAATTTATAATGCATATATTCTGTCTTATTCCTACTCAAACGAAAACCTTTTAGTTCCAAAGTGTGTCTTCATAACTCAAGTTTAGAGTTGACCTCTTCTCTTGAGTCCTCAATTAAAACTATATCATCCGCAAAAAGCATATACTTTAGAATTTCTTCCAATATATGATTTGTTAAAACATCCAAAACCAGATCAAACATGTATGGATTCAAAGAGGATCCTTGATGTAAGCCTATCGTTATAGAAAAGTCCTTTGTCACACCTTCAAAGGTTCTCACACTTGTTGCTGCCCCCTAATACATATCCTTTATGTCTCGAATATAAGCCACACAGATATTTTTCTTTTCAATTGCTTTCCACAATATATTTCTTGGTACTATATCATAGACTTTTTCCAAATCAATGAAAATCACATGCAGGTCTTTCTCTTTACTTCAATATTTTTCAATCAAACCCTTTAATAAATAAATAGCCTCTGTTGTAGACCGTCCTAGCATAAATCAAAATTGGTTTTTCTAAATACGAGACTCTTTTCTGAGTCTATGCTCAATCACTCTCTCCCAAAGTTTCATGGTGTGATTCATGAGTTTTATCCCCTAATAATTAGCACAATTCTGAATATCCCCCAATAATTAGCACAATTCTGAATATCCCCCTTATTCTTGTATATAGGAACTAGAGTGCTCTTTCTCTATTCCTCTGGCATTTTCTTGGACCTAAAAATCTCGTTAAATAACTTAGTGAGCCACAAAACCCCCTTCTCTCCTAAGTACTTCCAAACTTCGATAAGAATACACTATCGGGACCAATAGCTTTACCATTATCTATTCTCTTAAGAGCTTCTTTTACCTCTTCAACCCGAATCCTACGATAGAAGTTCAAATTGAGATCTCTTCATGAGTTGTTAATCTTTCAGTATCAATAGTCATATCCAATCCACTATTGAAAAATTTATAAAAGTAGCTCTCCCATCTTTCTTTGATATCATCATCTGTAAATAAATTTTTTTCTTCCACATCCTTAATGCATCTTACTTAGTTTAAATCTCTTGGTTGTCTTTCCCTTCTCTTGGCAATTTTGTAAATTTTACGTTCACAATTCTTGGTTCCTAAATCGTAGTAGAATTTCTCAAAAGCTTTAGATTTAGCCTAACTCACTGCTTTCTTAGTCTCCTTTTTAGCGAACCAATAACATTTCGAATTTTCATCGTTATTGCACAAATACAAGGTTTTGAAACACTCTTTTTTATGTTTGACCTTCTCCTGCACGCTCTCATTCCACCACTAAGATTCTTTATCTTTAGGTCCAAAACTTTTGGATTCACCCAATACTGCTTTAGCGGTATCCCTAATTCTTTTAGCCATCTCATCTCACAAGATGTTAGCACTTCCTTGCAAGTCCCAATTACCTTCCTCTATAAATTTTCTCACAAATGTCACTTGTTTCTCATCTTTTAGTTGTCACCACTTAATCATAGGATTTAAAGCTTTTCGACTTTTTAGTTTACGATTTTTAACCAGCACATCAAAGACCAAAACCCTATGTTGTGAAGTTAAGCTCTCACCAGGAATTACTTTACAGTCTTTACAAGCTCTTCTATCTGAGTTTCTTACTAAAAAGAAGTCAATTTGAGACCTTTGGGTTCCACTCTTATATGTGATTAAATGATCCTCTCACTTCTTGAAATGGGTGTTTACAATCGCCAGGTTGTAAGCCATTGAAAAATCAAGAATGGAATGCTCCTCTTCATTTACTTCTCCAAAACCATAACCACTATGAGCTCCCATATATTGTTCCGTCTCTTTTTCCACATGACTATTAAGGTTCCCCCAATGAGGATCTTTTCCTCTTGTGGGATATTTCGGACCAAGCCCTCCAAATTTTTCCAAAACTTTTCCTTAATATGTGTTTCCAACCCTATTTGAGGTGCATAAGCACTAATAATATTGAGTGTATCGTGTTCAATAATTAATTTTAAGGATAAGATCCTATCTCCAATCCTTTTGACTCCTACCACATTCTTTTTCCAATCTTTATCCACAATAATACTAACTCCATTTCTTGCTCTAACCTTCCCTACGTACTAAAGTTTAAAACCAGTAGTATCTAACTCCTTAGCCTTTTCTCCCACCCATTTAGTTTCTTAAAGGCATAAGATGTTAATTCTCCTCTTAATCATAGTATCCACCACCTCCATAGATTTACCTGTTAATGTTCCAATATTCCAAGAACCAAATGTAATCTTGCTTTCTTGGGGTAACTTCTTTACTCACATCTGTCCAGAATGATGTGGGAACCCTTGCTCATTTAATACTACATCTGAGTGCCGATGTAGCGGCTTTAGCTCATTTGACACTGCATTCGAGCCATACAGTACGTTACTTCTTGGCAACAACCTAGCTTTAGCACATATAAGTCTCTGATCCATGTCATAAAAATTTGACTGGTTTTTACATTGACTGTCGAAGGTCTAACACAACCCTCCTCTTTTACCTGGGTTTGAAACCGGGTATGACACTACATAAGCGGAATTAATCGCTATAAGAAATGTTACAATTAAATCAAGTTATATACCTAAGGAAATTCATTCTGTTCGTAATTAAAAATAGTCTCTCTTCTTAAATGCATGCATCATGATTCATAGGGTAACGTAAGCGTTGCACTCGTAATTATATTAGATCAGAATTTTAACTTCTAAGCGTAACGTAAAATGCAAGTAAAAGCAACATGCATCAAAGATTAAGTAAACTAGTGGTAGGTGAAGAGAGAAAATTAAAGACGACAAATGTTCCGTGCTGGAGTAGGAAAGCGTGTTAATCAATCACTGGGACACATGATTCACCAAAGTTTAATAAGAGAAGATGCAAGGGCAATTCAAGGTGAAAAAAAATCTCCAAAATTCAGAGAATTAGTTACCGAAAGAAAAATAAATTGAGGTCAAGAAGAAAAGTGACTTTATAACATTGTGACAACACTACCAGTTACAAAGGACCACGTGTCCCAGAATGGATAGAGCAAAGGAATATACACACACACTAGTTTCCTATATCCCAAATTTCTAGTAGAACACTCTAGCCTGTCATATGTCCGGATGGAAGAGAGCAAAGGAAGAGTATGTGTTACAGGTGGTACTGGCTTTATTGGATCCTGGATCATCAAGAGACTGCTTGAGGATGGTTACTCTGTTAATGCCACCATTAGGCCTCACCCGGATGGTATACTATTTCTATCCTTAGTTATATTTCAACCAAATCATATCAACTATCAATTCATCTTCCGTAACTGTTACTGTTAGTATTTTCCTGGAAGATTTGTTGATGTTCAAATGGTGAAAGTTTGATCATTTTCTCTCCAAAACTGGTTCTAATTTTGCTTTTCCCTGTTCGGTTTGTCTTGTTAATATGAAACATTTGTTTCTTTTTCTTATTTAGCTGTATTCAGCAATATTTTATTGATTCAAGTAGTATAATTTTCCCCAGTGACAAAAAAAAAGTATTATTTTCCTCTTTTTGTGGGAAAGTGCGCATTATTGAAAACTTATTGGGCTGATGTAATCTTATGATTTTCTTCTTCATTGTAGAACACAAGAAAGATGTGAGCTTCCTCACAAATTTGCCAGGAGCATCTCAAAAGCTAAAAATTCTGAACGCAGATCTAAGCAACCCAGACAGTTTTAGCGAAGCCATTGAAGGGTGCATTGGAGTATTCCATGTGGCTACTCCAGTGGATTTTGAGGAAAGGGAACCTGAGGAGATTGTGACCAAAAGATGTATTGACGGAGCACTGGGGATTTTGAAGGCATGCCTCTCTTCAAAAACTGTGAAAAGAGTTGTTTACACATCCAGTGCATCTGCTGTTGCATCTGATGGCAAAGAGGATGAAATGAAGGATGAGAGCTCATGGAGTGATGTGGATTATCTTAGAAATTTGAAGACATTCGGATGGTCCTATGCAGTCTCGAAGACATTAACAGAGAAGGCAGTACTTGAATTTGGGGAAGAAAATGGATTAGATGTTGTGACTGTGACTCCCACTTTTGTTGTGGGACCCTTCATCTGTCCTAAAGTTCCTGGCTCTATTCGTTCTTCACTCAATTTGGCATTTGGTATGTACTACAATTTGCTCCATTAGATTTTGGTGCCTAAATTTCTATTATACTTTAACCAAACATGCTTGAAGAAACTAAATTGAATCCAAATCAAGAAATTTTGTTGTGATCAGTAAGATTTTTCAGAGATCATTTTTTGAATTTAACCTCCAGAGAATTAAGATTGCTAATTACATATAGTAAACTGAATGAATTAGGTCACAGGGACCCGTGGGCTTATCTCCAATCACCTGTGGTGCATGTGGATGACGTGGCAAGAGCACATATATTTTTACTTGAACATCCTAATCCAAAAGGAAGGTACAATTGTTCAGTATGTTTGGCAACAATTGAAAAGATATATGAAATTCTGTCTTCTAAATACCCAGAACTACGAATACCCTCCATAGAGTAAGTCTTCTTCTCCTTCTCCATGTGGTTTATAGACATGAAAATTTGATTCAAGCAACTGACTTTTCTAAACCTTGTTTCCATTGTTTTTCCCCCCTACTAATGTAGCTCTTTAAAGGAAATGAAAGGTCCCAGATTTTCAGATCTGTCATCAAAGAAGCTCATAGATGCTGGATTTGAGTTCAAGTATGTGCTTGAGGAGATGTTTGTGGATGCAATTGAATGCTGCAAAGCAAAGGGTTATTTGTAGTTTCTTTGATCATATATCTTTCATACCGAACAATTATGTTAGCTATGATTGGAGTGTCCCACAAACAAGTAAATATTGTGTAAACACTATTTATGACTTTACTAAGGTGCTCCGGTAAATGAAATGGTAATCTCATATCTCATAATTAATTAAACCCAAATGTGGGTTTAGTCTTTGAAATCAAATGATTTCCTATCTTCCATCACCAACTATTCTATAATGTGGTTGAGCTATTTTTACTTCACCATGATAATACATCAAAGTGGAGCTTCCTTAATTATCAGCTAAGATAAATATACCAGCTCATCTATGAAAAGAAATTATTAGTGCAGTTAAAATGAATGAACACTTGAGTTTAAGACCTACATTTCCCTTTGTCTGTTCTTGATTTTTTTAAGCCTTTAACTTTCTGTTAAAAAAATGTGATAAAATATTAAAAGTTGTGGGAAATGTTATAGTTAAATGAAATTAGTATATCTTAAGAAATTCATTTTGTTTGTGAATAAAAGTGGTCTAAATCAAAATAGTCTCTCATCTTAGATGTATGAAAGTGACTCAATGCATTCTTAAAATGATTAGTTAACTTCAAAACGTAATTTAAAAGTGAAAATTATGGACGTCAAATGTTTACTGTGGTAGCGTAAGAAAACAGCTGCTATAATTAATCAATCACTGGATCGCATGATTAACCAAAGTTTAATAAATCTCCAAAATTCATATTACCCAAAAAAAAAAATCTCCAAAACTCAGATTTTTCAGTTACCAAATGAAAATTGAAGGGTAAGTAGAGGCCGGGAAAGAAACGAAGGAAAGTGACTTTATAAGAGGATAACATTGTGACAGCACTGCCAATTACAAAGGACAACGTGTCCCAGAAAGGAGCACACACGAATTTTGGCTGTAACCGAAATTTCTGTCTAATTTTCTAGTAAAACACTCTAGCCTGTCTTCTTGTTGGAATGGAGGAGAGCAAAGGAAGAGTGTGTGTTACTGGCGGTACTGGCTTCATTGGTTCCTGGATCATCAAGAGACTCCTTGAGGATGGTTACTCTGTAAATGCCACCGTTAGATCTCATCCTGGTGCTCTATTTCTATCCTTATATTTCAACGTTCAATCGTCTGTAATGACTGTTGCTGTTAGTGTTTCCCTGGAGGATTCGTGGTGTTCAAAACTGGTTCTAATTTTGTTTTTCCCGTTGGGTTTGTCTTGTTAATACAAAACCTTTGTATCTTTCTCTTATTTAGCTGAATTCAGCAATATTTTATTGATTTAAGTAGTATTATGTATTTTCCTCGGTGACAAAGAGAAGGTAGTTTTATTTTACTCTTTCCTTTTCCAGGAAAGTGTACATTAGTGAAAATTTTTTAGGCTGATACAAACTTATGATTATCTTCTCCAGAAAACAAGAAAGATGTGAGCTTTTTGACAAATTTACCAGGAGCGTCACAAAACCTCCAAATTTTGGACGCAGACCTTAACAATCCGGAAAGCTTCAGGGAAGCCATTGAAGGGTGCATTGGAGTATTCCATGTGGCCACCCCAATGGAATTTGAGAAAGAAGAACCTGAGGAGATAGTGACCAAAAGATCCATTGATGGAGCAATTGGAATTTTGAAGACATGCCTCACTTCAAAAACCGTTAAGAGAGTTGTTTACACATCCAGTGCCTCTGCTGTTTCTTTTAGTGGCAAAGAAGATGAAGTGAAGGATGAGAGTTCATGGAGTGATGTAAATCTTCTCAGAACTTCAAAGACATTCTTATGGTCTTATTTCATTTCGAAGACATTGACAGAGAAGGCGGTACTTGAGTTTGGAGAAGAAAATGGATTAGATGTTGTGACGGTGATTCCAACTTTTGTTCTTGGACCTTTCATTTGTCCAAAGCTTCCTGGATCTATTAGTTCTTCGCTGTTTTTTGCTTTTGGTGGGTGATACAACTTGCTCCATGTTACCTTAAATGCATGCCTAAAATTTATTTATAATCTTTTTTGGGTATGCATCTAGTCTTGACATTAGGTTTTGATGTCTTTAAAAAACTAATGCAGGTAGCAAGGAGCCATCCGGTTATCTGCAAACACCTATGGTGCATGTGGATGACGTGGCTAGAGCACATATATTTCTGCTTGAACATCCCAATCCAAAAGGGAGATATAATTGCTCGGCATGTTTTGCAACTCTTGAGAAGGTGTTTGAAATTCTGTCTGTTAAATGCCCAGAACTTCAAATGCCAACCTTAGAGTGAGTCCTCTTATCCTCCTACATGTTCATTACAGACATGAAAATTAGATTGAAATAAATGGCTTCTCTTTGATCTTCTAACCATTATTTCGATTGCTTGTTCTCTAATTTATTGTAGTTCCCTGAAAGAAAGATATGGCCTTATAAAATTTCCTGATCTGTCATCAAAGAAGCTCGTAGATGCTGGCTTTGAGTTCAAACATGGATTTGAGGAAATGTTGGTGGATGCAATTGAATGCTGCAAGGAAAAGGGTTATCTGTAGCTATATGTAACATAATTTGTCTTTCCGATTTCCCAATTAAAATATGGTATATGCAAGGTGTTTAAATAATTATATGACAAGTATATAATATTGTTTTTAGCAAATAATTAAGTGTATGATTTTAAATTATGTTGGGTGTTCTTAAACCAGTGAGAAAATATTTGAATGATATATTTACAAGGTGCGGATTCTATTTCAAATCCAATCTTGTATTTTAACTGCCTCGTTAAAAGTTTGTTTGCCCATCGTTCTTTAAATAATCCACTCAAAACCTCTTTCATAGTCTTGCTCTTGTAATTAACTTTCTCGAATATGCAATGGATATTTTGGTGTCTACATGCTTCCCTCTAAATTCTTTTTTGGCCAGATTTTACAAACTGCAAATCAATCTTTTAGAGAGAGATTTTTATTCAAATTTAAAATTTAAAAACATAGTTTGGGTCCTTAAAATCCAGAATCAATGTTTCAAATGTCAATTTTTGTGTTTTGGTTAAGTGCTTGCTTCACATCTACCTATAATAACAAGTGATTATTATAATTATAGTTATAGTTATGTTATGACAACTAACAGTAATCCAGGGTAATTTACAACTTTACTGAACCCAAAAGAAAATTTGTATATATATAATACTTCCATTCGTTTTCGGACTGGCGTCTAAACAAGAGAAGACATAATTTTTTTTATTATGGTTTTTGAAAAGAATCAAAATTATTATTTGGCTAGACATGATGGAAATCACCCCTTGTGATGTTTGCTTGCTTCATTGGTTCTGCGAGTGCTGTGCTTTCTGAGTTTTTCTGCTTGGGCTCTGTTTTCACTATTCTTTCTTTAACATGAATTGTAGCCGAAGATGCTTAAGGTAAAATTAACATAAAAATCCATTATTTTTTCCCCTTTTAGTAAGTTACGTTTGATTGTGTTTGCTTCAGAATGGGTGGTCTATGAGCAATCATATTTATTCATCTGGATTTTTCTTTTTACTATTCCTCCCAATTTTTTTTATAGTTTATTTTGACTCTGTTTTAACTCTGTTCTTTCCAACATACATATGCGGCTAAACATGGTTAATATTATTATCACAATCATGTTTAACAAGATAAACCTAATAATTAATGCGTCGCTGTTTTAGATGAGATTTTAAACCAAAGATAACTTTGGAGCAATGTGCTTGGGCCTAGTGAATGACTGGATTTGCAGCGAAGGTGCGTGGTCCCAAGATTGTCACTGTGCAACAGAGAAGCCTCTTGGATGAGTTAAAGAAGAGTAGCACCTTTCCCACAGGATAAGACGGCAATGTATATAAAAAATTGGAAGGCGTTGGATTAATACGTCAGAGGCAGCCTCCAAAGGAATTCGAGCTTATATAATTCTTTCATGCGGCATCACAACAAATGATGATTGGGCTCCATTAGGTTATTGTAAATCAAGGATGAAATAATCAATTAGAACGCCTGGCTGGCATACTCGGAAGGATGTGCGTAGGATTCGCCTCTTTTTTTGCTTCCAGCAACCTTTCATCACTAGACTCTGTAACACTTGTCCCTCGCTCCAAGTAGAGTTATATATATATATATATATGTAATCAACAAGAAAGGGAAGAGAGCCTGACTTGTCTTGTATTTGGTGGAATGGAAGAGAAGAAAGGAAGAGTATGCGTTACTGGTGGCACTAGCTTTGTGGGTTCCTGGATCATCAAGAGACTCCTGCAGGATGGTTACTCTGTTAATGCTACCGTTAGATCTCACCCTGGTACTCTCTCTTTCTATCCTTCTATTTCAACCAAATCACATATATCGGCCTTCAATTTTATCTTCCACTATTTCCTGGTATTCCAATGGTCAGGTTAAAGCTTCATCATTTTCCCTCCAAAACTCGTTCTGATTTTGTTTTCCCCTGTTGATTTCAGGTGTAAAAAGCTCAATCGTGGCTTTTCAAATCAACATCTAACGTTTTTCCTTAAGATTATTTGACATGACCATCCTAAAAACGACTACAGGGGTGTTCATCTTTAACTTGACAATGTCAATAATACAATTTAAATTTTATTTTTATCTTATTTCTGTTTGAAGAAACAAGATACAAAATAAAAAATATATATATATATACTTAAACTGGTAATTTCGAACTTCAAAAAAATTAAACCAAAACCTTTGAATTCTCGATAGTCTAAATTAGATTTAAATAGTACAGATTTCATAAAAACACACTGACCAGTTTTATATGCATAGAATATTTGGTAAATAGATGCAAGTCTCTGAAACTTAATATTTTTTAACCATGCAAGCTTATGATTTCCTTTTCTATCGTAGAACACAAGACAGATATGAGCTTCCTAACAAGTCTGCCAGGAGCATCTCAAAAGCTAAACATTCTGAACGCAGACCTAAGTAATCCAGAAAGTTTCAAGGATGCCATAGAAGGGTGCATGGGAGTATTCCATGTGGCTACCCCAATGGATCTTGAGGAAGGGGAAGAGATAATGACCAAGAGATCTGTTGATGGAGCATTGGGCATTCTGAAGGCATGCGTTACTTCAAAAACTGTGAGAAGAGTTGTTTACACATCCAGTGCCTCTGCTGTTATTTTTAGTGGCCAAAAAGAGGAAGTGATAGATGAGAGCTTATGGAGTGATGTGGATTATCTGAGAACTTCCAAGAAATACGGATGGTGGTCCTATGCCATTTGTAAGACATTGACAGAGAAGGCAATGCTCGAATTTGGAGAACAGAATGGATTAGATGTTATGACTGTGATTCCCACTCATGTTATGGGACCCTTCATTTGTCCTAAGCTTCCTGCCTCTGTTCGTTCTTCGCTCAATGTGGCATTTGGTATGTGCTATAATTTGCTTGAAGTCGTCATATGAATACCTAGCGTTAATTCACAATCTAGCGTGGTTATACGTTTTTTATCAGTATACTGGGTCTTATCTTGTATGATACTTACTACATCCCATAGTATAGAAGAGAGAGATGTAATTAAGCGAAGTGATGAAACCGTAATAGAATTCATTTTGAATACATCTCACAACTTTTTTTTTTTTGTTTCTCTTAAACCATATGTTGCACAAAAGTTGATGCTGATCCTTCTTCCCACATCACCTATGTTAAATCTTTGAAATTACTAATAAATATACATGATTCCTTGAAAATTCACTGAACACACTTATGTCTTGAAATGAAACAACTAGTATAAATTTGAATTCTCTCATTTATTATTGTAAACAGATGGTGTTTAATTAAGATTAATGATGATCATTATTGTAAACTGAATTAGGTGGCGGGGACCCGTGGGCTTATCTACAGGTAGCTGCGGTGCATGTGGATGATGTGGCCAGAGCACACATATTTCTGCTTCAACATCCGAATCCAAAAGGGAGGTATATTTGTTCAGCATGTTTGGTAACTATTGAAAAGATATATGAAATTCTGTCTAAATATCCAGAATTTCAAATACCAACCTTAGAGTAAGTTCTCTTCTCCTTCTTCGTGTGGTTTATAGACATTAAAATTTGATTAAAGTGAATGACTTCTCTTTGATCTGCTGACCAATATTTTGACCGTGTATTTTTCCCCTCTTCATGTAGCTCTTATTTGAAAGAAATAAAAGGTCAACCCAGATTTACAGATCTGTCATCAAAGAAGCTCATAGATGCTGGATTTGAGTTCATGGATGGAGTGGAGGAAATATTTGTGGATGCAATTGAATGCTGCAAAGAAAAGGGTTATTTGTAATTATATCTCTGTTCATATGTCTTTCATATCCAAACATTTATGTTAGCTATGATTGGAGTGTCTCACAAACACATAAATACTATTCTGTAAACACTATATATAACTTTACTAAGGGTGCTTCAGCAAATGAAATGGTAATCTCATAATTAATTATACCCATACATGGGTTTAGCCTTTCAAATCAAATAATTTCCAATCTTCCATTACCAACTACTCTTCAACGTGGTTTTGCTACGTCACCATGAAAACAACTCATAGTGTAGCTTTCTCATCAGCTAAGATAATTAATCATACCACGTCATCTATAGTGTAGCTCAAATAAATAATTGACTTTAAGATCACCTACCTTTCTCTTTCTCCATTCTTGAGTTTTAAAAACCTTCTCACTTTATGTTAAAACATTAGAATAAATATCAAAAACTATGACAAATGTTACAATTAAAACAAGTTATACCTAAAGAACTTCATTCCGTTCGAAATTAAAAGCAGTCTATCTTCTTAAATGCGTGCAAATGATGCAATGAGAAATGTAACTTCTAAGCGTAATGTAAAAGGCAGGTAAAAGCAACATGCATCCAACATTAAGTAAACTAGTGGTAGGTACTGGTAGTATAGGAAATTAAGCAGCTACTATTAATCAATCACAGCGACGCATGTTTCACCAAAATTTAATAAGAGAAGATCCAAGGGCAATCCAAGGTGAAATTAAATCTCCAAAATTCAGAGTTGTTATTTTCCTGGAAGATTTGTTGATGTTCAAATGCTGAAAGCTTGATCATTTTCTGTCCAAAACTGGTTCTAATTTTGCTTTTCCCTGTTCGTTTTGTCTTACTAATACAAAACCTTTGTATCTTTCACTAATTTAGCTTATTTCAGCAATATTTTATTGATTTAAGTAGTATTATTTTCCCCGGTGACCGAAAAAATGTATTCTTATTTTACTCTTCCTTTTTGCGGGAAAGGGTACATTAGTGAAAGCTTTTTGAGCTGATGCAATGTGATGAATTTATAATTTTTTTCTCCACTACAGAACACAAGAAAGATGTAAGCTTCCTCACAAATTCGCCAAGAGCATCTCAAAAGCTGCAAATTCTGAAGGCAGACCTAAACAATCCAGAAAGCTTCAAGGAAGCCATTGAAGGGTGCATTATAGTATTCCATGTGGCCACCCTAATGAATTTTGATGAAAGAGAACCTGAGGAGATAGTGACCAAAAGATCCATTGATGGAGCAATTGGAATTTTGAAGGCATGCTGTAACACCCCATATGATTTTGTTTTGGTATTGTGTGTAGAACCGGAGGAAGACTCAAGTGGAGGAAAATTGAGCTCCACGCCACAGCGAGAAGTAAAGCCGTTGTTGCGAGAGCAAGTCCAGTGGCATTGTTTTAGATGAAACACAGTGGAGCCGTGGCAGACTTATCTGAGGCCGCAGCGAGACTCGGGTTTCTGGTTTACATCAGAAACATTTCGGATGAACAAAAAGAAAGAAACGAAGGGGAGTGACGGAGAAGAACGGAGAAGCTTTGCTAGGGCTTGCGAGATTCGACCTTGGGAAGTGATTTTCGGACCTTAAGAGCTTGGATTCATATTGGTAAGTATTCCTTACTCCTCTCTCTCCATTTTCTTCGGTTGAACTTGGGGTTTTTTTATTATGAGTTGGGATTTCCGGTTTGGAATGAAATCCACCGATTGAAATGGATGAAATGGAGTTAGAGAAGTGTGTTTTGGTGTTCTTGATGTTTGGGTGTGAGTTTTGAAGGGTGTATGTATGATTTAAGCTTAACCCTAGGTTGTTTTTGGTTGGAGCTCTTGGGAATCTGAAGTGTATGAGATTGTTTGGTGCTTGAACGATTCCTAGGAGTTGGAATCAGGTCAATTGGAGGTCGGAACATAAAGTTATATGCATCGGAAGTTCACCCTGATGTTGGAATTTTGCTGGTGTGGAAAACCAACAAGGGGTGCTGCGGTGCCAAGAAGCAGGCCACGACACTAGAGAGTGTGAAATAGGGGAGGTCTGGAGCCGCGACGGTACTGTAGCGGCCGCGGCCCCAACCGACGTTTTGGTGTTTTTGTGTTGTTTTTCCACTGCCTGGTGGTTTAAGAAGTTGTTTTGAGATGTTGGGATTGTGTTTGGTTGGATTTTGAAGTTTGTGGTTGAATCTGGAGGTCTTTGGAGATAGGGTGTTATACATGCCTAACTTCAAAAACTGTGAGGAGAGTTGTTTACATATCCAGTGCCTCTGCTGTTTCTTTAAGTGGCAAAGAAGATGAAGTGAAGGATGAGAGCTCATGGAGTGATGTAAATCTTCTTAGAACTTTGAAGCCATTCGCATGGTCTTATGCCATTTCTAAGACATTGACCGAGAAGGCAGTACTTGAGTTTGGAGAAGAAAATGGATTAGATGTTGTGACGGTGATTCCAACTTTTGTTCTTGGACCTTTCATTTGTCCAAAGCTTCCTGGATCTGTTCGTTCTTCACTCTATTTGGCTTTTGGTGGGTGCTACAACTTGCTCCTTGTTGCCTTAAATGCATGCCTAACATTTATTTATAATCGTCTTTGGTTATGCAGCTAGTTTTGTAATTAAGTTTTGATGTCCTTAAAAAACTGATGCAGGTAACAAGGACCCATTTGGTTATTTGCAAACACCTATGGTGCATGTGGATGATGTAGCAAGAGCACATATATTTCTGCTTGAACATCCCAACCCAAAAGGGAGATATAATTGTTCGGCATGTTTGGCAACTCTTGAGAAGGTGTTTGAAATTCTGTCTGTTAAATATCCAGAAGTTGAAATCCCAACCTTAGGGTGAGTTCTCTTGTCCTTCTCCATGCTGTTTTGAGACATGTAAATCTGATTGAAGTAGATGAATTCTCTTTGATCTTCTGACCATGATTTTGATTGTTTCTTATATCTTTATTTATAGGAGTTCCTCAAAAGAAAGGAATGGCACAAAATTTCCAGATTTGTCATCTAAGAAGCTCAGAGATGCTGGATTTGAGTTCAAGTATGGACTTGAGGAGATGTTGGCCGATGCAATTGAATGCTGCAAAGAACAGGGTTATTTGTAGCTATAATATACTTTCATTCTCAGGTCATCCAATCAATATGGTATATGTAAGGTGTTTTAATAATAATAATATGCCAAGTGTATAATTTTTTTTTAGATGATTGTAAATATGAGGAATTATAGTTTGTAAATATTTTAACAGAATGTGTGGGCAGGATTTGCATTACTGACAGACTCACCCTGAAGGTGTTCGCAAGAAGCAAAATTTGGCGATTACTTATGAAAGTGAGTTTATGTTCTGTTTTTTTTTTTTTTTTGGTACCAACTGAATAATTTCATTTCATCGGAAATAACCAGACATTGTTCAATACAAAAGCAACAGACCAATAAGCCAAAGGCTAAATAAAACGAACTAACAGAACATACCAACAGAACAGCACCTAATAGCTAAACACCAGTAAACCAGAAAGAAACTAAATTAATCAGAAAAATACAGCCAAAAAAAGAAAACCACTACCATTAACAGCTAAACAACGAAGCAGCAACATGTATCAAAGCTATCCAACACCTGCACAATCCTTCTGTTGAACGTACGAGTAAATATGCTCAAATATAGCATCATCATGCAGGCTAAGAGGCCGTGGTGGTGAATATATGCAATGCACTCACTCTTAGGCCCACTCCCTTAAACGCAAAACCTGTTAAAGAGTCAGCAGCATGACTTCCTTCTCGCGCTCAACAAGTGAAAAGGAAATAGCTTCATTTGATTCCAAAGAACAAAGGATTTCCTCCAACAGCCAGCGTTCCCATTCGGTGCTGGGTACTCATCATCTCTAACTGCGTCGTTTTGTGCACAACTAGTCATCTCCTGTGCTTTTTCTAATAATGTGACCATGACCCCCCTCCTTGCCTGGCACACACTAAAAGTCTAATCCCTTGGAGGTAACAGTAGGTTTTATTTCTTGATCTTTTTGATACACATGATTGGAAAATGGACTCAAAACTATATGTTTAAAGGATCCAATTATTTATTAACTATATTAATACTCTATTGGTATGTAGAGTTAGTTTTTCCTATAGCATGGATCATATTGCCAACCTTATAAAACTTGTTGTTGTTGTTGTTGTGATATTATTTCTTAAAAGAAATTGATATATCAAAGTAAAAAATTACATTCAAAATAATAAATTAAAAATATATTTTATACTGTATCAAAAACTAACTCTTCTTATGTATCACAACCAAGAATTTATTTAAAATCATAAAATATATTTTTAATTATTTCAAATTTTAAATTTGAAACATTAATATTTTTTAATAATTAAATTACTTCAATTTTTCATAAATTTCTACAAACAAAAAACAAGGAAAAAAAAAACACAGGAGATGACTGGTTTTGTACAAAACGACGGAATCTGAGATGATGATGACTTGGTGAGTACACGGGTGATGAGCACCGGATGAGAATGGCCGACAACTGTTTCCTCCAAAGCTAGCTATAACTGACCTTGTACGTACCGTCTTTACGTAAACCAACGAGAAAATTAATATTTGAAATGATATTTATAAGATGTTGAGTCTAAGGGAATTTGCTTAAACTTTCTTTTAATGAAAAAATCACTTTTCACATAAAAAAAAGGGTACTTTTGAAATATTTTAGATTGTTTATTTAAATTTTTAAAAATAATCAAAATTAAAAAAATAGATTTTTTTATTATTTGGAAAACCTATTCTAATTAGCTTCTAAAAAACAATTACTGCAAGGGAAAGAGGGAGAAATGTAGAAAACTAGCTCTACAAAATTACAAAAATAACAAGATCCCAAAAAATATTATAATTAATACAAATCTTATAATTTTTCTTTAATTTTTTATCACTTTTTGATTGCTAAACAATTTTTAAAAAAAAATTTATTTTAACCAAACACAAAATAATTTCTGCTTTTTACAAAATATCTAAACAATTAATCACTTCTTTAAAAAGTTTAAGCAAACAAACCCTAATTCAAATCCAATTAGTCTCATATTAACTGCCTCCATCGATACAAGTTATCCTTCTTTAAATAATCCACTCAAAACCTCTTTCATTCTTTTAAGTCTTGCTCTTGTAATTAACCTTCATGAATGAGCGATGGATCTTCTTGTGTCTACATGCTTCCCTCGAAATTCTTCTTAGGTCAGATTTTACTAATTGCAATTCAGTCGTTTAAGAGAGATTTTTCTTCAAATTGAAACATAATTTGGGTCCTTAAAATCAAGAAATGGTTTAACTGTCATTTTCTATGTTTTGGTAAGTCCCCACTTTCACATATAATTTTAATAATGAAGTATGACTATTATATTTATAATTATAATAACTAATAGGGTTATTGAAACATTACTGAATGAATCTAGAAGAAATTACACATGTATAATACTTCAATTTTTTTATAAGCATCAAGAATATTCCCTAATCGATAGTGAACTTTGTTTTTTTAATAAGGTATTTCTTATACGTATATCAAAGGATCAAATCCTAAATAGCATACTTGAGATACCCATCAATTTGTCAATTATACTAGACCTTGCTGGTAGCATAAAAATGAAACGAAGTTAACTCATCTTCTTTTTTAAAATGGACTTTCCAAAGGAGTGAAGTCATAATTCCTTTAAATCATATTTTTAAAGTATATATCCAAATTAATATTTGTGTTTTTAAAGTTATTACTCATGCTCCTACAAGTTACGAATTCAAAATATTTTTGCAACATTGAAGAAATTAAGTTGTAATTTTAGAAAAAGTAAACTAACTTTGAAAAGCATTAATAATAAAGCTGATCTTTCAGAAGAAATTTAATTTTCGAGACTTTTTTTTTATGAGAAGTCATATTTCATTCCAAAACGTTAACAAACAAGTTCTTTAGAGTTTAGACATATTACAGTAATTAGGAAGAAAGAAGACTCTTTAAAATAATTGTTATTACACGTGAGTCATTAACTGAAAATTTTCCTGATAGTTTATATTTACCGAAGGTAGAATAAGTAAAGATGGAGAGTTTAAAAGACGAAAAAAGTGATGTTACAAAAAATAGTTATATTGTGAGAACACCGTTAGGATTGAGAATAAGTTAGACCCCTAATAAGATTAATAGTTTGGTTTATATGAGACAATCTAACCTCACCTATTTAATTAAATAGGTCAGATTGAGATCCACATATAGATTTATTTAGTTAAATAGACCTTATCTTTTTAAGTAAAATATAACATAAAGACTATCAGATTATGCCAATTATTATTATATTATTATTATTATTATTTTCATAAATATCCTTATTTCTTTGATGGATTGAAATAGGTGTACGGACAGGTATTATATATGCTAAGATATCCTTCATCACTACTTTTTGTATTATCACCTTTTTGTGAGTGAGAGTAAGTGAATTAATATATGAAAAGTTTCATATCGACTAGATTACAAGAGAATAGAGGTAGATGGGGTTTATAAAAATAAATAAGTTAGCTACTTTTCTATTATGTTACTTAAACATATGGATCATAAGATAAATATATATAGATAATATATTTTGTAACTAGAAGTTTAAAATTTGAAACTTTTTTATTTCAAATTAAAGCTAATAATTTTTTTTTCAATTTACTTTTTAATAGGCTTTAATGCAGTCCAGATTGTTAGAAGGTTCATACTTGAGCTTAAAATAAAATCTTATATAGACTAATAGGTCAAACTCGAACTTTAAATTTATAATATAGGCATGACCTATTTAGCTAAACTCTAATCCAACCTATTTTCACCCCTAGTCATGGCTAATTGCAAAGGACCATGTGTCTTAGAAAGGATAGAAGAATATAGACTTGTTTCCTATTTCCTAATAAATTTCTGTTTCCCCAATTGAACCACCCTAGTCTGTCTTCTTTTCAGAATGGAAGAAGAAAAAGGAAGAGTATGTGTTACAGGTGGTAATGGCTTTATTGCATCCTGGACCATCAAGAGACCGCTTGAGGATGGTTACTCTGTTAATGCCACCGTTAGACGTCACCCAGCTGGTATTCTATTTCTATCCTTAATTATATATCAACCAAATCAGATCGACTATCTATTCATCTTCTGTAATGACTGTTACTCTTAGTATTTTCCTGGAGGATTCGTAGTGAAAGCACGGTTATTGTCTATCCAAAACTATGGAATTCTGGTTTGTTTTTCCAAGAATGACAGCAATGAAAGAAACTTTCTCCTTCTTTGATCATGGAAGTATTCTTACATATATAGTGAAGCAGTACAGCTACTGCTAAACGAACTCTAACTACTTGATACAGGTTAACTATATATATTGATTCATTGGGTTTCTGCTGTCATCTGGTGGGGTTCTCTAGTTAATACGAAACCTTTATATCTTTCTCTAATTAATTTAATTGAACTCAACAATATTTTGTTGATTTAAAAAGTATCATTTTCCTCTTTCTTTTTGCAGTGAACTGTACACTTGATGAAACCCTTTTCGGTACATCAATTCATCGATAATATTGTAAACTAAGCTTGAATTTGGAGAACAAAATGCATTACGTGCCGTTGGATTAGTATCTTAAGTAAGATTAATAAATAAGCTTTTCCATACACTAAACAAAATGAAAAATAGGATAAACTAATTTATAAAAAAAATGCTATTTCACATATTATAAATAAATAGCATAATCTATTATAAATTTTATATGATATGACTGATATTAATGGTAAGTCATGCTGGTGGTGACAAGGACCGGCTTAACCATGTACAAACACCTACGGTATATGTGGATGACGTGGCTATAGCGCAGATGCTAATATAGTTGTGTTTGAACATCCAAATCCAAAAGTGAAATATATTTGTTCAGCTTATTTGGCAGCTCTAGAAGTGTTGGCAATTATGTCCATTCTAGGGCTGAACGTAGGAGTCTGAGGTCTGGTTAGTCTGATCTGATCTGATCATTTTGGGTCATTTGGGTCGAGCCAAATGTTGGGTCGGGCTAGGGTTAGGGCCAAGCACTCTAACTCTAGTCTGGCCCGACCTATATATATATTTTCTAATTTTTTATATATCTTAATTTATTTTTGTAGATTTTTTTTATGTATCTAATATAATATATTTACTATGTAAATATTATGAAAACTTTTTAAGATTTTAATGTTTCAAATTTTTTTAAATTTTGAATTAATTTTTTAACTTAATATTTATGTAAAAATAATGTATAATGATTAAATATTCATAAATTTTGAGCAATTTTACTTTTTTCTAAGATTATTTATTAAGAAAATCTATTTTTAAGTATAAATAAATATATTTTTTATTATTAAATAAGTTTTTTTTATTTTTTAATTTAGAAAAAAAGGATATATAGTATCGGGCCAGCCCGGTACTTGGACCGAAACTGGCCCGAGAAATTTCAGACCGGACATCAGGTAGGGGTAAAATTCGGCCCGACTCGACCTATGATCACCCTAGTTCATTCAATACCCAGAAGTTCAACTTCTAACCATTTGAGTTGTCTTGTCCTTTCTTCATGTTGTTTGTTTCGAGACATGAAAATTTAGTTGAAGTAAATCAGTCATCTTTGATCTTTTCTAAGTTCTAACCATTATACTATTTTTTGAGCATTCCTTGTCTTGTGGCAGCTTTTTTAAAGAAAATAAAAGATTTTAAGGTTAATTTGGTCTATTTTCTCAGTGTCTATGAGTGCGAATCCAGATTCTATTCCACACTTGTATTGTTTGGTTGGACATAGAAGTGAGAATCTGAATTCCCTTGAAAATGAAAATGGCTAGAGATTAGGGAATTAGTTTTTCTATTTTGGATCCTGACTTTACTTATTTCTACCATTAGGAATAAAGATCAAATAACAAAAATGATCTTAATTATGAAATATTATTCTTAAAATATCCTTCACAGATTATGTACCCCATTTCCTCTTAAAAATTTCTCATTGGTTACTACAAATTATTTAGTGTAATTTTTTCTATATGATTTTTTTCTCTAAAAATATTTAATTTAAAAAATTTAAAATAAAAAATAATAAGAATTGAAATATATGTAAGTTTTCCTCCTACTTTTTATATTATAATTTATACTTAGATATTTTTTATTTAATAAAAATAAAAATATGTAAAAGCTTAAATATGAGATTATTGTCTATACAAAAAAAAGGCACCCGATTGTAAATAAAAAAAAAGAAAAAAAGATCACGTTATCAACATACATTGAAGCAATTGATATTGGGTTAAATTTTTACTTAGGGACAATTCTAACTTTTTGCATATTATTCACATTCCATTCCATTATTTTGTTATATTAAATTAAATAAATTTAAGTTGTTACCTATGTCTTTTTCATGATGAATCAAATAAAATTTTGGCTTATAAGATTTCATTTCGTTCAATTCTCAATCATTCTATTCCAATCCATTTTCAATAATTCTATCAACCAACGCCCTTAAATTTCATAGATGCTGGATCTGAGTTCAAGAAGTGTGGAGTTGACGAAATGTTCGCGGATACAACTGAAATTTGCAAAGAAAAATGTTATTTGTAGCTACAATATCTTTTTTTTTTTAGGTTGATGAAAATGTAAAGTCAAACCATGGGGTTGACTAAGACTAGTATTGGCCAACCAATCTGTGCAAAAACAATTTTTGTAAAAAAAAAAAGCAATACGGATCCTCCTATCAAACTCCTACAAAATTTAAATTATTTTCATTGGTGGTGATTTCCGAAATCAATATATCAATATATTAATCTTAATATAAATTTAAGATTTATAATAGTGTGTCTTATTTTTAAAAAATTCATGTAATATTTGAAACATGTTTTATATGTAATAAAACCTGTTCTGTTTGTTAAAAAACTTATACTAAATTACACTATTTATTTATAGATTATAAACTGCCAACTTAATTTTTCAAACTCTGTAAAATGTAAATAATATATATCTAATTATGCTTCTTACCGCGCGCAACAAAGTCATTGGTGACGTCATCTCCATTGACTACATTATTTTAGTTTTTAATTCCTTGAAAACAATTCATTATCAAAATTAAATTAAATACATAAAAAGACGCTGAATCTGTCAGTTTAACGGGATGGGTCATGGCATGGCTTCTAGATTCTTGACCAAATTAACGTAGCGTTTAGATTAAAATTTAATTAGTTCTAAGTTTTGTTTATAAAGTACATAACATCTGTATGGCATTAAATTGAATAAAATATATTTTAATAAAAAATATTGAACATTATTTATTTTAAAAATAGAAAAATCACTATTTTTAGAAAATTTAAAATATATAATTTATTGAATATTAAATTTTAATATGGTTTTAAAAATTTTAAAATAATAGATTACATTAATTAAACAAATTACAATTTAATAGTTTCAAATTAAATATTTTGTTTTAAAATCCTACAAAATAATTTTTTAATTTAACACTTTTCACTCTAAAGTATAAACGTTTTTACTTTTACGTAATTATTATTTAGTATTTAATACCATTAAGTTATATTTAAATATTATAATAATTCTCTCAACATCAATTTTTGCGGACTCGACTTAACATGTTAATACATGAGTATTAAATTTAAATCCATTACCCCTCAAGTTTGGAAAAATATTTTAGGCTGCTAGCAAACTAGAGTGGGCCATACATTTATGAGTTGCTCCGATATACATAGTGAGCGGATCCGGTGCACATCCTAAAAGAAGTGCACCGCGAACCCTTCTTATTTAATTAATATTCTCTTTATTTTTTTTTGTCATGCGTCAGCTTGTTTTCTTCCATTCTCTTCTTTGTTTGTTTTTTCAATTATTTTTGATGCAGTAGCTAAACAGACACTTTTTTATACTAATAAATATTTTTCATATACCTAAAAAAATATTTATACTTTAAACACTTATCAATTATAAAATGAAATGTTGTTAAAAAAAATTTAAAATAAATTTTATTTTTATACAGTTATCTAGTATCAGTACTACTAGAATAGATTCAAGTATTGTTAAGTTTAATTGGATAACTCTCCCAATATAATTTTTTTTCTATAATGTTTAAATTTTTAACTTTATTTAAAGGGAATCAAGTTCTCTTTACTTAATCCAATCACGTTGATACTCATTCTGATATCAAATATAAGAAAATTGTATTAGTCTAAAATATAAAAAAAAATATACATTTAGAGTAATCAATGAGATATTCTAATAATATTTCTTATTAATTTGGAAAAAGTTACAACTCTTTAAAAATTTTCTTATATTTGATGCCGAAGGGAGTTTCAAAGTAGTTGGATTAAATGAAACGAATTTGATTTTCCAATAAAATGGATATTAAATATTCCATCCAATCTCAAATATAAAAAAAAATTAGAGAATTATAACTTTCTCTAAATTAATGAGAAATATTATTAGAATATTTCATTTGTTACATTAGATATATACATTTTTTCCTTATACTTTGAACTAATATAATTTTCTTAAAATTTTTTTATATTTGAGATTGAAAGGAGTACCAACGTGGTTGTCTTAAGTAAAAGAAACTTGATTTTTCTTAAATAAAATTGAGAGTTTAAACATTATAGATGAAAAAAATCATATATGGAGAACTACCCAATTAAAATTAACAATACTTTAATCTACTCTATTAGTATTGATACTAGATAATTATATAAAAATAAAATTTATTTTTAATTTTTTTCAACCACATTTTATTTTATAATTGATGAATGTGTAAAGTACTGATATTTTTTCAAGTAAATGAAAAAAATACTTATTAGTAGTGTACGAAAAATTGGACCGAATCGCCTAGCCGGGAAACTGGCGAACCGGACGCTGATCTGGTTTGGAATATGGCCAGAATCGGACTGTGCAGGAACCAGTTAAACTTGATCAAGAACCAGGTTAAACACACTGTGCCTCAAACCCGCGACCTTGGGGATTGTCAATTGCCACTCCACTGCTAACCTGTTTGTTACCTTTGATATTATATGCAATATTTTATATATGTTAGTTAATCTCAGCTAATTAGCTAAAATAAAACCAAAACTAACATCAACAAATGATATAATTCATATATCTTATTCTTCTTTATATATATATTTTCATTACATAATAATATAAATTTTAACTTTTTTCATTTTAATTTTTTCCATATTTTTGTTAATTTAAAAGGAAAGCATAAAATTTGTAAATTTATAATATTTATGGTAAATGTTGGTTAATTATTGTACCAAATTATTATTTTTATCTTAGTTTGAATATTAATTCTATTATTATGAATGAATATCTTTTATATTTTTTCATCCATATTATTTAAAATATATTAATTTATTTATAACTTGTCTGGTCACAATTTGATTTTAGTCCAACCATTAACTATATTAAAAGCTGGAGGAAAATTTACTGTTTTTTCTACTGTTCACTTACTGTTCATCTTTGGGTCGATGCTCCTTTCCTCAAGCGGGTCCGGCGGTACGCTCTTTTTCTCTTCGCTTCACGGTTCTCTCCTCTCCACCGTTCATCTTTCTCGTGGATCAGGCGACCATGTACCTGGTTTGCTTCTCCTTCCCTCTTCCTTCATCCTTCTTGCGATCTTTGATTTCCTCTATTGCTCTTTGTCATTTGCAAGGGTTCGTTCATCCTTCTTGCGATCTTTCATTTTCTCTTTTTGCATGCTCAGTTGGATCTGTGTTCTGTCCGTTATTATTCCAATCTGGGTTTCTGGGTTTCGATGCGGGGTACGCTGTCATAGTTTGGGTCATATATTGTAGGTTGTTCTTTCTGCTCATGTCTTCCATGGCTTCTCTTTGGATTGTTCTTTCTTATCCTTTATTCTCCTAGGTTCTTCTTTGCAGGTTCTCGATTTTTTTACATTCATTTCCAGTTTCTTTCTCTTTCATTCTCGATTTTGGAAGCATCCTGTTGGAAATAAATAAAAAAATTTGTTCCCTTTGTCGGTCTCATCATAACAATCTTCTTCCCCGAATTATCTCCTCATCCCTTTCCTGTCACATCCACACACAAAGGACGACGACGGTGATGGAGTCATCACAACATAGTTTTGGTGCTCTCCGCCTTCGTCCATGGATCACGATGGTTCACTGGATCATTAATTGTGTGTTGGCTGATCAGAGGTGGTAAGACCTACCAGAGAAGAATAGCAATAGGAGACCCACATTGGTATTCCTGTATCAGCTTCTACAATTCGGGAGGTTGTCAATACATGGTGATTCTACCAGAGAAGAAGATGTAGGTTCTAATAATTCAGTCATGATATTCAAGGTTCTCTCTCTCTATACGTCATTCATAAATATATCTTACTTCCTGTCTAGCTTGTTAGGCTCTGATACCACTCACGGTCCCATGAACTCAGTAAGGCCAGTTCAGCTATTCAGCATTATGAGTGAGAAGAGTTTAATCCAGATGATCCAGTTACTCCCGAGTAAGAAAGGCCCCTCCTGGGCAACGAGGACTCAGGGACTCTTTAGGATCATCTTTCTTATTCTCAACTTCTCATAACTTGAACTTCTGAATCAAACATTACAGAGATGTTATTGAGAAATGGATCTGGTTCCGTTCCTTTCTGATACTCAAGATCCTCATAAGAGACGAGAGTAGAGCATACTTGAAACTAGAATAAACAGGTTAGAGATATATCTACTTCAGAATTCTAGAGAGAGGAGATAGAGAGTTTAGAAATTGGACATTTATTTCACAATTGAGGATTTCGAATGAACTTCCGATGATCCTCAACTTACACACTTAGTCCCTTATATAGAGTGAGGGACTTTGCTTACAAACAAACAACTTTTCTAAGTGACTTATGACTCATCACTTTTACAGACTGTATTGCACATTATGGCCGACAAGGTGGCCGACACAGAGACAAACTTTTACATGCTTTTTTGACTTTTGGCAAACTAAAGTAGCTGAGTCACTAAACTTATTTTACATGTGACTGTCGGCATAAGATGACAAACCAAGCTGTCAGTAGCCTAATCATAGCTCTTGCTAATTGGCTCGTGACTTGGTGACGCATTCATGATCTCATAATCACTGTCATTTTCTGGTTCTGTATATTTCTCCTTTCTTCTTCTTGCTTGTCTTTCTTGCTGCTTCAGGATTATCTCAAGTTCTTCATCAAGATTTCTCTGTGGAGATTGTGGATACTGTGTAAACTCTGGAGTGGGTGCGAGAAATTGTTGAAGATACTGGGGGTCAACTTCATATGGATCCTGGGAATCCATAAAGAGTGATAGATTCTGTGAGATGGATGGATCTCTGCTGGTAGAGGCTTCTGCTGGAGCTTCTGCTGGAGCAAGGGGGAGATGAGGCCATTCAAAGGGGATGGCTTGTCCTATAGTCATTACTTCATCTGGATCAAAGAATTCTCCTGGAAGTGGTTCGAGAGAAGTGCACACTTGTTCCTTGTGATTACCTGCAAAATTATTTAAATCTAAAAGAAAATCTCGTAACTTGTTAATAATATATTCCTGGCGTAAAGGCCAATGTAGAGCAGTGCCCCAAAGATGAGACTGGACAGGGGTACAAAGAAGGCCTTTGTGATCAGTTTGGTAAGGTCTATGGACAACAAAGAAGGAATAGGCCTTGGACTTTGAGGAAGGAGTATTCCATAGGTTATACTCATTGATGGTATTATTTTAAATACCCACATTAGATATTTAATTAGTTTAAGATCCAAAATATCCTAAAATATAAAAAAGGGGCAAACTTATTATTTTCAATAAGACAAAGAAAATAATATTTTAAATACTCCGGTGCAAGTTAAAAATACAAGTGATACTGGTTATGTGGGCTCTGAGAGGGAAAAAGTATAAATCCAGTAAAAGATGGGGTCCCACATAAATAGTAAATACCGGAGGAGATAAATAGTAAAAAGTAAGTAAGATAGGTGGACCTTACATGAAAAAAGAAAAAGAGAAAGATAATGGGTCCTTAGATAAAGTAAATAGGAAGGACACGGAGTATACTAGAAAATCTGGTTCAAAAAGTATTTAAAGCAGAGCTAAATTTATCTGCAAAAGTAAAAAGTACAGTATCTGCTTTTTCTGATTTGACATAAAGTAAGAAGGGAAAAGTTGGACTTTTTTGCCCTTCCCCACTCTCTCACAAGCCCAAAAATATCTCAGGGTATAATGGGAAATTAGTATATTAAATGTGAAAATAATTGTGAGTCATTGAATTAAATCTCGATCTGACGGTCCACAACCTCCAACCTTCCCTATAAATACCCCCACCCCTTCTCTCATTTCACGCGCGCGCGCGCACACACACACACACGCAAGAAGAGGCAGCTTGAGGAAGAGAGAGGGAGGCCGTGGGAGAGGAAAGGAGAAAGAAGAAAAAGGAAGAAAAAGAAGGAAAAAGAAAGAGGGAGAAAAAGAAGAAAGAAGGAAGGAGGAAGGAAGGGAATAAAAGTAGGGGTCTTCTGAAGTAACCTCCTACTCTAAATCTTTTTTAGATCTCCTCTTTATTTATCTAGTTTAAAAATTAGTTATAGTTTAAGTTATTTTCTTCCTCCCTCTTGCTCCTCTATTTGGATCAAGATATGATTTTGAGGGAAGAGTTTATAGTTTATGGTCGAGTTAGATTTATATGATGATAATAAATTATTAAGTAAGATTTAATGATACTTTAGGCTTCAATGAAGTTAAGGAAGTGATCTAAAGTTAAGTGAAAGCAAGGTTCAAAGAAAAGTTAGTAAAGCTCCAAGGTAGTCTCTTGCTCTTGCTTAATGTTATTACTTATAAATGTTGTATATGTTATAATAATTTGTAAATGATGCCATATTGTTGTTATGAATGCTTTTCTATAATTGGTGGCTGTTTTATGTTAAGGGTTAAGCCCCGGGATGCCCATTTATTAAGCCATTATGCTGCCGAAATTTTGTTAGATAACATGGAAGCTTTGATGATTTAATGAAAGTATATTATGTTTTCAAATGTTTTGTGATGACATGATGGTATGTGCAAGTTGACTACTGAGATTCCCCAATCTCACCCCCTAGTTAACCAATGTTAGGGTCAAGTCATGGCAAATGAAAGCATGTGGAGTATGAGGAATAAAAGTGATGGAATATTGCTGAAAGCTGTGAATGTTCTATTTATATATTGTCTGTTTCTGGCTATTGTATAAAATTGTATATATCTCCAAAAATTCAGTGGTCTATATGTATAGATAGATCTATGTCTTAGGAATAAAATGGAGCTGGTTTGACTATATTTAGAGCTATATAATGATAGTTATTCTTATTTTACCAAAACTGCTCCAGAAGACATTATTTCTGACCTCAGGTGACATATATTGCTTCTCTGGCCAGTAGGAGTAGAATAAATGTACGAAAAAAATATGGCTAGAAAGTAGACAAGCAAATATTTCCAATGGTGCTAAGTATGCACCAAATGGCTTTGTATATTAAGAGAAATGAATTTTCAAAATTAAGGTTCAGATTTTTGGACAGAAACAGAGGCGTGAAATGAACAGTAATATTTTTATATTAAACTGTACTAATCGGTACGTTCATTTCTCATTTTCTTATTTTTCCCTGAAAATTTAAGATGTGCACGATTTTTAGACACTTGAACCACTAAGAAATTATTTTTCTACATTTAGTTATGATTTTTTGAAAAATCGCTGCGCAATAAGCTGTAAAGTAGCGAAAATAGTTTTGTACAATTTTAAAGTTTTAATGATTTGAGTTTGTCTAAAAATATTTTCATACATCAAATAAGCGATTTTCATGGGAAAATGTTTCTAAATGATAGATGTAACATCCTCCTTCTAGAATAAGTGAGTAGTGGTTTCTTGACAAACATCCTGTGTGTAAAATCTCCTCTTGGATCTTTGAATTAGGTTCTATCCCATTCCAATCCCATATTTTCAAGGGAGTGTCTTGTTAGTTGATGGCCAACAAGTTGGGGAGAAGTTCTACTTGACATTATCTATTGCATCAATGAGCTCAACTAGGCTCTTATCTAAGTCAAGGAACAGTTTACCTAGCTGTTGATCCCTCACAACAATCATGTACGAATAATTCAGTCTAATCACACTTAACAATTCAAAATAATTACAAATAGTCTGATGGACCTAATTGTAATAATGCACCACAAATTACTAACACTTGTATAAACTAAAATTAAAAAGGAGGGGTGAGTGGCAAGGTGCCTCAAAATAACTATCACGTATAGCGAGATGGGGATGTGCATGAAAGGGAGAAAAAGGAGGGTGGGTTAGTGTATTTTAGGCTTGAGTTAGCATGGTAGTGAGGTTAGCTAAAATTTTGGAATTAGTTTGGGAGAGAGTTTAGCCTTTTGAATGCATGCTAAACAATTTTCTTTCTTACCTTCTTTTTCATTTTCTTTTATATCTTATGGAATCGATTCATTCACTGAGATTGAACTCATTTGGTCTGTAATACTCATTGAATTGAATATGCGTAAAACATTGGAGTTTCATCTTTCTAGGATCTAAGTGGTACATCCATGGGATGTTATGCAAGCCAATCCAAATTATGTTTTGTATACAATCAAAAGAAACATTCCAATCCTAAGCAAATTACCTCAAGTACCTATTTTCATTCAGTTCACTTCCTAGAGAACATCACTCCATATATTCAATAATCCAATTCTTGATCCATTTTTGCCTGCTATTCTGCTCTTTAAATCACTCATTCCTTCTTCATCAATTTGTGGCTGCTATTCTACTCTTTAAATCGCTCATTGTTTCAGCTTGAAGAAAATTGCATGCCTCTTATATGGTGATCCTGCCTGAAGAGCTCGAGCAATCTCGCCTCAGAGAAGATCAGGGCAACGTGTGATCCGTATCATTGTGTTGCACGTCCAAGCTTTGCGTGCTAGAGGTCAATATATTTTTCCCCTGTTGCATAATGTTATCTTTCAATCTAAATATATTAAATATCCCCACTTCAAGTTGATTGTTTGATTCCAATAAAAAATGACGTTAATGTTGCAAAAAAATATTTACAATAGCGACAAGTATCATTATGTCAATTAATTACCTAATCGATCATTCAAATATTGAATAACTAGGCATTACCAGAATATTGTGTCATGTTTTCAGTTGGTGGACAGCTGGATCTTATAACTTAAAAAAAAAATCAAAAAGGCAATATGACTCATTAAATACAAACCATTAGTTTTACTCTTATAGGATTTCTTTGAGTTTTTGGTCACTATGACACATTTATAGAAACTACATTACCTATAATCTAAACCCATGTTGTTCCATTTATTTATTAATATACTAACACAATCTATTATTTTTTTATTATTGTATGTGGTCGAGTTTATCTTACAAACAACTCCAATGTCACCAAAACCATAATAACAACCTTCCCATGATGGTGCTTTTGTAGATCGCTTACATTAAGCTTTTTTTTTTTTGGCATTTTTCTACGTTATTCCTACATCATTAGATTTATTACTAGATTATTTAATAACATTATTTAACATTACGACAATTGGAATCCAGCCATGCATTGGCACGGGCTTCACCCTAGTTTTAAATAAGTGCATTGACCAATTTAATATCTGGCTAGATTTTTTTAACCTTGCTCATTAGTAGAATTAGTATAAGAGAGTGTCAAGCTTTGTTTAGCTATTGTGTCAAATATTAAAAAAAAAAAAAACAGACAAGAGAGCGGAAGAAGCAAGCTGACGCGTGGCTAAAAGGAAAGAAAATATTATTTAAATAAGAATTGAACATGATACACTTCTTTGAGGAATAGCACCGGATCCACTCCCCCTATTGATGACGTCGTTTTGCTATGAAGAATCAGGCACTTGATGAGTCAGATTAACTCTCGCAGCCATCTCATAATTTTCCAGCCAAATAGAATAAAGTTGCAGTTTGCATTCCTCTCCCTTCCTGTGATTTTTTTTCAGGACTCGGATTCCATTTAAATATCTTTTAACCCTAGATTTACGAAGGCCACTGTCGGTAATCCCAGAAACCCACGACGCAAGAAACAGCTTTTGTTACAGTAAATTGTTCTCTTCGTTTCGTTCTTCATTTGAGCTGCCCCTACGTTAATGTGTTGCTTTCTGGCAAATCAATGATTTCCTTAAAATTCTGCTTGTGTCCTGCTTCGGAGACCTTTGCGAAAAGCAAAAGACTAGGATTTTTTTAGTTAAATATCAGGTTTTTCGTTTTTGCGATTATGCATAGATCTGGAGCTACGATGGCTTGGAACGTTTTCAAGTTCTGCACTGCTCTGCGAGGGCTAGGCTCGATCATGATACTCTTGGTACTCGGTGTCGTGGGGGTCAGTTATTATGCTGTTGTTTTGACTAATTATGGTCCTGCTTTGTCTGCTGGGTGGCCTGATGTTGTCGTTGCCATGGTGGTGTTGATCTTGTTTCATTGTTTGGTAAGCTTTCAGTGCTGACTCCTTTCGTGCTGAGGATTATGAGGTTATTTCAACGTTTTGTTTGTTAGATGTTAAATTTGACTTGTGGTGGGGGAAATTATGACGTGCATTCAGATTCTCTTAAGGCCCATTGTTGAAATTCAGCTTGTCAAAAGTGGTAAATGTTTGTGATTTATGGTTATGATGCTTTGTTGAATTTGTTCGAGGACCTTGAATGTTATAGTTTTTGTGATACTCTTGAAAAGTTTGAAACCTAGAAGTATAGACAGAATTATTTAGAAACGATTTTTACTGAGCAAGGGATTTTCAGGTCTTGTTCAAAATTATTGTTAAGTCCGGAGGCTAATAAAGCATCTTCTTTGTGAGTCTATACATGGAATGATATTGTTAGTTGAAATTCAATTATTGCAGCTGGTTATGCTATTGTGGAGTTATTTTGCTGCTGTTCTTACGGATCCTGGAAGTGTGCCTCCTAATTGGAGGCCTGCAATCGATGAGGAGAGAGGCGAAGCTGACCCATTAAATGGAACAGAACTCATTAATGCGCAGTCAGATCCTTCAAATCAACGAATCCGGTTCTGCCGGAAGTGCAATCAGCTTAAACCACCTCGATGTCATCATTGTTCAGTTTGTGAGTCTTGGTGCAAAAGAATTTACATTTGTTATTTCCAGATTGAGAACATGTTAAGATAAGTTTGATTTTTCTTGATTTGGTACTAGGTGGGCGATGTGTGCTGAAGATGGACCACCATTGTGTATGGATTGTTAACTGTGTGGGGTCTCTAAATTACAAGTATTTTCTTCTTTTCTTGGTATGGACACCCTAACATTCATATTTTATGTCAATTCAAGTGAGTAGCTATAAACCTACTTTGATCATATTGTGTCTTCAACTCTTTGTAAGGCTGAGCTATTAATTGTGTGATGTCCACTTTTATGTAAAATGCTCTTTTCAGTTATATAGATGGCACCTTTGTTATCTTTCTTCTAGTTCTTATGAATAAAGTGGAAGTTATTTATGACAATAAAAGAGTGGGTAACTTGAGAAGGACTATTACTAATTTGGATGTATGGCTTAGGTGGCTATGCCGTTAGATTTTGTGTGAAACCATAAGTTGCAGTTTTATACTTTCCCGTTTCTAGTCTGTAGAGTAACATCCTTAGTTCCCTTCTAATCCTAATTGAGAGATATTGATTTTGTTTTTTCTGTGTTGTACCTCTTTTGGCAAAAAGGGATGATGTGCCTCCTCTAACATTTAGACTGCAAACGAACACCATTTTCTTTCTTTTTGTCTTGGTTGTAAAAGCACTATCTAATAATTATGTATTGATACATGTAATGCTAATGAATGTCCTAGGCTGTAATCAATTTCCAAAGTCATAAAAATGTGATTGACATTTAATGAGTCTGCATATTCTATTCAATTGCTATATGTGGAATAGTTGTGTATTGTTTCCTTTATTTGCAGCTGCCTACAGAAAAATCCTTGCAGTTTGTGTCATTATTCCATTTGATCTTTGTGCAGTTCTACACATTTCTTGAGACAATTCTTGTGGCTGTATCATTGTTGCCGAACTTCATTGCATTCTTTAGCAATGTGGAAATTCCTGGAACACCTAGCACACTCGCGACAACTTTTCTTGCTTTTGGTAGGGTTTTGAAACACTTTGATTCAGTTGGTAGTTTCAATTCTGAATTTCTATAACATTGTTGAATTGCTTTCAGTGTTGAACCTGGCCTTTGCATTGAGCGTTTTTGGATTTCTTGTTATGCATATATCATTGGTGGCTGCTAATACAAGCACGATTGAGGTAAATTCTTGCATGCGTTTGTTTCTCTTGTCCTTAATCTACCTAAAATGATGGTCCAATAAAAAAGGTCTACCTGAAACAAATTTTGAACTTGATTTGGCTTCACTGCACTTGCTTTGTTTTCTGCAGTTTTTGATGCTTCAAGCTTCCACTGTCTTTCTTTTAAAGGAACTGCTATAGTTATGGCACTTTGAAATATGGTTATCAGAAGAAGCTAAACATGATGTGGTGTTTAAAGATTTGGGTTTAGATGATAACAGTATTTGAGGTGCATTTAAATTGACAGATGTTTCATAATGCATTAACTGGAAGTCCAAAACCTCAAATGATTAGGCAACTACTTTTTTTCTTTTGTGTTTTGAAAATTTTTCAACATTCTTTTATATGATTTACTTATTTATGCTCTTCCTTAAAGTGGAAATGGATTTGACACTTTGGTATTGACAGAATTTTCTTCCCTTTTGTGAGCAGGCATATGAAAAGAAAACTACTCCAAAATGGCGTTATGATCTTGGTCGTAGAAAAAATTTTGAACAGGTTCGTGTATGTTACTATATTAACATTGTTTATATCTATCATATTACAAAAATTGTTTTTATCTATTTTTCTTTTTAAATGTTCTTTATGGTTGGTAACACGTCTATTGCATTTATTCTTCTTATAAATGATTTCAACAAAACTTTAGAACATTAACACTGACAGTCCATGCACTAATGTCAACCGTATGTCTAGGCACAAGATACAGGGGTTATTATCTCCAGGTCACAAGTTTCGGAGAAGTTATGACAAATGGTTAAACTTAATTTGATAATACTTGCTTAGACAAAATGTCCTTCATGTCTGATATTCATATGTACTAGTCCTATTTTGTTGAGATGCAACAATTCTCACAATTAATGTTCAATGCTTCAATACATTTCAAGAAGAAATCATTTGCTTAAATGTTAAATTATAATTAGTTGTGGATTATCTCTGCCTGAAATACAGTTGCACCACCATTGGTATGAATAGTTTTGACCTAACTCTTCTGCAACCAAAGTTTTCCTGATGCACTAGTCATGTACCAACAAAGTTGCTACCAAAGTTTTGACTTGAATCCAGATTAGTCACCAGTACTAGATATTGGATGGTTGTGAAAAAATCTTTGACCAGTTAATATGTTTGATTGTAAAGCAGACTTATTTCACATTGTCATGTTACAGAAATTAATATTCAATTTAATAACTTTATGTAATATGTATAGATTCATTTGAGCCTTAATGCAAGCATTCATTTGTATGTTTATTTCCCTACTTTCTTAAATAAAGAAGCGGCAAACTGCATATAGTTTGGAAGTATGGCCAACTGCTATTAGTTATGAATTGCTTCGGTCCACAAACAGATTATTGGACGAACTGGTACTATCTTATAGTCATCATACTCATACCCCACCTGGAATTTGGCTAACTAGATGAATTGACGAAATTTTAAGAATCTTCTCCATCATTTGATAAGTTTCAATGTTTAACTTGGTACACTGGTTTATTTAGCTCTTTGTCAAGCATTAGATAAACCCAAACCATATGTTGCAAAAGGAAATTGCTGCATGAACAGAAGGTATCTTTTGCTGGTAATACTAACGCAGGCAATCAGCAGTTTACTTAATTTTGTATGTTGGCATGAGGTCGATAATTTAGGTTTCTTCCATTAGCTGTATTGACATATTGTTAATGCCCATAACCTTGTATAAACTAACGTTGTTGCCATCCTAATACTAAGTTTAACTTGTTTGGAAAGGAAAAAAAGATGAAAGAAGAACTACATTATTCTTTGGACCTATTTGTCTCAGTCAATGTTTTCAGTTGTATGTGATGTACAAAAAAACAAAAACGAAAAAAAAAAAAGGAAGAAAGAAAGAAAATATACAAGTATGAAGTCATTGGCTGAATATAAGAAGCATGGATATTGACATAAATATGGGACATGAAACAATACAGAGACAGCAACACGACAAAATATAAGTTGAAGTATTGTTGTTTAATATGCTTGACATGCATCATTAGTATCTCTATTGTCTTAGCTTCTTTAGTGTTAGTGAAGCACCAAGGAGTTTATAAATGCTGTGGAAGTATGATTTTTAAAAGCATTATTACATTTGAAAATTTGAAACCGACTCATTTCTTGTCTCCTGCATCGATAGTTAAGATGCTTCTGCTCTTGTAGATTTAAAGGAAGAAGGAAATGCTGTCTGTGTAATTGATATGACCTGGGATTTATATTTTCCAAGCGCTATCTTTCTATTAGTTCTCTGGGGTACCAAATACTACCATGTATAAAATTGTTAGGATCGTTTCATTCCGTTGCTTATTATTGAATGTGTCTATGGTTTGGAAGTTAAAATTATGGTTTATGTTGCTTGTGTAACAGGTCTTTGGGATGGACAAGCAATACTGGCTTATCCCTGCTTACTCTGAAGAAGATATAAGGAGGATGCCAGCACTTCAAGGTCTTGAGTATCCATCTAAACCCGACTTTGATTCCCAAGAGTTCTGACAGCCACTTATGGCGCAACAGGAAAACATGTTTTTTCCTTGTAACAATAATGTAATATACAAGGAGTCTCCCAGAATCCCTCTTACTCTTGGCCTCTAACTGAACAGTAAGCATGTGACTAATCAGAGCTCCCAGGCCAATCATTCTCATTCTCAGAGGCACTTGGCATGACTATTTTTTCAGAGGGACGCTCCTTTTGTTTGAGAGATGGGAGTTTAAGGTTAGGAGAATACTTATATGCAGTTTTTTTTTAAAGTGTTATATTAGGTTTTCCAATAAATTTGCGGCATGCTGAAGATAAATTTTAAAGAAGTAAATTGGAAAAAAGTTCATGTGTTATATTTTTATTGAAATAGCCTAATAGCAATCACTTAAACTGTATCTGCCCCTGAACCTTGGGGTTATTGATGTTTTGATGAGCTTATGACAGCATCAGGGACTGTATGGTAAGAGATACATTTCAAATTTATTTGTTCCCTTTCATCTGGTCGCACACTGAAGTTTCTTGAATTATTGATTGATCATTTGCCATTTGACCTTATGCCTTGCACAGATAGATATGGCTTGAGTTCTTTCTTGTAAAAAATTCCATTTCACATGGCATTGACTATTTTGTAAGTCGTAACCCATTTCTGGTAAGATGCCATGAGATGACTTCTACAATATTTCGTCCATCATCAGCAATTAATTAAATATAATAAATAGAGCAAGGCCCTTTATGTATCGGATGTATAATCTTAAAATATATATTTTGCTATTGCTTTTTTTTCTTTAAAGCAATTAACTTAATTTCTTTAATAAAATGTAATAGTCTAAGCTAATCTAATCCTTATATATGTTTAATCATTCTACACACGAGAAGTAGTAAAGTACCATGAATTTCTGGCCAAAAAAAAAAAGTAACATGAATTTGTATTTAAATTTATGTGTGTGTTTTCAAGTAAGGTCGTAGAAATACTTGTTTTAAGAGTTTTAAATGTCCTCCCTCTTTTGTCCATAATACTTATATTTTATCAAATAAGTCTATTTAATCAAGTCAGAGCATGTCATTTCAGATTTTAAATTGAAACTAGATAAGTAAGGATTATGCAAGGAATTTGAAAAATGAGAATTAATTTCGAATGAGAATGTATAGTATTATTTTGTGAATGGTATATAGTTTGTTATAGATTTCATATATTATTATTTTGTTTATTGACTTTCCTCATAAAATAATTTTGATCTTTCTTAATAACTTTCTCTAATAAGGTGAATTTTAAAATTTAAAATTATTTAAATTCCTTTTCAGAAAAACTTAATACATAACTTTTCTTTTCCCCATATCCAAAACGCAGAATTTCTAGCTTCTGCCTGTAACCTCCGAAATACACCATCTAAGCCAAGTTTTTATTTGTCTTAGTAAGTGTGAATCTCATGCATAATGCATTCTCTAAAATTTGATAAATGAGCCACACATTTCATGTTTTATGAAGACTGCAAGTTAATGGTGTATTTTTTAAGCTTGAGTGTAATTTTTTTTTTTTTTGAATTTGTGTCATTATTTATATAAATATATATGTTAATAACATTTTTAACTAAGTGGTAACATTACTGCCATGAAGTAAACCTAACTAAATCATTTTCCATTTTTCACAATTTAATTTTTTCACTCTTCACAAATATTTTCTCTTATGAACTTGTATTTGACTCCTTTATTGGAATTTTACCTCTATTGATGAAACTATTTGATGATTGGTATTTACAGTATGAGTTCAATTCGAATTATGTCAAATTCACTAATCAGGTGGTCTAGTTGGTAAAGAGATAGCGTAAGTTTGAATTCTGCGTGAAGCGACTGGTGAGGCCCAAATCAAACGAAGGATGTCGAATACACCACAAGACTTTCCCTACCGTACCGCTTGGGACTAAATAAATAATTAATTAATAAATGTGACAAATCTCGAAGTTTCTAGCTTTCCCTCATGAATTCAAAATCCACGTGTCAATATTCCGTCCAGTCTCATCCCGATCATCCCGATGTATATATTCCTCCTCCTCCCAACTTTCAACAGAAGGCATTGGCCATATTATTAAAAAAAAAAAAAAAAAAAAAAAAAAGGCTGTAGGCATTTCTGCTTCTCTCCCTCTCATTCTCTCCCTCTCAATTCAGAAAGATTTGTGAGGTAAGATCTTCTCTCTCTCATATCTCCCTTTTCTTCATGTTCTTTTTCACGTTCATTGTCTCGGGAACCAAACGGTGTTTATTGGCGAGCATATAACGGCAACCTTGCGAGTGAGGACTAGGACAATTTGAATTTATATTGCAATGGGCATCGTTCTACCATCCCAACTTCATTGGCAATCCTTCAGTAAATATATATATATTGCCGTCTTCGTCATTTCCGGCGTTCGATTTTCAATGAACCACAAGCATTTCTTTGGTCATACTGGCTTCAAGTATACTAATGTGTGTTAATAAGTCAGGTCCTAAATTGATGTAACCAAATTGGATATGATAAACTTGATGCGTATCAAAGGTCTTTCTATACCTGTCTGGACTCTGTGCAGGCGAACAGATGACCTTTTTGATGTAAAACACATGTGAATATGCTTTTTTTCTTACCATGGATTTTCTCTCTCTGAAGACTAGACCAAAAATATGCAAAACAGAAGAGAAGGTAGTGATAATATTTTTGAATCAAGGAATGCCTTTGGCGGCTTCGGAGATATTGGTGGCTTTGGTTCGCGTAGAACTATGATGCCAAACCTTTTCGGAGGCAGTGATCCATTTGATGATCCTTTTTTCACTCGCCCCTTTCATAGCATATTTGGTCCTACTTCTGCACCGAGAAATATGCAGAACATGCACAAACAAAAGGGAGTCATCATAAAAGAATTAGAATCTGATGATGAGGGAGGCAATAGTTTCTCTGAAGCTGAAGATAAAGATCAAAAGCATTCTAGATCAACCATGGAACCAACTGTTGAGCATCCAGATGATGATGTTGATGGTGACTTACTTTCTCTGTTCTATAAGTTTTGTGTCGTAGCTTATTTATTTTGCTTTACTAATCGTATACCTTACTGTTTGATGTCTAGCAGAGAGGAAGCGCAAGCAGGTGACTGACAGGAATGACCATAGCAAGGTAGAATCCTCAAAGCCTGGCAATTTTTCTCTTCATACTTGCAGAGTTACATATGGAGGTGTAGATGGAGCGTACTATACATCTACGAGAACCACACAAATTGGAGCTGATGGGGTATGTAACTTCCTCTCGTGATTTATAATGATTATTAATGAAGGTTCTCTTCTTTTTGACATTACTTTCGTGAATCAGGCTGTTCTGGAGGAAAGCAAAGAAGCTGATAAGACAACTGGTCAGGCAACACATAGGATTTCCAGAGGAATCCATGATAAGGTACATGTCAGAGTGATCTTAGAGTGTGCGCTTCTAGTAACTAATGTCATAAATGTTAGATACATTTCGTAAAGAGTTTGATATAACATTTTGTGCATGATGTGAACTTTAAGGGAAACCTCAAAATTTGCTGCAAGATTGCCTCTCTGATATTGTGGGTTTTGTTTGTAGGGCCACTCATTCACAAGGAGGCTTAATTCAGATGGTAAGATTGACACCATGCAGACTCTGCACAATCTTAATGAAGGTAGGACTGTGGTTCATGACTTTCTTGTAAATTAACTTTAGTACTGAGTTATAATGTTGACTGATTTGTTTGGTTTTTAATATTTCAGATGAGCTTTCAGGCTTTGAGGGAAAATGGAAAGTTAGATATGGTATGCACTGGAATGGAAGTAAGCTTCCTTTCTTTCGTTTGGCTGAATGTGTGTTTCGGCTGAGCATGTTAAAATGAAAATTCCTGACATTTGACTACGATATTTAGATTGAAAATTCTATTGTCAAACCTTGCCATTATAATAACCGATTGTAATTAAATTTCAATATGCTGTAGCTGTATCAATGTTAACAATTTAGCTAGTTGTATGAAAAGATGATTAAGGTTGCAGATGAAATGGACATATATACTGTGACATGAGGTCTCATCCAAAGATTATTTTCTCACAAAGCTTGTACCTTAATGTTTGACTTCCATTGATTTTTAGTCTGCTTGACTAACCTTTTGTAAATCACTATTATGATTCAGTAGTTTCTTTAAAAATTATACATTGTGTATGTCCCCTGACAAATAAGTGCATCCTTGGTGATGACGACGACGTAGGTTCTGGCAGTGGTGAACCTAGGGAAAGCCGTATGTGGAGAAATTGGTCGTGCCCATCGTTGGAGCATGGGAGAAGCACCGCAGGATATGTATCCCGTCATGAAACGAACTCCAGTGATAGAACGAAGAAGGTTGTCAGAATCAACATAGAGTGATGCTGCATGCAGTCTTGGTGGAATCTCATTAAGAGCGTGATTGATCTAGTGCTTTTGTTTCTATCATGTTCAATGATATCGTTTGGTGGTTTGCCTTGTACATATCAACATCTTGTATCATTTTGATACTCAGAAGGTATGGTTTGGTTGTAGTCCTATAAAATTTTCTGATTCACAAGTAATTAATTTTTATTCATCTTATAAGTAGTCAATTTTGGAGATACTGAATCATAAATTCACTCAAGGTTGGGTTTAGCAACCGTAAGGCATAACCCACCTCATTTTGATTCATCTGTAAACACAAATACTTAAAGATAGCCTAAAACTTGCTTCTTTTGATGTGGTTTCCCATCCCTCTTCATTAATCCGTTCGTTGCGTCAGGCCACCTCAACGTTGGGTTCAGTGTCAAAATTCCTAGCAAAACAGGCTTTGATTTTGAAGCTCCTCGTATTTTATGCGCTCTTAAATACATTACAACAAACACTAATTAACATTTTCTTTGATGGCCGAAAAAAAACTTATATAGTAACTTTATCTAATTAAAGCCATCAAATTTAAAAATTCCGTTCTTTAATCATAATGGTTCTATTTTAGACATCTTGATTTATTTTTCCTAGTTTCAATTATAATATCTTAGAAAAAATATTGTTAAATTTTGTCCCTCATATGCTCTTCTCAATATATAGTTATATTTTAATAATATCATAATGGTCATTAAATCACTTAGTGCTCGTTTGCATTAAATCACTTAGTGTTGATTTGAATTATCTTTTCGTAAATTTTTTTTTAAAATAACTATAGTTTATAAAATAGTTTATAAAAATAAAATTTGAATAAAATTAGTAGAGAAGTTTATTATAAATTTATTTAAATAAAAATAATAATAATAATTAAAAATCATGATTTGATTTATAAAAATATAAAATAGGTACTTAACCCTTACTAGAGTTGTGAGTAACTTCAATTAAAAAGAAAAAAGAATTACAACGAACTTTTTTGTTTGGAGATCAGTGTACGTGATTTATATACTACTATCTAACATCGTCACTTTATGTGAGAACCAAAAAATAACTTACACTTATAGATTATTATCCTCCCGAAGAAAGAAAACAAAGTGACTTTTAACCAAATAACCAGAAAATAAAGGATGACATTTGCTTCTCCACCGTTTTACCGGATGAAAACACGTAGGACACAGATAGCAGAGTCTTAGAGAATGACACATTGCTTATCTTCCATGTGCCTCTCTTTCCTCAGCTGTGTCTATAAGTCAGCAGCCCACCACAGCACCACCCTCACCCTGCATCCTCATCACGTACTCCACCTCATACAATCCCCAAAATGGCCAGCTCTGCCACCCCCGTCCTCCTCCTCCTCTCAGTCACCACTGTTTTCTGTTTCCATGAAATGGAGCTGCTTCAAATGGCTAAAACCCAAGTTTATCAAGCCAAGACATGGGCTGAGAGCAGCCTTGCTGGTTCGATGCTTTCGTCATTGTCGTCTGAAATGGGTGTGGGTGTGGGTGTGTCGCTTAGAGACTGTGCTAAACTGTATGAAGAGAGTGAAGGTAGGCTTACTCAGTTGGTGTCGAAGGAGAAGAGTAGTGGCGATTATGGTTGGGAAGATGCTGTTACGTGGGTAAGTGCTGTGATGAGTAACCATAGGACATGTCTGGAGGGGTTGGAGGAACAAGGGTACGTGGCAGCTCTGGGTTTCCATAAAAACTTGACTTTGTTACTTGGCGAAGCTCTTCACTTGTTTGCAAACAATAGGAGGCACAAAGTAAAAAGTAAGTACCCAGAGCTCCAGTAGCTAGCCAGCTTTCAATGCTGTGGTCTTTGCTTAGTTTCTGCTCTTCCTACGTTAATTGGAAGTTTACTTTTAACATGAACATAACATATCAACTCCTTTTAACAAAACATTCAATGATGTGTCCTATCAATTAATTCCTATTTGATCCGAGTTAGAGTTATTGGACTCGAGAGTTTCTTTAATGGGTATTGAATTTTCTACCACTCAAAACTCAATTTTTTTTGGTTGGCAAAAAATTAATTCTAGTCAATAGAGTTTTAACCTTTAGTTAGTTGTGACTCTTATGTTGGTATATTTAAAAATGAGTATATCAATTTTTTCCTTTTGTTAAAATTATATAGATTTTTCTATTTTAAAATTTTATATAAACTTCTAAAAGAGAAGTTTTCTAGAAAAAAAAGAATCGTTAATTATATAAAAAATTAAAATATTAATTTTGAAAGAATATATAATATTAATAAAATTATAAAATAATATGTAAACCTTTTCATTTATAAAAAACAAAAAAAGCCTCCAATCATAACCTAAAAGCTCATGCACTTTTACCATGATGCACTTATTAGCTCGTTATTTCTGGAGTTTCGAAGTTCGAAAAGCTGTACTTGATATAGTCACATGCCAAGTATCTGGTAATGCAATAATTTATAAATGAATAAATAACATTGTCTTTAAAGGTTTATTGATATATCAACCTACTCTTTAACATTTCTTAAATATAAATTTTAACCATTTGGATCCTCTCAATTTACATTTCTCTCAATTTGTGTCAATTTTGATTTCTAGCAGTTAGATCAACATTAATAATCCAAATCAATCATATATTCATTAATTTTATTTTTTTAGTGATCGATTTGATCTATTAAATATCAATTTAACAGCTAAAAATTAAAATTCACACAAATTGAGAGAAATAAAAATTGACAAGATCCAAATTCAAATTCAAATTTTCACATAAGAAAGAATTATTACAATAAATATTTAAAAACCAAATTGATATCGTTAAATTTTTGTATAGCACATTTTATAAGGTTACGAGTCTTGCTACTAGGTACGTAAAGGAGTGCTGAATACTCTTGAAAACAGTTCCCAGGGACATAATATTTATTGCATTCTTAATTTTCTGTTCAACCAACCAATCTGTATTTATCAATATTTATGAATATGAAAATAATATCTGGCAAAAAAAAAGTGAAAATACTAGATGTGTTGGTATAGCCAGAGTTCCAGAAAGATATAGCTAGTTCACATATAGTTGATATAAAAAGATAATACTAACAAAAAGAGGGGTGTCACTGACTTGCATTGCAGCTATTTTTGGTTTTCGAGGTGATTTAATTTGTTTTACTTTTACAGGTTTGATACACTGAATATTTGAGCTTTGCTCCTCGTTTATTTCTTACCATCTTATAGTTTTTGTCCAAAAAAGGAGGAATCTTATGTATGAGATTGCTGCGATTGAAATATTGTTTTCTTGTGCATGGATCAATATGATTGTGGGGAATATCTTTTAATTAGGAAATGGTAAATTGAAGATACTCCCAAATAAAGTAGCCGAGGCTTTTTCAAAACACCAAATCACCTCTATATCATTTCCAAACTTCGCTCAATGATTGCATATCTTGTTTGATATGAATTTACTACTTTTTCCCCCTTGTATGAATTTGCTTTTTTAAATGGCTTGAATTGACCTATAAATATTTATTTCAGTAAATGTAATGGATCAATGTCATTGTTATAATTGGCTACCATTCTTTTACCATTTTTTTGTGGGTCTCAAAAGGAGCACCAGTAGAGGGAAACATTCCCAAATCATACAGTGGGCTATTGGCATCATGGAACCCAGCAGAGTCGAAGGCACATTTCACAGTGGCACAGGATGGTTCAGGCTCCCACAAAACCATCAGAGACGCCATTGAAGCAGTGAGTTCCATGGGTAAGAATCGTCCTGAAAGAGTGATTATCCATGTCAAATCTGGAGTCTATAACGAGAAGTTGGAGATCGGATACAAGCTCAGGAATTTGATGCTGGTGGGAGATGGCATCGACAAAACTGTCGTCACCGGCTCCCGAAGCGTCCTTCGCGGTTCCTCCACTCTCAGCTCAGCCACATTTGGTAAACTAACAACACACCATAACTGTGAATATATTCCTCTTCAAACTTTAATTAGCTTCAATTCAGATTGAACTGCTCAATGCAGATGTATCAGGGGATGGGTTTTGGGGAAGGGACATGACGTTTGAGAACAGAGCAGGCCCACAGGATCACCAAGCAGTGGCACTAAAGGTAAGCTCAGACCTCTCTGTGTTCTACAGATGCAGCTTCGAAGGCTACCAAGACACTCTCTACGTCCACTCCAATCGCCAATTCTACAGGGATTCCGTCATTTCCGGCACCGTCGACTTCATATTCGGTGACGCCTCTGTCGTCTTCCAGAACTGCGATATCCTCCTCCGACAACCCATGTCCCACCAGTCCAACTTCATCACGGCGCAGGGACGGGACGACCCCAATCAGCCCACAGGGATTGTGGTGCAGAACTGTAGGGTTAGGCCGGCGTCGGGGTCTGGTAGCGGAGTGACGAACTATTTGGGAAGGCCATGGAAGAAGTATTCGAGGACTGTGTTCATGAAGAATGATCTGGATGGGTGCATTGACCCGACAGGGTGGAGCGAGTGGAGTGGTGGTTTCGCTCTGTCCACTCTGTACTATGCGGAGTACATGAACACTGGGGCGGGGGCTTCCACTCAGAATAGGGTGAAATGGCCTGGCTTTCATGTCCTCCATTCTCCTTCTGAGGTTAGGCCCTTCTCTGTCGATCAGTTTCTGCTCGGAGGTCGTTGGATTCCGGCCACCGGTGTGCCCTTCTTAGCCGGCATTTGATATTCACGGGGAAGTCTGTAACTTGAAGACAATGCCGGAAAATTTCACTCGCTAATTATTATTATTATTGATAATTACTTAAATCAGGTATTATTGTATTACATAATTTCACTCGTTATTATTTGCCTAGTTTAGTGTGTGATAGATAGATATCCCATAAGGTTGTCACTTGTGACTCTAGGACGATGTTAGTGTGCTATTTGGGTGTGTAAGGTAAGTAACTTCAATTATTAATTACTTCCGTCATGGTTGTATCCTCTCCTCTCCTGTATACGAATGATGAATATGACAATTATTCATAACTTATACTTAGGTTGGCTTATGACATTATTTGTCTAATTTATTATTTAGCATTTAATCAAACAGGAAATCAGTTGTCGAAGGTTTTGTTAGAAAAAATTATCATGACAATCCCAATCGATTTGATGGCATATTGGATACGTTTTAAGCTTTATTAGCTACCAACTTTCTCTCTTGTAAGTATAACAAAATAAAACTCTTATAATTTGTCAAAATATTTATCATTTTCAAGTTTCAATGGAGTATTAATTATTTTTTTATTTTATCTTTTATTAACATGAAGGAGTATTTGAATTTGAGAAAATATTTATAAAAAAAAAATTATCTTGAAACATCACAGATAAAAATAATGAGCAACTATTTTTAAAAAAAACCATTATTATATGATTTTATAAAATTGAAACCAATACTGATTAAAGTATGCCAGGTGCCAATATCACGCCAATACTGATTAAAGTTTTAAAGATGATTATATGTTTTTTTATCATCCTTCTTTTTGGCCAATTGGAGTCATCCTGTTGTAATTGAAACCCCATTTACGGCATCTTGTTGTAGTTGTGGGGTCCTAAAATTCTTCCTTTAGTGTGGAAGGTCACATGTTCATAACTATGGTGTCCGTGTGGAGGGTGTAGGTGTAAGGGAGTTGTATATAAATTGTCCCAATTAAAAAAAAAAATTCAATCATTTCAATTTAAATTTGTACAATATATTTATTATTTACCAATGTCGGTTTATCCCAAATACCTGCCTCTATATTTGCACCTTCATAACTGGATGCTTTGCAGTGACAAAACTGGTCCTAGGATTTCATCTGCACTTTAAAGGTTATCCTATAATGTCTGATATGCTAAAAACTTATTAAAAACAACATGGTAATTTGAACAATTGATAAAATACAGATTCCGGATGGAAAACCAGCAGACACAACTTCCAATGCAGCGTATAGATAAAAATTTCAATAATTTAGGGTGATGATATTTTATGTCGTATAATAAATGTTTTGTATTTTTCATTTATGTCAACTAATGTTTTTAAGTTGTACCATTAATAGATTGAATAGTGATGTACATTTTTATTATCATATTCCTATCTAATAATATGGTATATATATATATTAATACAACATGTATTGAAAAATTATTATCAATTTATTATAATATTGAACTAGATATGCACATTTATTTTGTAAATATACTTTAGTTTTAATTTGCAAAAAAAAAATTCTGTGCATAGCACGGGAGCTATACTAGTTATATATAAAAAAATAGGGCTCAAAATTGAAACTCTATCGCACCATCTCAGTACTGGCAGCAAAAAAGGAAAAATTGACGTAACTATTGATGTGTCCAACTTTCTCACCTAATCATTAAATTTACTAAATTTAATTTTTACTGTGATTTTAATACATTTTAAAGTGATTTTTCTTGAATATATGAACCTAATTAAATCCTTATTTTTTTAGCAATAATATATATATAAATTACTGAATTAATTCAGGTCAACTATCTAATTTATTGTGATTGGCTTTTCTATAGGTTTAATAATATTTAAAACCGAATACTATAACTAATATGTTAATTTTGCAAAAAAATTGTGTTTATATTTCTTTAATTTCAATTATTATTATATTATATTTATTGGAATGTAATCATTCTATAATAACTTGAAAAATGCGTGTAATAAAGTTATACCATGCTAAATTTTATAATTTTGTTATATCAACTTTATTTATATAATATAATATATTATATAATATATAATGAAATAAGATGTAATATCTAATTTGGAGATTAATGATATGGCCAAGAAAATTGGGTAATTAATGTATTTATTATCCTAACGCCATAATTATTGCATAATGTAATAGGAAATTGTTATTTGGATTGATTAAAAGTTTTGAATGCTAATTCATCTGATGATAAATAATTGTTCCTTTTGAAATTGAGAATTAATGAGCATAATTATTAAAATTATTCTTTCTTTTCAAATTAGAATGCATTTTGGTAATTCATTTGAGTTCAAGTATATTTTATCTGAAAAATTTACTAATCACATAATCAATGCATTTTGTTGGTAAAAAAAAGAAATGCATTTCAATTTTTTTCCTATTACATGCCCTGTCAAGTGCTTTTTTGTAGGTAATTTGAGGTGTTTTATCATTAAGTACAATAAATACATATTAATACATATTAAAAAATTGTTCCCCCAGTCACACGCACTAGCACTATATAAAGCTATAAACTAATTCTATTCTCCACCACTATCCAAACAGCCGCCTTCTTAAACCCAGTCTTACAATATCCCTTTCTTCACTTCATAATTCATCACTTTGTATTAGGAAAGGAAAGGAAGTAGGGTACCCACAACGAAGAAGATTGAATATGGTGATTGCAAGTTTAGGGATAGATGGCGGAGAAATCATCAGTCTGTTATAGTGACAGGCTCCCAATTGCATGTGGCGGGTATATTTCCTCCATTCTCCTCTTTCTCCCACCATGTTCCATTCTCTTTGCCTTCTCCATTGATTGTGACTGGCAATATTTTTGTTAATTGTATAAAGGAAAAATGTCAGGACGAAGCTTACAAAAGCATACCAAGGTATACGATAACTCTTCAATTTTAAATGATTCAAGAATTTGTTCTTTCTGGTCCTAAGCATTTAATTTAAAATCTAATTTATATAAACTTGCTATTGCTATGAATTTTTTTTTTCATCAACCCTAAGCTTTTGTTCATTATTGTGAAGCAAAGTGGGTCTCCAATTGTGGCAAAAAATGCAGTGGGTTTCAGTTTGTGAAGCTGTTGCGTGTGGAAGATATTAAGCAATATTTTTTCTGTCAGGAAAAAAACCGATGCAATATGTTTTTATATTATGGAAAAGATGTTGCATGAAATATGGCATGAGTCTTAACAAAATATGGAGCACGTGGCATTAAAATCAATGAATAACGTGATGACTCTGTAATGTAATCATATTACTTTATCTCAAATCAATAGATATTGTTATTATTTTAATATTTTGAGTCATTTTAAATATGATGAAAAAAGTTTTTATTCTTCTTATTGTATTAATAAAGCCTTTTAAGGGTAGAACAACAAAAGTCCCAAAATATTTTTCTCTCTAATGTTTGATTAGCTGACAGGACATTTAGGATACATATAAGATTTTAATTCTCATTTGGATTTAAAATTATTTGAATTTGATCTGCATAAAAATTAACAATATATATATGAATTTCTAATTAATCATTTGAATTGCTACATCTTTTCTATATGGCTATAAATAAAATACTGCAATTTATGCACATTTAAAATTAGTCATAAAAAATTTATAATAAATATAACTAATGGCTTTCAAAATTTTCTTTTTAAGATATTACTAAATCAATTAGAAACTTTGAATTCATATTAAATATAAATAAATGAAAAATAATAAAAAAATTCCACATTATTGATAAAATCAATGAGGTCAATTTAAAATTTGAATTTAAGCTTAATAATTAATAAAAAAAGTTGTCAACTATGTACATTCAAAATTCTGAATGGAAATAAATCAGTGTATGTGTAACTGAAAATTAAAAGAGCTCTCACTAATTTTGAGTCATCAATTTTGGAAGCAAATAATTGAATGTATATAATTTATTATGATAGTTAATTACTATTGAAAATGTCAATAATTTGTCCCTTAATCCTCTCTAATCATATAAGATTTCAATTTTGATTTTGATTCCAACTTACTCAAACTCATTTTGATTATCACACATTAACTCCCAATTAGTTATACATTTTAGTTATTATATAGTTAAATTTATTATTTATTTCAAATTTCAAATTGTGATAGATTTCGTAGTTATATTAAATTAATTAAAATAATAATCAAAATTTAGCAAACTCCATGGAATCAATATCTGGTGAACAAAAGCACTTTACAATTATAATAAATTTTATATAATTGTAATATATTGTTTTAAGAATTTTAATTTTTTCGTCACACCATTGTTAAATTTGTGTTAACAGGTTATAACATATTAAATAGATCAAAATCAATATTTTGTGATCAAAAGTGAATGATTGATTGTATATAATTTATTATGATAGTTAATTATTATTGAAAATGTCAACAATTTGTCCCTTAATCCTCTCTAATCATATAAGATTTCAATTTTAATTTTGATTCCAACTTATTCAAACTCATTTTGATTATCACACATTAACTCCCAATTAATTATACATTTTAGTTATTGTATAGTTAAATTTATTATTTATTTCAACTTTCAAATTGTGATAGATTTTTGCAGTCATATTAAATTAATTAAAATAATAATCAATTTTTAGCAAACGCTATGGAATCAATATTTGGTGATCAAAAGCACTTTACAATTATAATAAATTTAATATAATTGTAATATATTGTCTTACGAATTTTAATTTTTTTGTCACAACATTGTTAAATTTCTATTAAAATGTTATAACTTATTAAATAGATCAAAATCAATATTTGGTGATCAAAAGCAATTTACAATTGCAATAAATTTGTTATAATTGTATATATTGTCTTAAGAATTTTAATTTTTTCATCACACCTTGGGTAAATTTGTGTTAAAAGGTTATACCATGTTAAATTGTAATTTTCCTGATCATCAACGTGCATAATATAATTTAATATTTTGTGATTTTGTCAAATTATTTAAAAAAAATTATATAATTTTAATCAATCTTAATATTAAGGATATATAAATAATTTTGGTGATTAACTAATTTAATTGTATTGCATTAGGAGATGTTAAAATATGTTAAAAGGATTTATTGTTATTTTGGGTTTAAAATCAAATTTGTATTCTGGAAAAAAAGAAGGCCAAATTTGTATTAAATATCGCTCAATCAGCGTTTATATATTTATCTTAGTTTCCATAACAGACCAAAATTGTCAAGTCAAAAAATGATTAGGGTGATTCACTAATTTAATTATATTAAATTATAAGATATTAAAATGTGTTAAAATGATTTGATGTTATTTGGATTTAAATTCATATTTGTATTCTGAAAAAAAAAGGATCATATTTGTATTAATTCTCTCTCAATTAGTGTTTATGTGATTATCTTATTTTTTATAATGGACCAAAGTTGTTAACATATATGGTATGAATAAAAATTAAATTACATTATACATTTATTAGTAACTTTCAAATTCAGATGCTATTTGACTTTTTAAGAATACACAATATCATAATAATGGCTCATCTAAAAATATACAATATCATAATTAAATTTAATTTCAAAGTCATATTTGTTTAAAGTCACCACCATCGATGTTGTGTACTAGGTGGAATTGCCAATTGTAATAAAGTTGCTAATCAATTTGTATTAATTTTCCTTTCTAATAGATTTTATAATCTCAATAAAGTTAGTAATCACATATCTAATTCATTAATTTTTTCTTAAAAGAGAAAATCATAATAATGGGTTGTCTAATGCGATAATTCTTTTATTGATATTGGGGGAGTCTTCTTTGTATAATTTTTTTATTTGTATTTACAATTAGACATTTATTACTAGCATTTAATAAAATTTGAAATTTAGACCTATTATAAGTCACGCAACCATCAACATTATGTAATATATGGATTTGCTAATTTCAAAAAAGTTGTTAATAATTTTGTATTAATTTGATAATTAATTATATTGATTAATTGATAGATGAATTCTTGCCTATAAATACACTATTATTGTTGTCGTCCATTGCATCACTTTCTCTAGACTTCCATCTCATATTCTGACTAATATTATTTGGTTCCTTCTTGATATAGAAGAAGGTTATTGACTTCTTATATGATGCTATGAGGGCATCAATCTTTTGAGACATGATTGGTGAATATAAGTTAGGATAATTTATATATAGTTGATGCTTGGTCAACAACATTTACTCAATCCTTTGAGAGCTTTAATAGCTCTTCCCAGACTAAACTTAGCGAATAGGTAACAACTGGGTGAAGTCTTCACAATGGTCTCTGGGAGCTTAATAGCCCCTCAAAGGTATTGTTACAAACTCCAACTATCCTAGGATAGTCTCAGACCCAGGTATAGGGCCCATTATATGTGTGAGGTTGAAGTGCTCAGTGTGTGGAGGGAGCATACGAACCTCATGACCCAAGCATTACCCAAATTCCCCACCTGCAGATAAAACAGCACACAAAACAATACACAAATAGATAACAGTCATCTATCCTAGGGTTTATTCCGCATGTTATCCATCCTAACACATGTTATTCAACTCAACAAATACATTTACAAGCATGTAAATAGGCAAAATTACCAAGCATGTTATCTAACTTAATCATGTGAGGCAAACAAAATTAAAAGGGCAACCAAACAAAACAAAACCATAAAAATTTGCATAGTTAACCCATACAGGCTTGACTCTCAAAACCTCCCCAGTGGAGTTGCCAAACTGTCACACCCGGAGATGCGATGTGGATGGCGCGAGAAACGAGAAAAAGAGAGAAACCGGCCCGAACGACGGGAGGCCGACTCCCCAGTGGAGTCGCCAAACTGTTACACTCGGAGATGCGACGCGAATGGCGCGGGAAACGAGAAAAAGAGAGAAACCGGCCCGCACGGCGGGAGGTCGGCTTCGAAGGGAGTCGCCACCAAAATTTTGAGGGAAATTTTGGAAAACCGAGACAAAACAAAAAAATGGACAAGGATGGTCTGCGAATCAGAGTTGGGTTCGGGAGTACGATTGTGAGTGGGGAAGGTGTTAGGCACCCCCACAACACCCGTTCCTAAGAACGGTTACCTTAGGTTGATCATGCAATTTTTATTGCTTTTGAAAATTAATTTGATTACCCTTTTACCATTCACATGTGAAAATAAATATAAAAATAAGAGAAAAATAAAAATAAAGAGTCAAATGAAAATATGAAAAGTTGGGAAAAATAAAACAAGAGAAAAATATTATTTATTTACAAAAGCGGACCTAAAAAATAAATTGGTAAGTATTTATTAAATTAAGAGAAAAAAACACAAAAAAAAATCAGAAAATATTTATTTATTTACAAAAGTGGACTTAAAAAATAAATTGGTAAGTATTTATTAAATTAAGAGAAAAAACACCAAAAAAATCAGAAAATATTTATTTATTTACAAAAGTGGACTTGACCCCGAATGAAAATCTGAGGCCTACGTACCCTGCGATAGGGATCAAAGTCGATGTAGTTCGAACTATAAATGCGTGTTACTGGGTTAGTATTTTTTTATTATATATATTCTTTGAAAAGAGAGGTTTATAGAAAATAATTTATCCTTCCACAAAGAAAACAATTTTTAGAATTGGTTGGTGTGTTTTAATTTGTAAAAGACAAGTTAATTCCCATTATTTGCTCTTTTCATCTATTTATTTTTTTATTTAATCAATTTATAAAAGAGAAGATATATTTTTCCTCGATTTAAAAAATATGGTTAAAATTATGTGTGATTTTGAACATTTTTATTTTGATTTGAACAGAAAATATTCGAAAACAATTTTATTGTTATAAAACCAATTGATATAATGTGACGACTTTATCACTCACAATACACCTATTGATACCTAAATGTCCACGGTGGTGTCACTCGAGACAAAAAGGTATAAAAGACCGAAAGAAGACAATTTGTTAATTTCAATTTTTTGTACAAATTATTTTTTTCTTTTATTATAAAAATCATTTTAACACCTATTTATTTATTAAAAAAATGAAATTAAAAAAATGTGATCATTATGTGTTGAAAAATAATAATCAGCCTATGTGGTGACTTTATCACTCATAAGTTACTGATTTACGTTTACATGCTCACAGTGTTACCACTCATGGCGGAAGGCAAAAAAGACTTAAAAGATAAAATTGAAAAAATGAAATCATTTCATATATAAAAATAAATATGATTATGCTTATTTTATAAAAAGAAAGGTGATAAAAGCAATTTAAGAATATGACTTTATATATATATATTCATATATTATTTATTTTTATTTGTTTTATATTTTATTATTATTTATTTATTATTATTATTATTATTTTTTTAGAAAAAGAATCAATCAGGATCTGTGGTGACTTTATCATTCACAGCTCGCTAATTAACACCTAAATGCCCACGGTGTTACCACTCGAAACATAAAGGCAAGAATATAAATTTGAAAAATAAAGGACTCTCATCAAATCATTTATTTTTACTTTTAATAAAAATAAAAAAATAAAAAAAATATTGGTACTCATAAATATATAAAAAAATAAAAAATGAAATAAAATAAAATAATAAGATTTAGTCAACGTTTATATCATGGCAACTCCTCACTCACGATATAATTGACTGACACTCTATATGCACATAGAGAATTAGTCCCTCGTGGCAAACTCTAGAAGCAAGAAGAAGAAAAATTCATGATCAAATAAAAAACAAAATCAGAAATAAAAACAAAAATCAAATCCAATTAATCAATGTGTGTGTGTGCGCGCATGCTTAAATAATAATTTATTTCAACATAAAATTACAGGAAATAAAGAGTAGAAAATTAAACTGTTTTCTCTTTTTGATTGCTCGTTACTTTGATGAAGGTGATTCATTTTTCCCGCTTAACTTCATGCTCCCATGATGATCAGACGGTGATCTCAGTGCCTTTCAGTACCTTGCAGCTCAACCTTTCTTCCAAATCTCTTTCCCTTTTCCTCGGTTTCGCTCTTCCTGAGTTCTAGCTCACCCATCCATATGGCTCACATGTACAGGAATGCCAATGAAAGAGCAAAGAAAGCATTAGTTGTTGTGATGATAATTCCCTTGAGAGCCAACTTAATTTAACAACTTCTTAATGCATTAAAAAAAAAAACCAGACAAAGAACTTCCCTAATCATTAAGTCTTGCTAAAGTTTAGTAAACAAGTTTGATTAATATTGACCTCCCATATTCTTGCACAATCACACGCAAAACATGAATGATTTAATAATATATCGAATGATGTTCAAATTGGAAATCGAACCCCACCAAAGACTGGAGCATAAGGCAGCAAGATCTTGTATGGGAAAGGAATTGAGTGGTTGTGAGAATGAAGATTAACCTAGTAGAAAACTTCCTAAGATTCCCATTAAGACATTAAGCCTACAAAATGCTCCCACAGCCCAATAATTCCCATCATGACCATCAAATAGGGACTCATATGATCAAGTTTGTTTAAGATGCTCGTCTATTTTTACAATCAAATCAAACATAAAAGAAATGTTCATATTCCTAGACAGGAGTCACAAGAAAATAGCACATCCAGAGACACTTGGATGCACCATCATAATATCAGATTTTGTAATGGAAGTGACAACAAGCTAGATAAACAACAAAGATTGAAATCACTGTTCCATGGTTGCATTAGAAGATTTTAACTTTGAATAGAGAGTAGGAATTTATAAATAAAACCAAATCTACGGGATTGGGGGTCCACACCTCAATGAAATCCAGCCTTAAAAAGAGACAGGAGCTCATCATCCAAACTCCATTTTAACAGCAATCAATGTACACCAATGTAAGGTAGCCACAAGCTAAGGATTCCACAAAATCCCACAAAATCTTTGGGAGATGTTTTCACACAAAACAAACTAATCCTCTATTGAGCATTTTTCAAACACTTGACAGACGCACTCAAAAGCAAGTATTGAACATTGTAATTTTCCTATTCTAAATGCTAGATACTAACCAAAAACTCAATCAACACAACATCATATTTTGGTACACGCATAGCACATAAGACTAAAGGTTATCCAACTTCCCTCCCAAATCACATTTCCCAACTAAAGCACCCAACTTTAAGCAGTAATTTTGAGAAAATAGAACACTTAGAAGAATCAATTTTCCAACCTTGATAGAAGAGACCCAAACGATGCCGGTCACATTCCTGAACCAGTTTGGTCTCCCCTCAGCTCCACCGCGGCTCCCTCTGTTTGGTCACCTCTCAGTTTCCGCAGCTCCACGGTGGCTCTCTCTCCTCCACCCTCTGTCCCTTTCCATTTCGCGGCCTCCCTTTTTTTTTCGCCCTAGCTCCCTCTTCCTTCTCTTTTCCTCGGACCCCCCTCTTCCTTTCTCTTCTCTCGGTTTCACCCTCCACCGGACCCAAGCTCGCGGCTCCTTCGGTTTCAGATCTCACCTCCAGCTCTCCTTTGCGGCCAACTCAGAGCCTTACCGTGGCTCACTCTCCTCGTGTCTCCCTCTTCCCTTTCTTTTCTCGCACTGCCTCCTTATGCTTTTCTCTCTCTCTCTTCGTGGCTCCTCTCTCTCGGTCTCGCGTCCGCGGCTCTCTCCTCTGTTTTCCTTTTTTTTCTCCGGCCAGCCTCCCACCAGCTCCCTCTCAGCTCTCCTCTTTGCTTCTCGGTCTTCTCTACTTCGAGTTTCCTCTCCCCGCAGCTTCTCTGCCTCCAAATCCTCACGGCCCTCCTCCTCTCAGCTCGCAGTCAACTCCCTCCCTCTTTCTCTCTGCCTTTTCTCTCTCCCGCAGCACCTCCCTCTCTCTCTCTCTCAACCGCGGCCTCCTCTCCGTTTTCCTCCTAGCTCCCTCTTCCTCTTTTTTTCTCCGGCCTCCCTCTGCCCGTGCTCCCCTTTTTTCTTTTGCTGTTGGCCTTCCTTTTCCTGCCCCCACCCCTGTGTCTCTTCTTTTCTTTTTTCCCTTGCTGCCCTAGCTCCCCCATCCTTTGTGCCTCACGCCTGAGCCCTCTATTAGGGCTCAGGGTGAGATCGGACCTGAGCCCATTTGGGGCTCAGGTCCACTGGTTTCAGCCCAAGTTAAAACCATTCTTTTTTATTTATTTATTTATTTTCTTCTTTTTTTTAATTTATTTATTTTATTTATTTTTTGTTTCTGTTTTTTTAATCTTTTTTTGTTGTTTTTTTCTTTTTGTTGGTATTTTCTATTATTTATTTATTTATTTATTTATTTATTTATTGTTATTTTTTTAATATTATTTTTATTTTTATTATTATATTTATATATATTTTAAAATTACCCGAACAAAATACGGTGTTCACATATTTGTTCTTCAAATTGATTGTTATATTGTTTGCGATTGTTATTTTAATAATACTAATTTTGTACATTATTGTACATTTAACATGAAGGTCATCGCATATTGATTCATTGTTGGAATAGTTATTTTCTCATATTCGGAAAAAACAACCTCTTAATATTTAGTATTATTAATTAATTTAAATGTGAATATATTAAAGAATTATGATCCTAATTGATCTCCCAAATTAAGAGTGAATGCATTTAAATAAAGATCTCCCCCCCCCTAGATGGGATTGAGATATATGCATTCATGCATTAGCCCATATCTATGCCTCATTTATACATTTTTTAATATTTTCATTAAGTTCGTGAATGTAGCAATCGACACTTTTAACTTATGTTTCATGAAAAAATGGATAAAACTGCCATGATTCCATATATAAAATGAATGAATAGTAACTAGTACTATATCCTCCTGAGTTTCTCTAGATATTTCATGTAGAATTTGCCAAAACAAAATGAAACTATGAAAGGTTCCAAGAATCACATTATGAGGTGACAATAATTTTTGTTTAGCCAATTACCACGAAAACTTCTCCAAGAATCACATTATGACATGACAATAATTTTTGTTTAGTCAATTCATGCATATTTCAAACTGTAATGTAATATATACAAGAAGTTTCTATAACAATTGTATGATAGAAATGGCTAATATAGGGCATTTTGCTCTGGTATTAAATATGAGATCCTTTTTAGAGTATGAGATAATATTTATCATGTATTTCAAAAAAAATATCCCAATTTAATTCATTTTAAAGAGAGAAAAATAGATTAAATGAATATAATTTTGAAAAAATTTTGTGATGTTTTTAAAAAATAAGGTAGTTAAGTATGTTAATTTCCATCTTTAATCTGCGTAATTCATTAAATAATATTTTATATTAAGAATAAGAGAAAATACACTATAATAAACATATATTGGATATTTTCAATTTCTAGTGTGATGAAATAAAAAAGGCATTGATCGTGTTGAGTAAATATATCTTGGTTTTCATTTTACTTTATTTTTGTTAAATTTTAAATTTAACCCATCATTAATACTTTATCTTCATATTTAATTATAAATAATTGAGTTAATCACTAATTTAAATTTAAGTCATTATTAACAATCTCAAAATAATTTTTAAATTTAATACTATATATTCATATTGATTTAATATGCATTAAAAAAAAATTCCATGCATCGCATGGGTGCCATTCTAGTTTAAATATAAGATGTCTATTTTTTGTCAAAGAAAAAAAAAGATAGAATGTCTATTCTATCTGAACAAATATATAGTGCAACGTAGCCTAGGGGAGTAAAAAGAGAAAAAAAGAAAAAGGCCAATTTAAGGAAATCCTTATAATAATTTGATGCATCAATACTTTCTTATCCGCTCAGTTAATCACACAAACTTGATTTCTTAATGAGTTCACCTGTGAAGAAAAAAACCAATACAAAAGAATTTGTTTCTCTTCTTACTATCATTTAGTATGTTTGCTACACACACACACACACACACACGCATATATATATATGTGTGTGTGTGTGTGTGTGTGTGTGTGTGTGTGTGTGTGAAGACAAGCCCATTTTAACCATTGTGATCACTTTGCCTCAACCTCAAGTGAGCCTCTTTTACATTATCTCTGCAAGACTATTGCATTTTCATAATACTCATACCCTTGATATAACTAAAGCCTTTGTTTTAATTGTGGCAAGTGATTTCCTTCTTATTTTGCTAGGCCATATGATATTTGTCAAACAATAGAGAAACACTAATATTTTTTAGCATACATTTGTTATATATGAAAAAGGCAAATGATTAATATATAACACCAATCTCATAGATTGAATAATAATTCCGAAAAAAAAAATGAAGTCAACAAATGATTACCAATTTGCTGTCAAACTCTAAAAAAAACTCAAACTTAATTTCTAATCATGAAGCTATTTCATTAATTGTTGGAATAAATGGAACATCCACAGCTGTTTATTGTTATCTTTTTCAAGTCCCATGTTTGTTGCTGCTAAAGCTATTGTTGTTGCTTTTGAAAATGAATCTAGAGCTACTGAAACTATTGTGTTGCTAAGAATGTGTACATGGCATGATTGTTAGGATAAAATTATTGCTCTCCTCCAAATGGAGCTAAGTTCTTCACAAGTCCGCCATTCATCATAATTTGCCCCGTTAATAGTTTCAAATGTTGAATTTCCTCCTTCAACTCATCACTTAAAGCTACAGGAGAACAATTATAATGAATTAATTTATAATAAGAGTAAAGATTGATTCACCAGCATTAAGTATGCATATTAGTCCATCTACTTGAGCAAAGATCAAGATGAACTCTCTGTGACTTAATCCTGGAACAGTTTATAGTAGTTAGTCAACTTTTAAAACTTTAGGTATTCGATGATCTAATCGAAACTTTGGAAAATCATGTGCACTTATAGCCGGCCCTTAAGCCAATTTCTTTTGTTTTTGTAATAATTATCATCAATTAGACTCCTTCAGCCTTAACAAACCTTTCCTTGTTCTCTACCGGCATCAATAAACAGCAAAACAATTAGATTCTACACCATCTCTGCCTCATCCAAACTCTTGATCCTTAGACTTATACATGGCTACAACTTAAAGCACCACATCTACTCCATTTATCTGTCCTAACATTTTCTAATTCACCATCCTGTTCTGCAACAAAATTGGATATTAACAATGTATAGGTTTTTATATATTGTTAATATGCTACGAGAAATGATTAAAATTCCCAACTTAAAAGAGGGTTACATTGAAGTCTAAGTACAAGACCACCACCACCACAACAACAATAACAATAACATTAACCTTATCCCACTATGTGGGGTCGACTACATGAATCATATGATACCAATATGCTCTATCAAATACCATCTCATCAGATAAATCATTTCTCAAAAGATCATTCTTTATAACTTCTCTTAGTGTCCTTTTTGGTCTTCCTCTACACCTTTCAATAGGGCTTCAAACCATTTGGTCAACTCTCCTCACTGGCTCCCCTTGCCTTCTTCTTTGTACATGCCCAAACCACCTTAAATGATTTTTTACCATTTTCTCCTTGATAGGTGCTATTCCAACTTTTCTTCATATACCGTCATTTCGAAGCTTATCCAATTTTGTATGACCACACATCCATCTCAACATTCTCATCTCTACTACTCCAATCTTATACTCTTGTTGTCCTTTCAAAGCCCAATATTCACTACCATATAGTATCGCTGGTCTCATAGCTGTACGATAAAATTTTCCTTTAAGTTTGATAGATATCTTGCAGTCACAAATAACTCCTCATGCTTTCTTCCATTTTAACTACTCAGCTTGTGTCCTATGCATAACATCCCCATCAATTTCACTATCACCATGTAAAATCGACCCCAAATATCTAAATAGAAAAGTTGATCAAGAAAGTTAAATCTCAATAGAAAAGAATGCCAAGAAATGACTACATGCAAGAAAAACAAAGATTAAAAATTATACCTCAAATCGGTATACCTAGTTCTCTATTCCCTAAAATCATAGACAAAGATATAATTCAAAATAGGCTCATATGCTCAATTCAGAGTGTATTGAAAATGGGGAAAAACATTGATTAGCTCAAGAAATACTCCTTTTCCAAATAATTTCAGAACTTAGGAATAATGCTTTCATTACTCATCTACAATTGATTTTACATCACTAAAAACAAATAAAAAGCCACAAGCTTTGCTCAGATATGCACAAATGGAAAAGCTAAACATGCTACACATAACACTACAATTTATAGTTCTATGAAATAGTTTCACCAATCAGTATTCTCTGCCCCAAGAGTATGTGTATGTATCTAGTGTATATAGTATTTTCCATGCAAAAAAAAGGAAAAAGCAAATATGAATGCCATTTTTGAATAACTCTAAGGACTATAAAAACCTGGTTCCCTTCTCCTAGAGCCATGTGAATCAAATTTTGACCCAGTGACTTCCTATTTCTCACTTGAAAGATCCATAAGCCTTCCTATCTAGAGTTTGCAATACAAAATCAATTTGGCTGCAAATCAAATCCTAAAAGTTCTGACTACCACATGAAAGGTGTTCCAAGTCATAAAAAAAATTCCTTACAGTCCATAAACAATTTATTCAATTCAGAACAGATGCCTCAAATAATCAATAACATAATTCACATGTCCTAAGTCTCTTACATTACAAGTCAAAAGGTATTAAGAGCAGTTAAACTTATCATACCTCTGACTGTTATGTGCCGTTCGAACTCATGCCCACTAAAAATGGAGAAGAGATCTACAAAGACTAGTAGAATTCATCACACAAAGCCGTTTAAGATTATGAGCAAAAAATTGAATAGCTACAAGAAAAGCTCCAAATCATCACAAAAGATCAATACTGAGATTCAACCCAAAGGTACCTATAGTCTTCTTATAGGACGGCACGGCAAGAGCCAGAGCCTGTTTTTAGAGCCGACGAGAAAGTTGGTGGCTATGGTAGTTTAGAACCCAATACGTCATTGGTGGAGAATTGAGGAGCCTTGAACTAGGGGCCTCCTTCAGTGAAGACTAAGACATAGCTTCAAGCTTGGTGCTGCCTAAGATGAAGACACAGATGGAGAGTGACTGAGTGAGGCGATAATGTTTAAAAGAAAATGATGAAGAGAGTAAAGGGGGAGGGAAATCAAATAACAAGAAATGGCTTTATCGTATTTAGTCGTTTTTAGTGCTACCATCACTGAACTACCTAGCCTCGTCATCTTTTGGATCCGCCATCGCTGAACTACCTTTGTTGCCTGTCTAATAACACTGAAGGAGAGAGATCTTCAACTTCTTCCAGAAATATAGCTGCCCGATGCCCACTTATCTTTTTATAAAATCCAGGAGTGAAATCTTCAATCAAAATATAGGAAGATTAAATTGAAGGGGTTCATGACAGAAACAAAGTAAAGAAGCGAATGCCGTTGGTGAAGAAGATAAAAAATTTTGTCCAAACTCATGCAATTTCTCCTCTTTCAAGCACCAAGAAAAATCAGCACATATTATGAGATAAGAGATCTTACAAGGCCATGGCATTCGTTGGCTTGGAATGAAAGCTTTTGGTGGTTCATAACTTGAGTATACAATTGTGATAGAGAATTTGCCACACTGCAGAAGGACGCATACATGTTCGATCCACCTCGTCGCTGCTTGAAGCTATGGACTTTTTCTTCTTGGCCATTGCCGACGATGCACAAGAGGCTTTGTCTAGAAATTGATGAACCGAACTACGGCGGTGTGAACAGGAATCCCGTCATCAATGGCTTCTAAGGATACAAGGAGAAATGTTTTAAAATATATATTTTAAACAGATACAAGGAGACATAGACAAAGATAGATGATAGATACAGAGAGATATAGATGATAGATGATAAGGTGAAACAAATCCGAAAGTGCGTACATAAAATTAGACCCCAAGGAAAGAAAAAAAAGAAGAAAGAACCCAGATTAGCTTCCCTTCGCATTAAGGAGTAACCCAAACACGTTTTTGCTCCGAATACAAGGGTCTATCGCTCCCGAACTACCCACAAGTTTTTTTCCCTTGCAGATGATTTTGGCTCCCGATTATTCATTGTTCTCTGTTCAATCTTGACGCCATTTTTCCCCCTTTTGATTGCTTTTCTCTCTTTGTCTTCAATTTTCTTCACCGGTGGCATTCGATGTCCACACCAATGGCCCTCGTCGTTCTTCTTCATCAACGGTGTTCGTTCCTTTGTTTCCCTCATGATGGAGAAATCAATAGAGGGAGAGAGAAAAAGGGAAAGAAAGGAGTGAGGCAGGGGGAGAGGAAGAAACACAGAGATGATGACTCTGGAAAATTTTAAAAACTGCAAATGGGAGAATTCTAAAAGTTGCAAAGAATGATGCACCAGACCCAAGCCACACAAGACAATAATGGCGCTGCCTGAGAAAGCAATTTTCAACGTTTTATTTTATTATAAAGTCACATAACCTAAAAAAAAAAATGATGATGCAACTGTTGCATGCGTGGGGAAGACACCAAAGGAAATTATATAGGAGATTCACCCAGGAGACGGAGATGAATAGCATAAGGAACCGAAGATGGCAATCAACACTGTTGACAACAGTGTTAGCAATAGTTGAAAACAGTGCCAAGAACAGTATTTTAGCCTGAAACTTTTATCTTTTTTAATTGATGATTTTTTTCCAAAGTGGCATCGTAACTTTTGCTTGTCATCTTCTGCTTTGCATCTACCTCTCTCGTATTCCCCATCGAAAGCTGGCTTCAACTTCAAGGATGGCTTCTTAGCTCTCTACGCCTCCCAAACCAATAGTTGCTACCAGTTTTAAGGATTCTGGGCCATTGTTTGATGGGTTCGATTATTCATAAGGAGAAGCGGTTGTTTGATGTCGCGAGTGACGGATATAGGTGTTTGTGAACGATTATATTTTGGAGAGTACATTTATCTTAAAATGATATAAGTATCTCAAAGCCATCTCATATATTGTCTTTGATGTGAAAAAGTCTTATTAATATTTAATGGTTATCATTAACAGATGGAGGTTTCATCATAAAAATTAAAAGGTTGGGGAAGTCTTTAATTATATTTTAAAGATACTGGCAAAAAAAAAATTATGTTTTAAAGAAGAAGGATGTTTATATATACAATATCTAAACTTGAGAAAGTTATGTGCATTTAAGCCTTTTTTTTTATCACTAGCAATTTAAGTAATTGAGTATTATCTTAGCATCTTGGCACAGTTAATAAATGAATTGTAAATACTGAGGCAAGGTTGGAGGCAAGAACTTTGCCTCAGTATCACATTAAAGAACTCTGATAAGGTTAAATGTTGAAGCATCTATTATTCTCATGAGAAATATTAATAAGTCATTGAGTCTTTGTAATAACATTCATTTCATTGTTACACAAACTAACAAGTATTTACTTAAACTAAAGTCATGTCTAGATTAAATGTATGAATGGTTGAAAGTTTGTATACCAAGAATATTTATGATTCCATTATATTTAAGACTACTATTTATTATAAATAGACACAATTTCTTTTAATGTTAGCTTTTACTATGATCATAAATAAGAGTCCAAGGTAGCGTATATGTAATGTGGATTTGTACTTATTAAGACTTGTATAAACATGAACAATTCTATATTATTGTATCCTGTATACAATTTAGAATTGGATTGAAGATATTAATTTTAGATCAAGATGACAACTCAAGTGACATAATTTTAAATATAGTGTATAAAGTAGTGTTTAATAATTTCAATTGATAATTTTGCATTATTCTTTTCTTTATGATCATTTATTATTAATGCATTAAACATTTTGAAATGTTATTTTGATCCCCATTTACATGTACTCCCTCCATTCCTTAATATAAGGGATAAATGTGAGAATTTCTATATTTCAAAATATAAGAAATTTAGAGATTTGTCTAGTATATTTAATGGTATTTTTTAAAAAATACTCATAATTAAAATGACATTTTTCTAATACAATGTATTTATATTAATTATATAATGTAAAAATTATTAATATTAAATGAGACTGATTTTGAAAACTATTTTATATTCTAGATAAATTTATTATTCTTATTAATTTATGTGAGGTTGTTTTTTATCTCCCTTATATGGGTAAAGTTGTGCGTTCAAATTTTGTTTCCAGGAGAAAAGCAAAAATGTGCACATAGCGCGCCAGATAGGGGTCGAACCTACGACCTTCTGCTTAGGAAACAGACGCTCTATCCACTGAGCTACAGGCGCTTCTGATGAGTGAAGTTGTGGTGTTTACTTACATAAATAATTTTATCATCCCTCACGACCGAATTACTTGGGGTAATTACCAATTCATATAACTGCAAATAAGTTCTTTCCTTGCCTGAGGTTCGTCTACCTCTGTGCTCCTCTGCAACCCTAAGCCTTCACGGTTGAAGTCGTTGTGAATAAATCTTGGGACTTATGGCTGGTGTCTCTGATGTTGCTGAGAATACCCTCTCCTGTGCTAACTGTGGGAAGCCTGCTCATCTTCAGTACGTGTGTTCTTTTTGTAGCTGCTGAGCTCATTCATTTTCTGACCCTGCTCTTTCTGCCTTTTACTTCTTCTTCATATTTTATATGGATTGTAAGAAGAGTTCCTCCTATTAGATAGTGTAGAGCATGTCAAAACAATATTTTTTTGGCGATAAACAAGTTTGAGATGCGATCGAATTGCTTTAGGAAGCTCTCAGCAATATGATTTTAATGTTGCACATGGTAGCTGGTTTTTTGGGACCTAGAATTGAATTTGACATGGACTTCTTGTACCCAATTCGTAATATCAAGTTGAAAGCATGTTCAGCTATCTCTAAGTCAACACCTTACGTTGCTATGCTATGTTGCCTTGGTAGCTTGGGTAGTGGAAGATGAAACTTGTGGATTGTTTTTAATGCTTATGCAATTGATTTTTTTCATCGTTAACATTGATTGCGATGTTTGGAGCTCTTCCTGTTCTACTTGGGTGTTGGCCCTCTGCTTTTTTTTTAAGGAACTCTTCTCTCTATAATAAGCTTTGTCTATGAAAAATAATAGTCTTATGCATATTTTGGATCCGTTTCATTTTCCTTTATGCAATGGCTTTTGAAGGTCGGTGAGCTAATAGCTGATTTCTGGATTACTGTATATACTTATTTCATTTTCTTGGTTTCTACTTCTTTGGAAAAAGGCAGAAGCAAATTTCCATAAACCTTAGATGTTTAAATAATCATGTTTAATCAACCCTCTCTTTTTCTCTATTCAGCTGTCCAAAATGCATGGAATTGAAGCTTCCTCGTGCAGGTGCTGCTTTCTGGTTTGTAATTGTTTACTGCTTCATCAGCTTTTGCAAGTCTTTTAGTTGCCGTAGAAGTTGAGTGAATAGTAGAAAGTGAAGCAACCACTTAAAGTTTTTATATTGACAGTTCTTTTGCAGAAATGTTGATATAAGTTGTGAGAATTTTTTTCCCCCAATTAGCTGATACATCTACATAAGTCCTGTTCTACATCTAAAATTTAAAGAGTTGATGGGTCGCTGTGGTTGTTATAGAATGTTGATAGTCTTTTTAATATGTTAATGTAGACTGTAGAGGTTTTCACCTATTGCGGGGTCCTCAATTTGAACAGTTAAAATTGGTTATTGCAGCCTAGTTGCACTGTAGTGTTGGTGCTGGCTTTGAATAGTAATATTGTTTTAAGTCATTTTAACTTTTAATTGGAAGAAAATATAAGTTCTGATGGATCTTATCCACAGAATATTGTATTAGTAATTAAAGGCTTGCAGTTTGCTGGGCAAACTGTAGATGGTGGGGATGGCCATTGTTACAAATGAGACAATAGCTGCTTACTATGTGCTTAAGAGAGTTCATGCGCAACTAAGTTTTGTAATTCTACTTATACTTCTCAATCTTAATATCCTTTGTTTTGGAGCCAATTTTAAAATCTCTTGACAGCACTCAGGATTGTTTCAAGGCTTCATGGAGCTTGCACAAATCAGTGCACTTGAAGGCAAAGCTAACTTCTCTTGGGACCAGCAATCCAGGGCAGCAAAATTCAGACTCACTTGGTGAAGGGTGGTTATACTGCTTGAAGAAAGGGCAGGCTCGAACTCCAAAGATTCCTCACTTTGATTGGATTGGGTAATTCACATGGACTTTGTCTCCACATTTTAGAAATCTTACATTATGTTTAACCATTACAGAAGATCATGTTCTATATTAGTAACAATATGCTCCTGTTTCTGAACTCCAGGTTCTCTTGTTTTTCTTCTCTTATTTTCTTTCTATCTATGCCTATGATTAGGCTGAGCTTCCTAGATGTTTGTGACAAGAAATTATCAACTCTTTTCAATCATCTCATTTGCTACATATGCATATATTTTTTTTGGTAAAATATATTCATTTATTGATAATCAGAAACTAAATTTCATTGTTGCTTTCATAAGGACTCTGAGGCCATATCCCATATCTGTTAAACGAATTGTACCAGCTCATATTGATAAACCTGATTGGGCTAATGATGTAAGTTATCTTGACTCTTCCTTATATCTACAGTTGACTTAATAGTTGGAGGTCATCTTCTGATGACTTAACTCAGGCTCAGTAGTTTGTAAATATGTTGTTTCTGGTCTGCTTTAACTTGTAGGGTATTCCAAAAGTTGAGCCTAGTAGTGATCTGCAGCATTTTGTTGAGGTGAGTATTTTTAGATACATGCCTACAATGATGGCAAGATTAAGTTGAAGTACACTATTTGTATTTTATTAATTCACCATTCTAAATGTGATATTGATCTGCAGATTAAAACTCCAGATCAAATTCAGAGAATGAGAGAAACGTGTCAAGTATGTGCCTATATTCTCCCCGTCTGCTTATATAGATTCTCATGAAGCAGTTTCTTTTCTTTCTACATGCTCTTTTAAATCCAACTTATTTTATCGAAAAAGTAAAATTTTAGCCTTGATCACAGTAAAGAATCATGGTGTGCATATTGGATTTATGGGCTAACTGCTAAATTTGCTCCTTGATTAGAGTCTTTGTTATTAAAAAACTGTATGGCACATGGCCTGGTGATATGAATCGATTTCACTTGTTGACAAATGATGATGAATGATTGTTTATCTGTAATCCTGTGATAAACTTATTCAATCTATATGATCCTAGTTCATGTCAATAACTGCTAATTTTACTGCTGATGAGACCCCTCTGGCTTATTTATATTCAAAATATAGTTCTACTAGAAAGAACTTAGGAAAGTGGAATGGGGCAATTGGCTGATTACAGAAGCTAGATGAAGAAACGAAAAAAAATATGCAAGAAAAGAAAACGTTCCCAAGGACAGAGTCTTTCTACAGCCTACCCAGAATTTTCCTACGTTTCCCCCCTCAGGTTCATGTCTAAAGTACCCTGATCAACTCCCTTTCTCTCTCTTCCAGCTCAAACCCCTATCTCACAACACGTGGAAATTTGGGAATTGCAAGTAAATAGTGTCGTTATTGTCTCATGTATTTTTAGACTCAGGTAATCCTTCTCACTTAATCAGTAGCTCTACCCGGTCAGGCATGCAACCCCAACTTGGGTTAAGAAGGTTTTATTTTCTGAGAAGTCACTAGAGAGTGAAGGGAGTTTTTAAGCTGAGAAATATGAATCCTTGTAGTTGGAGGAAGCTTTAACTAATATGCTAGAAGGTAAGATTAGGAAAGTGGAATGGGACGATTAGTGTTACTAATGAAGAGGAAGTAGAAAATGCAATAAAAGGAAAGTTTCCCTGACGTAGAGTTTCTCGCAGCCTACTCTGATTTTCCTACCTTGCACCTCCTTAGGTTCACGTCCAAAATACCCTGAGTCCCAATCACCCTCTCTTTCTCTCTATTCAGCTCACACGCCCACCTCCCAACACTTGAGGGGTTAGAAATTAATTATTTTGGGACACTTTGCCACTCGTCCCCCCTCTTTCCATTTTCTTTTTTTTGGTACTGCAAGAGTAGCCACAGGCCCATTATCCAAATTGGGTCCATCAGCTGTTTAATTTTTTTTTTAATGGCAAAAATCTTTCACTGCTTTCTTTTTTAGACAAAAGTGGCTGTATTAACTAATAAAGCCAAACCTATGTTGATGGATTCCTAAAATATGATGAAAAATTTTAAATATAATTATGCTCCATCTTTAAGTATATGTTTTAGACTGAATTAACCATATTAATTTCTAGATTGCAAGGGAAGTATTGGATGCAGCTGCTCGGGTGATCCAGCCTGGTGTGACCACTGATGAAATTGATAGAGTTATCCATGAGGCAACTATAGCTGCAGGTATTATTTTAGTGAGTGCATTATATTACATTTAGGATATCTTAGAAATCCTGTCACTCTACTGGGAGCACAAGCACATAACTACTGTTATTATCATTATCATAATAGAACATGCCCTTCTTTTTTACTTTATTTATCCCCATCTAATCCAAGTTCATGAAATTGCTTTATGCTCTGCAAAACACTAGCACGTTCATTGGATAAAGAACTGAAGATTTTTTTAAATGGCCTATGAGAAATGCACTATCTTATCAAATCCTTAACTTCTATTTGGATGCCAATGCATCATTTTTCCTGGCTAGTTAGCTTCTGGCCAGTATCTTGGACTAATTAGCTTTTCTGTGTCTCTTTTTCATCAAGCGTTCTTTTGCTAGGTGTGTTTTTCTCTCATTATTTGGTTTTGCTTAGATGAATATGACAGACATTGGCTCTTCATTCAACATTAAATCATCGGGGCCACTCAGCTTATATCATGTGGAAGTTTGGAAAATAGGTTATAATAAACCTTTTGCATGTAGAATCAAGGTTGTTAATATTGCAATTCTAATCTTAAAGATCATACAATGTTATGATCCCATCTATGAAAATCAATATTAATCCTACATTAGATCAAGATTTGCCAAGGTTGGGATCCATGTTGTGGGATTACATGATTTTATGTGATCCTGGCTGATATTTATTTATTTTCAAACTTCAGAGCAAGCATTTTGGCAACCCAGAATGGTTTGTTCTGGCTGGGGGTGCTGAAAGCCCCCTTCTATTCTTATCAATAACTTGTGTTGGTAGTAATTTTACTGTATTTTTTATCCCTGCAGGAGGATATCCATCTCCTCTGAATTACCATTTCTTCCCAAAGTCTTGCTGCACGTAGGTACTTCCCTTCTGTATGTGTTTCACTTTCTTCATCTTCCTCATGTTTGTTAATATCATGCATCCACTCTTTTTAACAGGTCAGTTAATGAAGTAATCTGCCATGGAATTCCTGATGCAAGGTAGGTTGTTCTGTGCTTTTGCTGAAGAAATTTCTTTGTTTTAGGGGGTAAATTATTCTCTCCTTTCCTTAGAGAGGCCTGTTTAAGCAGCCTTCATCTCTATTATGAAACATTACATTGCCCTCTCCTGAAACAAAAAGATACCTTACAACTGAAACCATTTTGGCCAAAATACTCCCCAAGTTTACAAGAGAACCATTTAAAAAAAATTATTAAAATTTAAATAGAATGTATTCACAAGGTTTTTCTAGAGAAACTTCTACACTTAAAAGACAATAGTTAATAATGGTTAATTTCAACTACTTGTACATATACAGGCATTAAATATAGAATTAATTTACATAAACATGGTTGTAAATGTAATATAAGTTTTAACAAATATATGTTTTTAATGTTATATTTCTTACCCCAAGAAATCAATATTTTGGTATACCCCAAAAAAACCAGAAAATCAATATTATCCTTGATGGTTTTGTGGTCAAAATGGCTTCAATTCTAGTGTATTGTTTTGTTTTTGACGAGTTTGTGTGTGTGTGTGTGTATTTTCATTTTCATAATAGTGAAGGCCTGCCTAATTAACTGCCTGAATTTACTCATATCTTCTGGCATAGTCCTTTTATGGATAACTACACATCTATTAGTGGTAGTTCCATAGTTGCTTCAAGTAAATAAATATATCAACTTGAGAACATCACCTGATACTTTATACACCTAATATATACTTTCTCTACAGGAAGCTTGAGGATGGTGATATTGTCAATATTGATGTCACTGTGTACTATAAGGGTGTTCATGGTAAGTTGACTAGCGTCCATTTTTTACTCTGTCTCAACTTGTTAAATAGCTCCACAATTGGTCATTCTTTGTGTTATGCAGGTGATCTCAATGAAACGTACTTCGTGGGAAATGTTGATGAAGAATCCCGCCGGCTAGTCCAGTGCACATATGAATGCTTGGATAAAGCAATATCAATTGGTATTTGTCCAGTGAATTTCAACTCTCAACTCTTTCACTGACTAGACTGTATATAGATTGCTAATTTAGCTCGATGTTATTTCAATTTTTAAACTGTTGAGCGCTTTGTGCATGCTGCTTTTGAAGTAAGGTTGTGTACTTTAAATCTAAGCTGCCAATCAAGTCATGATTTACAGATGTTGGCAATATGTGTGTGTATTTATATATTGTCATTATACAGATGGAATACCTGAACTTATGTTATTTGGAAAATTTTTAGGATGCTCCATTCATTTACCATTCTTTAAAACTTGTCTAATAACTATACATAGAGGGTAAGCATCATTTGGAAAAAGTAGTGATAATCATAGTTATGTAAATTGACATTTGAAGTTTACGTCAAAGTTCAGTATGTTTAATTGGTAAGGAGTTACGAAAAAGAAGTGTTCTGCATACTACTTAGTCTTATTTATCCTTAAAACATTGGTTGATGTGTAAAAAATTCAATTATCTTTTCCTAATTTTTTTGCCATTAACTTCAGTGAAACCCGGGGTGAGATTTCGTGAGATCGGTGAAGTTATTAATCGTCATGCTTCAATGTCCAGCTTCTCTGTGGTAATGCACAACTTTTATGAAAACTTTAGGTATTTGATTATCTTTGCTCGATTAGCTTAGGGCTATAACTACTTCCTTTCTCTTGATTCCTTCTCTCCCTAAACAGGTAAAATCATATTGTGGACATGGAATTGGAGAGCTCTTCCACTGTGCACCAAATATTCCTCATTATGGAAGTATCCTTAATTTAATGCATGCAAGAGTGGAAAACACATATTAAAAAAATTGTATTCTGCATCTTCTGATATTTGATCTAGCTGTCAATGTAGGAATTACTTTAATTAAAAAGGGACCAGTTGATGTGCTAAAAATGATATTTTTAAAGAGCAAGTTATTTCTCTCAATAAATTGTTGGACGTTTTGCTCATTACTTATCAGCCTCTTTGTACTTACCTCTTTGCTATATTTTCTGTGTATCAAATTTTTTCCCCCTTTGTTGAGCACCAATCGTCGAACTTTTTGGTCCGTTAAGGAATGATTTTTTTTTTTTTTAAAAAAGCACTTCATTTGAGAACACTCCTTCTAGCAAATGAGTGTGTGTGATTTCTAATAACATTCTAATTCTCATTTTTTATTTTCTAACATCTATCTTCATTTGCAAATTTTGCTTATTTTGAAAGGTTAGTCTGCATTGAGAAGTTGAAAATTTATTCATCTCTCTCTCTGTCATTGGACCCTAAATATTAGCAGTCAATAATTGAGATTATTTGGCTTTCTTTAATATTTATTTCAGATTCTGATTCTGTTGCTTAATTTAAAAAATGCTACCATTCAATTTATGAAAATGCTGGACACACCCTTAGATGTTTTTGGTTTTTAATCTACTTTCTTAAACTTACCAACCATATTTTCACTCTAGTTGTCTATTTTTTGATAAAATCAAAAAGCTGAAAATGGTAAACCAAACAGGCTAATATTTTGACATATTGAATTTGAACACTGATTACAAGAAGCAAACAGGTTGCATTTGTAAACCTTTAACAGTTTGCAGGAAATAAAGCAGTTGGTGTAATGAAGGCCGGACAGACCTTCACCATCGAGCCAATGATTAATGCAGGTATTTTTGCTCCTGTTTTAATGATTAACCTTCCTTATATCTTCCGTTTTCAAACTCTTGACAGAAATTTCTTAATAGGTGTTTGGCGTGATAGAATGTGGCCAGATGGATGGACAGCTGTCACTGCAGATGGCAAACGCAGTGCTCAATTTGAACACACACTTCTGGTATGTGCAAATTGATGAGTATACAAATCACACACATTTTCTGAGTTCTCAATTTGAACACAAACTTTTGGTATGAAGGACACATTGTCTCATTGTTATATGCATTCTGACCATAAGAATGATTTTACGAGTATGGGAAGAAAATGATAAATACCCCTGTATTTTATTTCGGTTTTTGATAGAACAAGGATGATACTTGGGCTTTGATAGGGATGGCAATGGAGCAATACGGTGGATTTTTCAGTACTGTCTCTGCCCCATTCTTTCTTATTTTGTCCCACATTTTGGGCTTAGATAGGGATGGCAATGGAGCAAGACGTTGATTTATAACGTTATATTTTTTAATTTTTTCAACTCTGTGATACGTAGCTTGATTTACTTTTTTTAGGTGACAGAGACCGGTGTTGAGGTTCTAACAGCAAGACTACCAACATCACCCAATGTTTTCGATTGGCTAAATCCATAGATGAGTGCGCCATATCAAGTTCCAACACTGCATTTTTTTGTTGGGTATTGAGTTTGTAACTTGTAATAAAGTTCGGGGTCTAGGTGAGTAGCAAGTTCACATAAACTGGATACATTGCAGGCTCTACAGATATAATGACAGATCCATCAATTAAATTATATGGTCATGGATTTATTTAAATTGATTTCTTAAAAACAATGAACTCAAATGATTTACATGATTGTCTATTATCATATTTTTAATGAAAATTAGATGACAGAGGATTTTTTTTAAGGTCAATTACACCATAATATCATAGTCTTCTTTAATCACTGATGCTCCACGCTATTAAGGCAGCTTGGTTTTTTTATTGTTAACTCTTGGATGTTTTGGAGGATGAAAACTACTTTTGCTCATTGCTTTGAAACATTTGTAAGAGGAAGATTAACTAATCTTTCATACCAATTGTTTTGAGGACAATGATTTTTGCCAAGTTAATATCAACACCCTCAACTGAAAAATTTGGTGCAACGCAATCGCTCATATTTTCTTAAGCTTGATACTAACTAAATTCATGTTTATTTATTAGAAGACAATAGGATTAGAGTATTTAAACTATTTTCACAAGACATCGTATGCATGGCTATTTAAATTACTGTTTAAATTGCATTAATTATTCTTTAATTTTGTTTTATATTTCATTTTCGACCCTTAAAAGTATTTGGCTATTTGTTTCTACTCTTAACTTTTTAAACTTCTGAAACCTCAAACCTTTTCTGATTTAATTTTCCAGAAAATTCAAATGGATGACAGTACATTTGAAATGAAATGTTCTGATAGAAAGCCACAAACATTTTCTTCCATAGTCCCTACGTGGCTTTCATAAAGCTCCTTTTGCTATGCCTTTATATATTAACTTGTTTTGCTTCTTAGATGTATTTACTGATAAATTTTCTCTTGTTTTATATCCCTCATTTAAAGGACTAATAATCCACCGAAAAAAAGGGAGCAAGTAACTTAAAGATGTGGATCGGAGATTCATGCAGAGGTGTTTTTTTTTTCTTTTTCTTTTTTGGTTACAAGGTATTTTTTTTACTTAGACCTGATTATTATTGTCACCTATAAGGAGTTTCATACGCTTTTTAACCTTGATACCTAACAACTTATTTTGAAATACCAAGAAAAATTACAACATTTCCGTACCAAGTATCACCAAAATTAAAAGATATATCGAGAAATTATTACTTAACAACGTTTATCATATTCTTTATTACTTTTAAAGTGCGAATCATCTTAAATCTTCAAAATCATTTTTTTCATTTTCTATATCAAACAAACAGGTAGGTGGTTGAATTTTTACTCAATGCCACACACCATCTAAGCCACCAGCAGTATGTCACGTCATGTAAACCATCGAAAGTTTCCAAGTTCAAACATCAACTGCATCAAGTAAAAGAAGAGGAGAGGAAAAAAGAGAGAGAGGGGATGGGGGATCTCACATCATTTTAACCCGTTTACTACTTGATGTAGAATTACGGATCCCTCTGCTGGTCACCGAATATGATGCTGATGCTGATTTAAGAGAGGGGGACTTGTCAATGTATGCATATCGTTCATTGCTATTCCAATACAAGATGATCCGGTTTGTACACATATGAGACCAGCTATCACCTATTCAGCATTACCACAAAACATTACAATCGAACCCATATAATAATGGGACAGCACAAGATTGTCCATACAAACAATGAGTGAGTGAGAAGTAAAAATGAAAATAATACTTACCCAGTGCAAGGGTCAATTGGAATGAACCATCAATATGCTTGGTTGTTACTTGATTTAACATAACAACCTGGCACAAAATGAAATTAATAACCGGAAATTAATGAAGGCATTAAAGAAATATCAGAGAAAATTCTTCTTGACATTTAGCCAGTAAAGCCTATTTTGTAAAGCAAAAGGCTAATCGATGATAAAACTTTATCCATCCATGTTATGGAAACCCATCTGTGAGTACAAATTAATTTCAAAACCGTAACATCCCTGATGCAGAATAAGGTAACTCTTACAGCCAAACTGAACTTTTTTGAAAGCTTCATAAACTTTAAAGCCATTTCACTAAGTAATCGAGTCCTGAGGGCCATATCATCAAACTCTCGGCGGAAGTGGAAAGTAACACTGTCAAGAATGATGATCTTCACCTGAAATAACATGAGGGAAAAAAAGGTTGGATTATAAAGGATAAGAAAATAAAGTCATAGCAAGAGTGCTCCCATGGTCCATAGTCAAAGCAGATTATGAAGCAAAAGAATAAGGCAATTACATATTAAAATTCATCCTCAAGAAGTTTGTTGGAAAAATATCAATTCAATACATGAAACTTGATACCTACACTTTTATGTTCCATGACGAATTTGTCCAAGTAATTTACCAAAGCAATTTGCTCAGTATAGCTGCAAACACGAAAATAGAAGATATTTTGCAAAATATTATTAGGGTGCATTTTAACTTCACAATCTTGAGCATCCTTGTGAAGGAGGCCATATTCTGACAAGTCTTCTATGCAAGCTTCAGCAATTTGTAGAACACGTTCCACCATAAAGCTGCCCTCTGTATCTGAGAATTATACAAGACAAGCACAAGAAATCAATAAATCCTATTAAACACCCAACTGTCAACAAGTATCAAAAAACCAAATGGCTCTTACCAATGTATATGGCTTGCCCACCCAGGCCACCATATTCTACTGGAATCTGAACATTAACTGCAAGCTGAATCCTGTCAAAGTAAATATCATGCAATACTACAGATAACCAACATATCTCACAAGTAAGTGGGAAAGAAACAAGCATGACATGATGTAGAAACTTGGGATGACAAAGCATACCCAATTTGTGTTTTACCAATTCCTGGAACTCCACCTAAGCAAATAAACAAAAAATCAAGTTGAAATCCAGAAAAGGGAAGAAGGAACTTGTAAGGCTTCATTTTTCAATTACTGGTCATCATTATACAATTCACAAAAACGAGTTCAATAACATTGCTAACTAACCAATGTCAGTGACTTCTCTGCACCTAATACCTCCACCAAGGATGTTATCCAGGTCCAGACATGACGTGGTAATGCATGCTGAAAACTTTTCCTCATCGAGCATTGCCCAAGCAGTCTGAGCACCTACATGAAAAAATAGCATAAAATAAAGAGAAAGCAAAACTCCCAGACTTTTACCAACAAAGGGGCTAGAGGGAGAAATGTCCTGCATAAGGCAGGCAGGTTGCCTATAAGCTGGATCTCCCATGGGATTCAAGGATAAATCAAACCTTCCTGTATCTCTCTTGAAACTCCCAATCCTTGCCACAGCCCAGCACCAGCCACCATCAGGCTGGCCTAACTGCCTAGAACAGTTGGTCCCCGAGAAGATTGTGCAGAGAGGGGTAGGCCAACAACAGAAGTGCTAGTCCAATGCAAGGAATTGCCAGAAGAAGGGGCCACTTGGGTTCAACTATTTGACTTACAGCACATGCATACAGATTTTCATTGTTTCCATGACCACCCTTGAGGACAAAGGCTGTTTTTGAGGAGGGGAATGTTGTCGGGCACATAGGCAAGTACTAAGAAGAATCCTTAAATAACTTGCATGAGGATAGGCCACAGTCATGACAGCTGTGAGTGCAAATTCTGTTGATCTCTCTTCTTATAGTTCTGCTCTCCTCTCCTCCCTATTAGAGAGTGTGACGATTAGTGGGTTTTATGGGGGTTCTGAGCATGTAGTGAGGCAAGAAAATTTTCAGAGAAAGCTGTGGGAGTGGCATTGCCCTCTCTAATTTCAATGGTGCTATTTTCCTTTACCTTCTGCATCTTTTCCCCCCTTCTTTCCAGGTTACCGTAACTGTAAGTTCTCTCAACTTTTGTTAAGAACAGTTGAGAGCTTTCATACACCTGAATAATACTACACTCCAAGGATTCACATCACAACTCATCTCATATTCTAACAACTAGACATAAAAGACTTCCCATTAAACTCAAATCTCTCATCTTTCAGTGCCCAAACAAATTCCCAACTAAAGACTATCAAGTGACAATCATATATGGTCGTTAACCACTTTGGAGCATCATGTTTCAAAAAAATCTGATGAAGAAGGATTGATCCACTAAAGATGTTACCACTTCACTCCATGCAAACCCATTGTGCCAAGGTGATCTTTCTAAACAATTGCTCGGTTCATGGTAATTTCAATTATTTTGGTCAGTTTTGGCATCCAGTATTTTGGATTCAGTTAATAGAAATTTGTCTCCAGTTTTGGATAGATTTCACATATAGGATATCGGATTTGAGATAGCCAAAAAATTTGGGAAACCCAACTAACTGTATCTCCACATGAATGCATGCATGTGCTTTACAGAAGACCAATGTGTGACTAATGGAGGGAAAAAATAAGGAAAAAGCACACATAAATTTAATATAATCAGATTAAATGACATGTCAGGGTGAAATCCAATGAAGCTTTAATCAGTAGTGAGCTGAGGTCACATCTTATAATGGGATAAGGGTGTGCAATGATGGTGTCAGCTTTTAGTTTAGCATGCATAAGATGATGTAGAAAACTGTCAGGAACCCAAAAGTTTTGACAGTAGGTAAAAGAATTTTACTTCCACATTAAATGAGGCAAAACATCATATTTCAGCGAAACAGCTATTCTTTCAAATGGAAAACAAAATTAGATATAAATAGAACAAACTCGATACCATCAACAGTAGCAGGACCCCTGCTTGACCCGTCCAACCTATTAGTTTGTGACACATATTTCAAAATTTCAGAAGCTTCACTCTCTGAAACATCTAAATCTGTTTAGGAAAAAGAGTAAATATGTGAGAAAAACAACTAACATATAAATATGTCCAGATGTAAGAGATATAAATATGAACAACTGAGAAACAATAGTGAACTTGTACTCTAAATAAGATGTATGATACTTGCAACTGGTCATGAATTTAAGGGCACTGCTAAATATAGGTTGCCATCCACTCTAATCAAACTGACAACCAATATTATAGGTAAAAGATAGCAGAATCCGTAGGAAAAGACTAACTAGTTGCGTTGAAATTTAAATAGATTTAGTTCAAGGTTGTCTAATACTCAGTAAAACAATAACTGCAGCAACGAACAGAAAATCCTATATCTTGTGACAGCCAGTTCCTAAAGTTTTGATAGTGAGAAAATAATGATTCGAAGGTCCTTGTAAAGGATTACTAGGTCATACTTGATGGTAAAACCCATGAATCTGCACTAAGTTTCTAATTTGAAAAGGAGCATCAAACCATCTCTTTATACTTGTTTTCTATTAATTAATTAATGACGGTGCATGAGTCATCTCATAATACACATTGAGTTGTAATGGTTGAGACTGAGAGTGAATAAAAGGAGAAGGAAGTGGAAACCTCGAGCAAGATCGGAAGAGGAGGCGCGAAGGATGGTAGGGAGGGTGGTGTAGCCAGCTGATATGAGTTTGCCTCTCTTTGACGCTGAGATTGGTAACCTTCCGACCTCCATCTCTATACCGGATTCTGCCACTCCCGCTGTAACCGCGCAGACCGTCAGCTAAAAAATGCCTCAGATTCGCAGATCAACCGCGGTGGACTCGCCACGTGGAAGAATCGGATGACACTCTGTTTCTAACACACCCTTCTTCGGTCGGTCTTGGTGAAGCTAAAAAACCTTGGCATGTTATATAATTTTAAAATAAATTATATTATTTACGAATATATATAGGTATAGGTATAGGTATAATAATCTCTTTCTCCCTCTCTTTTGTTAATTAAGATGAGATACTTTGATGAATACCAAATATATAATATAGGAGCCAAGAGATAACTTGAATGCATGCCTAACACTAACATACAGCAGTGCACGGTCACCCCAGTCAGCCAAGCCATTATCAGGTTTGTCAGTTTCTTAGCAGTAAGAGTCGCAGCCCAACCACAGCAAGTGCTTCCATATACGTAATTCATAATTAATTCCCTATAAATAAATAAATAAACACCATGCCTGCCCTTTTATCTCTCCTTCACCACTCATCTCGATTCTACCATTTCAATACTACCTACATACATACTATTACATCCAACCCAAACTTAAACCACAATTAACATATTTTTCTATGCATTACATCAAATGTAATATAAAGTGAGTTATAATGCTAATGTCAATAGTTTATAAATAATAATCCATTTATTTCATCCCAAAAAAATTAGTATGCTTCATCATCAATTTCATATTCATATTGGTATGACAAATTAAAACATCATTTTAATCTTTTATAACATTTTAAATAAATAAATAAAACTAAAGATGGAGCATGTATAATACGAAATTTAATATGTTATAGTACTATTTATAATTAATAATTAATAAATAATATGTTTTCCTATAGATTTTATTGGATACTCCATTGATTTTGACTCAAGACCATATTATGCTTATAGGAAAAAAAAAAAGACGAATTATGGAACGGCGTGGATTCCCTTGTAATAAATATATAAATAAAATAAAAAGGCCATGATATATGAGCCCCTTGTTTTTTTTTCTTCCCCCAACGTTCCTTTTATGTTTGGTAAGGGTCTTCTCTCTCTCACTCCACCAGCCAGCCATCTTCACCGGTATTGCGTAGCCGCGAGCCTACCCTACTAAACCGTCTCCTGCTTCCTCCTTCCGCCTTCCGCCTTCCGGGGCGACTTACCGGCGAAGTTTCCCACAAGGTAATAGATCTCTGTCTTTGCGTCCTGTTTGGTTGTCTGTATAACTGAGTACCTCATAAGGCAGATTGTACCGTTTTAGCCCCATATTTGACATTTTTCCAGATCTGGTCTTCAATTCGTAGATTTTATTTGGATATGCTACACTTTTTTGTTCTTTCTCCGCTTCATATTTCTCCTTGACTTCTGGTGTAAACACGAAGATAATAGTTGTAATTATGGTGCCAATTACTCTTTTGATATGAATAAAATGAATGAGTGGCGAAGAAACTGATCATTCTGGTGCTGCAAATCCGAATTGTACGTTAGTTGAACCACTGGTACATCCCCCCCTCCCCAAAAAAAGAATCTTCATAGTACTACGACAATTTTAGGATAACTTTTTTATATCAGCTCTCTTTATTTGATTTCTCTTGGTTTGTGCTCAAGACGGGGATTTGATTTGCTTTGCGTAGCATTGCCACAAAATCTTCAAGGCACAAATTAAGTCATTAATATTGCTACTCAAGCAAAATAATCATTTAATTCATACATTGCAAAAGTAAACACACCCCACAATTCAATTCATTCACACCAATCACATCTATATATCTCCTATGTATATTTAGAGAAATGTAAACGAGTTTCCTTTCCTAGGAGTACTGACCAACTATCAAACTCCAACAGATTACTAATTACTAACTATCCTCTAATCCCCATGTAACAATACTACGTAGTACTTTAGGTTTGGAACAGGAATTGAACACTTATGTATAGTGGACAGGTATGTAATTTTTGCATTCAATACCTTGATTGAACTTCACAAAATCTTGCAGGTTTTGTGTGAGTTTTGGTTTTGTTGAAGGATAGCTTATTCAACTATCCCTTTATTGGCATTAGCTATGCTACCCACTGGAGCAAAAGAGACGCAATTACGTGAGAGCAATAGTCAGAAGGTCCACCCTCAACCTGTGGAAGAGGCCATGAATCAGAATCCTGAAGCTTTTGAAACTTTAATGTCTAGAATATTTACAAATATATCTTCCCTGAAGTCAGCTTATATCCAACTCCAATCTGCTCATACTCCCTATGATCCTGATAAAATCCAAACTGCGGATAAACTTGTTATTGCGGAGTTAAAGAATCTGTCGGAACTCAAGCATTTCTATAGGGAAAACAACCCAAAACCTGTGTGTGTTTCCCCACAAGACTCCCGTTTAGCTGCAGAAATTCAAGAACAGCAGAGCCTACTGAAAACCTATGAGGTTATGGTGAAGAAGTTCCAGTCTGAAATTCAGAACAAAGATTCGGAGATCCATCAATTGAATCAGCAGATTGAGGAGGCTAGCCAAAAGCGGGCTAAGTTAGAAAAGAATCTGAAGCTTAGGGGTTTGTTAACCAAAGACTCAGAAGATGAAAATAGATTTTTTCCTGTTGATCTTACACCAGATCTTTTCACATCTGCTGCTGAAGCAGCTTCAAAAGCCATTCATGATTTTTCTAAACCGTTTATCAACATGATGAAGGCAGCTGGGTGGGACCTTGATGCTGCTGCTCACTCAATCGAACCTAACGTCATTTACACAAAGAGAGCTCACAAGAAGTATGCATTTGAGTCCTACATATGCCAGAGGATGTTTAGTGGCTTTGAGGAGGAAAGCTTTGGTGTCAAGTCAGACAATCTTACAGTCACTAAGGAGAGCTTTTTCCATCAATTTCTTTCTTCAAGAGAGACAGATCCCTTGGATATGCTAGGGCAAAATCCAGATTCCATTTTTGGGAAATTTTGTCGGAGCAAATATGTAGTAGTAGTTCATCCAAAGATGGAAGCGTCATTCTTTGGAAATCTAGATCAGCGAAATTTTTTGATGGGGGGTGGGCATCCAAGGACTGCTTTTTACCAGGCTTTTCTGAAACTTGCCAAGTCAATCTGGCTTTTGCACAGACTTGCATATTCGTTTGAGCCAAATGTCAAGGTATTTCAGGTTAAAGCAGGGAGTGAATTCTCTGAAGTTTATATGGAAAGCGTGATAAAGAATCTAATCATGGATGAAACTGATGTGAAGCCCAATGTTGGGCTGATGGTCATGCCTGGATTTTGGATTGGTGGAAGTGTGATTCAGAGCAAAGTCTATCTCTCTAATGTGAAGGTTGCAGAGTGATTTTAGAAAATACATGTAGACCTTTTGTGCAAGCAGGCTGGTGTTTGTGGCTAGTTCAAGTTGCGTTCTCTTATCCTGTAATATAGTGCTGTTTGTCTGTTATATATTACATTCCTGTTGGTGGCCGCTGAGATGAAATGAGCTCTCTGGGCGTTCGTGTTTACTTTCAGGTTTTATTATGCAGTGTGCGAGTATCCGGCAAAGAGATCAAGATTGTAGTTTTTCTGGGACCCTATGTCAGAATCGTGTTAATGTAGCATTTATATATAAATTATGTGGTTTTAGCCTTTCATATTGAAAAACACTGTCATTATCATTTTTCCCTGTGACGTTTTTTTTAATATTACTTCAAGCGTTCATTTCATCCTTGCGAAGTAGAGAGATTTCTGGTGATTTCATGTGGATGAATTCGTTAGGGTCTAGTGATCTGGCCCCTTCGGGAGGGGAATGTGACAGATAATTCAATTTTATACGATATTTGAGAAATGAAGATAAACATGATGTAATATCCTGGAAGAGCACCTAGAAACCTCAGCAACAACTTTCAATTTCGGTGGGTCAGGCCAATCAGATGATCAAGTTATTATACTCTGAGATAAAGATTGGTGGAGAAAAGGTAGTGTAGCTGTGGTCTGGTGAATGTTGAGCACCCCATCTCCTGTTGGTAAAGGAATTACTTCCAAGTCTTGTTAAGTAAATCCCACATTATTCGACTGCTGTTATAGTGCAACTTCTGCTCTGGTTTCCAGCTTGTTTGTATAATGATTTGAGGTTGGAAGCGCTGAGAAACCTAGTTGTAAAGGTCAATTTCTAATGGTTGCTGAAGTCTTAGCCTTCAGAGAGCAATTTGTTTAGCTAGGCTAAAAATTTCTTGTAGTTTAGCTCTTGCACTTCATGAGACGTACGTTTTGACTTTTCACTACTTTTTCTTGGATAATTCACAAGCCATATATTAAACTAGAAATAAAACATCAGTATATATTTTTGTGTGCTCGCGCAATTGTGTGTTTTCTTTAATGCTAATTTGCATATTGAAACGGGACTACAAATGTAGAAATATTATAACTTATTTCGTTAGCATCTTGCGTCCCAATTCTCATGGAGTTATCTTAAATATTTACAGCCGGAAAGTCCACAAAGAACTTTCAAGATTATTTCAACCCAATTTTAGATTTTGTTATCATATGACTTTCCAATTTTCAAAGAGTAATTTATCTTGAATATTTAGTAATTACCACTAAAACTTTCTAAAATTACAAAGAACTTTTAATTTTATTGCAAACTAACTTTAGGTTTGTTAACACTGGGCAACCTAGCTTCAGGAAGATCAGTTCGACTGTACTGACCATTAAAGATAGCTGAGTAGAGAAATATGATTATGATCTTATGGAAGTACATTAACTTCTGGAATCTTCAAAACTTCTACCCTTATCAATTCAATTAGAAAAAACATCATCCATATAACTATAATATCTTTTCATATCATAATTACAAAGTCAATAACAAAATACGTATCAAACTTGAACAATGATGTCATATATAACTATAACATCTAATATTATATGCTGAATCAGCATCAATGATGTAAAGGCTGCCGAAAGTGTGACTAAATATTAAATTTACAGCATCAGTATGCACTTAACTATAAAATAATGGCGGCTATCGCTAAAATTCAATGTTGAACCACACTGGCCTTTCCAAAACCGACTTCGCATTTTTATAGGAACATATAGTATTAATTTTAAAGCAACTATATTGTTAAACATGCAATAGTACCTCCATTTTTCTTGTAACATTTTTCATTGGCTATATGTTGAACATATTACGATTCCTCGTATCATTTTTCATCTACCATTTTCGAAAGAATTGCTATTTACAATAATAGAATAATCACACAAAAATGTATCCAAACAAGAAAGAAAAATCACATAAAAAGACAGGACCGATCCATATAAATCACAGGAATGATAATGTTAGGAAAATATACCGGTAACTAGCAGAATAACTTATAAATTTTGGAGAATTAAAATACTCCCTTCAATCCCATTTATAATTCCATTTTTAAAAGAAAAGAAAATTATTTCATGCGCATTAAAAAAAATAGTTTTAGTTAGTTAAAATTAATTAAGTTATCTCATATTATAAATTTCTTTTAAAATTACCTACTTAATTTAATATTAATTTAAATAACTAATACATTTAATTCCACTCATATAATTAATAAAAGGTAATTTTTAGAAAAAAAAAATTTAATACATTATTAACTTCTTCTTTTTTTTCTTATATTTAGAACCACCAAAAAAAAAAAAAAAAGAGATTCTCCCTTGTATATAGCATCAACGGGAGTACCAATTTAACCCAAATTATATGCATCACAAACAAGTATAATAAATTACAATAGCAGATTAACAAGGGCCAAATGGAAGATCGTGAACATGATTGAATTTAACCATGTGGCAAACGCAAAACTCAATGGTCAAGGAGTTATTACAAATTGTCAAATTCATTAATTCTAATATCCTTTTTCCTATGATGCTCAACTGGGAATCGCAAGCAGCAACAATCTCATGTCGCCTTATTCAAACAAAGGAGACAGCTCTCATAGCAGATCTCCTACTCATTCCCTATCTACGTAAAAAACCAAGCCAAAACCAGTAATTAAAAAGGGTTCTGAATGGCCAAGAACTATTATGGCATCTAAGAAATTTCCTTGGCTGCTGCAATAACAGCTTCCTTGGTGAGACCAAACTCTTGATATAGTCTTCCTGCCGGAGCACTTGCTCCGAACTGATCAATTCCTATTGCCTTTCCCTTGCTTCCAACAATCTTTTCCCACCCGAATGTTGTTCCTGCTTCAATGCTAACTCTAGCTGATACAGCAGCAGGAAGAACGCTCTCCTTGTAGGCATTCGATTGCTCATCAAAGAGTTCCCAGGAAACAAATGAAACGACTCTGACAGCCTTCCCTTCCTTTCTTAGATCCTCAGCAGCTTTGGCGGCAATTTCCAATTCAGAACCAGTTCCAATCAAAATAATATCAGGCTTGTTACCTGATGAGTTGTCTGAAATAATGTATGCGCCCTTTTCAACTCCTTCAATAGAGGTGCCAGGAAGTTGGGGCAGTTTTTGCCGAGAAAGGGCAAGGATTGAAGGCCTCTTACTGTTAAGAACAGCAACTTCGTAAGCTCCAGCAGTTTCATTACCATCAGCTGGACGAAGCATCAAAATATTTGGCATTGCCCGGAAGCTTGCCAAGTGCTCTATTGGCTGGTGAGTTGGGCCATCCTCTCCAAGTCCAATAGAATCATGGGTCATAACATAAATAACTCTGGTCCCAGATAATGCAGAAAGCCTAATGGCGCCCCTCATGTAGTCAGTGAAAACAAAGAAAGTGGCACAATAAGGAATCAATCCAGGGCTGTGAAGAGCAATGCCATTGCAGATTGCTCCCATTCCATGCTCTCTAACACCAAATCTAACATTACGTTCTTCTGGGGTATCCTTCTGAAAATTCCCAGACATTTTCAGCAAGGTCATGTTGGAAGAGGCAAGATCTGCACTGCCACCAAGCAGACCAGGGAGAACCTTTGCAAGCGCATTAAGGTTTTGCTGAGACAGGTTTCTGGTGGCATCTGCTGCGCTCTCTGGAGTGTAAGTCTGAAAGTTGAAATCAAATTGAAAAAGTGATCAATAATCTAGACATAATCAATTCTCGAATGTCAGGCGTCAACAATTGGAATGACTTTTGAAACTATACAGACAGGAATTGCAAGTGCAGTGATAAAAATTCAAAAAAGAGGTTATCTAAAATAACTATGACACTCATTAACAGAAGATTTATCTAGAACTTTGGATTCTGTATTATCGATACCTTGTGGGGTTACCTCAAGGCAATGATAACTAGCAACCTAATAGTTTAGAATAAAGCTCTACTCACTGGAAGTGCTTTCTCCCAACCAGCAGGTAATTCACCATTAATGATAGACTTCAGCAGTGCAGCATCCTCCTTGTATTTCTTCTCGTATTCAGCAAACTTAGCATTCCACTCAGCTTCAAGTTCAGCACCCTCAGCTATGTGGCGACTCCAATGCCTGCATGGAAACAAGCAAGTTTCATTCAGGAATATATAAATCTTAATCAACACGTAGAAAATGAGGAAATCATTAGAGCCGTCATCAATACTTTTTAACATCCTCAGGTACAAGGAAAGGCTCATATGGCCACCCAAGGTTCTTCCTTGTGGCATCAACTTCTTTGGCACCCAGTGCACTTCCATGCACACTGTAGGAGTTAGCCTTGTTTGGAGAGCCATAACCAATGGTTGTAGTCACCTGTAAAATGGGATAAGTTTAGCAAAAGGCCGATATTAGAGCTATATAAAACTCATATCAATAAAGTTTTCTACTTTGCTTTTTCATCTCACTTTCAGCTTCTCTAGTACAAATAATCAATTCTTTTATTAATAGCAATCAAGTGGAAAGCAGATTCATAACAAGTTTCAACAGTAATGATCAAAAAATGAAAAATCTGTTTTTCTTTGAAGTCCAACTCAAGTCATGATGAGATTAAAATCTGTCTCAGATATATGTTAAAACTTTATTTATACTGTGACTGTGAAGTACTAACCTTGATTAAAGTGGGTTTGTCTTTGACAGCTTTTGCTTCCCTAATGGCAGCACGAATATCATCATAGCCAGTGTTTCCATTCTGTACCCATATAACATGCCATCCAAGTGCTTCAAATCGTTTCTCAACACTCTCAGTAAATGCAATCTCAGTGTCACCATCAATGGAGATGTGGTTATCATCATAGAAAGCTATTAGCTTCCCCAGTCCCCAGTGCCCAGCAAGTGAACATGCTTCATTTGCGACTCCCTCCATTTGACAACCATCACCAAGTATAACATATCTAGAGAAAACAAATTTCATTTGTGAAATGGCATACACGAAAATTGTATGTCCACAATAATAATTAATTTGGAGAAGGAGGAGGGAGTAATAAAATAAAGTTCTTTTACGTGTAATGGTCAACAATCTCATTGTCAGGCTTGTTAAATCTTGCAGCCAAATGCTTCTCTGCAAGGGCCAAACCCACAGCATTGGCAATTCCCTGACCAAGAGGACCTGAACAAAAGAAATAGACAGAATAAATCGGTGGCTAAACTGCATTAAAAAAAAAATTCCAACAGGTCATATGGAAAACGTTTTCTCATATAAATATAACCCAAGGTATATCTGACCCGTTGTCACTTCAACTCCAGGTGTCTCAAAGTTCTCAGGGTGTCCTGGAGTTCGGCTTCCCCATTGGCGGAATTCCTTTAAATCTCCCTCCTATTATTTAACGCAAACATAATAAATTCCGTAAAATGAAGATTCTTGTCTAAGATGTTGTACGAAAAGTCACATAAACTTTATATCATCCGACCAAACGAATTCACATAGATGCAAAGCTAAAAAATATGCCGGGGAAACAATCATTTGCCTACAAGAAACATTTTCCTACAAACAAACAGTTTAACCTTGAAGAATATACAAGAGTAAAACTCTTTTGATCTAACCAGAAGACAAGTCAAGCTATTTAGCTGTCAAACGACTATATTACAAGCATTAGCCTGCAGAAATTGCATGTTCACTATCCATAATTATGAAAAATGTACTCATTTGATTCCAGGAAATAATTTTCTCATCAGGTAGGCAAACCCCAGATGGATTTTCAACTCCAGAACAGATCCAAATCAGTCGTACTGAAATCCAAAAGGTTAATCCTACTCACCCGAACGCTCTCATACCCAGCTAGGTGAAGCAGAGCGTACTGAAGCATACACCCATGGCCGGCGGACAACACGAAGCGGTCACGATTGAACCATTTGGGGTTCTTGGGGTTGTATTTCATGATCTCATCGTAGAGAATATGCCCCATCGGAGCACAACCCATGGGCAGACCGGGATGACCCGCGTTCGCTTTCTCAACTGCATCGATGGACAAGAATCGGATGGCATTGATCGATTTCTCGACCAAAGAGCTATCAGTGATCTTATCGCGGGTCTCGAGCGCGGAAGCCCGAATAGAGGATCCGACACGACGAGGGAAACGGCCTACGGCGTTGGTTGGGTTAAACGAAGAAGAAAGAGAAGAAATTGATCTGAGAGAAGAAAAGGTGGGGAAGAAGACGCGATCAGTGGATGAATTAGAAGATTGGAGAGAGATGGATCGAGCCAAGAGGGCTTGGTAAAGAGTGGGAGAGGAAGAGGAAGCCATGGATTCTGAGGAGAGTTGGTAAAGGAAGGAGGTGGTGAGTCCATGTTTGACTGAGCCGCCCTTGGTTTTGTAGAGGGTGTGTTCAGAGGAGGTTGTTGAGATTGTCGTCCGCGATCTACAGCGTTCGACTTCAAGGAGAGAGAAAACAATTTCTTATGTGGTTTTGTCTACATTTTCATTTTCAACTTTGCTTTTCATTTCAGTGACAAAAAATCGAACAGACATGGCAAACACAGAATAATAGGAATAGCACAGGTACAGGCCCACTGGGCGAAAAACAACAAAACCAATTTCAAATAGTAAGTTAGTAACAGATAAGAGCAAAGTCTGATAAATACACGTTATGTTAGTATTCATAATTGATGAATAATATTAATTGATTATTAATTTTATTTTTCAGCCAACATAAATTTTAGATTTTATATTAATTGAATTAATTCTTTAATTTCATTTATCGTATTAAAATATTTAAGTTTAAATAGTTTGAAATGATTTTTAAATTTTTTTAAAAGTGTTTCATAAAAATATTTTTAATAAAATATGTTGAACAAATTAATTTTGTGTTTAATATTGAAGTGATAACTTTTATGGGACAAGTCAATAATTAATCTTATCTAAAATTTTAAAATTAAGAATCATAACATTTATTTAACCCAAAACAATAGTTGGCAAAAAGAATAGAGTTTGAGGAAGATCCAAATGCTTATGGAGCCCATTCCTGCTCATGCAATACCATCAAAAAGAAAAGTTTCAGCGGATGGCACCTGACCATGAGAAATAAGACAAGGTTAAGATGCGATTGACCTCCAAGCCTTTTAACTCATTTACCACATGGATCAACATCAATCGTCACAAGTTTTCGTAGCCAAATATTTATCTTCTGGTCAAAACTGTAAGGATATGAACGATATTCAAAATTTCGTACAAATGGATGGTCTGACCTCACTGTATAAGGCTTGAAAGAAAGATAACAAGTTAGAGAAGATGGGCACATGACATCATGGGAGCCGGAATTGGCTAATAATTATAATAGTGCATACTTTCCACTAGGAATTGACAAATCCGATGAGGGCCAATTTAGATGGAATCGCAAGTCCATCCACGATAGCAAAACCAGCTGATAAAGTCAATGTTTTAAGTTATACCCGTAAAAATGACCTCTGACTGTTATTGCTGGCCAACTGATGAAAGAGCTCCAAAACCAACAAGCCATATAGATAACATTAATCCTAACAAAAATAAAAAAAAATTAAATGTTGATTCTTGTGTTTGATTTTTGTTTTTGTTGTTGCCGTTTGGCTTTTCTTTCAGGCCTATCAGAAGAACTAATGCATAAACACTAAATAGGACATGCTAATAAAGAAGATCAACCGGTTTAGTATCAATGCAATGTCAAATCCCAACACTTTTAGATCGCATAAACTTTGTGGTGGAAGGCCTACATAAAACCATTACCACATAAACAAGATAGAACTTTCGAGTTTCAACTTTATTAATATCAATTTTTATTTTAAAGCACTAAAGTATCCTTTAACCGATAGTTCAAAATTAATTTTTTTGACATTTAAAGATAATTAAAATAGATTTTGTATTGATATCTATAATTGAATTATCCACATTTAGACCAATTTGCCTTTCCGCTTCACTAATCACCACCTGGCCAGTAGAAGCAAGTTCAAGCCATCCATAACCCACAAACAAACGCATACTCATAAAGCATAGTAATCGTTATGAACAAAGGTCAGCTTACACCCAAAAACAAAATCAGGGATTTGGAGATGCCAAAAAGAAATTAATGTACCAAAATGCATACATCATCCAATATTTCTCCGGGCAAGCCAAGATTTGGATACATCCACTCTTTTTTCTTCTTTGGGAAAAATGATTCATTTTGAGTCAATTTTTACTGTCCAATCAATTTAGTCGATCTAACTTTATTTTTTTCATAAAAAATTAAAAAAAATATTTCGATCAAATTTAAACCATTAAGATTAACTGAATGATCGGATTTTACTTCAAATACCAATCATTTTCCTGTTACAGGATAAGAAAATCCATACACCCAAAATTTAACACTAAAGGTCAGATAATACCTTTACAAAATTTATCCTAATATAACTCCTTTATCACCAAAGTAATGGAACATAAACATTAATTTTTTCGTTGGCAAAAAAAAAAAAATATACATTAATTTTTTCAGTTGGATTCATTGCTCAAAAAAAGCCAGAAAAATAAACTGGTATAGGTCGGCCCGACTGAGACATTGACCTCACTTCAATCGTCCTGGGATGCGGAGGAATGACGGGGAAAAGTTGACCATACATCGGCCCATGTCCTCCGGCCTTCGGTCACCTCCTTAACAACTAAGGCAGCTTCTCCCACACTCACACGCACTTGATCTTTACTGTCTCTCTCCCTAATAGTCACTGACGATTCTGAATCTACAGTGATTGCAAAGGGAACACCTAATTCATCTGTTCTTGCATAACGCTTTCCTATTGATGTTCCTGCAAAACATTTTTAGAAGAGACCCAAGTTAGCAACATAAACTTCAGATGAATGCATCCATCATAGATAAGGGGCATTTTTGGAAAACAAACTCAATAGAATGTTAACATTAACATTAACATAAGAAATCATTCCAGAACAAGGGGATTGGAGGGAGAGATATTCCAGAACAAAACACACTTCAGCAACGAAAAGAAACGCATCCTGCTTTGATTACTTGGGCTTTCCAGAGAGTCCCCTGAAAATGCGCTCCTTGACGTCCTCATAGCCTACTTCAGGGTATATACCCCTTCTCTAAATAGGTGAACTACCTCCCAATATGTGAGTAGTTCTCCCTTTCTTACAAACAAAAACACCCCCCCCCCCTTTTTTCTCTTTTCTCTCCTCCCCCCTATTTCTCCTCTTCTACCCCTATTTGCTTTATGCTTGCCATTAAACCTACATCACTTGCACATAAATATTCTAATGCAATTTGAGCACCATATATATCCCCTAGAAAATTATCTAATTACTAGGCCTTTATGCCCAAAAAATATCTAAAGTGGGTTCATGTGAAGCAAGTCCTCCAAGGGCCTTTTTCTAATGCTGACGTTAACCCATAAAAAAAAGGAGAAAATCTACTTTATACAACTGTCCAAATTGAAGAAAATCATCAACTGCAACAGTCAAAAAACCAAAAAGAGGTTGAAAATGTAGACAACTAAAAGCAAAATCACATTTTCTTTCAAAAATAACAAATAACTAAATACCAATTTTAAGCAGACATTCCGGCAAGCAAGCATCTAGTAGTCCATTATCATTACGCATTGGTATAACTTAACTGTCAAAACAGTCTTTCTATATCAAAAACATACCTGTCACGTCAATCTTATGTGAAATTCCAGCTGCCGTCAAAGATTTGGAAATTAATTTAGCAACCATTTCATATTGCCGGTTCTGAACTAGTGGAAAAACTGTGCATTTAATAGGAGCTACAATGGGAGGAAAGCGGAATACATTTAACTGCTCATCCCCAGCTTTACTTGGCCGCATGTAGAAAGAGTGCTCATAGAGGCAATATATTATCCGTCCAATTCCAAAGGATGGCTCAATGACAGATGGTGTAAAAACTCTCTGGTGTTCTTTTTTTGTCTCCTTGTTAATAGTCACCATATTTTTCTTAATAGCCACATTCTTCTCAAGTGTACAGACATAAAACTCTACTTCCCCTTTCGATTCCAAGGCTGCCTTCATATCCAAAGCTTCCTTCTCACTCATTGCCTGACAGGAAAACAATCCAAATGTCAGAGATGCAAGCAGATGTTTAAAAAGTAATTTACAAATGCTTGCAAAGGGTTCAAGTCCGATTGTCAATAGGAAATAGGCATGCAAAAATTCTACAAAACATGTGGTTTGGTATGATTTTTTTTTTCTTTGGATGGAAAACCAACCAGATTTTGGTTAAGTTGGGTTCAGTTGAGTCCTGCATCACCTAAAACTGGGATTAGCTAAATCTTTTACTTTTTTCCTCTGGGGAGGGGGATAGTGTGAATCATGGTCCAGAACAGCCGAACACTTAGTCTGGGTGATTAACTACCTTCTGTACCTTATTATTTGGTTTACGTTTGCTCATCTCTTGGAACCCAAAAATTTTAAAATTACACGTAACTATGAATAGTGGTTTATTTAGTTTTTCTAGCACCATAAAGTAAATTACATTATATTATTAAAGTTACTACACATGTTTACTAGCAAATATGGTCCTCATGGTAAGCCTTCGAAGGCTTAACCTTGTGGTTCTAAGTTCAAATGATGGTACCAAGGGGGGAAACAGCTACTACAAGTCTTATTATGCAATATACTAATATTTTTACTATTTAGGACAAATTAGAATATAATTTATTTTGTATAAGACAAACAACCATGTCTAATAAATTTTAAGCAATTTTGTCCTGAATCCCATCATTAATGGTACAAAAAATGGCCCTTCATAATTCGCAATTTGATTCACAATTCACCAACCATGGTTTTGGCATACAAACCATAGAGAATTTACACTACTTAATTACCTCAAGTGCTTCAACCACCTTCTTCTGATTCCCCTTGAAAGACAGACCCAACTCTTTTTTCACAGGAGCTATTACCAATTTCTGAAAACAATGAGGCACCAAGCAAACAAGAACACCATTGACTTCAAATGGATGTGCATAAGATTGCAGCAGCTAGTCATGAATGCCATCTATAATCATGTGCTAACAATATTAAACATTACCTCCACTTCCTTAGGTTCTGAAAATTTTTCATACGCTACCAAAGGAACACCACTCTTCTCCTGAGATATTAAACAGAGAAAACTTATAAGACTATAGTATGCCTTAAAGTGTTAATAATATGGGAAACCAAAAAAATAATTTCTTGTGTTGTAACAATATGTCATAAATATAAAATGTCCACTGAATAAAGGTAATTATAGCAATATGGTGACATCAGCAACGTTGCTAATCATAAGAAAGAAAAAGGAAATTATAGAAGCAAAAATACATCCATTAGAATCATGTTGTCTTTTTACCACAAAAAAAAAAAAAGGAATCATATTGTCACGGTTTAAAGCTATGGCCAAAAGATAATTGAACAGAGTCATTACTGTGTGAGCACGCAAATCATATGCAGATCTATCTGCAATGCCAACACACTCAATCCAACCATAGGAACACTCAATTTCAGCATCCCAGCAGTCACAAGCATAATGGGCCATCTCATTAGCAAGGTGTTGCCTGAATCGTAAACGTTCTTTATCTATACCAAGACAAGTCAAGAAAAGATATACTCTTCCAATGAAGTAACCAAGAGTCTCATTATTGACAATTCCCTGAACAAATATTAAAAAGGAAAAAAATTGTCATGTCATTAAAGGACAATAAAAAAGGGGGGCAAAAAAAGAAAATAATCTATTACAATTCAAACCAACCTTTGAAACAGCTTCACCAATACGAATTCTCTTTGCAGATTGACCAGACATTTGCTCCTCCCTTGGAAACATAAGAAACTCTAAGTTGTTAATTTCTGAGTATTTTGGATGAGATTTATCTTCTGGATCAACAAAGTGCTCAATTTCTGCCAATGTGAATTCACGGACTCTGAGAAGGCCTTGGCGAGGAGATATCTACAAATATAGGAAACCAATTAACCCTTTAACGTGCAGAGAGACACCTGACCACATGCACTAATTTAATGCTAGGCAAACCATGTCAAATTTGGGCCACAAGGTATGGATTACCAACCTCATTTCTAAATGCCTGTCCAATTTGGGCTGCAGCAAATGGGAGTTTATTCCCATTGAAGTAGTACAAATCCTTGAAATTAACAAAGATGCCTTGTGCAGTTTCGGGGCGCATATACCTACAACATTTGGGGCAAAATAAAGTCATTAACCTCAGTATTAATGTCAAACTCATAGTTACAGATACAGGAAATATAGACAGATATATAAACAAGGCCAAGAAAGTTACACACCCAGGAGTCAAGCCAGATGGGCCTATAGATGTCTGGAACATTAAATTGAAAGGATAAGGATCAGAAAGTGGATTCTTTGTGTCTGGAGCTGTAATTCCGTACTCTTTGATCTTTGCACCCAGCTCTTCAGACGAGAGATCATCCAAGGTAGCTAATACATGTTTAAGCTCAGCAACCTTGTCTGGAGCTAGGCTTAGGTCTTTCTGTAGCTTTTCATTGCAAAAATCCTTGAGCAAGTGATCAGCTCGGTAGCACGTCCCAGTTTTCTCATCCTTAACCATGAGGTCAGTGAATTTATCCACATGACCAGATGCCTTGAGTACAACTTCAGGTGTCACACATGGGCAGTCAACCTCCAACATGTTCTCCTCAAGAACAAAATGCTGCAAAACATGATAAACTGATTATAAGATGCATTGTATAATGGAGATGAAAGATATGGTTCTCACATCACGTCCACATGTAACAATACCATCACATGAAAGCAATCACCTATCTCATAATGGCGAAGACTTTGCAAACTCAAGTTTATAGCAGAAATGATAATACTTGTCTCTGTAGACTTGGAATGAAAATATAGATATGTAAAACAGCTGTTTCCATCTGCTTTACTTCACTCCTGTCTCTCCAAAGGAAAAAGAAAAAAAATTTCTCGAGAACTTAAATATTTGATTTAATCTCCCGAGAACGTGGAAGCAGATGCTAAACATCATGTTTCCTCCTTTCAAATATCTAAAACGCGATACATATGAGCAATCAAAATAATTATATACAAGGAAATAAAATTATCATTCAAAGAGATCAAAATAAAACCTTAAACATTCGTGTCTTTCATGCGTCAAGTAGCATCAGAATACCTTTCTTCATATACAACTTCAGCCAAACTAACCTGATTCCCATCCTAAATCTACTGATCTGATTGTAAACTGTAATTTTCAGTTTTCACTAACTTTTAACCTACTGCAGTAATGCAAATGACCAACTACTAGCTACTGGCTAATTCTATAGCATATCAAAACAACTCAACAAGTTCATGCATGTCAAAGTAAGTCTAAGGAGAATTATATTTCAATGCAATGGAATGGAGAAGCTCGCCTACCTGACGCCAAAAGCTAAGGACATGGGACTTAATGGCGCAACCAGGTGGTCCATAATCGTAAAGCCCGGCAACACCTCGGTAAATCTTAAAGGAGGGGATGTAAAACAAACGCCGCTCGAGAGTGTTAACAACCGCTTGACGGAATGCTTCCTTACTAACGGAGCCGTCACGGCCGGCGTCACTGATGTGTGCTTGGAGCTGTTTCTCAATCGAAGCCTTCTCCAGCTTCAATCTGTTGAGGATTTCAATGGCAGCATCGATTTCCTGCTTAGAAAGAGAGGTGGTGGCGGCGGCGGCTTTGAGAGCTCGGACAGCATTTCCCTGCGCTTCAACTGCCGACTGCTTTTCAGACAGGGCTTTGCGAAGTGATTGCTCAACGGCGTCCATCGACATAGAGTCCAGCGCCAATTGGGAGTGACGGCGGACCAGCGACCTTAGACCAAGTGAATTCGATGAGGATAGAGTTTTTCTCAGCAAAAGCATGCGATTGTAGATGTGCGGGAACTGCTTACTAGGTTTTAAGTCAGAAAATGAACAACAGCGAATATTCAGGTAATAATAATTTATAATAATATATATATTCAAACTTAAAAATTTAAAATGTTTTTATTATATTGTAAATTTCAAAAGAGTAAATAATAATTATCCTTTTGAAAAATCATTTTTTTTTAAATTTTTATCTAACATTGCTAGGTTTTAACGGTCTCTTTTTATCATTTTGTTATAAGCTAGTTTAATCCATGAGGCATATAAATTAGATTTTTAACATTCACCTATTTATGGAAAAGATGACATAAATACATACATACATACATATAATTATTCGTGTGCCTTACAATTCATATTTACAACCACTACTTTTATAATAATGCAAAAGACTTGAATTGTCCGCCACTAGCCAAAAAGTTCATTCCCACTGGTTTTAATAGTCTCTCTTTTTTTTTTTTTTCTCCTAATATTTTCAATATCAATTTTTGTTAATTGTTATGTATTGATACCATACACTGTATTATCTTATATCATATTTGTAGTGATAGTTAATAGCTAACTCAAAAGAAAATGTTAAATGTCCACTCAATTAAATTTTACCTGTTTTCTATGTTATAACCAAAAAATTACGTATTCGAATTTACATCATATATTTAATTCTTGAATTTTGTACGAGTTTGATAAAATTAGATATTTTAATGTTTGCATAAAGAATACTCGGTATTAATTAATTATATTAACAAAAGAAATAGAATTAAACTAAGTGCCTATTTGAATTGCTTTTTTAATCACTTATGAAGTAAAAAAAATGATTATTCTATCAGTATCCAAATGCACCCTAGATCAAAATAATCACTTATGACCATTTAAATGATTATTTTCATAAACTACTTTTTTCTACTTATGATAATCATTTATTCTCTCATAATCACTTATTTCACTTTTCCTTATCATTATCAGCCCAATAATCACTTAAACTATCAAAATCTAAGCACATTTCTTTTCTCAAAATCACTTATGAGTTAAAAATATTCAAATACAAATCACTTTTGATATAAACGCTTATTCTCATAATCTATTATAAATAAACACTTATTCTCATAATCACTTATATATAAATCAATCCAAACACACCTGAAGCAAGATCCCAGGTAATACTGCAATAAAAACGAAGTACAAAAACAATCCATGTGCTTCTAATGTAAGTTGCTTTTCAGGTAGGGCTTAACAAAGTAATTAGCAATCCATTCATTTTTTCCCCTTTCCTCTTTCATTGAGATTAAATTTTAATAGTTCACATTTGTTTATTTTCAGAAGTCAACATATCAATAATATTTTTATAAAGTATTAAAGATAAAATGTTGAAATTCAATCTTAATAATCAGGTTAAAAAGAAAAAAGAAACAAAAAAGTGGAAAGGATTTGAATTCAGTGACAACTCATCAAAGTCCACGGCATTGTGCGCAACCAACATCAAGCCAGCGATCCACCGACGCAAATTCAATGAGGATAGGGCTCTCGACAAACACAAATTATGGTTTTTTTTTTTATGGACAAGAATTACTTAGTACATTAGATGTTAAACAATTTTAGAAATTGAAAAGTTGCAAAATTTTTAGGTAGTATTAATAATATATACGCCGGAGTGGGCTCGCTTGATCCTCGCAAGTTCTACATTAACTCGCTATCTATTTAAATAAGCTAGAAAGTTAACTATACGAGTTTGAATAACTTTCTTCTCTGTACTGAATATTATTAATAGCTATCTATTAATATAAGTGCTAACTTCAACAAGAATGGGGGAGATGCAAAATAGAAGAACAAAACATTCTCCAGAAAGAACATAAAAACTAGAGAGAAAGCACAAGAATTTTAAAAAGCAGAAGACCAAAAGGGCATGAACATCCTTCATCCCCACAACCCCCCCCCCCCCCAAAAAAAAAAAAAAACCCTCTTTTTCTTTTTTTCCCAAGCCAAAAAAAAAAAGGCATAAATTCAAGCATTTCTCCCCAATCAAACATACCTACCTCATGATACTGCACAACACAACGGTGATTGAGCTTCATGTTTTCCTCAAGGTAACAGCTTGTAATTTAGCTCAACCCTTCTGCATTTCCTGCAGCTGTGTCTACTTACTAGAGTGTTAACCTCGTAAACCAATCTTTTACAATAAAAGATCATTTACAAATGTAAAAGCTGAAGAAAAATCTGGGTGGAGCCTAAAAAAGTCACCTTGATGATCAACAGGGTAGTCCTTTGCTCCATATGTTATCATTTGAAGATGATCAACACCTGTGCCCCCGAACAAATTCCTTACTTTTGCCCAGGCTAGAGATGGCTTTGAGGCATGTCTCCCTCTGAGACCCCTTTCTAGCTTAGACGCATTTCTGCCAATTCGAACTTCCGATGCTGCAGCTAGTGGATAGCACACCAACCAACAGGCCAAAAGCCTTAGTGGCCCATCCAAGACCCTTTCTAAACACCCACTTTGTCGAAGGACCTCAAATGATAAATCATAGCACGTTGAAAATTGAAGATTATTATAACCATTATCAGCTGAGTTGCAACATCAGTCTTTCTCCAACATCACAACAACACAATTTTCACCAACTCTAAATTTTCACCACAGCTATAAACTCAGAATTCAAAACCCGTCAAACATGATCGTAAGGCCCTGTTTTGGTAAAATTGTGTATAAATGTCAATATAGACATCTTCCTTGAGCTTTAAGTACCAAATGTGATTTACATGCACATGATTTATAAACCTCCAAATTTATTCAGCAGCTCCTTTTTGAAGACTTGGCAAGTGTGGAACTTCCTTTATGAACTATCAGTATACCTGGAAATACAAAAGAAAAATCTGAGTAATAGCTGCAATTACAGTTAAATGAGCACTCCCCCTCTTGCCCTCGACCAAAAACAGAAAAACAGGCATGGCAATGTCTGTATTATAGCTTAACATTTCAAATACTGCTTAGAGCTAATCAGATACCCAGAGGAAAAGCAACAAAAACTCAATGCTCAGAGAGGCACAGCTAATTGATGCGAGGAACATTAGTGCTCTTAATTCAAATTTTGGTGAGCATATTGACATAAACCAAGCTAGAGACCATCGTGCTGCAACCTTCTCAGTGTATATTTTTGTATCAATTTTAGAGAATATGAATAGCCAATCACTTGAATGATTCTAACATTGGTTCATGAAACTTTTTTTTTTTTTAATTTTCCGAGGCCTAATGAATGAGGTAAAATATTCTCTAGAGGTTGTTCCACCAGCTCAAATGTAATATGAACTTTAACATAACAACAAATCAGATAATGTCACCCATATCTGCGATTCTTATGGCATATATGCACATGAGATATCTTGTTTAAAAAAAAAAGAACCCCTAAATGAATTTCTCACAAAAAATGGTTGGAAGAACACCCAAAAAAACCCCTAATGAACTCCTCAAGTGTCAGGATCCTTTTCAAAGTAAGCCAACACTTTTCATAAGTCAAGGCAAAGCATATCCAGGATTTCACTTTGCCTAATCAACTAATGGCCCCCCTACTACAGTTGAAAGTAAAACGAAAAGCCAACAATAACATATGGGCAGTAATCCAACAGAGACCACAAGAACTAGCCTTCAGCAAAGCAAGTTAACTACAATGCCAACTGCTGAGTTCCTGGCTTCCTGCTCTACCAAAATACATTTCATAAAGAACATTGGGAATCAGTGGCAAGTTACAATTTCTAAGTATAAATTCTAATTCATCCACTGAAAAATATGATAGAACGGAAAAGGACTAAAAGAGGTGAATCGTCATTGTCTATGTTATCCTCAGTCATCACCTTTCACTTCAGTTGTTATTCCAGAAATTTTAGACTAAAGTTATGAACGTCCGGGTAAAATGAACTGTGTCAAACAAAAATATAATCCAAGCACCGAAAACTTAAAAAATGTCTAATCCAACATGAGTTACCTGACTAGGGATCCCATGATTAGCGTTCAATTTGAGACCTATTTTTCCACCATTGTCGCTGCAATCACACAGCAAGCAATTTGTGGATGATCTAGTTCCTGCACTTCCAAAAGTCAGAAACAAATTTGCCAAACCTGAAAACTATGAAGTCAAAGTAGTTACAGAAATTCAGATCATAGTGCAGGATGATTGCAAGAACTGAGCAAATTTGCAGAAGCATAATTTTGAAAGGTAATACATAAATTACCATCACATATTAGTAATATCACTGAACATATATTAATGAATAATACCAAAGGAAAAAAAATTCTCGGATTATTGTTACTATTTTGAGAACTAATTCTTAGTACATATGTTCACTTTCTAACTACACATACATATTGTGCTTGCGATTCAGCTCCATACTTCAGCCAATGGTTTAATTTCCTGTATATACTCGGTACACCATCACCCTGGTAAGCCAATATTTTACAAATAAAAATCCCTGGGCATAGTAAAAACAGAATCATGCATTTGAGGCTTTGAGCTAAGCCTCTAAAACCCACCTTCGTGAACAACTGGGTACTTCCTAATCTTTATGTCGAACATGAATCAAACAAAACACTTGAAACCAGGGCCTGCAGACAAATTGCTATTACTCTTGCTCAAGCTCCTGATAATACTTCAAAGCACCGAGCAGGTCTCCCTGCAAGACTCTTATTCGATCAACCAAATCATTAAAGAATCTCAAATAGTACTTCATGTCTCCATTCTTCCTTTCACACCTATCCATTGCCAGCTTAATATCCTTCAACATGACCTTACATTCATCAACCATTTCCAGGTACTCAAGAATACGATTGTGATAGGACTTGTTACTATATGGATCTTTCTCCAATATCTCTTCAAATCCAATCTTCACCAATTCTAAATCTTCGCTACAACTATTAATATGGGACTTCAACACCTGCCAAGCTTGATCGTCAGGTTTCATTTTCGTGAAATCGTACACGACTGGAATTTTCACCTTGAGCTTCAAGTACCGCATTGAGCATACATGAAATGGTTTGCGAGTAGTAGTACGCCCCATTAACTCTTCAATTTCTCTATCCTCAACCATGGATTCTTGGATGGAAGCCATAGGAGACAACGCTATGCAGTTGGCAATCAACGCGTTTCGGCAAAATCCATTGAAGAATAAGGCGGACGCAGCGGTTAAAGTGGCAAAGGAGACGATTTTAGGGAAAAAGTCCAGAAATTGATTGGAAGGGGTTTGAGGAGTATGAATATTGGGCCGACTCGAGTCAGATGACGCTCTAATGGAGGGAGATAGAAGAGGCACAGGAGGTAGGGATCTTCGTAGCAACGGACAATAGTAATCAACTGAGGAACCAAGCGGTTGGTGAGGATGGTGAAGACTAGCAAGGGCCTCCATTTTCTATGTGTCTTCGTATGTGCTTGTGAGAAGGAGACCGAGAAGCGCAAAGACCTCGGAAACCGACGGCCACAAACACCTCTTTCGTGGTTACAACTTACAAGAGGTAACAATATTTGGTAACAGTGAAAAATTGCAGCAATGGTGTGATTTGCCTCGGATGCGCACACCTAAACGAACGACCTCGTGTGATCCCAGTCGTTCGCTTTGTCTGGTGATTTAATGTGGGTCAACCTCAAAGCATTTTTACATTTTTGATGCAATGGTACGTTTTTTTTATTATTATTATTATTATTCAAAGAGAGAGGGCTAATAGTATTGTCACAATCATATGTGCTTATTTTGATAGAGTTGCTAAATAGAAACACATTTTCAATAAGTACTTATGTCTCAAGTAAGTGCTTATGGAAGAAGCTGATTTTTTCAGCTTATAATAATCACTTATCCTCTCATAATCACTTATTTCATTTTTCCTTTTCAATATCCACTCAATAATCACTTAAACCTCAGTATTCAAACACATTTCTTTTCTCAAAATCACTTATGAGGTAAAAATATCCAAACACAAATCACTTTTAACTTAATCACTTATTCTCATAATCACTTATGAATAATCTAATTCAAACACACACTAAGCCTCAGAGCAACACAACAAAACAAGTTTGTACAAGCGGGAACAAAAGTTCCACGCATCTCCGTGAAGACCAAACCCTAATACATTAGGGTATCACATCAAAAAAAGGTGAAATTAAATTCTCTAATTCTCCCCAATTTTGCCAGCACATCAGCAGGAAGATTGGTTCTCCTTGGACTGTAATTAATCTTTATGGACCACTCTTTATGTTTCGAGTACAAAGCTTCAAGAATTAAAGACGATAATCTTCCTCCTTCCGTCACCTCCATCAGCAGCCTAGCAACGTTCAGAGAATCAATCTCGACCTCTAAACTTCGGATACCCAAAGTCCAACAAGTTCTTAAGCCTTCAATAACACCCCAAATTTCCGCTTCTTCAACTGAGCATTTACCCAAATAATGAGTATATCCTCCAACCCACTAGCCATTATGGTCACGTATAACGCTGCCTGAATTGGTAATATCTACAGAGTCATCACAGTTAAGCTTGCACCACCCAATTAGCGGTGGATTCCACCTATCTTGATTACTAGCAATGACAGGTGGAGACGGGGCACAATTCTGTTACTGAATGTGACAGTAGTTAGAAAATTGTGACGAGATAAAATTAGAAGCATGTACTGGTCCCACAAAAGTATCATAAAAAGTACTTTTGTTTCTCTAAAGCCATAACTGCCACACTATAAATCCCCATATTAAATTAGAGGTACCATTTTAAGAACATGCCAGATCCTCATTAAGATTGAGAGAGATCCACTCTAACAATGATCCACTGAAGAAACGTTGCTGTGCTAAAGGATTAACCAGACTCTTCCAAACATCCTTTGCAAGGTTACAATCTCTAACTACATGCATAAAATCCTCTTCCTGATCATGACAGAAGTAGTAGTAAGGACTGCAATTAGACCATGAACTTCTTCTCTTATTAGTAAGAAGCTTATTATGAGCAAGAATCCAAAGGAAGACTCTAATTCTCTCGACTCCATTTCAATGCCAAATCTTCTTCCATAAAGAATGGGAATCAGAATTGTCCATATCAGCAAACAAATAGTAACAGCTCTTAATAGAAAATTCAACATTCCCATTTAAGCTCCAAGCTCTAGTATCACTGCCCCAATTGTCATTTGGAGGTATTAAACTATAGAAGCGCAGAAGAAAGTCTTCAGGAATTCCCATTTAAGCTCCAAGCTCTAGTATCACTGCCCCAATTATCATTTGCATTCACCCATTGGTTCACTTTTGAAGTGAGAATTTCCATAGGAATATTCTGTTTAGCCACATCTATTAACCTCACCCCCTTATCCAACTAGATATCAGTTAAAAAAAAAAAAAGCAACAATGGAACCATTCCTCACTTTCCAAACTGTTCCCAACTCAATATAAGGAACCTGCTGAGCTATGGAAATCCACAAGGGGGAATCACTTCATCTAAAAAAAAAACCTCCACTTTCTTGTCTTTTATCAACATATTTCCTCCTCAAGACATCACACCACAATCCACCATCATTATTGGTCAGTTTCCACGCCAGTTTTGCGATACAAGCCTTATTAAGATCCTCCAGTTTTCTAATACCCAAACCCCTTGAGATTCGGGTTTGCACATCTTGTCCTAATTGACAAGATGAGGCCGTAGTAGAGTTATCTCCCCCAAATGAAGTTCCTCTGAATTTTCTCCAACTCCTTATAAATAGAGGAAGGGATCTCGGCCACAAACACAGTATACAGAGGAAGAGAACTGAGGTCAGATTTAGAAAGAGTGATCCTACCAGCTAAAGATAAGCTGGCAACTAAAGATGCAATGGTACGTTTTGCATCGTCAAAGCTGCCACATGCGACGCAATATGGGCCATTCGTCCTGCATTTTGGTGAGGCAATCAGACGCTTCGTTTTGATTGCCTTCAATGTTTTTTTTTATTGCCTTCAATGTTAATTATGAGACAAAAGTCACAAAACCTGACACTTCTCCAAGCAAATTTCTTGTTGTTTCGAACAAACTTAGTGTCGTCCTTTCTCAGTGCCACAAAATTGGAACTTGCAAACAGTACAACTGTCGCAAAGCAAAGGGTCGATATCTTTAAATTTCCCTTTTATTGGTATAGTTTTTTTTTTTTTTCAGCACATGAATTCTCTAAAATTAAGGAGCTGTAGAACAAACACAATTAAGTGATTCCAAAGCCATATTACATCTTGACATTTTAATTAGAGATTAGACTGCACCATCTGTATTTTTACTGAGTTTAAAATGAGTATTTGTAAATATTATAGATTCTACATTTTTTATATAAAAATAATAATAACTTTGATTATAAAAAGTTACCCAAAAAAAAAAAAGGGAAAAGAAACTAAAATGCCTATCTTAGATGAGAATCTGACCCTGTAGTACGCTTCACCTCACGGTAGTGTGAGTGTGTGTCCGTGGGCGAGGCCACCAATTTATTTATTTTGTAATTATTAATTAAACAATGCCAGGCTTAGCTGGTGCTGTCTGTACTTTGCCTTGCCCAATAGCAGGCAATCATATCTTCTGGCCTTGGTTTCCAGTTTCATTTTCATACAAGATGTGTTTTGAATACTCTAAACACTTGCATCCAATTTTTATTTTATCAAATCTCACATATCTCAATTAATTTCACCATTATTTGTTATAAACTTAATTTTATTTTTTTTATAAGTGAAACTTAATTTTATTTTTTTTATAAGTGATCTTTGTAGGACATGTTCTTTATCTAATCCAGTATTATAAGAATCGGACTAATTTGGTATGCTCGGCCAAAAATCGATGCCAGATTCATTTTGGACATAGGTGAGGATCAATTAGTTCAGGAATTAGTGCGAATCGGTAGAACCGTTTTTGAACCGGCCGATATGGTTGTAAGCCAATCCCTTTTTAAATTTTTTTTAAAAAAAATTTATAATATTTTTTTAAATTTTTAAGATAAAATAACGTTATTTTTAGTACAAAATATTTTTCTTTTTATATTATAATGTTATTTAAATATTATGATGATATATAATTATTAAAAATTATAAATTTACTCAATAAATTATTAACTGACTATTTTAAATTCAAAATGTTATTATGAATGAATATAAGCTTATTTATATTTAAATATTAAGGTATAAAATTTATTAATAATTTGTCTGTGATGAGTAATAAATTAATAATTTAGTATAATTTAATTTAAAGTTTTAATTAATTCATAAAATTTATTTAAATATATGTTATTTATTTAAAATATATTATTTTAATTACTACTTTTTCAATCCTGATTAAATTACAGTTGAATAATTAAATTTTATGAATGTCCAGTTTGATTTTAACAACATTAATCTAATCACCAAAACATATCAAACAATTATTAATCTAACTATTTATATACTATCTTAATAATTTATATATAAACAAAATTTACGGCAACTAAAAATGATAAAACTAGAGATAATAAAATAAAACTATTTCAGAAAAATATTGGCAGAAATATAACAATTATTATTATTAATAAAAAAATTATATTATAAACATCAAATTTAAAATTGAATAAAATTGTATGATCCAAAAACTTTTCTTACTCATTCAAATTATAGAAAAACATAGAATGAGGTTGAGATTTTTTTTGGGTACACGAGAAAGTTGAGAATCTTTACTCGTAGGCGAACCTATTGTGCTCGTCCAAATTTTTATTTCATCTTCAAGCTTCTACCCACCTTCCAAACAGAATGTCCAAAAACCGTCTGATTTCTCAACTTTTTCTTAATCTTAAATTTCTTATTCACCTTTTGAACCCAAGTTCTTCACTCCTTAATGTATAAATTCCCCTTCTCAGGCCTTCTTCCGCACGATACCCCCAAACCCTTTCAAAGCAATCTTTATCTTCCCTTTCTCTGTCTTTCTATATGGCTTCTTCTTCTTCTTCTTCTTCTCCTCTCACAATCTCGCCAAGAAAGCTTCGCTCTGATGTCTATTCCTACTCATACCAGGAAGATTCCAAGACCCCATTGGTGATAAACGTTCTGGCTTCTCTGATTGAGAGGAGCATGGCCAGAACCGAGAGGATCGTCAAGAATTGTTCGTGGCCTTTGTGTAAAGCAATCAGCACTAACATCTTTGATTGCAAAGACATCCCAGATATGACTATCCAGTCCTATCTAGAGAGAATTTTCCGATACACTGGTGCCGGCCCATCCGTGTATGTTGTGGCTTATGTCTACATCGATCGGTTCTGCCAGAACAATCCTGGGTTTCGAATCAATTCAAGAAATGTGCACAGGCTTCTCATTACAACTATGATGGTGGCTTCTAAGTATGTGGAAGACATGTGAGTTCTCTTTTCCATAGCTTTTTTTCTCTCTGTAATTTTTACAAACACCTTAAATGCAAGACTCAGGTGTTCATTTTTACCTAAGTTTAAACTTCTGATTGTAAAATTTTGGCATGGGGTTCGTTAATTGTACTCAATTTGTTAATTTTCACCTTCAAGCTTCTTTCTCTCCCCTCCCCCTTCTCCCTCCTCCCCCCCCCCCCCCCCGCCCCTTCATGATCCTTATTTCTTGGGAATCTGTATATACTATCAAGTTGCGGTAAACTTGGTACTAATTTTTGTTAGAATGACTTAAACATCTTACTGCAAATATGGTATGGGGTTTGTTAAATTGAGACAAAGTCTATTTATTTCAATCTCCAATCACTGACACAACTTTGTAATAGCCGAGAAAAGGTACAATTTCAAATTGTTAGGTCACCAATATTTTTGGTTCATGATGACAAGTTTATGATAATGGTCCTTTTTCTTCCTCCTACTTTCCAGTTTCTTGTATTAAAAAATGGGGCATGTTGTGCTGAAAACAATTTATTGTATTTGATTTGTCAGGAATTACAGAAATTCTTACTTTGCAAGAGTTGGTGGGTTGACAACAAAAGAATTGAACGACTTGGAGGTAGAGTTTCTTTTCATGATGGTGTTAAACAAAATTCATAAATCTAAGATTATGAGATTCACAGCGGAAGTCTTACATACCTCTTGCCATAGCGTATGAATACTGTATATTCTCTGAGATTTTCTTGAATTCTTCTGAACGGGAATTTCTGGCACAGCGATGGACTGTTGAACACCGTCACCCCGTCAGGGAATTCTTGATCGAACAAACAACGTTTCTATTTTTTTTTTTACGTGTCCTTCTGAGTTATGGTCAAGCCTTTATATAGCCTCCCATCAAGGCTTAGAAAGGTTTTACCGACCAGTTGTGACCCTCTGAACGCAACTCTTTAATCCGTAATTCAAATAATGATGCGGGACACATCCGGTGATATATATATAATGATATATATATATATGTATATTAAAATAATAACATAAAAATATATATAATATCTAAATAAATACAATATATATATTTAAATATATTAAATTTCTAACATTCTCCCACTTGTCCCGCAACTTAATATTATTTGGTGAGTAGAGTTCATTTAAGCAACACTACATGAACTATGGCGACAAGTCCTCATTGATCAAGTATTGTCTTCCATAATCACAAGTAGTATCCTTACTTAATGGGATAATACTTTATGAATAAACCTTAATGTCTATTCAATTCCTATCTTAATACTTATCAATCTCATGAATCATATATGTATACAAATAACAAAATAGAGATGATAACAATAAACGAAAATTCATCACATCATATACCTTCTTTAGTCATATAATGGCTTAAGCCCCATATCAGGTACATGTACAACAAAGTCTTTCGGTTTCATACCTTTAGTCAAAGGATCAGCTAGCATTTTCTTTGTATTGATGTATTCAACCGAAACTTGGCCATTTCTAACTCTATCTTTTAAAGATAAGAACTTTAATTCAACAAACCTACTTCGAGCTCCGCTCTTTCTATTGTTGGCAATGGCCACCGCAGCTTTGTTATCACAAAACATTCTGATTGGCCTAGAGATCGAGTCCACAATCTTAAGCCCTGCGATGAAATTTCTTATCCAAATTCCTTGTGTACTTGCTTCAAAAGCCGCTACATACTCAGCATCACGAGTACTAGCAGTTACAAGTGTTTGTTTAACACTTCTCCATGATATTGCTCCTTCTGCTAAGAGGAAGACATAACCAGTAGTAGATATTCTTGTATCTTCACATCCTCCTAGATCAGAATCTGAGTATCCAATCACTTCAAGACTGTCTGTTCTTCTATATGTGAGCTTGTAATGTTTTGTACCCTGAAGGTATCTAAAAACTTTCTTTGCAGCTAACCAATGTTTCATTCCAGGATTACTTTGGTATCTCCCTAACATACCCACAGCAAAAGCTATATCAGGTCTTGTGCAAACCTGTGCATACATTAAGCTTCCTACTGCTGAGGCATATGGGATCCTTTCCATCTCTTTCCTTTGTAAATCATTCTGGGGACACTGATCCAAACTAAACACATCTCCCTTTTCAATGGGAATAATGTTGGAATTACAGCTTTCCATCCGGAATCTTTCCAGAATTGTCTTGATATAGATTTCTTGAGATAAACTTAAAAAACCTTCATGTCTATCTCTATGAATCTTAATGCCAATGACATAAGATGCTTCACCCATATCCTTCATGTCAAAATTTCTGGATAAAAACTGTTTTACCTCTCGTAAGAGTCCTAAATCATTGGTTGCAAGTAGTATGTCATCCACATAGAGTATCAAAAATATGATTTTACTCCCACTATTTTTGTGGTATATACATTCATCCATGACGTTCTCAATGAAGCCAAAAGATGTAATAACTTCATGGAACTTCAAATACCATTGTCGGGAAGCTTGTTTAAGACCATAAATTGACCTCTTTAACTTGCATACCAAATTTTCATTTTCTTTTGCAATAAACCCCTCAGGTTGTTTCATGTAGACCTCTTCCTCTAGTTCTCCATTAAGGAATGCAGTCTTAACATCCATCTGATGCAACTCTAAATCAAAATGTGCAACTAATGCCATAATAATGCGGAGAGAATCCTTTGAAGATACAGGAGAATAAGTTTCTCTGTAGTCTACTCCCTCCACTTGAGTAAAACCTTTTGCAACCAACCTTGCCTTGTACCTATCAATGTTACCATGTGAGTCCCTTTTGGTTTTAAAAACCCATTTACAGCCAACAGCCTTGGCCCCACTTGGTAACTTCACAAGTTTCCAAACTTGGTTGTTTGCCATAGATTTCATCTCATCCAACATAGCATCATACCATAACTTAGAGTTAGCACTTTCCATAGCTTGAGTAAAATTTAATGGGTCATCCTCTATAACTATGTCACAGTCAAATTCAGTAAGATACACTATATAATCACTAGGTAATGCTGATTTTCTTTCTCTTGTTGACCTTCTTAATTCAACTTCCTGAATTGGTTCAGGCTGTTCATGCAAAACATTCCTTATCACATTCTGTGGTTGTGTGACAGGTTGATCATTCTGAATATGTTTCTCATGTTCTGTATGGTCAACTTGAGTGACTGGGATAACATCATGCTCTACAATAACTCTCATTTGAGGGATGTTTTCATTTATTGATATTTCCTCATCATGATTGTTAGTGGTATCTTCTATGTGATTATCTTGCAAATTATCACTCCCACTAATCAAATCATTCTCAAGAAATCTTGCATTCCTAGATTCTATAAACCTCTTTGAAGGTGGAGGACAATAAAACTTATAACCTTTAGACTTTTCAGCATATCCAACAAAATAGGCTCTTATAGTCTTAGGATCCAATTTCTTCTCTTGTGGATTGTACACTCTCACTTCTGCAGGACATCCCCATACCCTAAAATGACTTAAACTAGGTTTCCATCCTTTCCAGATTTCAAACGGTGTTTTTGGTACCGCTTTTGTTGGAACCCTATTGAGTATGTATACGGCTGTCAAGAGTGCTTCCTTCCACAAGGAAACTGGCAGTTTGGAGCTACTCAACATGCTCCTAACCATATCTAGTAAAGTCCTATTTCTTCTTTCAGCGACTCCATTCATATCAGGAGAGCCAGGCATGGTGTATTGAGCCACTATACCATGCTCTCGAAGAAAATCTGCAAAAGGACCAGGTGCTTGTCCTTCACTAGTGTATCTACCATAATATTCACCACCTCTATCTGATCTCACAATTTTGATTGGTTTCCCAATCTGTTTTTCTACTTCAGCCTTATATTCCTTAAAGGCATCTAGTGCCTCACTTTTGTTATGAAGCATATAAACATACATAAAACGCGTGTAATCATCGATAAAAGTAATAAAATATTTTTGACCATGTGTAGTTAAATCAGGACAACATATATCTGTGTGTATGATCTCAAGTAATTCTGAACTTCTTTTAGCCCCTTTATGTGACTTGTTGGTTTGCTTTCCTCTAATGCAATCCACACAAGAACTAAGATCCGAATACTCTAATGATGGAATAACTCCATCTTTAGTTAGCCTCTTAATTTTATCAACAGAGATATGACCCAATCTCCTATGCCACAGGCTAATTGAATTTTCATTGATGACACTTCGTTTAATACCATGTGTAACAAATAAAGCATGAGGTAAATCAAAAATAATTCTAAATAAACCATTATCCAAAACGATATCTGAAATAGGAACTGAATCTTTACTAATAAACATATGATCTTTTGACAGGTTTAATCCATAACCAAAAGGAATTAACCTAGACATAGAAATTAAATTCCTCTTGTAAGAGGGTACATAAAAAGTCTCAAAAAGATCTAAAACATAATTATTAGGTAAAATTATCCTAAATGTTCCAATAGCCTTCACAGCATCTCCTTTCCCACTGCCTGAAAAGACTTTTTCCTCATTGGGTTTTGGAGGTCGACTGTTTAGAAAGCCCTGCATGGTATTCGATATGTGGATCATGGAACCAGTATCAATCCACCAAGTGTCATCACTAACAGAAGTATAATGAGATTCAAATACAGCACAAGTTGAAAGCGTACCTTTCTTTTCAAGCCAAGCCTTAAACTTGAGACAATCAACTTTAATGTGTCCTTTCTTTTTGCAAAAGAAGCATCTGCCATCCTTCTTATTTGCTGTATTGACAGGAGGAATCTTGTTTTTCTTCTTATGACTCTTACCTTTATCTTTCTTCTTACCCTTGCCAGCTTCTGCCTTGGAACTTTCAACAAAATAAGCTTCTTTATGTGCAGATTTCTCATTCATTAGTAATCTAGTCTCTTCTTGAACACACATGGCCAATAGTTCATCCACTGTCCATTTTTCCTTATGTGTGTTATATGAGACCTTGAAAGCATCATATGAAGGAGGAAGAGAGTTCAATATCAACTGCACCAAAAATGATTCAGTAGGTTCCATTTTCAAGGGTTTGAGTTGAGATGAGAGGTCCCTCATTTTCATGATGTGCTGCCTTACACCACCAATGCCTGTAAGCCTTAAGGTACATAATTCAGACATAATGGCTCCACCCATTTGTTTGTCTGACACCTTGAATTGTTTTTCTAAAGCTTCTAGGTACTCTTTGGCAGTTTTGCATTCAGGAATAGCACCCCTAATCCCTCTTAGGATTCTTGATTGAATGAGTTGAAGAGACAATCTGTTAGACCGCTCCCACTGATCATATTGCTGTCTTGCATCTCGATCAGTAGAGTCATCAGCTGGTTTTTGAGGTTCGTCAATCCTCAAAGCAAGATCCAGGTCCATACATCCAAGATCTAACAGAATACTATCTTTCCAATCAAAGTAATTAGTACCATCCAGGATCATTTTGTTATTCATATCAGTAATAACCCTAGTGGTAACAGGAGCTGCAAAAATTTATGAATATACTCACATTAGCTTTTGAAGCAAACACAATTACTGTGCCAGGTGCATGGTCAACTTATTTGAACCATACGATTACAAATACGTATCACTAGCATCTACTTGTGGGCAAAGAATACTAGCATACAATGCATTTGTCTAAAATTGATGAAACTAAAACGCAATTATTGTTTTCTAATACCTGTGGGCTACTTAGAAAACATAAGGCCATTATATTTCATCCTAATTAAAAGTTTGATTATAATTATCTACCTGTGGGCAAAGATAAATTGTAATCTCACATCTAATTACAATGATATTCCATAATACCATATGTGATTTATTAATATGCATGTAATTTATAAAATGAGGATGTTGTGGCTATTCCCCAAATATATAGGCATGCTAATCACGAATATCAATTTGTGTATTTAAATACATAAATATGCAACAATAACATATAACTGAAATTCTCCCACTAATTCATGCTTCACATAAATTTGCTCAAATAAATATTAATTCAGAATTAATTCCAAATTTCAAAATATTTATAATTTCCTAAAGAGCAATAACACATAAATTCATAGACAATTTAAATAATCCATACAAGAAATTTGTAGAATTAAATAAATAAACATATGTAGAGCTAATAAAAATCCATAGAATAATATTTATTTAGCTCTAATAAATTTATAAAAGCATGAATTCTAATTATTAAAAAAAAAATTAGTGAGAGAAAACAGAAAATAAAATTGAAAATAAAATTCTGTCATAAATTTTTTTTTTAATCAGTAACAAAAAAAAAATGTTGCAGCCCAAAATGCCATAAAAAAAATTAGCAATTGGCCCAAAAAAAAAATATTGTTGTTGGCCCACGTAAAAAAAAATGTGCAGGCCCAAAAACGCAGGCCCATTCTGATTTTTTTTTTAAAAAAAAAACACTGTTTAAAACGTGCTTTTTAGAAAACGCAGAAGCCAAACGCAGATTCAGCCAAACGCAGTTTTTCCAAACGCGCTTCTCTCCAGAAGTGCGTTTGGTCATCTCCTTTACCCGCTACCCGACCCGAAAACCCGGAAAACAAACCCGTCAGACCCGCGACTCTGGTTCTGTTTCCAGACATTTTCGGTGGCTGTTTTCGACGGTTCCATTCACGATTCTCTCTATTTTTCATGTGGAAATCATTGAAGAATATTCCAATGAACAATAAGACCAGAAAAGAAGAAAAAAAAAAATTTCCCAGAATCATTAATTACTGTAACTTCACGGGTTCCGATCGGTTAACATAACTGAAGATCTTGGTTGCCGGTTTTCAACAGTGAACACATGTTTCCAGAATCATATATATATATATATATACACCAGATATCCCAAAAAAAAAAAATTTCAAAAACATTAATTTAACGGATACCCCATATTCGCAAAAAGTCTTGATTTTTCTTAAAATAAAACATGTACTCTAAAACACCAAGCAGAGGAAAAACCAGGCTCTGATACCACATGTTAAACAAAATTCATAAATCTAAGATTATGAGATTCACAGCGGAAGTCTTACATACCTCTTGCCATAGCGTATGAATACTGTATATTCTCTGAGATTTTCTTGAATTCTTCTGAACGGGAATTTCTGGCACAGCGATGGACTGTTGAACACCGTCACCCCGTCAGGGAATTCTTGATCGAACAAACAACGTTTCTATTTTTTTTTTTTACGTGTCCTTCTGAGTTATGGTCAAGCCTTTATATAGCCTCCCATCAAGGCTTAGAAAGGTTTTACCGACCAGTTGTGACCCTCTGAACGCAACTCTTTAATCCGTAATTCAAATAATGATGCGGGACACATCCGGTGATATATATATAATGATATATATATATGTATATTAAAATAATAACATAAAAATATATATAATATCTAAATAAATACAATATATATATATTTAAATATATTAAATTTCTAACAGATGGGATTCAAACTACACGTGAATGTGAGTGTGTTTGAGAGCTATTGCTGCCATTTGGAGAGGGAAGTGAGCATTGGAGGAGGCTATCACATAGAGAGGACACTGCGATGTGCAGAAGAAATCAAAACAAGATATAGAGAAGAGAGAGGTTACACTCAGATTGCTCGTGTAATGTTGTGAATTTAATTCATGAGGAATTTTTGCTGCTTTAGGTCTTTTTCTTTCTTTTTCTGCTTCCAATGCAAAGGCAGTTTATTTGTATAGATTGACTATAAATCTAATGGTTTATTTGGAAGTTGAGAGTTTGGAATATGATGTATAATTCGGATTTTTAATGTTTACAGAGATGAATCTATATAATGTATTAAAAAATTGATTAAGAGAAAAGGAACAATAGATGTAAAGATGAGGTATAAATCTCACTCATGTTCTTCTTATCATTATCTTTCTAAATATCTGAATGTAGAAATTCTAATTTGTACCATCCTGCAAAATGAATGGAATGTGTAATTTTTTTTTAATTGCTTGGCAAGAGAAATAGAAGTATAGTCAACTCCGTTCATATGATTTTCTAAGATTTTACTTCTCCCTGATCTGTTTCTTTGCACTTTATTTTAGTGAATTAATGAATTAGTCTTTAACATGTTATAATATTTTTAATTTGATGCTTAAAGATGGAAAAAACTCTTCAATTTATCTGTAAAACTAAGTAGGTTCTTGTAGATTTGAGGAATAGGATGTATTATTCGTAACTTTTGGAGAATGAAACTCGCTATAAATTTGGTCTAATTAAAATGATATTTATAATATTTCGTGATTTTGACTTTTACAGTAAATCAAAGACTGCTTTCTTTAAATATTTTTTTGGGTAAGAAATTATTTTGTTATCTACTTCTGCATTGTGACAAAAGGCTTCAATTTTGGCTCCTTCTTAATTTTTGTCCTCCTAAAGCCGAAGCTTAAACTTTTATTTTAATTTTCAATTAATGATTTAATCAAACATCTTCACAAATCATATTTAATTTTAAAAAAAACGGTTTTTTTTCCTTTTTGTTAGAGAGCCAAACAAACTATTTTTTTTTAAATATTGGGTTTATTGTCATTTATGATGTATGGTTCATTGATCAAAAAACAGAAAATGCATATTGGGATTTTTGTCTTTTCTTTTTTGCATGTGCAATTGATTCTATCTGTGTTGTCTTGAAATGATTAGTATTTACATGACTTTTTTGTCATGTGGAGAAAACCCGCTAAAATCAATGCGTGATCTATGGAAAAATTACACTTAACAATTTAAAATTTATAAATTCGATAGTCAAGAATTTTGAAAATTAAAACAGCTGGAACTTATCATTGATGCTCCCAAAGTATTCATATAAGTATTAATCATGCTCTTTAAAATTATAATCTAATCTTTCATTGCTGCAAAGATATTTTGAATTTATTATTACACTTGGATATCATATCTAGTGACTTATGCTTCCATAGTAGAATTTTATATAATTGTAATCGTAATGTTTTAAAATTATTGACTATCAGTTTTATAAGTTGTGCGTTTTTAAATTATCATTTTTTATTGATATTATTATAAGGACAATCCAATATAATTAACTTGTAGGTACACCAAAATTACTACAAAATTAAAACAAATTAAATTTTATTTAAATAAATCCTTCAATGATGTTTAAATGACTTGTTTGAATATTTGAATTGACCCAGGGGGAACTCCATAAGTTGAACATACTTCTCATTGGTTGGGCCTACAGAAGAGGCTCCATCAGAATTTTAAATCAGGTTATGTTTGAACAATTTTGCAGTACAATCAAACATTTGAATCATTCAGAAAGGTGAGCGCCCAGTACTCATTTTATTTTATCCCACCCATTGTCATCTCCAGATTGTGACTTAACCTGCATTTGCTTCCTTTTCTTTATCCTTGTCGACATCATATATCTGTGGTGTAGGTTAATATATATATATATATATATATATCAATTTTGGTTAATTTTGTGAAAAAATATATGTATTTCCAATAAAGAAAAGGAGAAAAGATATTTAAAGAGCAGGAAAGACCAGTCGCTTCAATGAAAATGAAGTAATTAACGATGGGACTGCATGACCTACAAATTTGGTTGCTGCTTTTATTATTGTATTAGTTCTCAATATCAATATTAATGATGTAAAATACAAACTCTATCATAAGTAAATAGTAAGTATGGCTCAATCATTAAATTATGTGTCTTAAAGAAAAAGTGTAATTCACAAATTAGTGTAAACAATATGGCTCATTTCGAACACTGCAAAAATATATGAGACCTGTTCTAGTCATAATAATTTTGAAAGATAATAAAACAATAGTGAGATCCATACTCTGGATTATGATGCCCCACCAACCCAACACATGCCCTTTGTGCAAACCAACAAGTCCGCCTCATCTTCATTTTTCTTCATCTTTTATATAATAACCATGTTGGAGTCTGAATCCTCCTTGCTTTTCTTTTTGTTATTAATTAATATCAGAGACATATAAATATATAACATGTAAAATTAGCTGAAATAATAAATCACATTAAATGTGTGAGACTCACTTAAAATATAAATTTTATACACTCAATTTTTTTTTTGAAATTGAAAAAGATGAAGGAAAAAATAGAAAGGATTCAACTTTGAGAATTTGATCATGTTCTATATGAGTCTTCCTTTTCACTTTTAAGAGGTTCAGAAAAGAAATAAATATATAATAATTAGGATCCTCAATAATAAATATATTTATAATTATAAATAGATAGATAAAGAAAGAAAAAAGAAGATGAGATTTGGCGTTTTGGGGAGGTAGGCAAGGTTATTTGTCAAATAATAAATAAAAGTGAGATTCCAAAATAAATGACATGATTATGTAACGACCCTTTTAATGATGCTTTGAGTTATTTATGTGGTTACAACCACCCGTAACTCATGTCCCTATCCTAACAATTAATATTAATATAATATATATATCTAAACATTTCATTTGAAGTTGATAGACAGTGGCTTTTGCACAACTTTAATAATTGGTAAATGTAAATCCAATTATTGACGCACAATAGGGTTTTGAGTTGTTACTAAATCTTCCAACCCAATCATGCAAGCTGTGAAGGGGGCAAATCCCATTTTTCTCTGCCATTTGGATTTTAAGCATTTTTTTGTATCTTCATAGTTTGTCTTATAATAGTCTTTAAAACTACAATGTTGTGACAAACAAAAAAAGGTTCAGTGTCCAATTAAGTATTTTTAGTTTGAGTGAAGGTATACTCTATATATATATATATATCTTTATACATGTGCAGAGTTTATATTTCTCAATCAGATCGTTAATTATTGGTTTGGGAATTCAACTATTTTTATTTTTTTCCCTCAAAAGTGTCAATTACAAAAATATATTTATCTTACATTATATTTCTTTTAAAATAAAAAATTATCAACATAAACAAACCTTTTTATTATTTAAATTGAATTTAAATGATTCACACTTTAGAGATATACTAAGAAATAAGAATCCAAATGATTTTTGATTTAGTTATCACTTTGTCTTGGGCAAAAAGCAAGAAATCGCATTTGGATCCAAATAAGCCTTAGAGGCACAACATGGATCCAAATCAGGATTTTGACAGTGTGATAGATTTGGGCCTTAAGTCCAAAACTCTTATTTGGATCCAGCGAATTCAAATATGACCTTTTGAAATTTACAAATGTTAGAGTACGTATAGTGGTTCCTATCTTTATCGTGACATTCCTACTCAGTCCAACTCAGAGTAAAAAAATTTAAAAAATAAGTTTTCTTTACTAAAAGTTAAAAAAATCGTCTTTATTTCTACATGCAAAGCATGAAATCAAATAATGGAATGACTTTGAGACCACAAGTTGTCCGAAATTAATGGCAATGTAAATGTAGTCCAACGGGACGGAAGAATAAAATTAGACAAGAAGTCCAAGGAAAGCCGTGCTTTATGATCAGCAATTTTTCTACGATGTGGTTCATATATTCCAAGTCTTTTCTCCCCTTTCGGTAGCACTTGACATGCTCTATTTTCATTCTTCTTGTTTTATTAGCTTTTTATGGTTTTTTTCTCACTCATCTCCTTTTTGATAGAGGAGGCTTGCATGTGGATGTGGGCATATATGCCTAAATTACCCAAATGGAAACTTCCATAATGCTTTTAGATTTCGATATGATTGACATCTGTAGCCACTTTGACAAATTTCAATTATCTACTACTTTTGGTAATGGCCCCAAATTTTTTGTAACACACACACATGTGCTCTTTTAGCCTAAATTGTACATAATTTTCTTGTTAATTATGCATATAGATAACTAATTCATTGATTTTTAAAATTTGATTATACGTTTTTAAATTTATGCATATAATTAACTTCCTGATTTTTAATTAGTGTCGTTGGAAAAAAATATGCCAGAGTAATGTTCTATTCTATGTAAAAAATGTTAGGAAAATAAATTTCAACTTAGTGAGTTAAAGATTTAAGTTTAATGGGCTTGTTTAGGTGAAGAAGTGAATAATGATATTTTTATAAAAGAAATATTAGTATTTGGATCTATTGGAATTAAAATTTTGGATCAAAGTTCACTGGGTTTGAGATAAATTTTTATACATATATCTAAAATACTTTTAAACTCAAATGTTTGTAGATTGGATTAAAAGTCAAGTAGAGGAAATTTATATATAGAGTTTTGGATCGAACGAATAATTCTATTATCACCAAACAAGAGCATATATACATAGGGGCAGTTATGAGATGCTGATGAGATACCAAGAGGTCCTATCCTATACTTGCACTGCAAGATAATATACACATGGCATTTACATGAAGGAATAACATATCTTTAACTACCCTATCAAAATAATATCTACAATATCCAATACTCCCCCTCAAGTTGAAGTATGGAGGTTCTCTATACCCAACTTGCACAATAAAGCATGAAACCGTTCCTTGCCAAGTGGCTTAGTAAGTATATCCGACTATCACAGTGGTTGCCATGGCTCGATATTCAACTTCAGCAGATGATCGCGCCACCGCCATTTACTTCTTAGTTCTCCATGAGACTGGTGATCCACCTAGGGACAAAAAATACCCTGTGCAAGAACACCGAGTTAAGGGACAACCTCCCTAGTCTACATCACAATATGCAACAAGCTCCATAGGTCTTGAAGAAGGAAGCAATATTCCTTGTCCTAGAGCATTCTTCAAATAACACAACACACATTTTATTGCTTCCATATGCGACTTTTAGGGAGAAGCAACGAATTGACTAAGAACATTATCTACATAAATAAAGCTCACAAAAAATGTATCACCATTCTTATAAATAAATAAAGAATGATCAGCCTTTGACTATCGAAAACCTACATTAGTTAAGGCTTGTGTAAATTTCTAGAAGCCTATTTAAGGCCATATAATGATTTCCGCAATCTGCACACCCTTGTATCACTTTGTTTAGCAAAACCTTCTGGTATGGTCATATAAATTTCTTCATCAAGATCATCATGAAGAAAAGCATTGTTCACATCCAATTGATACACATTCCAGTTTTTCTTGGCTACAACTAATAAAAGGCATTGAACAATAACAAGCTTTGCCATAGGTGCAAAGGTCTCATGAAAATCCTCTCCCCTTACTTGTGTGAAGCTTCGTGCAACAATTCTTGCTTTGTAGTGTTCCACCTCTCCATTGGGTTTAAATTTTACTTTGTATACCCACGTGGAGTTAATAGCGTGTTTGCCTGGTGGCAATTGCTCTAGAGTCCATGTTGCATTATTTTCAAGAGCCTTAATCTCTTTCTTCATTGCCTTCCTCCAATGCTCATGCTTCTTTGCCTGTGCAAAAGTTTTTGGCTCATCATGTTTATTAATGGACGTCAATTATGCCTTGTGAGAGTAACTGAAATTATCATATGATACATAGTGTGATAGAGGATATACGATCGTATTACCTGTTGGAGGGGCTGATTGTAACTAATCTTGTGGCCGGGCAACCGAAGGTGGCAATTAAATCTTATAATTGTCAAGGTGCCTTGGTAGTTGTGTAACTTGTTGACTTCTCCATGTTTCCAATTGCTATCTAGCATCAATGATAGACTTTGCTCTTTCATTTGAAGGCTCTATCATCTCATTATTCACAGTTCCCTTGATGACTTCTACTTGTAATTCACCACGATTAATAGTTTTTGCATTATGGAGACCATGACTCACTTCATGCTCTTCATCAAACACTTCTTCCAATTGATGATTTGACAATTCTTTATGGTCAATTTTATCTAAGCCCTACTTGTAGGGATATACAGTTTCGAAAAAATAACATCTCTAGAAACAAGACATTCATACTTTTCCAAATCATACAACTTATATCCATTTTGGCCTTGAGGATATCCAATAAAAATGCATGCTCTCCCCCTTTCACTAAACTTACCTTCACTTCTTACAATGTGTGCATAAGCCAAACATCCAAACACCCTTAAATGGTTATAATCAAGTTGTTTTCTCAATAGAATCTCATATGGCGTTTGGTTCGTTATTGCTCTAGATGGAAGCCTATTAATTATATATATTGCCGTCAATACACTTTCACCCCAAAATTCAAGCGGTAATTCTACATGAAATCTAAGTGCTTGAGCCATCTCTGATATATATCTATGCTTTTGTTCAACTACACCATTTTGCTGTGGTGTATATGTACAAGTGGTTTGCAAGACTATGCCTCTTTCTTGATACAAGTTCATCATGTTATGGGATTGAAATTCCATTCCATGATCTACCCTTATCTTCTTAACCTTCTTTCCAAACTGAGTTTCAATCATTTTAAGAAAATTAGGCAAATGATGAGCCACTTCTGATTTATGTCTCATTAAATAAACCCAAACCCCTCTACTATAATCATCTACAATAGTGAGAAAGTAATAAGTGCTTGATAATAATGATTCTACCTTTAACCTCCCCATATATCACAATGGATTAAATCAAAACAATCAACAGATTTTATTGAACTCTCAAGAAACGGAAGTCTAGTTTGCTTAGCTTTCATATAAGAATCACAAAATTCATTAATGTCATTGACTAAACTAATATTCAAAACTTGTGCAATCTTATTGATTGATGCATGTCCTAATCTCTAATGCCAAATACCATGATTATTCAGACCTCGAATTGCCATTGCCACACTTTCTGTTTGCATTGGCTCAAGAAAGTACAATCCATGACGTTGTTTACCCATTCCAATCAGGTTCCTCATACATAAGTCATGTATCACACAAAATTCTGCAAGAATAATTAGTGCACAATTAAAATCTTTTGTTAATCTACTACCAGAAATCAAATTGCATCTAAGTTCTGGTATATAACACACTCTTGTGATTTTCATTCCATTCATTAAAGTAACGTCTCCAACTCCTTTAATCGCAATACTTCGATCATTTGGAATCTGAACTGGTAGTAAGTTCGTGTCCCGTATCCCGTATATTTTCCAACCATTCATTATTGCAGGTAATATGCTCATTTGCTCCGCAATCAATTATCCAACACCTATGATGAAACATTTTACTTGTCATGTTGGTCATAGGTTGAACCTGGGAATTGCTCATGTTGAAAGCATCTTCATCCTTAATACTGACTTGTAGGCTTTAACCCCTTTGTTTTTCTAGTCCATTTTTCTTTTCTTTCTCGATCTGAATCTTCCAATCAAGTGGATATCCTATTAGCTCATAGCACTTGTCCTCTGAGTGGCCCAACTTTCCACAATGTCCACAGCTCGGTTTTTCTCTATGTGTTTCTTTTCGATCACCATGAACATGGAATGCTACTACTTCTGTCATTGGTTTCAGCATAGCCAAGATAATCCTTTGCTGCTTATCTTTTGCCACTAGAAGATACATATGTCCAAGCTTTGGTAATGGCTTTGTACTGAGTACTTGAGTCTTTATTGTATTGAAGACCTCATCCAGTTCCATCATAAACTCATAAATTTGATCACGTTCTCTGATGCCTACCCATTGCTTATGCACATCACATTTGCAACCTTCACATATACACTTTGGGCAAGGAGATATGGATTAGATTTTGTCCTATAAACCCTTAAGTTTGGTGTAGTACGTTAGATGGACTGCTTGTTTTGCCTCTCTAAAGTGATTGGTTGCCTCATTTCATAAATCCTAGGTGCACTTCCCTTGCTGAAACGCTCCTCTATGTCAACCCAGATGTCTCTAGCAATCTTTGCATATTGCACTCTAGTCCTTACTTCCTTGCTTATTGCACTTTTTAGGCACCCTTTCACCATTGCATTGCATTGCATCCAATGGCTGAGTTACATTGAGTTCGTCAAAGGTTGAATTGTTCCAGCCACAAAGCCCACCTTGTTCTTTGTATATAAGGAATTACTCATGTCGTTGACCCACTCCCCAAAGTTGGTCTTATTGAGGAGCTCATTGACATATATTTGCCCGGGATTGTCTAATGTGAATGTAGTATGGAGACGTTGTATCTATATCGTTGGTTTGCACATATGTGGAGTCTTTGCCCTTCGTCACATCTGGCTTCTCCATGATGTGATCTTGCAGCAGCTTGAATTACTTTGGTTTTAGTGTTTCTAGAGTTTGGGTACCAAGTGCTCTAATACCATATAGAGTTTTGGATCAAATGAATAATTCTATTATCACCAAACAGGAACATATATACACAAGGGCAGTTACGACTGACGAGATACTAAGAGATCCTATCCTACACTTGCGCTACAAGATAATATACACACGGTGTTTACACGAAGGAATAATATATCCTTAACTACCCTATCAAAATAATATCTACAATATCCAATAATATATGAAAGGTAGAGGGTGCAAAGTATTAAAATTTATGATTACTACTTGTAATTTTCTACAAGTAACAGTTGGCACATCCCTACCTTTGAAAAATTTGTTACCATCGAAAGCACTATGTATTGTTGCACATCTAATAGAAATATCAATTTGTGTAAAATGAACATTTCAGGATAGGCTTAGGGTTTTGAACAACAAAACTAGGAATAAATCCAAAGGACTTGTAGAGAGCACGGATATCAGTTTATTAAACTCACACCGTTAGATCATATGAACAATAGATATATCACGTATTGAGAGAGGTCGGCAAAGAGCATTTGTAGAGGATCTAGTTCATATGCATTTGTAAAGGATCCGTTTTCGTATACTCCTTCCTTCTGCTCCATATTGTAAGGCCTTTTACAAAATTTGTCTTTTCTCATAATATAATAGTACCCTTTAAAGGATTTAGTAGAGCTTTTATGAGCTTTTTCCCCCCTATAAATAGCCTTCATAAATTCATTATATAAGTATCCTCTCTCTAGTTTTTAATGTTTTGATAAATGTGAATTAATATTATTTTTTGAATCACAATAATATTTTGTAAAAATAAAAATCCCCAACTAACTTTAATTATGTTTCTTATGTGTGTGATTTTTGTAAAGGTTGTTATTTCCTCTTATTTTTAATGTAAATCATTTTCAATTAACTCACCGAAACAAAAAAAAAGTTCATTACAATATTAAAATTGTCTTAAAATTGATATGATTTTTATCTTTATCCATAATAAAAATTACAAATTTAGATATTTTATATACTCTCTCTTATATATAAATAAGGGTATTTTAAAAATAATATAATTAATACTCCAAAAACTTATGAAAGATAATTTATATTTTGGATCACATAAAACTTATAGAATATAACCAATAAAAAAGATAGAGGGAGTACTATAATACTGGACGGAAGGAGGATATTGGCTTGAGAAGGAAAAAGTTGTGGTTGCAGATTGTGGGGGAGACTTGAGGGGGGCGCGTGATATGAATGATAGGAGGAAGGGGAGAAATGAAGGAAGGCATAATGGATGCCACATATTACGTGATTGTGTCTGCGATTGATATGGACACTAATCACGAGTTGAGAATTTGGTTGGATATATATATATATATATATATATATATAATACTCTACTCTTTACTACTACTACTTTTAATTTCTTCTTTTGTCATTAATTACGTTCGTAAATTACTCCTTTGAAAAATGCGACAAATAAAACGTGATGCAGGGGAGCTTGCCTTCAACGGCTAATAACCTCCATTAACGGCTGCATTCCGGATGGAGGGTGAGCTACATGACCCACAAAATTTGACCCGGTTTTACGCTTCAATTACTAACTTATCAACTGGATTCGTATTTCTCCCGAAAGCGACCACCAATCCGCCTTCATGTCTTCATCTGGCCATTTAATTGTCTTGTATTATATACTCCCTCATATCCTATATATAAGATCATTTTAATCGAATAACGCGAATTAAGAAAGGGAGTTAAAACTAATTAACTACCTTGATTTCTCCGAAAATTTTAATATTTTTCCAAAACTACCCTTATTTAATCTCTCTTTTTTTTTCTTTGAATACATTAAATAGGGGCATTTTTTTGGAAATGCATAATAAATATCACATTGTATATTGTAAAGGATCTTATATTTAGGACCAGGATAAAAAATCCTATATAAAGGACCGGAGGAAGTAATTATTATTGGCCCATTTTCCCCTTTTATTTGTTTATTTATATAAATAATGCTACTTCCGTTTTAATTTATAAAACACTTTTTTTTATACATATAAGACACTTTTAATTATTACTCACAAACTAGGATGATAACTAATAACTAAAAAAAAATAAAAAATTTCATCATTTCTTAAATTATTCTCATTTAATATAATTAATCTATCAATTAAATTTTTTAACATTAATTAAATTTCATTCATTTTAGGTAAAATAAAATTAAATATATTATATAATTCATAAAATATCTTATATCATAAATCATATATTTCTCAAAAACATACTTTATAAACCTAAAGTTTGGGAGTTGTATTACCTTTACTACCACGCCACACACCCATGTGGCCATATCATCATCATCATCCTCCTATATGTGTGTGTGTGTGTGTTATATATATATCCCCTCTGGTCTTCATTCAACCGCCGTACGTGCATGATCTCATTTCACTCCCCAACTTGACATCCACCTTACGTAATCCCATTTTGGCTCCCCTGCTTTCCTCTCCATGTGACCATCACCATTAATATCACTAATTATTATCATTAAATATTAATCAATAATTATATGTAAACTTAATTAGTGTCTTCAAATTAAAATATATATCAAATGATAAAACAAATACATGTATGTAGGGCTCATCAATTCAATGAACTCAATTTCATATTTGACATGCATCATCAACTTAGCTTACTTGGTGCACATTATATCTTAACGCCCATCACCTGATAAACAATAAGGGTTAACTCAAAATTCTCATGGAATATTTATTTAGTATACCATTCACTCCTATATTCATTAAACAACTAGTGATTTCAAATCACTCAAGTATATATCATCCAGAAATATATGCACGATTAATTATAATCAATATGTTTTTATTTTAACACACCACTTGATACCAAAACAATAATAAAATAACTTAAATACCTTGTTCAACTAGACATCAGTTGGACAAATATTAGGAAGATGATGAACTGTCAAGGTTAGCATAGAGATTAACTCCATCACAAAAAAAAAAAGTTCAAGTAAAAGGAACGGTTCAAAATTAATATATACATATATAAACACACACATAACGAAAACATTCCTTCAATCACAACATTTAGTGGTAATTAATTGGACAACTGTTTCAATTATTGATTTTTCCCCAACTCCATCATGGGTATGCAATATATTACTGTCACTCATATTATCCATGCAACTAAAAACAATAACCAAAGTAACAATATAAACATTAACCCTTGCCTTCCTTTTCCTTCTAAAACAATTCAATTTGGTTCAAAAATTTGAAAAAAATTGTCAAAATTTATGTAATTCAATATTTTCTGATTTTAACGTCAAATTTGAGTATAGTTAACAAGGTTAAGTAAACAATTGGCTAAAAAAAGCATTGTTAAGTTTTTACAGCTTATGGTTGCAGCGGGTTAAAATTGTATCATTACATTTTAAGATGTGCAATTAAAAAAAAAAACAATTAGATAAGAATCCGATGAATTCAATATGTAGGTATATAGATCTTTCTCACATTGACTAGATTGTGGGTTTTGTGTTCTAATAAAGTCTCAGGCCTGCTAATTGTTTATAGTTAATGAATAATACATTTTTCTAGCTATATATTTTATATAATATATTGATATTGATATATTGATTAATAAGAAATTTCATTTAACTCTCCCAAGATGTACAGTTTAAAAGAAATTAAAAAGAAAGTATAACAAAGAAATTAAAAAAGAAAAGGAAAAATAGAGTGTCTCTATAATATATCCATAAATTATAAATTATGCACGGTTGAGGAGAAAGAAATGTACATGAAGAAATGGGCCGTATATTGACAAGTTGAAGAACAGGGAAAGAAGAATAATTAATATCCCGTGAATCATCAGATTCAATTATATTTTTAATCATCAATATTTTACTTTTTTTTTCAATCAATAATTGACTGTACGTTAATTTACAGTTTATTTTATATATATTTTAATATTTTTAGGTTGGATTATGTTTTAATATAGCCATGTATGCAAGGGGTCTTTCTAATTTTAATTTATATGGAAGAATGGTTGGTGGTTACAATTTAATTAACATAATTTCATGCATCTTTTTAATTTGGAATCCTTTTTCTTTGTTACAATTAATTCAAAAAAGTAGCCGAAAGCAGTATTTAAAACAATATCTTTAGAAGTTAATTATTTCTTCTTCTTTTTTTTTTCTCTTGTTGTTTTCAATTATGTTGGTTACTGAGGTATATAACTGTTATTCCTTTATATTCAAAATAATAAATGTAATTCTTAATTTTATAAAAAGAATGTGAGAATATAAATTGATAAATGCATGCCGTACGTGTCAATCCCTGTTAAGATGATTAGTTTGAGCTTTGACAACAATGTGAATAGGATGGCCCTGATGTAAAAAATTTCAAATAACGTATTTTTAATAAATTAATTAAAATTACAAGGATTAAAGTATGTTGGACAAGGGAATTAGAAGAAATTAGGGAGCGAAAAGTTGAATATTGAGCGTGGATTCAAACATATGGTTTGTCATATTGTAAAAAGAAAGTGAGACATATATCCCTCATTTTCTCGCAGGGGTTGGCTCAATTCTGCTGCATAGCCATGTGTTTGAAATATAATATATTGATAGGCATGTTATGTTAATGTTATAAGCTAAGTCACTTACTCCCTGTCTCTTTTTTCTCTATAAATACCACTCACCCACGCCCTATATTCCTCATAACAAGTCATACATATCATACTAAACTCCCAAACACAAACGCTATTATGGCTCTTACTTTCCTCGCTCATTTTGTCTCTCTCATAGTTTTCTTCTTCATTCTGCTGGCCACTCCTTCCTCTTGCTCCATCCCCAGAAAGTTTCTTAATGCTTCTTACTCCCCTTCTGGTTCAGATTGGTCACCCGCTGAGGCCACTTGGTATGGAAGCCCCACTGGTGCTGGAAGCGACGGTAATCACAACATTAATTAATTTCATCATATCCTAAAAGGCTAAACGCGCACACAAACACACATGTACATATTTGGTCCTTATATTATCATTCAGATTTTATTTGATTTCTATGGTATAAAATTATTGATAACAAGGGCTAAAATAAAAATGATTTCAACTATACTATTTTTTTTAAAAAAATTATAAATATGACATTAAAAATGGAGTGAAATTAAAAAAATATAATTCTTTATATTTTATGTCACATCATATGCTTGCATTTTGGTTTAATTACAAGTAAAAATATATAATAATGGATATGTGTTAATTTGTGAGAAGGTGGTGCATGTGGATATGGGAGTGCAGTGGAGCAACCTCCACTCTCTTCAATGATATCAGCAGGAGGGCCTCCTCTGTATGAATCAGGCAAAGGCTGTGGTGCTTGTTATGAGGTACCCCGCAAAATGCAACTCTTAATTTCTGAAATTAATTAATTGGATCGCTTATTTAATTATTATAAATACATGTACATGCATGCTGAATTAATATTTCCTTAATTCCGATGATGAGTTTGCAGGTGAAGTGCACTGAGAATTCCGCCTGCTCCGGCAACCCAGTGGAGGTAGTCATCACTGACGAGTGCCCTGGCTGCGGCTCCGCCGACAAGGTTCACTTTGATTTGAGTGGAACAGCCTTCGGTGCCATGGCTCTCTCTGGTCAGGCTCAGAAGCTACGTGATGCTGGTATTTTGCAGATTCAACACAGAAGGTAATTAATTAACTTTCTTTCCAAATTGTTAGTTACTATTTTACATGGGGGCCGGTTTACATAATGAAATGAAACGGCTATTATTAATAAGACATATATTTTATTTTTATTTTTCTGAAAAATAAAGCATCTCTCTCTATATGTGTATATATATATATATTTGCATATATATGAATGTATATATGCACACATAAAAACATATTACATAAGCTTATTTTTCAAATTAAATTTAAGTTATGTAAAAATAAGTTATCTAATCGAACTCGAATATATATATATGTGTGTGTGTGTGTGTGTGTAATTTTTTAAGTTGATCAAATTAAGTTGTGCTGAAATTAAACAAAAGGTCAATATATGGAAAGAACAATTGAATGAAGTCCGACGTATTAAAATAACTCCGGCTGACTTGACTTGGTAACGCTCTTGGACAATGTATGTGTGTAATAAAGAAAAAAGCAACAAGAAGCAAAAATCACGAGAACGACTAATTTTTCCAACAAGTCTCTCAATTTTCCTGACTTTATCGATTGATATTATTGTTATTGTAATGGGGGGTATTTGTTTTTCCACACCTGAAATTGAAATTTTGCAGGGTTGAATGCAACTATCGTGGCACCTCATTAGCATTCCACGTGGACTCGGGCTCCAACCCCAACTATTTCGCTTGTTTGATAGAGTATGAGGACGGAGACGGAGACCTCGCCAAGGTGGAATTGAAGGAGGCACTAGATTCTGCCACGTGGATGCCCATGCAACAGTCGTGGGGTGCCGTCTGGAAGCTCGACGCCGGCTCCGCCCTCAAAGCCCCCTTCTCCCTCAGGCTCACCACCGTCGAGTCCGGCCGGACTCTGGTGGCTAATAATGTTATCCCCGCCGGTTGGACCCCTGGTCAGACTTATCGATCGCCAGTCAACTTTCAGACTTAGATACTCATATCAATAAGAAAATAGAAACCACGCACAAGCGAGCTTGGAATTCACCTCTCTTTTCAGAATTTAAGTTCATGTGAACAAGTGTGTTATAAGAAATGAGAGGGTTTATAGGATTTACCTTTCATTTCTATCCACTCTCTTTCTTCTCTTCCGATCCATCTAAGCAGTCTAATCGTGTCGGTGGCTTTTTGTGGGGGTTGTACTTCTATTATATCTAGCTAGCTGGGAAACCTAAGGATATCCTGATGAAGAAGGTGATCATGAAGTGCTGGTTTTATACTATATGTACTGGGCTTCAATCGATCTGTCTTCGTATATAAATTACTACTCAAATATATACAATACGTGATCATCTATACGATTGTCTCTGATGCTTTTTTTTTTTGTTAAAAAAAATCATATTTAAAAACCCATGAAATATCAATGATACTTAAGGATTCCGATCGAAATTAAAAAAAATCCGTCACAGTCTAGTCTACAGCAGAACAAATTGTATGGGAATGAAGAAGTAAATAAAAAGTATTGAAGTCATAAAATAAAACCTTTGTCAAGTTTACAACCGTGAGTAGAGATGAGTACAATATCCTATTTGATTCACGAAATTGTTACCATATTAAATATGAAAAAGAAGAAGGACAAATATAAAGTCATACGTACGTACCATCACAAATACTTTATTGAAAGTTGGAGGCGTGTAGAGAAAATAAATAATGAAGTGATGTTGAAAGTTAAGAGTTTAGCCTGTGTGGTGACGCAAATAAATTAAAAACGACGCCCTTGATTTATGACCTTGAGCTATCATGTGGTTTAATCATTTAATTAATGATATGATTAGATGTAAGCTCTTCTCTGTGAAGATGAAACACACATATGCATGTGGGATTAGGGCCCATTATTATTCAGTCTAAACGACAAACTTGAATAACTACGTTTCACATCATTTTTTAATGACATGAAATTTATTGAAGGTTTTAGTTTAATATTTTTTTTTCATCTGATAGAATTTAGTTAATTAATTATATGTTTAATCGATAATAATTGATAACCCCATCATTCACCTGCTGAAAAAAGGTAAGGGAAAGATAATCATTGTTAGCTAAGCAAAATATCTCTCTATTTTATGATTTCCGGAAATTATGTTTTAGTTAATTAGTATTCACAACTTTTTTTAGTTTTTAGATGGAAGGGGTTATAATGTTATATGCTAAACCTAAATATGAAAAAGATTCGAATGAGTTGGTTAATTAGTTAATTGTGAGAATTGAAACATCATGAGTTATCTTTCACATTATCAAAGCTGAATAATGTAATACTGAATTGGGCCTTATTTTTGGGTTATATTGCCATAAAATTAATGCTAGAAAAAAGTCAGAGGACAGGAAATTACATGTTGGTCCCTTGGCTTTAGAATTGATTTTAATTTTGACATGAAACAAAATCATATGATTAGCATGTAAATTTTTACTAGCTACTTTTGACTTAAAAAAAGAAGGAACAAAATCTTACGATTAACATCAAATAATTTTATGTTTTATGCCTTATTATTTTATTTGTACTGTATTTTTTATTGAAACATTGGGTCATCTCATGATTTGGGTTCATCAATTGGCACAAAAAAATTAATATGTAGTGATTCCCGTGTAGTTGTTTAGTTGTGTGACAGAAATTAGTTGTGTGAGAGAGAGAGAGAGAGAGAGAGAGAGAGAGCACATTGGGATGGAAGTGCATATATTCTAACCAGTGACGGATCCATAGGAGGCTAGTAGTGGTGCTTGCCCCCTATGGTCCTCATCAACCTTTGTAGTATATGTATGATTCACTTTGTAAAAAAATGTCGAAATAAATTATTTTAGCGCCCTAGTTTTGGTTATTTAAAAATTTAGCCCCTCCATTCATTCATTTCTAAGTCCATCACTTAATCTTTGTCACTAATGATAGGGGATTATTTGTACAAATTTAAAAATCATGGAGAGGCTTCATTGACGGATAATATGGACCTCTTTTAAGTTTTGTTGAAATTATATAGACTTCCTTCTAGTTATTTTAAATTTATATACAGAAATCCCATAAATTTTGATAAACTTATACAGTTATCCTCCATGTTTTACTTAGGAAAATTAATTACACAAATTCCTCGAGTATTTTCAAAGTTACACATACCTCTAATATATCTAAAAATAAACACAAATCTCCCTTTAAAACAGAATTAAGGTATTGCAATGATTTAAAAAAAAAATCTAAGACAAGTCTATATGATTTATTCTTTATTTTAAGAATAGATTTGTGTAGACTTTAAAAAGAAAATGAAAAATTAAGAAATACCCGAGGAATTTATTATTTTATTTATTTTAAAAATTTTATGTAAAATTTAAAAATAAAAGAATTTATGTAATTTTAATAAAATTTAGAAAAAAATCCAAGTATTTTTTTTAAATTTCAAAACCTTGTAAATGGCACAAGACAAGCAGTGTTTCTCTCTCTAATTGCGACACACAAGGTAACACACTCGACGGGCATCCTCTGGTGGGTTTGACCGGCGGCGCCACCGCCAGAATGCGGTAGAAAAAGTCTCTCACCCTCTCACCCTCCTACCACTTGTCACCTCTCCACTCTCTCTTAGCCTTCTCATTTTCTCCTTTCTCTCTGTCTCATCCACAAATCAATCCAATCACTACCCCTCCACTAAAAACTAGGCCTAGCTCCCCTTATTTTCTCCATTCAACCCCCCCACAACAAGTTTCACTACACCACCATCCATCTTTCTTCCTCTCTAATTAATTAATTAATCAATCCCTCTCTCTTTCTGTCTCTCATTTCTTTCTTTCTTTGTTTTTTTTCCCTTTTTTTCTTCCTATCTCTTTCCGTTTTTCTTCTTCTTCTTCCTCTTCTCCTGGGTATTATTTTAATTATATGGCATTGATGGTTGATCAACAATCAAACTTCAAGCACTTCTGCAAAATCTGCCAAAAAGGGTTTGGGTGTGGCAGAGCACTGGGAGGGCACATGAGGGCACATGGCATCGGAGATGAGAGTGGGACAATGGACGATGACGTCCTTGCAAGCGATTGGGAAGATAAGCTCGGTGATGCTAATGTCCCTCCCACCAACAAACGAATGTACGCTTTGAGGACGAATCCTAATCGGCTAAAGAGTTGCAGGGTGTGTGAAAATTGCGGTAAAGAGTTCTTGTCTTGGAAGTCTTTCCTAGAACATGGTAAATGCACTTCCGATGATGCCGACGAGTCGTTCATCTCTTCACCGGGCTCTGACGGCGATGATATGTCCGGTCGGAGAGGTTGTGGTTGGTCCAAGAGGAAGAGGTCTTTTAGAGCCAAAGTGGGTAGCTTCAATCCCAATTGCTCATCCAACGAGGAAGAAGACCTTGCTAACTGTTTGATGATGTTATCAAACGCCACCGTCGACCCTCTCGTCCCTGAGCCTGATGAATCTTCTGCGTCGGCCAGCAAAGACGAAGAGAGAAAAAACCCTAATTTGAGCTTCATGGCTCCAATGTCACTGGTGCCTTCAGATAACAAAGCCAAAGACGTAGGCAAGGGTTTGTTTGAATGCAAAGCATGCAAGAAGGTCTTCAATTCCCATCAAGCATTGGGTGGTCACAGAGCCAGCCACAAGAAGGTCAAAGGTTGCTTCGCTGCTAGGCTAGACAACCTCGACGACGGCCTAGGTGGTGGTGCCGATGATGATGTCATCACCCATGAAGATCAACTTTTCCCAACGAAATCTAATTCAACCCTTCATTTCGATCATGGCTCCAATGCTGCCTCATCAATTGCCTCTTCCTCTAAAAGGAAATCCAAAGTCCACGAATGCTCCATTTGTCACCGAGTTTTCTCATCGGGACAAGCATTGGGGGGACACAAGAGGTGTCATTGGGTTACGTCTAACGCACCAGACCCCTCGACGTTGGCTAGGTTTCAACAATTTCAAGACCACATAGAACAAATGAATAATCAAACACCTAAGTTTGACGATTCTGAGCCCATTGATCTGAAGCTCGATCTTAACCTTCCGGCTCCATCACCGGACCTTGCAGGCGGGCGTGATGTCTCCACAGAAATTTACTTACAGTCGTGGGTAGGTGGAGGAATAAGGGAACACAAGGATGATAATAGTCAAAGCCATCATCGTCAGGAAATGGACAATGAGAATGATGAAGAATGCAAGAACACCAACAATAACAATAGCAATGGTTCGACCATGCAAAACGTGGATGACGAAGCTGACAGTAAGGTAAAGTTAGCGAAACTAAGTGAACTAAAGGATATGAACATAGGGGGGAGTTCTTCGCCATGGTTGCAGGTGGGAATCGGTTCAACAACTGACGTGGGAACTAACCTATAATACATTTTGCAAAACTCAATAATTGTTATGGTTTTTTCTTTAAAGAAGAAAAAACTGAGAAACGGTAAATATTTTATAGAGAGTCCAGACATACATGATCAAAATTCAATGTGTTAATCATATAAAATTCACAGCTCTTTTTTTTCCTCTTTATACATTTTTGTGATCTAAAGATATGTCTTTCAATTTGAAAGTGTATTAATCTGTCTTTTACCCGTCTTTCAATTTGAAAGCTTAATGTGAAAGCCAAAATGAAGATCATAATTATATTAATTGCAATAATCATATTGGATTTGAAACGCTTGATCAAAGAATATATATATATATATACTCTTATACATGCTAAAATACTTTATTTTAAAAAATTCAAGTGGTTAATTAGGAGACATGACACAAATTTCTATAATACGTATTACTTCCTCCGGTCCAAAATATAAGGAGTTTCCAACTACTTCATGCATATTAAGGAAATGTGATTACACTCTTAAATTTAACTGTGCTATTAAAGCTAACAAAATTATAATAGAGGAATGCTTCACAATTGGAGAAAATACATTATAATCAATTCCCTCCTTTTGAGTATAGCCTTTGGCCACCAATCTTGCTTTGTAGCAAACATCTTTTTGGTTAGAAAATCCTTTTTTCTTTACATATACCCATTTGCATCTAATTGCCTTCTTTCCTTTTAATAGACTAGCCAATTCTCATGTCTGATTCTTATTAAGAGAATTTATTTCTTCATTCATGGCAATCCTCCATTTTTTTTCCATTTGAACTTTGGACTACTTCATTATAAGTGGTAGGAATGACATTAGTTGCAATTGAATATGCATAAGCCACCACATCAGAAAAGTGAGCAAACTTTCTAATTGTTCTCTTTGGCTTATGAGTTACAATTGATTCATGTTATCGTGGAAGTTTTTGAGTCTGAGGCTCCTCTACATCAGAAACTCCTTCTTCCGTAGGAGAGTAATCAATAATTTCTTCATCTACTTGGATTACAATTCTTCAAACTCCACCTGCATTGGAGTGCTATTGGTTTGCTTAGTATCCACCTTTTTCATCAAGGTAGATTCATCGAAAGAGACGTACTTGCTAAAGATTAATTTCTTTGTCTTTGGACACCATAAACAATAGCCTTTTATGCCAGAGGTGATCTCTATAAACACTGCTTTCTTTACTCTTGGATCTAACTTTGACTCCTTAAGATGGAAATATGCAATAGAACCAAACACATGTAAGGAATCATAATATGTAGCAGGCTTCCTAAACCATTTCTCTAATGGTGTTTTTCCACCAATAGTTGCAAATGGTAGATGATTGATGAGGTGACATGCATATGTTATAGCTTCAACCCAAAATTCTCTACCAAACCTAACATTGGATAACATATGCCGAACTTTCTCCAGCAATGTTTAGCTCATGTGTTATGCCATTCTATTCTGTTGTGGTGTAGATTTGATGGCGAAGTGTCTGATAATACCTTCATCTCCACACATTTTCTCAAAAAGATCACTTTTTTATTTTCCACCATTATTTATATGGAGACATTTGATCTTTTTGCCTGTCTAAGTTTCCATCATCTTTTTCCACTTGATGAATACTCCTAACACTTTATTGTTCGTCTTCATCGTATACACCCATACTCTTCAAGAATAATCATCAATAAAGGTTACATAGTAGTGTTTCCCTTATAAAAAGCTTGTTTTAGAGGGTCCCCATACATCAGAGTGAATATAATCCAAAATGCCCTCAGTATTATGGATTGTTGTCCCGAATTTCACCCTTGTCTATTTCTCTTTGATGCAATGCTTGTAGAAATCCAATTTGCAGGTTCGTACTTCTTTCAACAATCCTTGTTTTATGAGTAGATTTAAGGATTTTTTACCTACATGCCCCAACCGCATATGTCATAGCCTACTTGCTTCTGATTCTCGATCCTCTATGAAAGTTGCTACAGCTATCCTCATAAGTGTATTGCTTGAGTAGTGGTAAAGGTTGTTACTTTTCTGAGTTCCCTTCATCACCACGCGTGCACCAGAAATAACCTTCATTGCTCCAGCTTTTGCTCTTATTTGAAAACCTTTTGCTTATAAGGTTTCTACTGAAATAAGATTTTTCTTTGCTTCTGGCACATATCATACATTTGTTAAGGTTATGATTAATCCATCCTGATTTCTTAGATGAATGGAACCCATCCCATGTGGTAAGAGGGCTATCTTCTACTATGTAAACAACTTCACCCTTTAGTTCCTTAAAATCAAAGAACCAATTCTTCTAAGGACACATGTGATAACTGCAAGCTGAATCCATCATCCATACATCAGAAGCTCTAGTTGAAGATATAGCAAGTGAGAAGTTTGATTTCTCATCATCACATTTAGCTGCATTTGATTATGCTACAGCTTTTCCTTTATCAGCCTTTTCTTTATCATATTTGTCCTTATTTTTCAATTTTGGGTAATCTTTATTCCAGTGTCCTTTCTCTCGACAGAAAGCACACTCATCTTTCCTTGATCCAGGCCATGACTTGGATCTCCCTTTACTGCTAACCGATTGATAGTCTTTCAATCTTTCTCCTCAATCTCGTTTGGTTTCTTTTCTTCAAAGGCAATGTCTAGATCTCGCTGGAAAAAAGCATCTATAACCTTACTTTACCACATACTGAAATGATCTTAGCCATAAAAAATTTCCACCATAAGAGCTTTGTATTTGTCACAGCAGTTCTTGCAAAAATGGATGATAACGGAGTTGTAGACATGGTTGGCATAGATTCCATTTCGATTACACCTATTTTTCAATAGCCTTCAAACGCAGATGCCAAATAACCCAAGGAATCCCTATCTAATGTGGAAGATCATATTAAACTGCAACCACAAAACATATTAAGAATAACATTTAGCTTTGATACCAATTGTTACAGAATATAGGTAAATAGAGAGTAAAATATTATACTAAAAAATCACACAAGATTAATATTCCTAGGAAAGATTGGATGGGTGACAAATGGTCCCACTTAATACCCAACATTCTAGATAGAATTTCCCTTTCTCAAATGTAATTTAACAGCACAATATATCACTATAACTATATCCTATAATAGTTATTAGAAGAATAAATAATAAAATAAAGAAAACTAGAATTTAATGAGATTTGGCCAATTATGCCTACCTCCTCTAATATTTCCACAATATTATTTAACCAAAAAAACCACAAAATGAAATATTATAAATGAAAGAGAAAGAATAGAAATTATCAAAATTAAATTGATAATTTTTTGGAATAAAAGAAAGTAAAGAAGGAAGGGTACTATGTATATTTGATAGTTGCCACCACCTCCTTCAATTTTAATGATGTGGGACATGCCACACACAACATGTAGCTCATTAATTGGCATTTGGTAAAAGGAACAACTGATATGATGATCAGACTCATCAAGAACTTCGTAACTAATGAACAACTTATGATAGAATATCTTAGGAGACAATATAATACTAGAGTTGGGCAAACTTAAAAAGATCACAGGCCAAAAATGGAGCCTAAATTGTGAAGTAACTAAAAGCAATACACCATAAATATCAACGGCAATCACATAAACACAGAGAAATCAAATTACCTTATTATACAGAATTCCGACTTTAAATAACAGAATCCTGCCGCCACCTAGACAAATTATCAAACAGTTAGGGAGCATCTTCCAAAATGATCAGTTTTAACTGAGGAAAAACAAAACAGAAAAAAAAGACTGATAGTTTACCGGGCATAGAGCTACTGAAAAAGGAGTTGAGGTGTGTAAGGCAATCAATGCTGGCTGCTGAGTCTTTAAACTTTGCCTAAATAGGATGTGGCCTCTGTTAACAGAAGTAGAAGCGTGACCTCGGAAACGAGAAACGAAGACCAACGACAGGGTTCAGACTTCCAAGAGAATCTAAAAGGGTTAAACGGTGACGTTTCATTGTGCTTTTGTCTCAAGAGTCAAGACAATTAAAATGGGCCTAACCCACTCCTACCATCAGTTTTAATCTGACCAAATAAAGCGAAAGAGCTCAACCTCTTAAGAATCAAATCCAAATTATTTTGTTTGACAAAAAAAAATCCAAACAGCTAATTACCAGAAAAAGTTAAATATTTATCTATAATAAAATAGAATAAGGATTACAATTCATTTATTGTTCATGTAATATTTTACGTGGCATTTTGTTAATTTAACAATATTAGGTATTAATGGATATATTTTGCAGATAGTAAATTTAAGCAAATGCATTGTACTAGATCAAAGTAATAAGAATAATGGAGATTTTAATTTTTATAATATTTAAAATCAAATAACTATTTTTGTATTTTCTATTCTATGAATATATTTATATATTGGAGTATGTATATGTCTATTTTTTAAATTGTTCTTTTATCAATTGTATCGAACACCAGTGTAAAGTTAATTACATTAAATTTTGTGTAATGTACTCACTTCAAGTGTAATCTTTTGAATAAAAACAATACAATAAAAGCTTATGGTTGTAATTAATTTAATTTTTGAGGATATGATTGAACTAACAAATGTTGATGAAAATGGAATGAAAAGTAGTAAAAAGGATTTATAGAAAAAATGCAAAAATTTATCCAATGCCAATGCAACTTCATGAAAAAAATTAGTTAATTACCTTAGCCATTATTTGATAAATAAAATGAAACGCAAAACCGTTATAGTTAATTACAAAAAATTTTTATGAAACAACAATACATCTTTTAGCAAAATTGAAATCAATGATTTGATATTATATCCTAAAAATTATTTATTAAATTTTTAGAAATATAATTTAATATGTATGGTAAAGTCATTTAACAAAAATATTTGTTAATTTCACAAATAAGTTAATAAAAAAAATCTAATACATTGGAACCAGACAATTGTTAATTATTCAAATTTCTAAAAATATTATTTGATCAATTTATTTCAATTATCATATTTTAATATCTAACCATAAAACAAAAATTTTTTGGATATTATTTTTCTTAATGTGTAATTTTATGCACATTTTTAGATATTTCTGGATATTGGTGGATGGTTGATTTGATACCCATGGAATAATAATGTTTATAACTTGTATACTAAAAAAATGAAAAATTTAGAAAATATTCTAACAAAATTATTGTTTCAAATTTCGTGCATTACAAATTTAGAACTTATTATGTAATGCCACTTGTAATTAGTTTAGAGTTTTTTTTGTTACAAACTTATAATATCACTGTAACAAGATTATCGATTCTGCAAGCAAAATGGAAGATAATTCATATCTAAAGTAATTACAAATTTATTAATTTAGAATTTTAATATGTGTTTTAAAATTAGTTGTAAAGAAAAATATTTTTATATTAAATATATCCATTGAAATGACAATGTCCAAATTACAAAAATTAGCTCGTGGCAAAAAAATTAGCGATGATAGTTATGTTATAGGTTGATTAGTCTGCATGAGTCGTATTGCAGATTTGATGATAGATCAAGACACTTAGAGAGAGCTCAAAGAGCTAAAGAAGGAGGAAGTGAAAATGCTGCAAAAAGCCATGGGCAAAACTGACATGAAGCTAGATTTAATTTCTTTCCTCGAAACTGACAAAGCTTATACTTACATGCTTCACTGACATTGTTGGATCCTCTTCCAAGGTCAGCTGAATAAGGTTTTATAATCTACAATAAATCAGGATGCAATTACTAGAATTAAAAATTGGATAGCCAGAGCCGCCCCATGGATGTTGATGAATAATTAGGGCTGGCTTAGAAGATAAGGGGAACAAATAGAAAATAGCTAGTCATTCTTGAAAAATTGTAGTTTCTTTGTTAAACTTAAGTTATATATTTTTCAATATGTTGTTCACTTCTCAAACTAATATTTGTCATTAGTCAATTACTTGTTATTCTGCTAACTAAGGAATAAATTAAGTAGATGAGATGATATGAGAGGGACCAATTAATGTATATATGGGGGTAAGCAGTAGCAATAAGAAACAAGAATTGGTCTACCAATTCTCAGAGCTTGCCCAACTGATGTTTTAAATGCTTTAGTAATGATATGCTCCCCTTTGGAACAACTACATACGTCCATTTCCTTTTATTTTATGTGTCATTTGTGATTTTAGCACATAAATTAAAAAATATAATTAAGAAAGAACTATTAGTGTCAATTTTTTTACTTTTAAAAGGTTAGATAAAAGTATATTTACCATTAGTCAATTACTTCGGCTAACTAAGAAAGCCAGACGGGATGATATGGGAGGGACCAATTAATGTGTGGGGTTAAGCAATAGCAATAAGAAACAAGAATTGGTCCTTCATGTAAAAAGAAACAAAACAAGAATTGGTCCACCAAACCCCCTAGCCAAAGGGCACTGCATTCACTTCTCAAACAAAGGGGGCGGTCAGTTTCTCACCCATTGCTTCAATTTTCAACCAAAATATCCAGACTTCAAGCCAACACACCTCCACAACCCCGTATAACGATAAAAAATGGTATTTAAGTAATTAATTTACTAGATTCAACATTTCATTTGTTGTTAAAAGTTAGCTTTCATAGAATTAAATTGAAAAATTTATGAATGAATTAAGTAATTAAAGCAGCAAAGAGAAGGGACCAAATCTACCAACGCTCACAATTGACCCTGTCCCTGATCACCCGCATAAAGTCACTGAAAATCAGGACTCACAAAATAAAAAATCGGATTTTTTTTTCCTGAATTTTAGTTTATTTAATTATGATAATTATTATTACAGGCCCAAAAAAATTGTGATAATTATTATTAAGGTCAGCTTTCTTTTTGTTGGAAAATCCATTGGATAACGGAACTGCGGGAGGGCAGTGGGAGCTACGTGTAATGCTTGGGTTGGATGGTTGTGGTTGAGGGTCATGATTTTTTTGGTAGAAATGAGGGTCATGATTTTTTTGGTAGAAATGAGGGCTAACGAATAGGAAGGTGAAAGTCGTTTTGGTCAGGATGGAGACTGGAGAAGAAGCCTCAGCTTCGCCGTTACAACAAATGCAAGCAGTTTCATTGACTTGATTGGAAAACCCTGTTATTTATTTAATTTTTTTTTGGTAGAAGAAAACCCTGTTATTTAATTTCCTATTATAACCTTCACTAGAGTTAAAGTGAGTGACGCTAAAAAATTGATGTTATTAACATTAAGCTGATCATTAAATTAAAATAATAAAATTATTGATTCACCATTTCATTGAATAACTGATAACTGAATATATATATATATATATTGAATTAATTTTATCGTGTGATGGTGTGGATGCAGCATGCATAAATATTTTGCAAGACCCATACGGAGTGAAGGATAATCTACAATACCTAAAATCTCTTCCTAAACCTACAGTGCGTTCACTCTACTGCGTTAAAATGAAATATATATAAAACCATATCTTCAAGTCTAAGTCTAACACTTGATTATCTATATATGTTTCTAGAATTTAAAATGAAATTAATTTTAGGAAAGGTAATTTTCATTCCTGTGCCTTCATGAACTTAATATTAATTTGTATTCAGTACACATGATACGTTGAGTTGATAAAGTTGAGTGTAAAAATATGCTACAATATTTATTTATTTTAAATGTTTTTCTCCGCGCACAAGTTTTCTTTTTAATTCTAAATAAAAAGAGAGATTTATATAACTAAAATCATTAAGTTGCTATCATGATATGAGTTTTAAAAATTTATTTTGAAAAAAATAAAATAAATCGAAATTAGTATTGATTGATTGAACTAATTAATTTTTTATTGATTATTTGGATTGATCCATTTTTTTAATCCAGCCATATTACAATATGAACTAATTAGATGTCTCTATATTACATGAAAATTTTAAAATAAAATTTATTATTCACAACTTATCTTATGAACAGTAAAATTTACTATAAATTTTATATTTTATTTCAACTAATTTTCTAATCAAATCAATCTGATTTAATTTTCATTACATAAAAAACTCTAAAAAAATTGACTACTCCTAATTGATATTTATTGTGTATGCTTAAAGGTATGGACAATTTAGTGCCCCTTTGGTTTATTATTTTCAAAATCAAACTATAGTTTTCAAACATTATTTTTTCCCAACATGTGTTTGATACTTGGTAAACTTACTTTTTGGAAAATGAAAATGGACTTAAACCAACTTTTTCCCAATATATGCCCCTACTTCCTTTTGGGTTAACATAACTATGGTTTTCAAACATCATTATTTTAGCTTTTCATAAATATTTATTTTAAATAATTAAAATTAACTATATTATTATTTAAAGCATATATAACTCAATTAGTTATATAATATTATATTATGAAACTTATATCCTTTTTAGTAATTATACATCTAAAAGTACTTTTAACTCTTATCATCCAAACAGGTTTTAATTTGTTAAACTTACTTTTATAAAAAGAATATTCAAACATAATAATTTACAACAAATTTATTTTTATTCAGACTTCATTTTTACAAACTTCATTTTATTTTAACTTATTATTACTTAATTGGAAACTTTTTATGTTACATCTCTTCTTGTCTTCGTTCCAAAATATATAAGACATTTTTAAATATGTTTTGTTCCAAAATGTAGGAGACAAATGAATTTAATTTTTTTGATAAATTAATAGGTTTTGTTTTTATAATTTTACTCTTAATTAAAGTAGACTTATTATTATGAGATATAGGTTAAAGGGGATTTGAGTGAAAATATTAAATGAGAGTATTTATAAAAGAAAAATTTTTGTAATATATTTAAGAAGTCTGACTGTTTTCTTAATTTTGATGATATAATTATTTGTTCGTTATATTTTGGAATGTAACAAAGGGAGTTCATTACATTAACTAATAGAGACTTTGGCTCTGGCCTAATGAATAGTAAAAAATTGAAAACTTGGTGCAGTGTTATTATGGAGAAAATTAAATTTTTAAAATATTATTTATAATATTGATTATTAATTTTTTTTGTGTAATTTGTTATTATTGCCATTGATGATTATATTAAATTAACAAAAAAAAATCAGTTACGTTGTCAAGTAAGGCAAAACTTCATTTGGAACTTAAATTTTATGTTAAAAATACTGAAAATTATAATTATTTTAAGAAATTAAAATTGCTGCTAAAAACTTTTGAAAAAATCATGTAGCAAATTTTAACATCCAAATAAATTATATATTGAAATAATTTTGTTGGTAACTTTCTTCAAAATTAATACTCTTTCCATGCATTAATATAAAAGATAATTGGAAGAGTTTCTATGTTTCAAAATATAAAAGATAAAGGAAGTTTATTTAGTATATTTAATAATTTTTTCTAAAAATATTACTAATCAAGATGACATTTTTTCCTAAAAACTAGTAGCACAATTTATTTGTATTAATTACATAATGTAAAAGTGATTAATATTAAATAATAACATTTTAAATTTTTTTTTATATTTTAAAAAAATTTATTACTTTTCTTAATCTGTGTGATTTTATTTTTATTTCTTATATTAAGGAACGAAGACAGCATTTCTCATTTAATGAGATAAGACTAATGTTATTATTATATTTTTAAATTTAATATTAATCTTTCTAATATTTAATAGTAAATTTCTCAAAACCTAATAATAAATTTATGTTTTAAAAGATTTATAGTTTTTTGAAAAAAACTAATATGAAATTTATAAAATCTAAATCTTTAAATATATTTTTAATGCTCAAGATTATGAAGAATTGACTGCAAATCCAATACCAACAGCCATTTAATACAGAGGTCCTTTGTAGCCACAAAGAAAAAGAAAAAAACGGAGGGCCTTTTGGTGAGCGAACAAGGTCAAATCGAATGAGTGTAAAAGAGGGGCTGCGAGCGATTAAATACAGAAACGGCCAAGTCTCGCATGTTACTTGTATTACTTTTCTCCATTGATGCATGCGCTTTTGTTTAATTACATTTCTAATTTATTACCCCCTTTTGTTATATTCTTATTTTTAAAAATTACATATAAATTTGTGTTCCCCTTTATTTGTAGTTATGCACTCCCTCTTTCAAAGAATGAAATGCCCAGAAGCTCTTTCAAGTGCTGTATACGAAGCATAGCAAGAAGAAGAACACAGTATTCACCCTCTGTTTTTTATCCTCTGTCTCTCACTCTGATCTTCTTGCTTCATGGAGAACCACGACTGCAAGATTTGTTTCAAGAGCTTCTCTAATGGTAGAGCTCTGGGAGGTCACATGAGATCTCACATGAAGAAGCTTCCACTACCTTCTAAACCACAGGAATCTCGATCACCCTCTCCCACCTTACTGAGTTTCGAGGCCGACTCACCTTCTTCTTCTTCTTCTCCATCTGAAGACGAGGGAGAAAACGGTCTGAGCTATGGGTTAAGGGAGAACCCAAAGAAAAGCTTTCGCCTGGAAGATCCTGAGTTTTCGTTTGTTGTGGATACTAATGGCTCTGTGATTCTGCAAGACGGAGAGAGCGAGACTGAGACCGAGTCATCCAAGAAGCCAACTCGGAAGCGATCCGAACGCGCTTGGAAACTCGGTGGTTTCCATGATGATCACAATTGTCACAAGAAAATTCAGCAACAAGAAACCGTGGAAAAGCTCAAATCCAACGAACCGTGTAAGACCGAGTCCGGTATTGCGGAGCCTGAACCGGTGAGCTCAATCTCCGACACCACAACCGAAGATGACGTCGCATACTGCCTTTTGATGCTTTCTAGAGACAAATGGAAGAGACAAAATTATCTGAAAGATCAACACCACGACATCGTGGAGGAGGGCGAAGACGACGACGAGGAGGACGGAGAAGAAGACGACAGCGATGAATCCGAGGGGGCTTTCAAATCGTCGAAATCCAGAATTCGTGGGAAGTATACGTGCGAGACGTGCAAGAAGGTGTTTCGATCTTATCAAGCACTAGGTGGTCACAGAGCGAGTCACAAGAAGATCAAAGTGGAGCTCGAGAATAATAATGGAAGCGCTACTTCTTCTTCAATGATAGATAAGAAAATTCACGAATGCCCTTTTTGTTTCAGAGTGTTCTCTTCGGGTCAAGCTCTTGGGGGACACAAGAGGACCCATCTTACTGGTCCATCGACACCACCGATTGCAGCTTCCCCTAAGCTGGCTGAAAATTTCATAGATCTTAACCTTCCTGCTTCAGCGGATGACTACGGTGTTAGCCAAATCGACCACTCTGGAGTTTCATATGCAGAATTCGTTGATCCCATCAGACAGTGAAGAAATTTTGGACGGCTAGCAGTTTGATTACTTCGAAGGTAAAAAGTTTTGGTCAAATTTTCTGTATAACTTTATTTAACTTATATGCTTAGTCTATTATTCTTTCCGAATTCTAACTGTAATTCAGTTCTCTTGAATTATCATGATTTCTTTCTGTAACAAATGACTTGGCATCCATTAATAGAGGAACCGAACTTCAGTGATCAGGGTTGTAACTCTGTTAATTCTAATCGTACTTCTTTTTATTTTTTCAATTCTTTAATTAAAAAGAAAAAATCATTTACTGATAGAAGTTTTCCTTTTTTTTTAGTTTTATTATTTTTCTCCACTATGGAAAAGAATTGTGAAGCATGCGTGTTTTAGTGGGGCTCTGTTTCAGCTTTCAGTTGCATATGAATATTAAATATGAAAGTCCTTCTCATAGGAAGTTGATCAACGTGTGCGCGAGAAGCTAACTTTTACTTTGGTTTCTTGGTATTGACTAATGATTAATATTTTAAATGTTAATCATAAAAATATGGTATTAAAATATAAAAAAAGATTTCCTAAATTTTTTTTAATTCTTAATCAATTTTTATTCATCTTAATTTATTACAATATTTGGGATTGGACATGAGTTCAATTCAACATCTTATTGCTCTATACATTTCAAGGGGAAGAGTATTTTTTTTCCCTTCATTGTTTTGATCCTCAAATTATTTTGTTAACAGGGATAAGAAAATATATTCCAGCACACTTTTCCTTTTCTTTTATTTTCTTCCCTTTTTCAATAATCATTTTCTCGATATTTTTGTCATTTTTTGTTGTTTGACTCGGTTTCAAGCTTTCTGAATAGCCCGGGCGCATGACCAGAAGAGATTATAAGCAATAAGGTAAATCTGATTTTCATGAGATTTTCTTTTCCATCAGATTTAATAAAAAAATAAAATTGTTTTGATGTCCTTGAGACTTTGACCAAACGGAATAAGTAAATTAGTTGAAACGTGTATTAATGGGTCCAGAAACAACCTCAACGCCAAACTTGATAAGAGAGAAAGTGGGATCCCACATTTTCCTCCTTGCTGACAGATCAAGTTGACCAAGTTTTGGGCTGGATGGGACTCATTTTCTAGCTTAATTAGCAGCTTACTTCTGGTTTGGAAAAATAATTCATATCTAAAATCTAAAATATTAAAATTTTAATTATAAGATTTTAAAAATAGTAATTATTTTTAAAAAATAAGATATATTTTTAAAATATTATATGTTGGCCAAAAAAATTATAAGATTTTAAAAATAAAAAATACTATCAAGTTTTCTGAGAAAATTTAAGAAAATTATTACTGTATTTTGGTAAAATATTGATAATTTCTTCAAAAGTATAACTTTCTTAATGTTTGATAGTAATTTTGTTTATAATTTTAATAATACATCTACTAAAAATTTAGTAATAACTTTAATTCCAAAAATAATTAAGATTGTCAAGGTTTTTTAATCTAAATATTTTAACACCTACATTCTTACTTTAGATTTTTTATTCCTCACTCTTCTATTCTTGAACAGTGAGACCATTTTTTATGATTCAGATTTAATATTTTTGTCTTCTGAATTTTGAGTCTTTTGACATTTCAATTATTATTTTTTGGTAACAAATCATATATATCAAGTACTATTGACTGATCCAAATGAGGAAAGGTTTCTCAATTAATATTTTTTTATAAAATATCCAATTCATATTTTTTTAATTAAAATTAAACCTTATAAAAATTAAGTAATAGAGAGGACTAAAGAGATTATTTCTGGCCAAAAAACAGAGGACTAAGATGATGAATAGAGAAATCGAAGTAATTCTTACCTATAATTGTTTTTAATTGAAACTTTCATGTCATTATCCCTAAATTCATAATAGTAGTTTAAAAATCAAGCTAAATGAAAATGAATCTAATTGATGTGTCTGTTAACCAAATTAGAAATTGGTTAAGCATACAATTCGAATATATTTCTATAAATAATTTTGATAGATAATTTACTCAAGTTTTTATTAATTATTATTTTTAAATATGTTAAGTTTAAACCTAACTTTTGTTTATATAATATACATTATAAATTAGAAAATAAGTAATAGTTTGTTATATTGATCAACTGATTTAATCATTAATTAAAGGTATCTTTTCTTGCAGTTGAATGTGGATCTTGAAAAGAGTTGTTTTGAGTGGAATGATATGATATGATATAATAGTCCTTTGGTTATGCATGATTTGTTTGTTTGTAGTGATTGAATTACATAAGGCAAGGCATGTTTGGTTTATTTTTTGGTAAAATAAACTATGATTTTTAATAATTATTTTTTTTATCTAAATAGATTTGTGGTAAATTTATTTATTTTTATCTAAATTTTATTTTTATAAACTATGATTATTCTAATAAATCTATTATAAAAAAAAAGTAATCCAAATGAATAGTTTTGTCATTACGGTGGATAATGGAAGGCACTGTTGATCTTTTAGACTTTAGCAGAGTCTGACATTTCTGTTGAAACCCAATTAATCCGACTGCTTAACAATATACCCAATTCATACTTTATTATTACATATGAAAGTTGGATGCCACGCCTAAGTGGCTTATTTAGAGATCAGGACACTAATTTTTTGAATTTTGACTACAAAATAATGCTTATTTTCATTAAATTCTAACTGTTTAATTGTTTCGAATAGTTTAAATTTATTTATAATAATTTTTTATTTTTAATGAAAGATAAACATTTAATTCACTACACAATCAGCATAACTAGGTCCACCATTTGTGGGATTTAGTTCTTACATAAGTGGGAAGTGTGTATGTGTAAGTTAGATAAATAAGGCATTTCAACACATGGATACCATTCGCATTAAGTGATTTTTCCATTTAGTATTTGATCAATTTATGTTTTTCATATTAAATGTAAAGAATCTAAACTTATTTTTCTTAATGCACATGCCCTTCAAATAGATATTTATATTTTTATATTTTTAAAAAATTATTTTTTTTCTAGCAATGTAACATTTCATTAAACTACATATAATAGATATACATTAACAAAGTCTAGTGGCCAAACAAAAAAAAGTCTAAAAGCCAAATACATGAAAATATTACAAGGACATCCCACGAGAATAAAACCAGCCAATTCCATTTAAAAATAATATTAAAAAAGGCATTACATACTAAAAAAAGACATTATTCATTTAGTATTGCAATCATTAAAACATATCTTCCTGCAAACAACATGTACAATATTAAAAATAAAAAATAATTTATATTCTATATTTTATGTTAGAAAATAATAAAAAAGACATTAAAATAGTAAATAATAATTAAAATAAAAGTAAAATAGGAAATACACATTATATTTTTTGTGCGTTGAAAATAAATACAGTTTACTTCAAACATACTAAACAGATTAAGAATAAGTTTAGAAATTAAAATTTTAAATCACACTCTCCATCGGCATTGTGCTTTCTGAACAAATTTCAGAGAATATTTTTGCAACTTGATGGGGTGAATACCGAATATTTTTAATATATAATTACAAATTTATCATAATATCAGTAGCTTCTCTGTTTGCACAAATACTCTTCTCTTGGAATCTCCTCCTTCTGGAAGAAAGTGTTTGTTTGTTTTGGGAATAAAATTATATATTATTCTATTTTTAAAAAAATATCACAAATATTTGAATTGAAGATATTTATATTGAAAGATAATAAATAAAAAATTTAAGAAAATTCTGAACTATATTTTTTTGTTGACATTTAAATGTTTAATCTTATAATCTTTTTATAATGATTTCAAAACTTTAAATTGTAAGTTTTCTTATGCCTTTCATGTATAATCATGTCAGCCACCAACTTTGTCCTGCATTTGGTCAAACTTATTGTGCAAATATTCTCTAACTAAAATGCCAATAAATATATTCCCGTATCAATTCAAGAACGAATCACATGGACTCATCAAAAAGAAATTAAAAAAAAACGAAGTAAATACAAATATTGTCGATCGAGGAAATGGAAGACTCCACTCTGCTAACATTTTGAGGCTATTAAAAAAAAAGTTGAATTCTCACTTGGATGTTGACAACTGTTTGATTCATTTAAAACGAAACATTTATATATGTAAGTATGTATCTGCATTATCAAACCAATCCTAAATGGGAAAGCCATTTTTAATACACAAGTGGTAACCTAGTTAAATATCCCACTAATTAAATCTACACTCATACACATTTTTCACCACCAATATCGGTACTAAATCCCATATTCAACGAGGGTGAAGTCTAGTCATGCAGTAGATATTAAGTTAATTACAGATTTTTTATAAAAAGGTCAAAAGTTGAGTGCTAACTTTAATTTTTTTTTCTTTAATAAAAAGATACCAACAAAATTATATTTTTATAACATGATAATCTTATTAAAATAAAATTTTATATTTTTTGTGAGAAAAAAATTTATAAAACAGGAAGTAAGTGAATGTGAAATATGAAGGCAATTAAAAAATATTTAGCAGTGAGGAATGTTGATACTTTAGTCAGTATTAATGTTTAGTTCTGAATGGGCGACATAAGCATAAATTGATCATTTAGAAGTGAGAGAATAAAAATTCTAAATTATTAAGGGGAAGAAAACGAAAAGAACAGCTTTTGGTTATTTTTTGCCCCTTTTGATCGAGATGATGGCTTTGGGATGAGCTTCCAAGCAAAACAACCATTCTTATTCTTAATCATTTTAAAAGGGGAAAATGGCCACTCGTAGAAAGAGCCAATTCACAAGGTCATCTTTTAAGGCCACAAATCTAAAGAAAAAGCAACACAGAAACTGTAATCAATAAGCAATAACAATAGCACCACCAACAACATTTATTAAATAGTTTAAATTTATACATTTGAGGAAAAAAATATGATTGTGTATAATGTGTGAAAAGATGTTATATTTATATATTTTTTATTTTCCCGCAAATATATAGAGTAAAATTGTACATAACAAGCACTATGAGGGATGGAATTTTAAGAATAAGGTGGGGGCCGGGCATTTATGAGAGCAAGCATAGTGTTGAAGGAGGGGAAGATATAGAGTACGTTGATTAGAATTAGAAAAGTAAAAAGGGAGGATAAAGGGGAGACTTTGGGTTGGCTTCACCTCAATGGTTGGATAGGGAGAGGGCCGCATCAGTCGGTGGGTCGGTTCTTGTTCCATTCTTTGAACATGTCAACACTCACAACGTCCTTCAACAACACGCGTGAAGCATTTTATACGGTGTAATTTGAACCCAAAGAAAGAAAAAAAATATTATTATTAAATCTTATTAGTTTTCAATGTTACAAGTTGTTTCATCTTCATATTATACTTTTCAATTAATCTCTGATCTTATTCAACTATATATATATATATATATACACACACAAGATATAGTGGATCCTCTTTTAGTAATGCACGTACGTGTTTAAGGATCGATCTTTTTAATTTTGAGCAACAATATAATAATTAATTATTTTGTGTAAATTTTAATCATTCATTTTATATATACTTAGATGGTCAAAATCTATTAAAAATATTGTTATATACATAATTCAATACATATTGTGATCGATCCATCGAGAAGTGTATAAAATAAAAGAATTGGACTATAGTAGGAGAAAAAAAAGAAGAAGAAGCTCCTAATGCTATGAATAGCATTACAAATATATTGAGATTAATCAAATAGAAATAAAGATTATAAATAGTGTAAAACATTGCATTAACCCTATCTTCCTAGAAAATAGGGGGAGTGATGAGTGAGTTGGTTTTTTGGTGAGAGTGAGTGCCCCTTTAGAGTCGCACACTCCAAGTGGTGGGAGATGCATTACAAGGAAACTGAATGGAAAAAACAAAGAAAGAAGCAAAAATTTTAGTGTTGATTTGCTGATTCCTTTGGATACGCTTTATGACTTCATAAAGCTTCCCAAAAAAGACACAGTCAACAAGGCCATCCTTTTCTACCCCCGGCCCCCTTCTTTCTAAAATTTTTCTTTTCAAAATTCTACCTTATTGCTTCCTCCCCTTTCTTTCTTTTTTTGCCTTTCCCAATATACATCATTATCATTATACGAATGAAATATAAAAGTTTTAATCTTAAATTAAATATAGGGTGATTTCCATGATTTTTTTTAAAAAATTATTAGATTATATATTTTTTATTTTCAAAATATAACCAGAAATTTTTATGAATTTCTTTTTGAAATTGTATATATCTCTTATAAAGTTTTAAAATTTACATAAATATTTTTAAAGTGAGAAATAAATTGTACAAACTTTTCGTAAATTTTGTTCAAATTTCACAAACCACCTCTTCATTTTTAAAATATACAATGTCTCTCTTAAAAATTGGGGAAACATTTATGGAATTTCATAAAAAAAGGTGGCTAAAAGGAAATTTGTATAATTTATTCTTTATTTGACGGAAATTTCTGTATGTTTTGAAAATATAAGAAAGACTTGTTTAATTTTAATAAAATTCAAAAAATTTTGTGTAATTTGCTATATATATATATATATATGTATAGATCTGCTTATGTTCTAAAAGTATAAGGGAATTTTATACTATGATTTTTTTTGTACAATTTAAATTTTAGTTGTTTGAATTTGTAAAAATAATTGTGAAAATTGAAGATCTTACTATATAAATATTTTTCACACGAATTCTTTTATTACACAAAAAGTAGTTTTTGCTATGGTGTATCAAACAATTGAATTTGGCACTAATTATTTCATATATTTATATTGTACAATTATTTCATTAGTATTGGAGTGCAGACACAGTACACCCAGGATGGGAACGCATCAATTATGTAGTGATAAATTGGGAGAATCCTTTCCTTCACCTCAAGTTTAATTTTTCTTTAAACAAAAATTTGAACTTTTTAATTTTATTCTTATGATTTTCTTACATTTCTCAGAATTAATTGAAGATCATTTATTATATATATAACAAACTTATTCTTGTATTATATATATTCCATTTATTTCTTTTTAAGTGTGGGTTAAGGTTTTAGCAATCATATTAAGAAATGTATTAATATATTAGAATTTATTTTAAATTTATCAATCTACTCTTCAATAAATGAATATATAAAAAAGAGTAATTAATGTTATATTGACTTTTAAAAGAATAAGTAAGGGTATAATTGAAAAAATAATAATTAATATTGTTTTAAAATTTAAAAATGATAGATAAATAGAAATAAAATTTTTCTTAAAAGGTGACAATTAAAAAGAAATGGGGGAGTATATATGTTAATAATGCCATTTCAAGAATTTGTCGTGCTCAAGTCCACACATATACATGCGCTTAATAACGACCTTGGTTAATTATGGTGCATGGATGATGAACAAGAACTAATATAACTACTACTTATGACGTCTTGCCAATTATAATAACTTTGCTAAAATACACCTACAGTGAATCCTTGTCCAAGTTCAATATATCCATATTAATTAAGTAGAGTTATAAATTTATTAGTGTGGATCGATTACAGAGGGGATGTCATTTGGATGCTCTCCAAGAATTAATGAAGCAGTATATATAGTGAAAGAAAGAAGACAAAAAAGGAGTGCAATTAATTCACATATCAATTTACAACAAACAATAATAAAATCTAAACTGTCTGAATTAAATTTTAAAAACTCTGAGAAACGGGATCCATTTGTGAGTTAGCTCTTTCTTCTGACTGCAACGATCCTTCTATTATTGGCGGAGGGGATCTAGCTCTCAAGATATATATATATATATATATGGCTTCCATTTTCTCTCAAAATCTAGCACTCAAAATTAAATTAAGTAGGGTATATATATGTGTATATATATATATATATAAGAATTTAGATCCTTTTGCTCTGAATATGAAGGATGGATTTTATCAGTTAAAAAATATAATATAGTGGTCAGGGCCATATATAGCAATAGCATTGTTAGAACAAGCCAATAAATAAACCGTCCCACAATTAAGTTGAATTTGGAATTGGGACCATCTCCTTTATGAAGGCTCAACCTTTTTTTCCAAGTCAAGCAAAGTATACCCATTTGTTAGAGAGACTGCGTGGTTAAGTAATTAACTCCCAAACCTGCTATGTATTCATCCCTCTCTATATCACATACATACATAATTAATCACTCTTACAATTACATGTACTCTCATATATATATATATATATACACACACTTTGGGAGTTACTTAACCCATCTGCCAAAGCAAAGCGTCCAAAAATCTAACCCACTTCACAAGCATCAGTTGACTGGGTTTTACAGAATGGAGTAAAGCTTGTTGCCTGCTATTCTGGCCAATGACAATAGATCACAAGCAATTAAAATTATGGCCATATCACTCCCACGTTTAAGTCAATGTTGATAGCAACCTAACAACCTCAAGGCAGCAGAAAAGTCCTTGCTTTTCCCCCATAATTGTGCTACCTAACGTATGGGAACTCCTTCCACCAAACCAAATACAGTTTAACAAATTAAAGTTATGTAGCAACCCTTGAGTGATTAAGCAAGCTAGAACAAGAAGATCATCATCAGTATTAATTGTCACCCTTAAGATTTTTGGATCCAGATCGATTGTCGTAACTTGAACACTTAGCTTAAGCCTTTGGTTGCATGGTAGGCGCTTAATATTAATATTTGTAAGTGGTATTAATTATAGTGAGGCTCTAAATTTTAACCCCCCCCCGCCCCGTGACAGTTAGACAGAGCTTTAATAAATGCCCGACACAGAACTTGATTCTTGGGCTTTACATCTTTACCCGTGATTCTAATAAAAATGTATAAAAAAGAAGGGTTTTGAAACTTGATTACAACATCATACACTTATTGGATGGATGCAACTTGACTGTTCAACTGAGAGACACTTAATTGAATAATTTTTCTGGCTGTAGTAGTGTACATGTCTCTGGGTTAATATTCATCCATTTTTTATATTAATTATTCACACCCTCACTATCCTAGTATCGGGCTTTTGTTCGTCCGTCTGAGCTGTTCATCATAACTTTATTTAAGAGCCCTAATATAGTAATAGCACACACTTTATCTTGTTTGTCTGAGTTTTCTAAGGAAGCAGGACAAAATCCAGCGGCAATATTTTCACCCAATATGGGCATCGAAGATAGGCAGCATGGGGGAGACAAGCTTTTGTGCTAAGGCATGAATAAAGTAAAGTTGCACAAAGTTTGTGTTGCTTCAACTCTTTTGGAATTCTCACTTTGCTGAACTATTTGTACAATTCTGTGTGTCATTGTTTTTATGCTAAAACAGGTAGGCGTTGCCTTAGGTTCACGCCACAAAGATCATGATTCCACCATGACCCTCCTACTAAGTCGTCATATACGTACGTACACTCAAAAGTCTCACATGTGATTTGTTATGCTTAAGAAAGATGCTCATGATTTTCCCTTTCTTGTTTTTTTATAAATAAATTGACTTCATGCGCCATGTCCTAGTCTTCTTAGCGTATCTCACGGGACTTTTGAGTGCGTAATATTGAAATGGGAGGAATATTAGGGCGAATCTATTTTGAGGATTCAAGTTATTACAGATTTCCGATCCTTTCAGACATCAGGTTGGAATGTTGATGTTTTCATTATTCATATGAGAAAACCGCCTAACTGTTTTGCAGCTCTCACAGCTCCAGTTAACTTGCTCTGTTACTATTCACTAATCATTTGCGCTTCAGATCAATATTTTATTCATTTGAATCTCTTAGGCTTCTCTTTAAGATATATAAGTTTTTTTCCCCTTCCTACATTCAATTTTGTTGAGATTATTATGAAACAATTGGACTTATTTTGTAAGATCGTAGCCTTTGTGAAACACTTGAGGTAATTAACAATCCAACTACGGGAAATTGAAGCATTTAACTTAAGTATGAGGCTAATGTTGGAGAAGGACGAGTAATGGGTGTGTGTTGAAGGAGAGTGAGATTTTGGCGATGGAATCGGAGGATTGGCACATCGATATCGATGTTAGAGAAAGATCAATAATAAAGGAGATTTTGGGATCACGTGGCTATGGGCTCCAAAAGATTGCAAAATATTCACTCTTCAACACAAACCCACCCACATTTCACCCATCCCATATATTAGTATAAGAGGTACATATATTAAGAAATATTAAGAAAGATAATTAAAGTTAATTTAAAATTTTGATTTATATAAAAAATATTGTGATTCCAAAAATGACTTTTATTCATATTAATCAAAATATGAAGAGAGAGAGAGAGAGAGAGATGATATTTGTAGAATGAATTTATGATGGATATTTTTAGTAAAAGTTCATAAATGCTCCACTAAATCTTATAAAAAAATTCTGATAATATGAGAGCTAGGAAGTACAATTATTTACATCCACAAAGAGTGATGGGTTTATGGAGAGGAATATATGCAAGCCTACATCTACAATTAAGACCCACCCACAAACCCTGCCTCTCTGGTCTGGTTTGCAGGTGTAGTTGATTATGCTATCTTACAATAAAAACATAAATAAATGGGCCAGCCTGTGGGATATCGGATATGAAGGCTGGCCACTCCGGTATAATAATTGGTCTGATAATCAATCCATTTTTTTTTTAAAAAAATCCTGTTATGGAATTTGACCAAAGGATACACATATCCAACCTAATAACTTACTCCATCCCTTTCAAAACCATTAAGGGTCATACATATAAATTAAGAAAATCAGTAAATAACTTAATGATTGGTAAAAATATAAGTGTAATTTGCTATGATATCCCTATTTATGAAGATTTAAACCATTTATTAATAATATCATTATTAAGGGTAAACCTGTCAAAAAATAATTAATGTTATCTTAAAAATTATGAAGTAATAATTATTTTAAAACAAGGAAAAAAACCCAGAGTATCAATTATTTGGAAATGAAGGAAGTACTAGTAGTTCAGGAAAACTAACCTAATAAATTCCATACATTCTCATGTACTAGCTATATGAGTCATTTCAAAATTGATTGAAGCGTTAATGAATGATTTCTACAAATATTTTTAACAATTTCAATTTTCTTCCTCCATACATTAACGTGGATAGAAATTAATATCTTTTATTAAAGATATTTTAAAAATGTTATAGTAATTTTGACAAAATTAATACTTCTAAAAGTTTAATTACTTTCCTTAATTCGTATAATTTAATTAAAAGACCTTGATCAAAAGGAGTTCTATCTACTTAAGGCGTCATAATGTGAATGTCAACATTTTGGCATAATCAGTTTTGCTAACGAACCAACCAAACCAATCAAGTATATATGAATGACTCTGAAATTCCCGTCGAATTTCTTTCATCATCCCAGCCAACTCTTGAAAGATAATCAAAATATTCCAAACAAAATAAATGATACTCTGAAATATCCATGTACATGAATTAATTATGCTCTAGGGTGCTACCAATGTGTAATCGCGGGTAATCTTGGTTACATAGTAAGACATTTTCAGGTTCCTCTAATCCCATCCCCCCGCCCCCAAAATCCAAAAAAAAAAAACAAAACAAAAGAAGGTTCTTTAAATCCCTAACATTGTCGTTTCCATTCTTCACCCACTCGTCTATTTGTACCAATAAATTAAGAACGATTAGATATTGGATCACCACTTTGCATTGGTTGGGCGAGCACAAGGATTGTGACAGCTCCATATAATATATATACATTTCTCGACACAAAGCTATGAAACAGGACATATACAAAGGAAACTGAGAAGAAAGAAAACTGACAAAACCCAAAATATGAGTCAAATTAACCAAACCCAATACAAACAAACAGAGGATGAAACAACCTAATTCGAACCAAAGGGATGCTTTTTTATGATTTTGCCACTTGGCAAAGTATTTACCCTCCATCTCCATCCGCTACCAAGTTGGCCTCCCTCAGGGCCCACTGCCGGATTGCCTTGCAATTTCCTACCACATGTTCCTTTTCTGATTCCTCCCACCCCCTTAATTTGTTCCAAGTTGGAACTTTATTATCTTTTTTTTTAAATAATTAATATTATAAAAATTATTACTTTTAGTGATAAATTGATAATTATGTAAATTCATTTAAAATCACAGATCTTATTTCTATTTTCATTTTATACATAAACATACCTTAAAATAAAAGTTATGTTACTTTGATCAAATTTTATAATTTTTTACTAACATATTATTCGTGGACCTAAGCCTGTATGTTTTAATTATAATACTCTTTCATATAATTTTCTATAGAGAATATTTCAGTTAGAAAACTTTAAATTTGATTCAGGTATACATTTTGTGACACAGAAAAAATTTATAATTTCAACAAAATTCAAAGGGAAAAAAAAATAACACATACTAAGACCCAACAATATGTAGGAGGACATGAAAAATTAAAATTCTTTTCAAAGACCAAAGTTATCATTGGTGCTTCTTAAAATAATTATTTATAGTCCTTAACTTGCAAATATAAAATATCCTTGTAACAACAAAAAGACTAAATAGTAAATCAGTGATAATTTTTAAAGGCATTAATAAAAATTTTCGTCTTTTAATTTAAGGTGCTTCTTTAATATTAATTAGTTTTAAAGGTTCTAATGTGTTACTTTTTCTCTTGTTTTTTTTTTTTTTCAATAGCATGTGTAATTTACTCTTCATGTTACGCAAAGAAGCACATTTCAATTATGTGCCATTTCTATGGCACATTCTTTGTAGATTCCTAGGAATCATCCTCTTCATTTTCCTCCCTTCAACCTCTTCCCGCATGACAACTCAATTTCCATTCTCTCCATCACAATCCAATAGGATCCCATTTTAGTGAGAAGGTATTTTTACGATTTTTAATGTTATTGTACTAAAAAAAAGTAATAACTAATTTATCATTCGGTCATCTAAAATTTTTACCACATATAATAAGAATTACTCTTCAAACTGTTATACTAATTTGATTAGAATCTTCAAGTACATCACAAAAAAGAAAAAAACGCACTTGGTTATCAATAATAAGTAATGCTTTCTAATATCAAATTGGTTGATATGTTGATAAAAATACTAGCTTACAATTTTTTTGGTATGTATGTCTGAACAGTTTGAACTGATCATAATTAAATTAGTACACATGCATTTTTATTTTATATATAAAAATATTACTATATAAAAAATGAAAAACTAACCTATTCTTTTCAATTCTTAGCCCATTTTTATCTGTCCGAGGCCCGAAAAGAAACAATTTTATGAGTCCATGCCAAATGTTGTTGACCGTTGACCGAGCTTGAAAGTGGGGTGGAAGTGGGCGGTTTTGATGTGATTTTTTTAACATTAAACGAAATTTATGCATAATTTTATTTGGAGAATAGTTCCACAGTTGACAAATGGAACCAATCAAAACTTACTGTAATGTCACCGACGGGTACTTTAGAGGATCTCCCCCAGTTATTCCCCAAGCAACTACACTGAACCACATAGTACCACCATGAAAAGGGCATGTTTTTTCAAAGCCTTGGTCTTCAGTATGACCATGTAATACTGCTAATGACCGAATATGCCTCCAAACAATTCTCTATGCTTCTTCGTTCCACGACTCGTTTACGCTTTTTCTAAACCCCCACTTCATCACGCGAAGCATATCCCCTTTAATATTCTACCCACTCCTCCCTTATAAGATCCCTATCACTCCCCTTCTTCTCATCTTCATTCAGACATTTTTGTTTTCTCCATTCCCAAAAATTTTTTACGCTGTTGAACTTGAGCTGAGATGAAGTTCGGGAAGCGATTGAAGAAGCAGATTATGGAGTCCTTGCCGGAGTGGAGGGACAAGTTTTTGTCGTACAAGGAGTTGAAGAAGCTGGTGCGGCTGATATCTGCGGCGCCTCCGTTTCCGGACGGCCGGACGGAGTTCGGAAAGGCGGAGGCTGATTTTGTGTATCTGTTGAACAACGAGATCGACAAGTTCAACAGCTTCTTCATGGAGCAGGAGGAGGATTTCGTTATCCGGCATGAGGTACTCCGCCACCACAATACTTGTTACCTTTTTTTTTTTTAGAAAAATTATAGTACTTTGTAATTTCTATGATTTTATTTAACTTTTTTAATTTAAGTCTTATTATTTAAAAGTTTGTATTGAATTGTAGTTTAGGAATTTTTTAATGTAGTTTCTATTGTGAAAATTACAATTGGTAATATTCTGTTGAATTTTAGGAATGTAAATAATTATATATTATATATAATGACTTATACAAACAAATTAAAAGATAAAAGTATAATTAATAAACAATACTAGAAAAATTACATTTAGGGAGAGATGACTCTTTCCTAGCTAAATGATCTTAAATAACGAGAGAATTAGCGAGAAATTATAAGTTCGTATTCAATGTTAAATTTAGCGAGAAATATATTTTATCTCGTTAAATTAGATATAATTAGTAATAAATTAGTGAAGAATTTTTTTTCATTACTAAATTAATACAAATAGCAAAGAATTAGTAAAGTATTTTTTATTTCTTGCTAAATTATTATGAATATCGAGGAATTTAACGAGGTCTATTTCTTTCATTAATTTTTTTAAATTAATTTTAATAGATTAACATTATTTTATTAAAAATTTAATTTTAATTAATTAAAATTATTTTTTTAAATAATCAAGTTATAAAGTTATTTTCATCATATGATTATTTTAAATTAATAAAAATATTTAAATTAATTTTTATAACTTGTTGGCAAAAAAATGAAATTGAAAATTCATTTATTACAAAATTTAGAATATAGAGTATTTTATGATATTAATAATTAAAAATAAAATATATTTGTATTTTTTAATAATACATTGATTTATAAATATATATGTGTATATTATTATGTATATAAATAATATATATTTAATATCTTATATAAAGATTGCAAATATATTCTAGTTTAACTAGCAAAATGGTGAATATACAGGTATTGAGAGTAAAAGGTCATGAGTTCAAATATAGGTGAAGATACATTTGAAATGAATATATAAGACGTGGCGTGGTCTTGGTGGTGATGTGGCATGGGTGGTGGGTGACGTGGTAGTTACTTGTGGTAACGTTGAATTTTTTTGTAGTTTAATGAGAAATGAGTCCCTTGCTTAATTTAGATCCCTCGCTAAATTTAACAACGTAATTTATTACGATTAAATTAGTGAGAAATTTTATGCTTTACTATTTTTAATTTAACAAGAAAAAAAAGACATTTAGTGAAAGTAATCTATATTGCACAAGGGAGATACTTTTTTTTTGTCCCTCGCTAAATTATTATTTTCTAGTAGTGAAATTAAGATTAATTACATGTTTAAGGAAGTATACAAAAAAAAAATAATGATAGGGATCATATAAAAAATGATCTAAAATTATATCACATCTTGTATGTGAATACAATAGAATTAGAAGGTACTGATGGATTTTAAAAAAATAAAAAAGGTAATCGCGTATGAGAATTATGTTTTGAGTTGTGCATAATTTATCTGTTATAATTTTTGAAATATGGGGGATGCAGGCGTTACAAGAGAAGATGAAAGAAGTGAAAGAGAGATGGGGAGCAAATGGAAGTGAGCCTTCAGATACAAAATATAAGGAAGAGATGGCAAAGATAAGAAAAGATATGGTTGATTTCCATGGCGAAATGGTCCTCTTAGTTAACTACAGTAGCATTAATTACATAGGTACTCCTCGTTTTCTCCGTACTCTCAAAATTTGATTTTCTTATTATGTTTAGTTCATAAATATGTTTTCACGAGAAGAATATGCTTGTTGATAAGTAATGCGTAAGTAAATACACTTTGATTTGAGAATTCACTGAAATAAATGGAGTCACTGTTTTTGTTTGGGGCTGAGAAAGTGGAGTGACTGTTTAAAGTAAAGAGATAAGGTATGGGCGTATATAAATGGAGTTAGTTTCTTTTATGACGCAGTAGTAGTGATGATGATAAAGGTTAAAATGAATTGGGCTTTGGAGTGAAGTTGGGCCCAAGACAAACAATAGAGAGAAAGGAGGAGAATAATACTACTTACTGACAATGCTGCAGGGTTGGCAAAAATATTGAAGAAGTATGACAAGAGGACGGGGGGACTACTGAGGCTGCCATTCATAGAGAAAGTATTGGAGCAACCCTTCTATGCGACGGATCAGATATCAAAGCTGGTGAAGAAATGTGAGAGCATGATCGATGTGGTGTTCCCTGCGGAAGAAGAAGCGGAGAGAGCTAAAGAAGCGATTAGTGTTGCGGGGGAAGGCATTTTCAGGAACACCGTGGCTGCTCTGCTCACCATTCAAGAGATCAGAGAAGGAAGCTCCACCAAGAGTCCCTTCTCTCTCCCTCCCCTCAACTTGCCTGATTCTCACCTCATCCAGGCCCTTCAGCTCAATTCCACCGTTCCCATTCTCTAAAACACACACACACACACACACACACACCTACTCAATTCACTTCACATGTCTACGCTGTTATCCATTTAATTTTGAATTTGAGGTACGTATACTAGCAACCTAGCTACTCATGCACATAAATTCTTAGCAATATGCATGCAATTAATTAATGGACCAGTAGATATTATCAAAGTAATATATAGTAGTAGTACCTACCCACTCCATACAAAAATTTATGTTTTAATGCCTTCACCAATGAATGAATGTGCCCATACACTTAATTCATTTAAACCTAAATTAAGTGTCTTTCTTTTCTTTTCTTTTTTAATCAATTGTATATGTTAGATATCTTTTGATGAACCAATCATGCATTAATCAGTCGGTTAATTCATCAGTGAATACGTTACTAATTAATTAAAAGGATTACGAATGACCTATGTATAAAATCACTATTTATATTCAATGGGAAAAACCATACCTGTTCCCACGTACGTAAAAGAGGTTTTTAAATTTATTTCATATCATCTTTAATTTGATAGATTATTCTTTCCCATCGGAGTTGAAAAAGAGGATATATATATATATATATAAAAGAAAAGCAAAGGGCGTACATTGGACCAACTTTTGTGCTTTCTTCGTTATACTCAATTTCTCAGAAATATTTTCTTTAAATATCAAGGTGTTTTGTGAGAAGAATGAAAACAATGGAAGGGAAAAAAGCTTGCTTCATTCATGCGGAACTACTGTACATATATACACGTGTCTGATACTAACTAGCTAACTAATTAACGAACTTAAATAACAAAGTCTGTTATCTAGCTAAAGTCTATATATCGATCGGTTTGGCCAAATTAAGAAAAGACTCAAACGAACCAAGTGCTCGATCAGGACATTTAGACAAGTTGATTAGTTAGATAGTGTTTCCTAAAGCATCTCGCAACTACTCGATTTATTAGAGATTGATTAATTAACCATCAATTCATTAAAGCTCCTATCAGTTCCTCGATCCACAAGTCAAAATATGGTTCTTATGGGTGGTTTAACAAAACATTAACCTTTGTGGATCCTAGTGTAACTCTCAGTTCATTGCCTAACACTCAGCACTCTCTAAATGCATAATGATGAAGCCACAGGACAGGAACACTAATGCTTACCCTATCAACAAGTTCATCTCACTAATCAACCTAGCTATTAATTACCTATATATGACTATATATTTAGTCCTCTAAGTTGAATGAGCTTGGAAATATATACCAAGTCAATTCATGGGAAAAGTCTCTTTTGAAAATATCGAGATTTTAGTTGTGGAAATTCATCACCGAAAAAGATATCGAATTTGTCCTCAGAGAGGCTGTACGTAAGACCTCAATATCTATCTTAATATTAAGTTTCCATTTGTACCTACCAAAAAACCATCATAGAAACCATCTCTAAAATGCTGCAAAGTTATATGCGTCAATTAATTCAGATGCAAAATTTTCTTTTGGTGGAGAGTCACAGATTCACATCCCAGTCCCTTTCAATCATGGAAATCTTCTTAATACCTAACACCAAAGACGATGAATGCTAGCTGCAGACACATGGTTCATTTTATCATTAGATTATGTTGAAGCTGTGTAAATGGCCAGTCAAAGATTGGGGCCTGATTCTATATGGTGATTTTACTCCCAAAGCTTACCGAACAAGAGGGAAGGTATAGTAATTAACTCAAGTCAATTTAAACGCTTAATTAAATTAAAGCCTTTGAAGTTGCAGTCAACAAGGGATTTTCAAAGATATGGAAATAATGCAGTCAAAATTATTCATTTTTTTACGAATGACTTTTGAAGTCATCAATACAACTAATCTTTGGTGTAGAATACTTTCCAGTTCTCATACTAAAAGAAGAGATGTTACTGGACTTGGTTTAGATATATATTGGTCAAGTGGTTGTTGGAATGTTGTACCTAATATCTATTGTTTATCACACTATACTAAAAGTTTAGTTATTCACTTAAGGGTGATCATCATCAATTATTGGATTTTATTTCATACCTAAACTTAAAAGTAAACCATGGAAACATGAACCAATAATTTATTGTAAAGCACTTCTGAGATCAGTGTGCCTCTTTGTCACCAAAGTGTCCAATCACACTAGATACACAATAATATATTCTTTCCGTTCTCTATTATTTACATTTTTTAGTATATATATATATATATATTTTGACGAAGATACACAATAGTATTATATTATAAGAAATTATATTAGATCTCGCTAGCTAGAGATTTTGCACTTTGTATATGTTTAATGATATATAGTTTTGTTAATTTTATTATTAAATAAATTTATATTTTAGTAATTATTTATAAACATTATTTTATCGTTTAATTAATTACATTAAACTCAAAAACATAATATTCAAGAAGCATAAAATTATCAATCAAAACCAAAACAAAAAAAAGAAGGACAAGCCCACCCAATTAAAACGCTAAAAATATCTTATCATATTTATAATCCGAATTAAAAAAAAAATGCATGGATATAGTGCATTCCAACTATAAAAAATGATGAGCATACAGATAAGATATAAAATAGAGTCATTATTATTACTATCGGTATATTCTGTATCTGAATATATGAAATGAATATATTAGATCCAATTTATTACATCTATAGCTGATAGCTAGATAACATTGCAAAACTGCAGATAGGGGAGCTGGTGGAAAAAACTAATGATCTATAGGCATAGCGAGCCAAAAGGGCCAAAACCAAAATACATCATGAAACTTTCACCATATATATTACTTTGGAAGGCAAAGCTTCTCTGCACTGAAGCATTTCACAAACTGCACAGCTTTATCGCAGAGGGATCTGAGAGCAGAAACAAGTAAAGGGAATGCCACAGTGAAGGGCAAGAGGGTCCACGTGGCAAGACAAATCCAACCCAGAGGGTGTGGGAGGAAGGTGGAGGCCAGTGCGACGGAGGAAAGAGCTCCGGAGAAGAGAACCAAGTTGGTGAAAATTCGGCAGCAGAGAGCACCTGAGGTCTGGATCTTCATCTCAAACGCAAGCCCTAGGCAGTGCATGCACGTCGCGGCGAAGAAGATCCACATGTTGGGCGCGTGAGTCTCGAAAGGACTCACCTTCTTGTTCTGATACTCCAGTTGCAGCAGATCCACCATTAGAGGGTTCAGAAATATGAACACTGCGTGGGTTGGGATGGTAGAAATGAACTCGTTCGTGCTTCAGTGGCATCCATGCATCATACGAATAATTAATTTATTAGGGATTCGTGCTTGGACATTTAATTAAGTGCAATGAAATATTGAATGATGAATCAAATCTGAACGCTTGTGTTTAATATATATCCAACTCTAACACATTACTTGATGCATTCGTTGTTTTCATTATTTTATATATGTGTGTGTGTGTGTGTGTGTGTGTGTGTGTGTGTGTTTTGCAGTAAACAAAAGGAAGGTTTGTTTAATTTAACGTTTTCATTGAAATTCATGCACGTTAATCTCAGTGAAATTCAAATATAGATTCATATAACTTTTCTTTTGTGGCCAGAAGATGTTTAACTAACTTGATAGTCTGAAACAATCATGCACAACATACCCAAACTGCTATGCTTGCCCTAGCTTAGCACATATTTTACGATGTTTTCACATTTTTGCAGTCAAATATTGGAGCTCCATCATAATTGACAAGAAGTCTTCAATAATATATGGTATGATTAAAACTCTAGAATATTTAGTCATCAAGAATATGAGCTCCATATATTAAAAATAATATATTTTCAAAAATATAAACTATTAAAATAATATTTATGAATACTGTTTTCTAATATAAAAACTATACATGTGGCTCGGATGCAAGAATCTAGAATAAAGATGTCTTAAATATGCAGCTAATGGCCAGATATATTTGGAATTTAGAAACTGATAAATCCCTCTATTCTCTTATAATTAAGTAAAAATCAAAATATAAAAGGCTTTCAAATGAAAACACTAATTATATATAATGGCTAATTACGCATTTCAAGAATCAATTTCAGAAGCCAATTTTGTTTTCTTGACATTTTGAGTGTATAATTATGCTCAAATTAAAGGTCTTCTACTTCAACTTTTGAGAGAGTTATTAACTTGCATAATTATTAGACCCTCTGCTGTCTGTGTTCTTTGTTTGTGTGTGTGTGTGGGCGGGGGGAGCAATAAAAGCAAGGACTAATTATATATATATATATATAATCTTAAAAGAAACAGAATACAAAATTAAAATAATCTTTTAATTTTGAAATTTAAAACATGATTAAATATAAAAAATAATGATTTTATCTCGTAATTCAATTTTTAATTTGATCCTTATAAATCTATTGCAAAATAATGGTTTATGTAATATGCCTCAATAGAGATTTCATTTCCAATAGAAAGACTATAAGGATAGAACAAAAGACATTTACCTCTCCAAAAGGCTTGGACATTGAAGAACACAATGGCAACACTTCATCGATATCCTTCTTCTCATTCTTCTTCTTGTTGTATTAACTGAGGAAACCCTAATACCTCTTCTATGGCCAAATCGGCCACACATCTCTCCATTCTCATTGTCTTGTCTAATAGAACCCATTTCTTAAAACCTAAGCTCTTTAAGAATGGCTCAGAAGGTAGAACACAACTTGAGCTGCTAAAACTGAAGACGTACGTATATTGCTCAACATTACATATATAGTTCCAATGGAATCATGGTCTTATCGTTCTGGGTGTGTCCACACGAATTCCACACGTCCAAAAGGGTTATTGGGTCCACTCGCCAGAATAATATTGGAAACTTTCGTAGGTTAGTGCCTCTTTTTTTATTTTAATTTGTGTTGGAAGCGTTTGTTCAGGTTCGTGCTACCCTTGTATCAAATCTCTTGTCAAGTTGTCATAATTATGTTAGAAATGTTGGATTTTTTTTTTAAATTTATTTAAATTATTACCCAAATTAAATGGACTTAGGTTTATACCAAATTTAAGGGAAAACTGTATCCAATAAATACTTACTCACAAAACATCATTAAGAACCACTACTAAACTGAATAACGCGGGTAATAAATATGAGGACCAAACACATATATATTATCACTTTATAGAGAAAGGGGAATATCACATCTAAGGACGACAATAAACGAAAATACTCCTGTTTATTATCACCGTAGAGTCTTCTTTGAATCACAAAAAACTTGTTAAAATCATATTGTTCTTACGTTTTAGGTTTTGATCACCACCTTATAAACTAAAAAATAAATAATAATTCAAAAAGTTCGTTGGTAATTTTAAGAATCATGAATAGTAATTAATTAATATTTTACGGAACAAATAATTGATAAAGAATATAAATTAATAAGCTAAATAGTTATCCAAAAAGTTAATTAGTATATATTTGCAATTGTAATGGAACGAGTCAAGGAGACACGAGAGGTGGAATCCTCCAGCGAGCCCAGGTCCTGTTAATGGACCATAATGAATGCGCTTTTTGTTTTCGTGGCAGTAATAATGAAGCTAAACAGGTATTAACACAAAAAGTATTCATATTAATATGCATTAGTCAGTATTAGTGGAGCGTGTTGGACTATTTGCACATTGCAATACTTTCCATTTTCCAAACTCTTTATAATATTACTATGATTTATTGAAGATAGCAATTTGTATTCTATTTATGCGTACTCCACGTGTCTCACTCTATTTGAATCATGTAAGTTAAGTTTAATTAGACTTTGGAAAAAAATTCAACTTTTACAGTTTAGCTTTAGGACAAAATTAATTTGGATTTAAATTTATGATTTGACTCCCTTTGAACTTGTCTCATATCTTTATACATACATACATATATATATATATGTATATATTAAATCTTTAATTGTGAGATTCAAATTTAAAATTGAGGAGGTATATTTTTAAACTAAACTATTAAATTGGATACAAATTTTTTAATTCAATATTTATAAAATATATAATTAATTAATTAAAATATTTTTGTTAAAAGATAAAACTAGGAAAATTCGTCTCTCATAAATGATAGTAGGTTGTCTGCAAGTGAATCCCCCTTTCGGTGCTCATCAAATATGATCAGCATTGTGTGCTTATCAGATCTAGGCTGTCCAGATTAAATCTGGACAGTTCAGATTTAATTATATATTTTATTATATATTTTATTTTATTAGATAAAGAATCTAAAATAAATATAATTTTATAACTATTATTTTTTTAAAAAAATATTATTATTATATAAAAAATTTAAAATAAAAAATTATAAATTTGAATCATCTAAATTAAAATTAAATGGTATAAATTCGTACGGGGATGATGTTGTACTAGGGATCATCACCCAATGCGGATTCTCTGCAAGCCCCATAATGGACGGGAAAAGAAAAGTTCGCAAAGTACAGGGGTAACAAAGTATGAAAAAGAGAGCATTGAGAAACTCGTCCAGGTTGTTTTGCTTTCCTCAATCCTTAATACTCCCTTCAGTGCATGACTCTTTTTTTTTTTAATGCATAATATAAGATATAAATATCTAAATGAATAATTTTATTATTATTATATTTAATTGTATAAGTTAGTCCATTTTTTTCCTTCTATATTTGTAAAATTGATAAGAAATTACTTAATTTAATTATTTTAATATTCTCTCAATAAGTATTTGGAATTTTTGATATATTTAAAAATATTTTTCAATTTTATTAATGGGCATGAAAATGGATCCCACACCCTATAATATAGACTGGAGAAAGTATAGTTACCTTTGAAAAATACCTTTATAGTCCGTTAAATTTAATAAAACATTAATATGTACTTTTCATAAATATTCTTGATATTTTAATTTCTTATTCAAGAATTAATTTGAGATAGAGATTAATAGTTTTTATTAAGGATATTTTAAGAATGTTATAATGAATTTTGATAAAAATAAAACTTTAAACTAATTTTAATTACCTAATTTGATTAAGATGATTTGGTTAAAATATTTTTAAAAAAAATGAGTAGAGGGAGTAAAAGTTAATACTAGTATTATGGATGTTGTTATCATTAATAAATTAGAATTATATGTGTGTTTGGTCATTGTCTGAAAAAAAAAAAAGTGTTTGGTCGGTGTTACATTTGTTGCCTTTATTTGTCGTTCATTTGTAGGAGTAGTATTTAAGGGTGGCATTGGATAAATTATTTTGGTGCAAATGTGATTATTATTTAATTAAAAGTTTGCGGCTGCACACAACGCAGAAGTGACACGCATTTTTATGTGCGTAACCGTGCGACATATGGATGCTTTAGCTTTATGCTCGTCAAACCACAACATTAATGCATGCTTAAAGTTAAGAAAGTGTCTTTATTATATATAATTATATCAATAAATAAATACTACTCCCTCTTGTCCTTAATATAAGACTCTTTTAATCGAATCATGCGAATTAAGAATTGGAATTAAAACTAATTAATTACCTCAATTTCTCTGAAAATCTCAACATTTTTTCAAAACTACCCTTATTTAATCTCTCTTTTTCTCTTTACATACATTAAATAGGGACATTTTTCTGGAAATATATAATAAATACTACCTCATATATTGTAAAGGGTATTATATTTAAGACCAGGGTAAAAACTCTTATATATAGGACCGGAGGTAGTATTTCGTTGATATCAATATATTAATATATATATATATATAATATACTCCCTCCGGTCTTTTATATAGATCATTTTCTAAAAGAATTCTGTAGTTCTAAATATAAGTCATTTTACAAAAATTTATGAAATATTAATTACTTTATTCCAAAAATACCCTACCTGAAAATTATTTTATGGAGCATTAATTGTTTTAGAAAGTTCAAATATATGGTACTTCCTTCGGTCCTATAAATAGGGCATTTTGCCCTGATCCTGAATATAATGTCATTTACAATATACGAAGTAGTATTTATTATACATTTTCAAAAAATGCCCATATTTAATGTATTCAAAGAGAAAGGGAGAGAGATTAAATAAGGGTAATTTTGGAAAAATGTTAGAATTTTTAGAGAAATCGAGGTAGTTAATTAGTCTTAATTTCAATTCTTAATTCATGTAATTAGGTTAAAAGGGCCTTATATTATGGATCAGGGGGAGTATTAATTATGGGTAAGGATGAAAATTAAAGCAAATGTTAGACAATTTTATTAATATAACTAACTTTTCTTAATTTCTACTAGGTAGTTGAAAGTGACTTACATTAACGACCGGATAGAATAATAAAATTTCCATCAAACCAAACAATCTATAAATTATCAACAAAACAACTTATTTTATACTTCATGAAATATATATATTGTATCTAATTATAATTTTGCATGGCAGAATGTACGCACTATCAAAATTATTAAAAGGAAGAAACATACTCTCTTTAGACTATATTATAAAATATTTTGTATGATAAATTTTTGGTTCGAAATATAGAATGTTAGATATTTTTCTTCCCATTTTACCCATATATTTAATTCTTCTTTACCCCTCATTTATAACCCTATAATGATAATAGAATGAGGTATTTAATAAGAGTGAAATGAGAAATGTTGTTACTTTTTGCATTGATTTTAGATAAAAAATAATTTCTTTAATATGTGTATAATTAATATAAAATATTTTATAATATGAATAAGATATAGTATATTATAAGGACAAATTAACCCCTAAACATTGATACTAAAATTTTTTTTAAAACATATACAAGAGACTAAAGTAATTTTACCAGAAATAATTAGCGAGCCTGATGTCTTGATCATCTATGCTACTATCTTGGAATGCAAACATGAATTTTTCTTTTTTGATTAATACATGAAGTTTCTTTAATTGATATGACTCATAATATATATCCAACTCTAGAGTTGTCAAAACGGTTCAAGATCGATGGGTCGGCTTGAAAAGCCCGAAGAAATGAGCAGGCTAAACTTCATTTTTTAGTATCAAAATACAATTTGGGCTTTTTTAGCTCGACTCATGATGGGCTAGCTTGAAAGCCTGTTTTTTTTTAAATATTAAAAAATACATATTATTTTATTAATTAGTGATATATAAATTATAAGATTTAAATATTTTGTTAGCTTTTAACCAATTATGATGATAATTAGTTATATTAATTTAAATAATTATATAAAATTTAAAAAAAAAATAAAAAATATTAAACTAATAAAAAAAGACCGTGGGTCAGCATGTAGGCTCAATCCCATAGGCTTGAACTTGCATTTTCAAGACTGTATGTCAAATTGGGTTTTTAGGTCTAACCTGATTTATGCCCGATTGAGGCAGGCCGGGCCAATTTAACACATATATCCAACTGGTATAACATAATACTTTATTTGGTACTTTTTATAAGATATTTTTAATCAACTTCACACATATTAGGAAATTTAGTTAAATGTGGTTAACTTCATTAAATTTGTATAAAATTTTAAGTATTTTCTAAAATTATCGTTATTTAATGAAATTAATTAATAACACTTTTTTCCTTTTTTTCAAGAGGATGACATTTGAAACTCCCTCTGTTTCCATTTATAAGGCATATTCTAGAATTTTTTAGTTGTTCAAAATATAAGTTATTTTACAATATTTGAAGAATATTAAATTGACTTTTTCAATTTTACCCAAAGCATTTATGATGAAGAGAGGGATTAGAAAATATATAATTATGATAAATTACAATTTAATGAGGGTAATATTGGAAAGTTTTGGTAATTTTTGAAAATTTCAAGAAACCTAACTAACCTTGACTAATTTTCTTGATTTATGTAAAGTAGTTAAAAGTGACTTATATATGGAAACAGAGAAAGTATATCACTAACTATTAGTATAATTATTCACATTAATATCAATTGCTAATTTCAAGTAAAAGACATTTTTAGTAAAAAAATATTTAATGATTGAGACAATTCCAAAAGTATATTATATTAAAGATCCAAAAAATTTCAAAAAAACATCTTATAAAAAGGATCAGAGGGAGTAATTGAATTGTAATTATGTATTTGATGCTACTTAATATTCTATCTATTTTTAAATAATTGTCACTTTAAAATTTTACTTTAATCTAAAATAATTATTATTTTAAAATTTTTAATAAAGTATTAATTATTATCTTACCATTTTATCATATATTAATAAAAATAATAATAGATACTCCTCCAGTTCATATTATAAGATATTTTGTATGACAAGTTTGTAGTTTAAAATATAGGGTATTTAATATTTTTCTTTCTTTTTTATCCCTATCTTTAATGCTTCCTCTCTCCTCATTTATAACTCTACAATAATAATAGAATGAGTATTTAATAAAGGTAAAATAAAAAATGTGAATACTTTTAGCATTGATTTCAGTTGAAAAAATGATTTTCTTAATATGCATGTAATTGATATAAAATACCTTATAATATGAATTAAAGGGAGTAGAAACTAAGAGATTGATTATAAATAACTCATTAATATGGGAATATTTCCGCCAAATACTCTTAGATTTTGACTAAATGTGTGTGAAGATACTCCACATTATACAAAGGGCACACATGCATACCCGCACACCGACTTCACCCACTAATTTTTCTATGTTTTGGGAATATCTTGAATCTTTATTCTCTTCTGCATTGTGGCTTTCTAAGCTTAATACTCCCTCCGGTCCTATATATAGGACCTTTTGACTTGGTCCTAAATATAAGATCCTTTACAATATATGAGGTGGTATTTATTATACATTTCCAAAAAATGCCCCTATTTAATGTATTCAAAAGGAAAAGAGAGAAATTAATTAAGGGTACTTTTGGAAAAATGTTGGAATTTTCAGAGAAATCGAGGTAGTTAATTAGTTTTAACTTTCCTTCTTAATTCACGTGATTCAGTTAAAATGATCTTATATTAAGGACCAGAGGGAGTAATTTATTGATTAACAAGTGATTTTCTTGTTTCTTTATTTGCGGCATTGCCTTATTGCAAGCTATAAATGATCTAAATATTTGTGAGGAAAACCATGGTTCGTTGATTGCAAAACTAATGGACTCACGTGGCACTTTGCAGTCCTACTTTGTGCGGCATAAGTCAATTGATCAAATAATTGCAACAATTGTAGCTCTGTAGAATAGCAATCTCCTACCAGAACAAATACTTGAGCTTCTCCAACAGTTGGCCAATCATGTCGTGAATGTCAGAAATGCTGTGAATGCAAGAATCAACGATACCGTTTTCTTGTTGACATAATGTGTTGTAGAAATTGATGCATGCAGAAGTTCAAGTTTTAATGCATGAAGGTTTCAACCATCTCAATTACGTATCTGTTGACTGTGCTTTATACTCTTGGTATACGACAATACGACACTACCTTCTCTATAGCTAGCACTAACTAAATCCTTTCCCAGATCTATCAATTTGTATCTTCCATACTCTGTCACACACTTTTTCATTGGAATAGCAAATGAAAAAAAGTACAGATCAATCTGCTACTATTAAGTTTACCACTCTTTATCCTGGTCGATTAACAATTTTATATTAGATTTTTTATGTGGACTTTAATTAATTATGATTTTGATTTTGTGAAAAATAGGCTAATTTTATTTTTAGTGATCCATAAAGGGATGCAAATTAAGCCTACCTAATGAATTAAGTGATCCTATTGTATTTTGGATTAAATATTTTTAAGGTTGATTAGTGTGGTTAAAATGTAGGCCTTAATTCATATGCTCATGATGAAAGGGTAGTATGGTTTATTTAAGATTGTCTAGGTCCCATTTGCGGTCATATTAGTTACGGTATTGCAACTTACCTCATTGAGGGTTGTGATTGGAATATGAGTAGGTAGATAAAGCCCTAGTTCTCTTATATTTAAATATTTGAAATTGCTATGCTTTTTTTCTCATCTAAGACTAGTATTTCTTCAACAAGTATGTCTAAGCTTAGTGTTTTAATATCATATAATTTGAATTAATATGATATAGGACCCAATTTGATGATAGAAATTATATTTTTTTTATTTGTACTCTTAGCTGTAGTTTTCCTAACCAATCTTTATATGTTCATATGGACCACGTTGCTTTAGTTTGTTTTACATAGGGTATTTAATTACAAGTTTCACAAATTTTTTTTTAGGAAAATAACGTGTTCCGGTTGGCAGTGAAACAATGTTGCTCGGGATTTTTTCTTATATTTTTGGCAAAAAAAATTCGATTTATTATTGCAGTTTAACGAAAGGTTCTCTCCTACAATTTTTTTAAAGGTATTTTTATTTTACCCAAATTTGATACTGTTTTTAACCACTAATTATTCTATGTTTTAGGAATATCTAAAATCTTTATTCTCCTTTGTATTGTGACTTTCCTAACTTAATAATATATTGATCAACAATTGATTTTCTTATTTCTTTATTTGCAGCACTGCCTTATTGCAAGCCATAAATTATTTAGCTTCAATTTCTAATTGACACTTTTGGTATCTTTAGACCCATGAGAGCCTTGATATGTTTTTCCTCCGATGTTTGAGGTGTTAGGGTTCGTTTTCTTTTCAGCTGTCAGACTCATTTTAGCCTCTCCAGATGCTGCCGCTAACCTATTTAAGGGTGTGTTCGTTGTGTCTTCCATCACAGCATCATGATCAACCTCAGCGAGAGTGTCATCTAAACGAAGATTTTGCTCCTTGTTCCTTGGCCTTCCCCATCCCGTTAGCTGTTGTGTTAGATGGTGCTGTTAGGGTTCTCAATTTTTGAGGTTTCATGGAACATTTCACCAGCATCCATGACTGAACTCTTCATCTATTTCTGGTTCTGTTGAGATTGATTCTCCTCCTCCTTTTGTATCTCAATCTGTGGAGACACCCTGGGCCCATATCTTTGGAGCTGAGAAAGAGAAAGAGGAACAGAAGCAAGATGTCAAGGAAGCAGCGTTGTGTAGAAGATGAATTAGACATGATGAGTGATAACTAGTTGATGGTGTAAAATTCACGAAATTGTCATTTCTCAAAGGAAAATGAGAGGATGTGTAGGTTGGCTCTATTGACTTTTGACCCATAACCCGTAGGCCCATAATGGATGATACTATGGTTTATTTAAAATTATCTAGGTCCTCTCTACCGTCATGTTAGCTAGTCTATAACAATTTGCCCCATTGAGACTTGCTCCATTTATGTCTGTCTTGTGTACATTGGATTGTTGTAGGATTGTACTGTGTTGCAATCTCACAATCTTTTAAGCATACAACTATGCAAGTATGTTTGAGGAAAAGATAGCTCTTGTTATAGTGAAAAAAATAGACTTTACTAGACAAGCCCTTAACACAATAGTTGCTTTTGGCATTCTATTTTCACTTGTTAACATACTATGCATTTCAAAACTAGCTTGGCCTAATTCCAGATCAACCCACCAATGGGTATTCACTATGCTTGGTAGCTAGGTAGGCCCAACCTCACACATTCATTTTGGGCTAGACCAATTATCTAGTCAAAATGTTATTTGGCCCAATATATAATATATTTTATTTTATTTTTATTAATATTGATTGATTTTATAAGATTTTTTTACTTGATATATATGTTGTAAAATATATGTTGTAAAAGTATATATCTTATATGAATTTTTAAATTGATTTCTTAATTTAGTATGATGTAAGAATAATGTATCATTGTTGAATATTTGTAATCTTAATAATATTAATTTTGATCCAAATATTTTTTAAGGAATATATTTTGAATAAAGGTAATTATATTTTTTATTGATAAATGAAATTATTTTTTATTTTATTTTATTTTATTTTTGTACCACCTCAACTGAAATTTTCAGCCTGGGGTGTATTTCAAATTGACTTGCCCAAATAATGACATATCCAAGAGGGCAAATGAGGTCTTTGCCCCCGTTGATATATGATTTACATTGTAAAAAATGTTAAAATAACTTTTATACCCCAATTTTATTTATTTTAAATTTCAGCCCCCTAATCATATATGCTAGTATACTTAAACTCTCTGAAACATACTTGCATGATAGAAGACGGCTTATTATATCATTAAACCAAATATATAAGATCACTTTATTATAAGATTAGTAATTATTCTAGTTAATCTCAGCTGACAAAAGTTATAATAGGATTGATGTGATATATTGAACCCAAAAAAAAAAAAAGGATTAATATGATATTAAACTAAAATAAAGTGGGGCAACCAGACGTTAAAATTCAATTAATTTCAATGGGCCAGTTTGCTGAGTATTTTCAAGATTCAGCCCACCAATCTCACTTTGGGAACTTTTCTTAGATTTCAGTGACTTGAGGGCTGTCTATTTGTCAAACTTCATTCATTTTGGGTTTGAGCGTGATTGAGTTCAAACATCTATTTTTAGAAAAGGAAAAACTAAGCTTTAGTCCCTATACTTTCACTTGATTTTGAAATCGGTCCCTATATACTTCAAAATTTTTTAAATCACTCCCTATAGTTTACACAGTTATGTCTGTTAATCCTTGTGGTTTGAATAATAGGTTATAAGTTCCTAACGTTGTTAAAACAATGCAAATTTGGCTAATGATGCTGACATGGCAGGTATGTTGGCAAACACATGAATTAAAAATAAAACAAGTACTTGCTAACTAGATGACTATGTGGGTCATTGAGTTGGATTAATAAAATACACGAAGCTGATAAACTGTTTGAGCCCGACATTACTTGGCTTCACAAAACCTAGCACCATGCTTGAAGGAAGGCAAGAGACTTCAAAAGATGCTAGCTAACTAGCGACGGTGTTGTAGTATGCGTCATCAAAGGTCATCGATGCAATCTGGTGTGCGATAGATAGCGACAATACAAGAGCAGGGTGAGTCTGAAAATCCATTGGGCACGGTGAAATAAACAAGAATTTAGCTCATCATTGCCTCCTTGCACTTGCTTATGGATAATTTCTTATGGAAGTTTCGGCATCCTCAAGAATTTGAAATAGTCTTTGCAAACTTGAGAACAACTTGATTGGTTTTGAATACTCTCTACCTTAAACCTCTCTTGTTGATGCATATCATAGAATTTTTATTTTTTAAAGCTAGAAATGAAAAGCTCATGGAGATAAAGGAAGTATGCTTCACCCGAGCCTCAGAATACGGACATGCTTTACTAGAGCTAGAAGCTTGACTCAAAGAAAATGAGGCCATTGATGTTTGAGATTCAGTGCAGGCTACTAGATTTGAATGATATGTCTATTTTATACATAAAAAATACTCATATTTAGTATCTATTTTCGTCTCAAAATATTGTGATTTGATTTTTTTTTTGCATGATTCTGCATAACTTAGAGTATAGTTGCATCGTAGAAATATTTATGAGTAGTTTTAAGCAAAGCATGTCCAAAAAGGAGGAAAAGAACGCTGAAATGTGAACTCATCTAGCCCAATATGAATTCTCACCCGCAGTCGTGTGAGAAAGCGAGAAGGAATGAAGTTACAGAAGGACCCAGCGTCGGCTGAGAGAAAATAGAATAGATCCGGCGCTGGGTGGTCGCATTGAAGATTAAAGAAGACAAGTTGAGATGGCGTCGGATGGGGAAGAAATTGTTGGACCTAGCTTCGACTTATCTCAGAATAAGTGACAGGTTTTTTATGCGATTTCATGATTTTTTGGAGTTTTATAGCCTTCTAAATTTCCTCTATATAAAGAGATACAAGGGGAACACAAGAAGACATTTAGAAAAGCACTTGAAGGCCAGAGAATACGGTTCAAAGGAATTTGGGAGCAACTAGGAGAAATCCATAAAGAGAGAACAAGGAGATCTGGAGAGTATTAAAGATAGATTCATTCTTTTCTACTATAACTATTTCTTCTTATTATTTTCATTATGATTTGAGACTTTAGTTTTGATTTGATGTTTATTCATATGTGTGGATAAATTTCCCAGTCAGAGGTAAGGATGTAGCTTGACTGGGATTGACTAGATTTGTTCTCTTTAGTTATGACTCTTTGAATTTTTTCTTCAAGTTATATTTAATTTGTAACAACCTTCATTACATTATCCCAAACTTAGTCTCTAACTAATGGAGTACAATTGATGGTGTGTGCAGAACCGGAGGAATTAAGGTAGAAAAGGCGTAGGGCTGCCGCAGCCCTGAGCTATAACTTTTAAAATTTTTTGGACAAAAAGGGCTTCATACCGCAGCAAACTTACCAGTCTCCATGTCGCTAGACCAAAAATCTATTTAAATAAAAAGCATTTTAGTCGGCCGAGCGAGAAGGAATCGAAGGGGAAGAAGAAAAGCTCCATTAGGGCTTAAAAAATCCAGCATTTGGGGGTAATTTTTGGACTCTAGAGGCTTTGATCTCAGTTGGTAAGTGATCCTTGCTCCCTTCTCTCCATTTTTCTTCTATTTTTGAGATGATTTTTCAGATATGTGGTTAGGTTTCCAATTTTGGTCAAAATCTACCAATTAAATGGATGAAATAAGATTAATGAAGTGTTATTTAGTGTTAAGAAGCTTTGGGTTTGAGTTTTGAATGGATAGTGATAAGTTTCAGTTGAACCCTAGGTTGATTTGGTGAATGGGGCATGAAATCTGAAATGAATGGAATTGGTTAGGATTGGAACGATCATTAGGAGCTTATTGAAGTATGAAAATGTGGTTGGAACCTTGGGTTAAGCCTAAATAATTGAATTATGAATTTTGGGATAGTTATACTATATGTTGATTATGGATATTATGACATTGTAAAGGTTGTTCAGTTGATTGGAGGAATACAAATTGTGGTTGATAATCCGAGAAACTTGTGGGATCCATGTGTGTGGTATTGATAACCTAAGGTAACCAAGTGTTTGTATTGTGTGTATTATATGTTAGTATATATATGTGTATATATGCATGTTTTTGTTCATACCACGATATTGTTATGTGTATGTATGGTTTTTCTCCATATCATGATATACACATGGCTAAATGATATAATAGATGATGATTATGATGATAATTATATATGATGATGATGTGACATTACATGATTTCATAGCATGACATTAAGAAACATGATGATGATGATTATATAGTGACATCAACACTGCATGTACATTGTGAAAAAAGGTGGATCGGGTGGTGATGATGCGATTGATATGATATGATGATATATAATATGGTAAAATAAGGAAGGGATTCCTGTCGATAAATCCTCTCCTATGGCCAGGAGGCGGCAGTGGACTGCATTTTTCCTAAATTACCACCAATTTATGGTGGTTCAGGGGAATGAGAGCCACGATCCAAGCATTAGTATTATCTTTGGTCAGGTGCACTAGTGTGAGGTGAGTTTGGTGATGTCCTAGAATTAATCTTCACCAACTGTTAGAAGGGAGTCACTTATACGAACTGTTCTATTATGACGATAGCTTGTGGTTCTAACCGTGTAAAAGAGAGACATGCATTCCATTACATTTTGCATTCATGGCACTATGAGCATTGTTGTATGAATTATTATATATGTTGCCTATGATTGTCCCTAGTTACTGAGACTTTGTCTCACACTCCTTTCCCATAAACTAACATTTCAGGTGAAAGTTCTGGTGCTAGTTTAGAGAAGACAAGGGAATTATAGCCACTCTGGTGTTGGGAATCTTTTAGTCATCAATGGTATGTGTGTATTGTCTATGTTATATGTTGTGCCAAGTAGAATAGCATGTTTGTAAGTTATATGAGGATAATGATATTGAGATGATGATGGTTGTTTGATGTTGATGGTTATGAATATTGTATGATGATATGAATGATTGTAATGATAATGATGATAAGTTTGGATATGTGGTATGTATGGGTGTGTATGTGTGATGGTGATTTGGGTCCCGGCGTGGGTCATTCTTGATGGAATAGGTGTCTTGTATCAGGATGGTCATATGTGAGCCCAAAAAGGAGATTTTGGGCCTAGATGATATGATTTGGGCATATAGCCTATTATGTGAAATTGAGGTTCAATGGGGTTAATTCTCAAAGAAATGGTTCCTTTGAGATGAAACCTCTATGGATAGGTTGGTTGAATCAATTAGGACATGTGTGAATGGTCCATAATGGTCAAATTACCTTTGGTGACAATTAGAGGAGGTTTGTTGTGGGTTTTGGCCAAAAAGTGGCCAAAACTGTGTTAAGTGTCTAAAATCTCCATACGAAGATGGATTTGAGAGAAACTGATGTCTATAAATAGATTGGGACAAGAGTGACCTGTAGGAATTGGAATTAGGTCAATCGGAGTTCGAAACATAAAGTTATGCGTGTCAGAAGTTCGTTCTGGAAACTTGAAATTTATTGATATGGTATTAGCAAGGGGCGCCACAGCGCCAGAGCTTGGCCATGGCGCTACTTGCTACTACTTCTTATAGGCCACGGTGTTACTATAGCTCACAGCATCACCAACCTATACTGCCTCTCTGAAGCCGCGGAGCCACTGTAGCTGGCTGTGGCCCCAGTCCTGTTTTGAGTGTTTTGGTGTTCTTTTGAGGTTTTAATGTGGAGTTAAAGTTGGGGTGTTCTGGTTCGGTTTGGTTAGTTTTTTAAATTTATGGTGAAGTTTGGAGGTGTGTTAGAGTAGGGTGTTACATAATTTGTTTCTTCCATTATATTTATCTCTCTTATTTGTTCATGTAGATTTTATACTTGATCACTATAAAGATTTTATACTTGATCACTATAAAGTCTAATTAATGGGTAAATTTGATGGACTGAGAGGTGAAGAGTGAACCTAGATTTAGAGAGATAAATACAAATAACTAATCTAGAGATAGAATTAGGAATTAGTGGTAATTTATGTTGTGGCTTCAAGTTTTGATTACGTACTCTAGTTGTGCGATAGCGAATTGAATAATAATTAAATAAAGACTAATTGACCGAAAGGTAATTAGGATATTTTATGAACAATGGTCACTATAATTGTGTAGAGTTTAACTAAAGAGTAAAATCTAGTTAGCTCATAAAGTGAACCCTAATCTCTCGACACTTCTAGTAACTGAATCAAAACCTATACATTGGTTTCCTATTTATTTCTTTTCTTTCTAATTTGACTTTCTCAATTTGATTGTTAATTGCTTTGGGGATTAAAATTTTGCACTAGTAAATTTACTACCTTCTATAGGTTCAACCTCTGGAATACTCTGGTGAACCTTCTACTACTATGATCGACCATGTATACTTGTAGAATCCCGATCATTGAACTTCCATTAATGTTTCAAATAACTAGTTTCAGAGGTGGACCAATATTTAGAGCAACTAGAACCTCTCAAAGACAAGGGGGCCTTAAATTTTATCAATGCTTTGATGGATCTCTTTTGGAAATTTAAATAAATTATACTTTGTTCTTGATTTATTTAAAGTTTTGAACATTTGTCTTTCTCCATATTTTGAAAGAAAACTCTACAATTTGTGATTGAAGTAAAATAATATCTTACGTATTTTATTTTCTCTTAGATTCCCCTCTATTAATGAATAAAGCAAATAGTTAATAGAACTATATTGTAAAAAGTCATTTAGTTTTGATAATTCTCCATTGAGATTCTTTAGACGAATATAATAATAATCAGGACAGATTATAGGTAAAAGTACTTAGAATATATCAATATTTGCCAAGGAGGGTTGATGCATTTTTCACTAAATTCTTTGGTTTAATATTAGCTTATGCATAACAAATATGCCATAACAATTAATCAAACATAAAAGTAATTTCTGAACTAATCAACTGTCTCACATTACAACAAAATCAGGTAAGTTAAAAAAAATATACATAAGGCTATTGCATGCCTAAAAGATGTTAGCAAACTATTACATAACCACAGGTAAAAAATATTGACAACAGCAATTTGAGTATTGATAGTAGCAATTTGAGCGAGTATGGAAGAAGGCAACAGGTGTTGAAACTGATTCCACTTCCACCCTTATTCTGTTCTTGAATTTCTACACAAGAAACACATTGATTGCAATCATTACAACCAATGCATGATTCAACAGCTTAATCTTTCCCTTCACTACTGCAAAATAACCATTTTATGTCTGTTATTTATGTCTGTTGAAACAAAAACAGACATAAAAAGTTGACTGGTGGCAATTTTGTAAATAAGTGAAAAATATTTAGGCTTTTTGCGGCTATTTTTTTTTTTTAAATAGCTATGTATAAAAAGCTTTTTATGATTGTTTTTCAAAAAACAGTCGTATAAAGGTCACTCATTTTAAATAGAAAAAAAACCTCAAGCTTTTTATGGTTTTTTCTTAAAAAAGAATTGTATATAAGAAGCTTTTTACAATTGTTTTTCAAAAAACAGCCATAGAAGTCTCATTTTAATAAAAAAAACCTCAAGCTTTCTATGGTTGTTTTTCAAAAAATAGGCGGTAGAATGATTAATGTATACTCATTTTAAGATTTAAAAAAAATCAAGTTTTCTAACTAGTTTTTAAAAAATAGTTGTAAATGATAAAGCACTTTGTGGTTAGACACAGTCTTGATGTAATGCATGTTGAGAAAAATATGTGTGATAGTCTTATCAGAACACTTTTGAACACAAAAGGGAAGAGTAAGGATGATGTGAATGCAAAAAAATACTTAGTTGAAATGGGAATACAAGAAGACTTAGTTCACAACTAGTGGGAGAGAGAACTTATTTGCCTCCAGCTTGTTATACATTACCCAAAAAAGAGAGAAAAAGTTTTTATGAGTGTTTACATGACATCAAAGTACTACAAGGGTATTCCTCAAATATCAAGAGGCTTGTGGCAATGAATGATTTGAAACTAGTAGGCTTGAAGTCTCATGATTGCCATGTCTTGATGGAGTAGTTGTTACTAGTAGCTATTCAGGACATATTACCAAAAAATGCGAGACACACTATAACCAGATTGTGTTTCTTCTTCAGTGTTATATGTAGTAAGGTGATCGACCCTATAAATTGGATGAATTGGAAAATGATGTTATTATTACCTTGTGCCAACTTGAAATGTACTTTCCACCATCATTTTTTGACATTATGGTTAACTTAATTGTTCATTTGCTGAGAGAGATAAGGCCCTGCAGTCCTGTTTATTTAAGGTGGATGTACCCATTTGAGCAATACATGAAAATTCTAAAAGGATATGTGAAGAATCCATATTGACTTGAAGCATCTATTGTTGAAAGATATGTTACTGAAGAGGCAATTGAGTTTTGTAGTGAATACTTGTCAACAATAAAAGCCATTGGACTTTCAAATTCCTGCCATGAAGGAAGAGGTGCAGATAAGGGTACACAAGGGCTTAGAGTAAAGAGTATGGGTTGTAAAGCAGTGCTACAAGTACATCTATACATCTTAAATAACACTGATGAAGTTCAGCCCTACTTAGCCAAGTATAAAAACATTATCACATAAAAAAAAACCCTTAGAAGAGCAATAAATGGTTGGTAAATGAACATAATAGGACTTTCAAATTGTGGTTCAAAGAACAGGTAATGAATGATGACAACGTTGCTAATACAATAAAATGGTTAGCTGATAGGCCACGCTTTGAGGTCATATGTTGGAGCGGTTATGATATCAATGGGTATTCATTCTATACAAAAGCCTAGGATGACAATAGCACTATGTAGAACAGTGGTGTTATGGTGGTAGCAGAAGTGATGCATTTTTCTAGTGCAAAAGATAAAAACCATATTTTGGCAACCACATCATATTTTGAGGTTATTGAAGAGATATGAGAGGTTGACTACATAGAATTTAAAGTTTCTATTTTTAAATGTAAGTGGGTTGATAGTAACAATAGTGTTCGAACAGATGAGTTAGAGTTTACCTTGGTGGATCTTAACAGGGTAGGTTACAAGGAGAAGCCTTTTATCCCAACAAACCAAGCGAAACAAATTTTTATGTCATTGATCTGGCTGATAAAAAGTTGTATGTTGTCTTCCAAGGAAAACAAACAAACTATCAATGCTGAGAATGATGAATTAACTTATGATATTGATAAGGCCCCTCCTTTCTCTATAAGGCTACCTCATTTGAATGAAAAAGTGAAGTAGATGATATACATGCTGGCAGACATGATCATCATGAAGGGATTTGGGAAAATATCCCTACATAAGTTATTTTGGCCACACACACACATTCAAAGTGTAATTTCATTTATTATTTTAATTTTATTTTTGTTTTGAATTCATTTCAATTTACTTACATTACTTTGTTTATCGTCTAGATAGGCACATTGATACCTCTAGCGATTCCTCTAGCAATTCCTCCAGCAATTCTGAGCAGCCTACCATGATTGCTAGCAAGAGTATAACTAGTAGAGAGACCAAAACAAGAGGTACCATGAGGATGAGTTCCTTGACTAAAGCTCGAGTTAGTGGACAGAAATTACATGTTGACCTTACCGAGTTAGATTATGAAGGGCGTAATGGAAGGACTCAATTTGCAAGATATTTAGGTGATTTGGCTAGTAGTAAAGTCGGCATCTTGTTCCATAATTGGAAAAAAGTATTAGATGTCACAAAGTAGATTTGGAATGCTATATTGGTATATTACTGTATATTAATATATTTTTGTTCCAATTTTATTACAATATTAGTCATTTTCATTGTATGAGTATGCTACCATGTAGATTACTTATGATGTTCCTGCTACAAAGGAGATGATGAAGAAATTACTAAAGAGAGTAGAGAAGCAATAGAAGGACTTTGAATCAAATCTTACTCAAACCAAGGAAGCAACAGACACAGGCACGAGCGTGCAGTTTAGAAATCTCATGAGGAGGAAGACGAACAAAGCAAACACAAGCAAAAACTTTTAGAAGGTTATAGTCATGAGGGGTACCATGAAGATGCTCAAATGGAGAAATATTACCCAAAATAGGGATAGGAACTTTATTAATGCAGTAAGTAGCAGTCAAAGCTGCTTCTCCCAGAAGTGCTAAGGACAGAAAGATGAAATGGGCAGGGCTCTAACAGAATTAAGAATGTAATGGTGTTTTCATTTAGCCCGAACATTTTGTTGAGAGGTATTGGGACAGGAATACTGAGAGAGGGTACCCTAAGTATCAAGAAAACTGAGCAATTTAGAATCACAATATTTCAAGGCATTATCATGACGAAAAATTTTGATAACTTTTGAGAATTGTGAATGAATCATAGTGGCAAATTTAATATAGACATCAGGTAACTCAGATCAATTTTTCATCATATAAAACCAAGTGAAGCAGGAAAAATCATTAACCAAAATCACAAAATATCGTGAACCGCCTATAGAGAGAGTAGGTGCGAGGCCCCAAACATCAGAATGAATTAAGTCAAAAGGTGAATTAGCAATAGAGTCATTTTTATTAAATGATAAAGCAGGCTGTTTAGCAAGTTGACAAGACATACAATCCAAAGACTAAACATCAACAAGACCTAAAAGACCAATAGAAAGTAAAGGACGCAAAGGAGTTAAAGAGGGGTGAGCAAGATGGCGATGCCACAATTCGAGAGATGAAGTTGTAGAAGCTACACACAATCTAGGAGAAGTGACTTCAGGATGATGCATGGATTAGAGCTCGAACATACACCCAACCTTACGCCCAATCCCTACAATCTGTCCTGTTTGATAATCAAATAGAGTACAACCACGTTTGTTAAAGAATACGTCATAACCCATACCAACAATTTGTCCAACAAAAATAAGGTTAAAACTAATAGCAAGGACAAAGCAAGTGTCATAAAGGGACAGAGAGGGCAAAGAAACAGTACCAACATGGGTAACAGGCATTTGGGAGTTATCAGCTATATGTATAGGGTGAGCAGTGGTATTAGGTGACATAGAAGAGAAACAGTTTGCCTGACCAGTCATATGGTTGCAATAAGTAGAATTAAAGAACCAAAATGATGTACCTGAAGGAGTGGCTAAAGCAGCAGGTTGACTGGAAGTACCAGTAATAAGCTTGCGAAGTAAGGTCTCAAGGTCAGTAGTGGAGGATCCCGAAATAGAAGCAGTGGCAGGTGCCTCATCAGTGATAGATAAAGTAGGCTTGGATGAGAAGGACGAGTAGGGCACTAATCTAGTTGGCTTTCCTTGATCAGATCTAGGAGGACGAGTGGGGCACTGATCAATAAGATGCCCGGTCTTCTTGTAGTATTGGCAGAACAAGGTTGGACAATTTGCAGCAATGTGACCCTTCTTTTGGCAAGTACGACACTCAATAAACGAGCACTGATCAAAAGTGTGAGTGGATTGGGAACAATGATGACAAGCCTTAGAATTTCGTCCAAAAGTAGCAAAGGCCATCTCGGGAGTTCGCTGAAGCAGACCCAAACAGGTTTCCTCGGACCAGAGACGAGGAAGAGTATCTTCAAAAGTAGGTAATGGGCTTTGGTGCAGCAAAGAAACCCAAACAGGCTCAAAATCATCAGTAAGAGCCATCAAGAACTGAATGAGACGAAGATGATATCTGTATTTAAAGAAGGCTTAAGCATCTTCTTCACATTTAAAAGTGGGTTCGGAGTATGCCAGCTGATCCCAAATAGATTCAATCTTAGCAAGAAACTCAAACAGTGGTTGACCATTCTCCTGTCCCAGAATACTAAGGTCTTTCTGTAACTGAAACTGGTTAGACAAGTCAGAAGAGGTGTAACAACTAGAAAGATGATCCCATACCTCTTTGGCAGTGTCAAAACACCCAAATTGTTGATGGATACTGGGAGTGGAAGTATTCCGGAACCATGTAATAATCTGATTATTTTTACTATCCCATTCATCCAGTCGTTCATTAAATTTCAAATCAGTTTCTGTAGCTTCACGAGAAGGGAATTTAATGTCACCAGTAACGTATCTCCATAATTTCTAACATTTCAGAAAGCCTCGCATGCTTTCCAACCAAAGTCGATAGTTGGACCCATTTAAAATGACAGATATAGGTTGGGCAGCCTTTAATTTTTCCATACTGTGCAAAAATGAAAAGGATAGCAAAATAGGAGTTTGTAGAAAGGTGGGAGTTCAGACAACAAACCATAGGGATAGAAGCACGGAGTCAAGACGAGCACGGTGGAGCAAACGGCGATGAGAAAGGAGACCAGACGCGCCTCCATGTGTCATTGAGAGCAGGTTGAACGGAGATCCACGCGCAATGTGTGAGGGTGCGTGTGAAGGAGGGAGGTCACTGGATTTGGTGGTCCGGCCGATCTTCAGCTGCTGAGGAAGGTGGTGCGGCGCTTGTGGGCAATGGAGCAGCAAAGGGTGGCAGATCTAAGATGGAGACGTTGTAAGGCAACTCAAAAGGGGTAAAAAAAGGGCTTGGGTACCATGTTCAATGCTGTAAAATAATATAATACATTGAAGAGGAAAAGCGTGTGTATTACTCAGAAAAGAGATTACAATATATACACGAAATAATGAATCAGCCTAATAATAACTAATAAATATAGGAAATATACAAAACAATGAGAGAATAATGTACATAAAGAGAGGATAATTCTAAAAGCATTCTAGAATGTAACAATCTAAACCTTTAAGGATTAAAAGCTTATTTTTCCCTTTAAAAGAAAATATTTGGGGGCGCCAGTAAACTTCATTTGCTTTCTAAATGAAAAAGTGAAGGCTTTGTGAAGAAAACAGAGGATTTGGAAATTGAACTTTGAGCGGAAGAAAGCAATAGAATGATCCTGGAGAGGTTGATTTGGCAACCAGAGAGGATCTTTATAATTATTAAATAATTAAAAATCATGGAGCTGATAAAAAAAAATAATAAGAGGTTGGTCAAATGCAATATTTTTAAAATTATATTGATAATTGAAAACGGTGAAAATACTTTTACAAGTTCAAGGTTCAATTGACGTAATCACTATTCAAAGAATCATAATTCAAGTATATTTCAATTACATATAATTATTATATAGTACAATATAAATGGTCAATTTATTATTGATTTTTGACAGATTTTACAAGTACTTAATCGATTTTTTCAGCGCTTCATTGTTTTTTTAATCTAGTTTTAATAAATTTTATTATTAGTTGTTGATTACTTCTTATCGATTCTTGAAATATCTTTTAAAATTGATGAAAAATATTTTAATTAAATAAATTAAAATTAAATTAAAAAATAGAAAATATTTTAGTATTACAAGTTTCTTTTTTATGTTTGAAAATATATTTTGATTTAATAAAAAATATGTTCTTGAATTAAACACATTTAACTAAAAATGTTAAAATTTGGCAAATAGATTAACTTTTTAGTAAAGAATATAATTCTTTTTAAAATAACTTAATCTCAGTAAAATAAAAAGAAAATTATGCATGCTTATTAGAAACGTAAGAGCAGTTTATAATACATATATATATATATATAAAAGTAAAATAACCAAAAATATTTTTTTATAATTTTCATGCATTTATTTGAAAAACAAAACTAATATGCTCAGTATTTTGTAACAGCTTAACAAAAATTAGGAGGGAAGAAAGTGACACGGTTAACGGACGTCTCCACTCCAGAATAGTAGTTGGTCTAGTTGGTCCTCTTTACAGTTTTGAAGATCTTCCCTTCCAACCCCTCTTCTACTAACCTCTGGAATTTTCTTCACCCTTCTCTTCTTTCTATTTATTTCTCATTCCAATTCTCCATCCTCCTTCAAAGCTAATTCTGAGAATTCTAACCCTAACACACATCTTGCTTCCAATGCACTTCGTTCCTCTCTGTTTCTTTCTTCTTGTTTCACAAGCCTCGCATAATATCATTCTTGCTTGATAGATTAGCTTTCTTGCATCAATGACTTCCAAGGCAGAAGGCAAGGCTATTGGCATCGACCTCGGCACCACCTACAGCTGTGTGGGTGTATGGCAAAATGATCGCGTTGAGATCATAGCTAATGATCAGGGCAACAGAACCACTCCTTCCTATGTTGCTTTCACTGACACTGAGCGTCTTATTGGAGACGCTGCCAAGAACCAAGTTGCCATGAACCCGCAGAACACCGTCTTCGACGCCAAGCGACTCATTGGCCGAAGATTCTCCGATCCTTCTGTTCAAAGCGACATGAAGCACTGGCCCTTTAAGGTTGTCCCTGGTGCTGGCGACAAACCTATGATCGTCGTTCAATTCAAAGGCGAAGAGAAACAGTTTGCAGCCGAAGAGATTTCTTCCATGGTGTTAACAAAAATGAAGGAAATCGCGGAGGCTTATTTGGGTCAAACGGTGAAGAACGCTGTGGTTACCGTGCCTGCTTATTTCAATGATTCGCAGAGGCAGGCTACGAAGGATGCGGGAGCTATTGCAGGGCTTAATGTGATGAGAATCATCAATGAGCCTACTGCTGCTGCTATTGCTTATGGTTTGGACAAGAAGGCTTCGAGGTCTGGCGAACAGAACGTGCTTATCTTCGACCTCGGAGGAGGCACTTTTGATGTTTCACTGCTTACAATTGACGAGGGGATTTTCGATGTGAAGGCTACTGCTGGTGATACTCACTTGGGAGGTGAAGATTTTGACAATAGGATGGTGAATCACTTCGTGGCAGAATTCAAGAGGAAGCACAAGAAGGATATTAGCGCCAATGCAAGAGCTTTGAGGAGATTGAGGACTGCGTGTGAGAGGGCAAAGAGGACTCTGTCTTCGACAGCTCAGACAACAATCGAGATTGATTCGCTCTACGAAGGTATTGATTTCTACTCTACAATTACCAGAGCGAGGTTTGAGGAATTAAACATGGATTTGTTCAGAAAATGCATGGAGCCTGTGGAGAAATGTCTTAGGGACTCTAAAATCGACAAGAGTAGAGTTCATGAGGTGGTTCTTGTTGGTGGGTCTACAAGGATTCCCAAAGTTCAGCAGCTTCTGCGAGATTTCTTCAATGGGAAAGAGCTCTGCAAGAGCATAAACCCGGATGAAGCTGTGGCTTATGGAGCTGCCGTGCAAGCTGTAATTCTGAGCGGTGAAGGGAACGAGAAGGTTCAGGACTTGCTTCTGCTCGATGTTACTCCTCTCAGCCTTGGTATTGAAACCGCAGGAGGGGTGATGACAGTGTTGATCCCGAGAAACAAGACAATTCCCACGAAGAAGGAGCAAATCTTCTCCACTTACTCTGATAATCAACCTGGAGTGCTGATTCAGGTGTATGAAGGCGAGAGGGCAAGAACCAAGGACAACAACTTGCTTGGGAAATTTGAGCTCACAGGAATCCCACCAGCACCGAGAGGAGTTCCACAAATCAATGTGTGCTTTGACATTGATGCTAATGGCATATTGAATGTGACAGCGGAGGATAAAACGGCAGGTGTGACGAACAAGATCACAATCACCAATGACAAAGGAAGATTGAGCAAAGATGAGATTGAGAGGATGGTGCAGGAGGCAGAGAAGTACAAGGCACAGGATGAGGAAGTGAAGAGGAAGGTGGAGGCCAAGAACTCTTTGGAGAACTACGCCTATAACATGAGGAACACAGTGAAAGATGAGAAATTTGCGGGAAGACTGGATCCTGCAGATAAGCAGAAGATCGAGAAAGCTATTGAGGAGACAATTGAGTGGCTTGACAGGAACCAATTGGCAGAAGTGGAGGAATTTGAGGACAAGTTGAAGGAGTTGGATGGGCTGTGCAACCCCATTATTGCTAAAATGTTCCGGGGTGCTGGAGGGGAGGTGCCCATGGACGGTGGTGCTAGCATGCCTAATGGTGGCTATGGCCAATCATCCTCTGGTGGCGCTAATGCAGGGCCCAAGATTGAAGAAGTTGATTAAATGTTGCAAGGAAAGACGGTGTCCTGTAGTTTTCTGTCCGGTAAATCTGTTCTTGTGTTGCGAACTCGTAATGTTTTGAGCTTGAAAGTGAATTGTCAAATTGAGAAATGTCATGGAAGAACAAGTGTATTGGATGTAAACTTGAAATATTTTTAGTTTTGGAATGAGTAAATGAATATTTCTTTTCATCTGCGTTTTTACTATTTTTGGTTTTTCTTTGTTCAGAGTGACAGTTATGTTCTATATAGTATCTAGTTGATAACCATTATTTTTTGAAGCAAGGAGTAGTTAGCTAGTGTATTGGCTGGCACACTAGAATAGAAGCATTGGCTGATAAGAACACCAAAATGTGGACTTACATAACATTAGGCTTATCAAATTGACAGCTTACTTATGTACATTGGATACTGCGACAATTGGCTAATACTATATTATTCATTGACATGGTTAGTGGACTTTCTCAATGTAATAACTGAATAATGATAGACAAACCAATAAAACATGATGTTTTGAGTACTGGATGTGTAAAGTATTAGATATTGACTCATGAGTTGAAAAAACTTATGATTATGGATATTGTGGGCAAAGGAGAGCAAGCAGAGTTTGGATAAGTTATTTTTTTGTTTTATTTTGTTTTCTATATGCTTCTTTTTTATTTCAGTTAAAAAAAAAGTATATAAATAAAGAAGAATTAAGGAACATGTGGTGAATACACTACCTTTAAGATATTAATTCGTCTTCACTAAATTTGTTGCAGGATTCCGACAAATCATCCCCTAAAATTAATCCTAATCACTTGAGATTTTCTAGACATCAACTTCTGAAAATCTCAATAATATGCAATACAAATTTGTTGAGGTAATAAGGAGAAGACATAGTGTTATGTTCCTAGTCTGAAAAACCCCATATGTACAGTTTAAAAGAAAAACCAAATTATTAATAAAATCATAATTGGTAGATTTACTTTAATCCAATTGTCACGATCGCTTTATTAAATATATATAAAAAAATTAAATATTTTATTAAATATATATTAAATATTTAAAATACACCTATGTTCTCACTAAAACATTTTCTTTAGTTTTAAAAAGTACAGCCACTTATCAAGGCTTAAAAACCCTTCGACCTCAACAACGTGAAACTTAATAGTTTTTTAACTATTCCAACAATTGTTTGCTCTTTATATTTTTACCCCTTTCATCCACCAAAACAAAAAAGATATTGACTCTTGTGAGGTGATAGTGACAGTAGCATCGCATCATCCATCTAATTAATGCTTCGCTATCGCCTAAGTTATGGACCTTCCATCTATGCGTCAAATTAGGCTGGCCACCTGATTCCTAGGTAACATATGCGTAAATGGCGTGTGTGGGTGTGTGTATATATATATATATATATATATAATATTTTAAGATATTTTATAATAAACATATCTATTAAAAAAATTATTTTTTTATTTAAAATTTATATAAAAATATTAATATTTTTTATTTTACTCTTATTAAATATATTTTATTATATTTTTATCTAAAATAAAAATAATTAAATATAATTAAAATAAAAAAATATTTAACACCTTATATTTTTAACCATAAATATAAAACATCTAACCATATGAAGAGGAGGAGGGGTATATATAAAATATATGGCTTGACACTTAGAATGAAATTAGTATGATAAACGGAATGCATCTCCATCGTTAATTAACCTATTCGGCTGAGGTCACGTTGTTCACGCCATCCATTATGCTCATGGCACAAAACATGGCTATACTTTTTTTTTTTTCCCAAAACATGCCTATACTCATTCCACTATGCTCACCTCAGTTCTTGCTTATAAATTGAAATTACTCGTTTACTTGAAAAATTAAAGAAAACACACCCGTAAAATCTCAAAATGAATCTTTTAACCGCTTTCATTCACTTAAATTTTCAAATATATATAAATTAATCCAATAAGTTCATAGGAAATTCTCAAAACATATTATAATTTCAATGTTATGAAAAATGAATCATATCTCCCTAAAAATTAAAGAAAATGGTAGTCAAAGATCTTGTTTATAGTGAAGGACTTAAAATTTAAAACTCCAACGGTTTTAGTGACAAAAAATTTCAACTATATAAAAAAATTATAATTCATGATCTCAAATTAAAATCTTAGTCCTCAACTTACTTCTTTCAAAAACTATCCTCTTCACCAGGGCAAAAAAAAAAATATTCTCTTCACATTATCTATGTTTATGTCTTTGGCTTCCTTTTGACTTGTTGCTAATGTGAAATTAGGATATTTATGTAGGAATTTTACATGATTGATTTTAATGCAAATATTTGGATTAGCGTTGCAATGTAAGCTTCATAAAAAGATATCCTAAGGCTCCGCCCTTGAAAAGGTCGTTTTCATCTCTCTTTAATTGTTACTCATCTATTAAAGATGTTTGTGCCTTCATCTATATATCTCCTTGGTTTTATTCCCACCCTCCCATTTTACTAGTTATTTTATAAAATTTTAAATGTCTCAATTTTTTTATTATTTTAAGTTATTATTGAAGTGTTAATTATTTTTTTTACTATTTTATCTTTTATTAAAAATAATGGTAGGTAGAATATAAATTATCTTTTAATATTTAATGTAAAAATATTTTGATAAAATATTATTAAATTTTACTATAATTTAGGTCATTTAATAGTTTTATTACTCTGTGTGAAAAAATTTAAAATATTAAATAAAATGGGATGGAGGGTATTATTCTAGAACTAAAATGATATGGTCCGTAGCTATTTTTATTCCCTCCTCCTGATTTGGATGAAGCTAGTCATGAGCATTTTCATTTGCCATAACAATGTTAACAACAATTTTTCCCCATTAATTACCATTTCAATTACTTTTTAGGATTTTTATTTTGACCAACCACCCTCCAAGGTTTATGATCAAGCATAGTGCATAACTTTATATGTGAATTTGTTTTTATATTGATTATTTTTATAGTTAAAAGTTAAGACTTTCACCTTAGATATTTCATTTATCACACCTTATTTGGGACTAATCAAATTCATTTCTCTTTTTTACTTATTATCAATGGTTTAAAGTTTTAAAATAATTTTTATTTTGACCAATTACCTTTTTTTTTTTCAAATGAACTTGCAAGGTTGGAGATAATCATTTAGGGCTCGTTTGGTTATCAGTTTTGTAAAATTAAGTTAAGATAAATGAAGTTTGTAAAAATGAAATTTAGATAAAGTAAGTTTGTTGTAAGTTGTTATGTTTGGATATTTTTTTTACAAAAGTAAGTTTAGTAAAAAATCTATTTGGATGATAAGGGTTAAAAGTACTTTTGGATATATAATATAAAATAAATTTATTTACCATTTTCCAAAATCCACATTTTGTTAAAAAAAAATAATTTTTTTCTCATTTTTTTAAATCACAATTTAACTCACTTTTTATTTTTTAAAAATATTATTTGTGATTAGCTAAACATATATTTTAAAAAAATTATAGTTGAAAATTATAGTATCTTTTACATAAAGAAGTACAAAACAGGCATGTAATGCGCAGTGCAAAGTCCTATCTTCTATACCGAGTAGCCGTCACAAAATTCCCAATGGTAATCACTTAACAAAGATTTGGCCAAAAAAAATCATTGAAGAAGGATAACTAATTACATGTTTGGTTTCCTTTTATTAAAAAAAGCCATGATTTTTAATTATTATTTTTTAAAAGATGTATTTGGATAAATACAAGTTAAACACAAATTGATTTTTTAAAAAATGAAAAGTGGGTTAAACTATGATTTTGGAAAAGGAGGGGAAAAGTTATTTTTTTTAATAAAACATGGGTTTTAAAAAAGGAGAAATAAATGTACTTTATATTATATATTTAAAAGTACTTTTAACCCTTATCATCCAAACATATTTTTTTGTCAAATTTACTATTACAAAAAAAATATCTAAACATAATAATTTATAATAAATTTATTTTATCTAAATTTTATTTTTATAAATTTAATTTCTCTTAACTTAATTTTATAAAATGAAAACGAAACGGACCCTCTAAGATCCTGTTTGGTTGGGATTTTTTCAAAGGAGGGGAAGGGGAGAGAGGGGATTTAATTCCCTCTCCTTGTTTGGATCTGTTTTTTGGAGGGGATTAAATCTCCCCCAATCCCCTCCCTCATCCCTTTTTCATTTTCCTTCAATTGGGGGTTTTTTGGAGGGGATTGAGGTTTCATTCCCATCCAATTTGAGGTTTTTTGAAGGGGATTGAGTATTGGAGTTTCTTACTCAATTCCCTCCAATCCCCTTCAGTCACTTCCTGAACCAAACAATATTTCATTAAAATCCCTCAAATCCCCTTTCTTCAAATTTTACCAAACAAAAAAATTTTAAAATCTCTCTAATCTTCTCCCCTCTAATCCCCTCCATTAAAATTTCTCCCTTTCCTTATGCTCGGTTCAACCAGGCCCTAGGTATCCGTGAAACACCACTAAAAAAATCACGATAGTTTGTAGACATAACGAGAACAACAGAAGATTTTTCTTTCTTTTTTTTTGGCTGAGGTTGGTGTTGCCATAAACTTCATTTTTTCTTTTTTCTTTTCCCGGCCACGCAATATGCTTCTCTTTACTCCACGATCCACGTGTTGTTTGAAGTTCAGCTGACGATGCCGAGCCCAATATTTCCTTCGGTTCTAACCGCCGAACAATCGCTTTTGATTTTATGATTTGCAGAAGAATTCGCCCAGACCCAGAGGTAACAATCTGCTTTCTGCCAATTCTCAGCTTCCTATTGGATTTCTCTTCTTCTGAAATGACAGTATGTTTCTACTTTTCCTGTAATTCGTCTCTGATTCATTAGATATTTATTTTCCAGTCATCTCCTGTTTGGTTGCCGGGAATCCATGGGAATAGAAAAGTTGAAAACCTACATGAATTTTAGCTTTAATATTTATCTTGGTGCGCCTATCTGGTTTGACTTAATTTTTTCCGGTCTCATTTCGGAAGAGCAACTGTGTTAGCTGTGTGCCCTTTTTATTCTTTATGATCAGTTATTTGAGCACCATATAGGAGTTATAACTTCAGATTTAAACAAGCAAAAATTTTTAGAGTGTTATGTCTTTCATTTTCTGGTTTCTGTTCTATCTTGTAAGAGTGAAACACTTCGTACATAATACATGTATGACTATTCCAGAGTTCATTGACATGGTTAAGTTTATTCTTTTATGAGACATATCATTAGTTCTATTATAAAAGCCCAAAAAATAGTCAGTTCTGTTGTTTTGACTTTTTCCCCCTAGTGGCAAGAATGTAAATGTTAACTTTATACACACACGTACAAGTTCCAAGTTCAAAAGGAATTTTCACAAGATTGGATATTGAGAATATAAAGAAATGAGCGAAAGAGATCAGAGCATAGCCACAAAGATTGTAGAAGTGTTAATCAACCAGAATAAAGATTGGTAAACTTAATTGTTGTAGATTGATCTGTACCATTTTTGTTTAGTATTCCAATGAGAAAGTAAGTGGGTGACAGTGTATGGAAGATACAAATTGATAGATCTGGGAAAGGATTTAGTTTATGCTAACTATGGAGATGGTAGTGTTCTCTTACCACATAAACTTAGCACCACTGTTATGAGTCTCAGCAGAAGGGATGCATACATAATATTTACTTAACTTGATTAAGCGTTGAATGTTGCAAACTCATATTTATCTATCTTTCAAAACAAATATGCAAAAGGACATGAAGAGAAAAAAAATTAACATAAAATAAGATTGCAATATGTTCTAGTGTTGTCACTTACATGATTGTTTTTCTGTTAATTTCTTTTGCATCAGAAAGTCAAAGAGCTTAGACCAATTTGCAAGGTTGTATAGAATCTATTTCTTTCCCACTTCATAATGCCTCTTCTTTGTTTCCTTTTAAGAAGGCAAGTCCTGTATTAGATTATGGCCATACTCATATATAGTTGGGCATATCAATCATGACCAATGATCCCCAAGCCATCCATCAAACCCAATCTATCAGGGACATGGATTTAATGGATAGGATCATATCAGATTTGTCATCCTAATGGATAGATAGCAGATGTTTATTCAACTTGCACAATCTCATTGAAAGGTCTCCCTAGCTTCTTGTGAAAATGTCATATTGGACTGGAAAGTGTTGATTAAATAAAGGACTAATCGCAGTCTAGCCCCATGGTATGGCTCAAAATTAGTTTGCCCCTTATGGTTTAAAAAGTCTGTTATTCAATACCCCTATGATTTGGTCTATTACTACTTGACCGCCATGTGATATTTTACATCCAAATTTATCCAAAAACAGTCATGTTAATGTTAAGATAATAAACAAATTCATGCTTTCATTGTGCTAGCAATGTTATGAGGCTAGTGGTGTCAACTTAATCCTAATTATAGCTGTAGCATGTAAAAGGCAATGAAAGTGTTCAAGCTTCAAGGTATAAGTTAGAAATACTTTTAATAATGAAATTGTTCATCATTTTGACATTCACAAGATTATTTCTGTGAAAATTAGTACCAAAAATGCCGCAAGATAGTTAAGTAGTAACAGATCAAACACGAGCAGAGTTGAATGAGATGCTTTAAACAAGGGACAAACTGATTTTGAGCGGAACTACAAGATTGGAAATTGTAATTTCCCCAAAAGTAGATGAAGTCATTTTTTTCTGTGTTTATAATGTAGGGTTTCCTAAGATGGAATGATATGCTCCATTTAGAACATCTACAAATTATGAATGAGTGTCATGATTGTTTTGGCATTTGTTTAATGATTCAGTTTTGTGTTTTTGTATATGCCTAGTTTGACATATATCAGAATAAGACATGTTAGACCTCAGTTTTTACTAACTCTTTCTGTAGAAAAAATGAAAACACTAACATAGTGGAATAAGAATATGCATATTATTTTTTGGTATAACATTGTGTTCATACAGTTTGGTGTAAATTGTAGTTTATTAAAGCTCCATCTGGATTTTTTTAACTGTCTTTCTAACTGTTTCTTCATATTTCAAGTTCAAACGCTCTAACTTACTGCAGTCAACATGTATTTGATTTATTATATTTATACTATGATTTAAAACTAGCATTTTAATTATGGTTGGTTTGGATGGAGATGGTATATATCCGAATAAGCGGGTGGGATACTCTTCTACTAAATGATTGATGGATTAATCAGATTTATATTTGAAAAAGTGAAATAAATGGATTCTAAACATGTTACTTTGAGTCATTTTTAATCTGCAACGTACAACCCGGCAGATAACCCACCCATTCCTCCCATTTGCCATCCAACCATCTCAAGATGTTCTGTCTAAACGTTTATAAGGTTTGTTATCTAGGAATGCAGAATGCTATAAAATACTCATTTGAAGTGGTGGATAATATTCAATGAATCAATGCCTTAAAGTAAATTGTCCTATCACATAATGGAGGCCCTGTAATTTACTTTTTACTTGTCCTTAAATAATCCTTCTCTTTTTAATTGGCTAGATTTGCTTTATTTTCTCACTGTCTGCTTAAAGTGGATATGATGATTATTTCCACGGTGCAAGTTTCATTGAAAAAAAAATTGTAGTTCCCTAGTTGTGGGGACAGCAATATATGTATCATCATCAGATTGCCCTTTCTCATCTTCAGGTGCCATAGGATAAACAAAACAAAGTCCTTCAGAGTTGTTACAGGCATATATAGAGGAATGGCTTCATTAGCTCAACCTCTTTTTAAAATACAAGCCTTCACTTTTGGGAGAGCTCATCCTAGAAGCCTGGGATTATTAAAATCTGGAAAAGTATCCCAAGGACTCACTTTTCCTCACATTTACAAGAAACAATCCTGCATATGCTGTACAAAGTTGACTCCATGGGAGCCATCACCTGCCACATATGCTCCTACCAGTGATCACAGTGATAATTTCTTGCAGACTGGCACCAATATATTTGACACCCTTGATTCAAGTAAAAGTGATGAACCAGCAATAAACAATGCCAATGTGCCTGTGGAGACAAAATTTCAGCCAGAGGTTTTATTTCAATTTCTCAAATGGCCCATGTGGATTCTGGGGCCTTCTGTTCTTCTTGCAACAGGCATGGTTCCAACGTTGTGGTTACCAACATCTTCAATATTTCTTGGCCCTAATATAGCTAGCTTGCTTTCGTTGATTGGCCTTGATTGTATCTTTAACCTTGGTGCAACCCTTTTTCTCCTCATGGCTGATTCTTGTGCACGACCAAAGTACTCAGCAGAAGATTGCAAAAGCAAGGCTCCCTTTAGTTACCAGTTCTGTAACATTGTTGCAACTCTTACTGGATTTATTGTTCCATTATTGATGATATTCGGATCTGAGAAGGGTTTCCTCCAACCTCAACTTCCTTTGATCTCTTTTGCAGTCTTACTGGGTCCCTACCTTCTTCTTTTGTCAGTACAAATTCTCACTGAGGTTCTCACTTGGCATTGGCAGTCACCGGTCTGGCTTGTAACCCCAATCATTTACGAGTCATACCGTGTCTTGCAGCTGATGAGGGGTTTGAGACTTGGGGTTGAACTCAGCACCCCAGCATGGATGGTGCATACAGTTAAGGGGCTGGTTTGCTGGTGGGTGTTGATTCTCGGTTTGCAGGTCATGAGGGTTGCTTGGTTTGCTGGAGTAAATGCCCAAGCTCATCAGCAGCAGTCTTCTTCATCGGCTACTTCTGATGCTACAATCAGTGAATAATACTACTGATGACTTTTGTTAATAGAAAAGTAATATGGTTCAATATATCTTTGGGAGGATTTCGTCCAATTTGTAGTGGCATACACATGTTCCATCTTCCTATATTGATGTCAATTCATGCATCTTAGTCTGTCAGCCAGACAACGACTTGAATGATGTGGTATTATACCTCAGGAGTCAAGATATCAAATAACAAGTTGCCCACTTATTTTGGTGTTGACTCGAGAAAAGTATTCAGAATATGGAATTTTACTTTGTTAGTTTATAAGTGTTGGGATAAGTTATATTAGTTACATTCGCTCGGTTACTTTCCAGAATCCAGATAGCTTATGTAATAATGTTTATATTGAAATCGAGTTTAGGAAAGTAAAGATTTGGGATTGCCTTTTTGTGTTCCCTATTCTCTCTCTCTCTCTCTCTCTCTCTCTCTCTCTCGTGTGTGTTTTAGTGTCTTCTCGTCTATGTCCTCACTTTTCCCCTATATTGTTCATTATCATTCATCGTGATTCAAATACCGAAGCAAATGGAGTACAGTCAGAAGGTGTTTGGTAAGTCAGAACAAGAAGGTGATGAAAAGGAAACGGAGATGGAGAGGGAGGGAATGTTTGGGGGTTAGGATATGGAAAAAACTTGAGGTCCATCTATACTGTTTCGTTGTATTGTTTATTCCATGCAAATTTAAGAGAAAAACTATCCTTAAAAATGAAAAAGAGAAGTACTTATTTCCATCTTATTTATAATATAAGCAAAAAAATTTTTTTAGTAATTCCAAATATAAGGGGGGCAAAAAGAGCTGATGGTGCATTAAACTTTTCTTTTCCAAAAATTATTTTTCATTAATTATGTAAAAAAAAAATTAAATATATTAGTAATTTAAATTAGTATTAAATTAAATAGAGATAATTTTGGAAGAAATATAAAATATATGATAACTTAATTAATTTTAACTAACTAAAACTATTTTTCTTAATACCTATGAATTAGTTTTTTCGCTCTTATACATGGATCAAAGAGAGTATTATTTTGTTCCAAATGAAAGAAACTTGAAAGACACAAAATATTAACTTTGAAATTTTTTACTGTAATTTCATTTAACTTTGTCAAAATTTTTATTTTAGAGTACTTTTACAATTTCAAATCATTTAATAATAAATATTTTAAACTTTTCAATTGTATTTTTTTTCTTTTATTTTACGTCGATTCACCGAAGTAAGTTTATTACATGGCTCTAACGATGTTTTGTTCATATACTCGCCATTCATGTTCAATTGCATTTATATTATATATTTGTTGAGAATAAATTTATGAAATTATATACTTCAGCCGTGCTAGAGGTATAAACACATCAATTTTAGGAAACTTGACCTCTAATAAAAACAATTGCAAGTCCCTGGGTCCATTCCCACAATTTTCCTAAATGTGGGTGCTAGAAATAAAGATAAAAAGATGATATTGAAAACTTAAAGCTTGTAGAGTAAAAATAGATAATCACTTAAATAAATAACAATGATGGAAAAAGTAGACAAAATGAAAGCTAAGATGAAGAACACTTAAACAAAGTAGACAAATAAATGCATAATAGTGTTTTTGTTTGTATGCTGATGATGATCCCCCTCTTAAAACTGCTTTTATGCTATTTATAGGCAACACTAAGTGGTAGTTTTCTTGAGCTTATGTCTGCACCATTTGCTAGAATTTCAACTCCTCAATCCTCTTCATGCCCACGTTCATTGTTACTTTCACGTTAGCTTCCTTTAAGCCATATTTTTGTTGCCACTTATCCATTAAATATTTAATTGGGAACAATCTTGTCCTAAGCCTCAGGCCTAATATATATATATATATATATATATATTAAGGCCTCATAATTAAAAAAACTCACCTTATCAAACTCTTGTCTTAATTTAATATGAATTTTGAAAAATTAATAATGCTTAGCCCAGTTTTAATTTTAGGCCAAACAATTGCCCTTTGCATGCAATTTGACATTAGTAGGCCAAAATTGTATGGAGATATTTTAAAGATATATATGTTTAAATAGTAGATAATCCATTTTATTATTTGAGTTTGGCCTTATCCTTATCCTTTTCAAAAGTTATCTCTGATCCATAGTAACCTTCAACTTCTTCCATCACCAACCTGTCTAAAAGATGTTGCAGACATGCATTTTGTATTGTAGCTGTAGCCACCGCTTGTTCTTCTTTTGTGTATCTATTCAACATCGACCTCCTCGAAAATAGGAGAACTCATCAGCCTACTGTAAGGCACAATGATTGTGGACTTCAATAATTATTTTGCTTGGTTCCTGCAAACTAACTCTTCTTCATTAGAAACAGTAATACTTGTAGGATTTCCAAACCTGTTCTTTCTAAGGATTATGATAGGACCACAATTTGAGTCAAAAATCTTGTATCTATTGCATCTGAGTCTGTGTGAAAAGGCTTATCATCTGCTTGAATTATTTCCACATCCTCACATTTCCAAAATAATAGAAATTGGTGTAATAAGGATAGCTCACACTGATTTGCGTGAATCCAATCCCTTCCCAAAAGCGCTTTGTAATTAGCTACCATATTCACAACAAAAAATGCAAACAAAGAGGTTTTACTACTTACTATAACCTCCATAGGAAGTATTCCTATTACTTTGGTTGAAACCCTAGTAAAAGCTACCACTGAAAGTTTTGTAGAAATTAGATTTTCTTGAAAATTTTCAAGAGCCCATAACATTTTAAATGGCAAAACATTCACAGCTGACCCATTATCAATAAGAACTTTAAAGGTAGGTTTACCATTCAAATGAGCCTTAATATATAGTGGCTTAAGATGCTTTGATATTTGCTCCGATGTTTTATCAAAAATCACCTTCTTAGGCTCCATAGGATCAGCTTAAATAGTAGCCTTCACCTCCAATCTTTTCTGTTGGTGCTTCAGCCTTCATCTCCTGATTTTTTTCTTTCATTGTTGCTCTGAAAAATTGTAGGTGTAAAGTTAGAGTAAACGTAGCAAACATAGGTACAGGAATATCATCTTTTTTTGGTTATCGTCCTCCTTGCTACTCGTCATAGACTCTGAATCTTATATTGCTTTCCTTCTAAATTTACTTTGCTCCACAGTAATCTTCTCCCTAAAAGCATTATCCTCTTGCTCCAACGTCTCTACCTTTCTCCTTATGGTAGCTCTTTTTCTTTGAAGTCGTCTTTTCTGTGTCCTAGTGAGTGGCTAGAGAAATTTATTGTGTGTCACCACCTGCCATCATTTTGTCAGTACATTCTGAGGAGGAACCACGAACCTAGGTTGCTTCCTGTTGAATTGGACTTTTTCTTGTGCCATGTTGAGTAGTCTTCAACTTGACAACCTACCCACTAGGTGGTTCCTGATTACTGAAGATGTGTATTTAACCATGAAATTATACTTTCCTGAAGGTTGTCCCAAATTATTGTTAGGTTGACTGGTCACCCAAGAGGGGGGGTGAATTGGGTGATGCAAGATTTTCGCTCTTTTGGATCACAACCCAATTTCACTAAGAGTGCAGCAAAACATCTTTTCTTCAAATCAAAACCTTTTACCCAATCATAACAAAAACTAAAGATCCTACAAGAGATCTAACAGCAAATACTCAGAAAATCTTCACTTGGAACAGCTTTGATCTCCTTTGATATCTTCAATCCAAGATCTTGAGTGTTGGTTTAAAATCATCAAAACTCTTTCATCAACAATTATCCTATACTGGCTCCTATTTTCTCTAAGGAGCTTCCTTCCTTTTTGGTGCACCAGCAACCTCAACCCCTCTCGACACATTTTTTGGGTATGGGAGATAGTATTTAGGCCTCTATTCTTTTTTGAATTTCCTTTTAGAATGAAGTTGAGATTGATGATAAATTCCTTTTTGCCATCTTTTTTGCATCAATAAGAGTCCGCAAATCAAACCTCATAGTATTGATAGTAGCTAGAGGCATACTTTTCTTCTTCTCAGGAAACTTGAGTATGCCTTTGTTTATTCTTTCTTGCAATGCATTCTTAAAAGACCAACTAGTATTAGTGTTATGATTCCAAGAGTGATGATACTTACAATATTGTTTCTCTTTCAACTCCTCCTTAGTTAGATTCTTGTGGTCAGTTGGCAGTGTGATAAACTTCTCTTTTAATAAGTAATCAACAAATTTGTCCAGTCTTAGAAACATCAAGTGTGTAATTAGGCTGAGCACTAGTTGTTGATGCCTTCTGCCAAGTTTCTGGAGCCTTCCTAACCAATAAAGAACACACAACTGAACTAGAGTAAGTTAAATTAGCCACAGCTACTTCATGATTTACCTCAACACAGTAGGTCCCCATAGTAGACTTCATCCTTTGATTATCCTTGTATAACAACTCTTCATACTCAGACATCTTAGCTGAGAGTTCATAAAAGTCCTTAATCTCAACCCCCTAGAACTTCTTCCTCAGCTCTATGAGAAAACCTCTTTGCACTATGTTCACATACTCATGTTATGGCAACTGAATCCTACACCTGCTTTTCATTTTTAAAAACCTGGAAATAAATTAATTACCAGTCTCATCATTTCTTTGAGTGGCCCTTGATAACTCAGCAATGCTTAGCTTTAAAGAACTGTGTATGAAATAATCTCTCCATAACATTCTAGTTAAATATAGAGCTTATAGGTAGAGTGGCATACCATGTAAAAGTTGCACCTATGAGTGAATTGGGAAACAACCTCAATTTAAAATTTGCAAAATTCTCATAATTAGCCAACTCATTACATTGTATTGTGAACCTAGCCACATATTCTAGTGTAGATTGCCTCTTCTCCCCAGTGAATAAAGCATACTTAGGAACCTTATATCTCCTTGGGTAAGGATTCTCTCTATTAATCATCTCAGGATACAGAGTATGAAACTCTAGCCGTGTAACATGCCTTAAACTTAGACCATAGAACTCTTGCACTACCTCTCTTATTGCATCAACATTTGCTTGTATTAGCTGCTCTCTAAGAAGCCTCTGTTAAGGAGTAGCTTGAAGAACTGGTTAGGGAATCAATTGGGGAATTGGCTAGAGAACTGTTTGTACCCCTCTATAACCACTTTGAGGATTGCCTCCTGAGTCCTCTACAAACATGTTAGATTCCTATTCATACACATAAGGATTAACATTAGGATTAGTCATAGCAAAAATATGATGTGCTGTAAATGATCTTACTTCCTGGCGGCCGTTTAGGCCAGTCTCATTTGGTGATCCTCCTCAATTTCTTTTGTGTGGAGGTTGATATCTTTCTTCAGCCTGAGGATTGGCCCAAGGAACTTCATCATGAGATCCTCTACAGGATTTCCCCCGAGTTCTCCTGCAATTACTTGCTTCACAAGTTTAGTATTAATGGCTGGTTCTTTTATCCTTAGGCTTTGCACTTGTTGCAGTTGCTCACCCAGGGACTGTAATACGCTTCTCCATTCTTCCTACATCATGCGAATCAGAGATTGGTGATCCTCCTCACTCTTACGTTGACTTTCTTCTTAGAGTTTTTGTTGTCCATCTCTCTACCTTCGTTCTCGATTGGCCTTGTTTTGGAACTCCTCCACTATTCTTTGTGTCACTTCATTCTGTTCCTTAAAATGCCCATCAAGTACATTAGCAATCACAGCCAAAGTAGCGTTAGCAGGAATTACAGTATTAAGAATAGGGCCTTCCGTAAAAGCCTGTCCTTCAACAACTACAACTCGCTCTGTGTCCTATGGATTCAGAAATTCTCCATGCTCAATGGATTATACAATCTATGAAATGTGACCTCTATGCCCTGTTGTTGCAATGACATCCTCTAGATCGTGAGACCTAGTACCTTCTTTTCTTAAAAAACTCCTTATTTTTGGCAACATGATACCTGCACAGGTCCCACTAGGCGTGCCAAAAATAATATGTTGGCAATAAATTTTCAGAAAATTATATGCTCCAGGCGTGCCAGAGGTATAAGCACCTCGATTTTAGAAAACTTGACCTCTAATAAAAAATGGTTGCAAGTCTCTGGGGTCCTTTCCCACAACTTTCACAAATGTAGGTACCAAAAAGAAAGATGAAAAGATGGTATTGAAAACTTAAAACTTGCAAAGTAAAAGTAGATAATCACTTAAACAAATAATAATGATGATGTCTAAAATTTACAAAATAGCAATGTTAGAAAAAGCAGACAAAGTGAAACCTAAGATGAAGAACACTTAAACAAAATAGAAAAATAAATGCATAATAGCATTTGTGTTTATGTGCTGATGATGATCCCCCTCAAGACTGCTTTTATGCTATTTATAGGCAACACCAAGCGGTAGTTTTCCTGTGCTCATGTTTGCATTCACTTGCTAGAATTTCAGTTTATCAACCCTCCTCATGTCTACTGATATGATTTGATTTGTATTTATGCCTGTATTTATTAGGTTTTATTTGACAGTTATATTTTTCCCTATATATATTTGTACACTCTACTCATTCAGATATACAACAAAGAATTTTTCCAATACTTTTATCTCTGGCTTTCTGACATGGTACCAAATCCCTTTTTTTATCTTTGTCAACTTTTGTATTTTTTTTTCTACCACCATTGTTCCCATGTCTGTTTCCCTTTGTTTTGCCCCTTCCTTGGCATCCTCCATGTCCACGCACCACCCTCTTGCCGTTGCCTCTCCATTGCCGGCCCAACCCTGAAGTCCAGCCATCAAACTCCGTCCGACGCGCCATCACGTGAGTGATCCTCCTCCTGTGAAGTGCGTTTGGTTCCATCCAAATCTCAATCGTTAGCCATCTCTTCTGCCACTACGTGCCACTCTGCTGTGTTTGCCTCCCTTTGATAGGCCTACCCTCGAAGTTTGGTGCTCCCTCTCCCAATAAAGTGCTGTCACGCGCCCTTACACTGTTCTGTGTTTTCCCTCTTTTTGTTCAGCACGTGTTCCATACTTCCGCAGCCATTTGTCCCCATTTATCTTCTCTTTCTCACATTTCTATCTCATGGAGAAATCAGAGGTTGCACATCCCATCTCTGTTATTTTGAATGGGTCAAATTACCACCTTTGGTTAGAAAATATGCGCAGTATTTTGAAAGACCGCAAGCTGTGGCGCTATGTTACTGGTGATCTTCAATATCCTATTCGCGAGGCTGCTGAGACTGATTTGAAATTTTTTGAGCGACTTGATGAATGGGACATAAAAAATAATCATATTATCACATGGTTTCGCAATACTTTTGTTCCTAGCATTCATCAACAGTTTGGATGGTTTGAGACTGCAAAAGAAGTATAAGATCATCTTGCTAGTCGGTATACTTCATCTAACTTGTCCAATTAGTTTTAGTAGCAGAAAAACCTCAGTAATATGAAGCAGGAAAAGGGTCAGCCTTTATATGATTTTTTGGCTAAGATCAAATCTATTTAGGATCAATTAGCCTATTCAGAGCCTTCTTTTAAGTGTGAGGAAGATGCACAAGTGAAGATGCACAAGCTTTCTTTCGGTACCGAGATCAGCTTTGTCTCATTCAATTTTTGATGGCCCTTATGGATGATTTTGAGTCTGTTCTCGCTTCTCTACTTCACCAAAGCCCACTTCCAACTCTTGAGCATGCTCTTCCTTACCTTCGCACTAAGGAAACTCGGGTAGATCTCTTACAGTGCAATCCTGAAATGGCTTTTGTTGTATCCGGCTGAACTTCTAAGTCCTGTTGTTGTTGACCTCAGTCTAATCATTCTTTTGACCAATGTCCTTATATTGAATGTTGCACCTGTCACTAGAAGGGCCATATTACTATGAATTGTCCTACCCATTTCTATTGCTATTGTAAGAAGACTAGGCACCTTATTGATCAATGTCCTACTCGCCTTCCTTAGTCTAATCAGGGAAGATCAACCAGGTCAGGTTCCTTTTCCAAGCCTGCCCTATTTGTCACTGATGAAGCTCCCACCACTACTATCAATTCTGCTCCAGGAACCTCTCCTGTAGACCTCGAGGCATTACTTCACTAGCGTCTTTCTGGTACTGCCAACCCACCTGCTACTCTAGCTACTCTCTTAGGTATCTCTTGATTTTTTGACTCTACTTGTTGCAACCATATGATTGGTCAGGAAAACTTTTTCTCTTCTTTGTCTCCCAATGCTACTGCCTATCCTATACATACTGCTGACAATTTCCAAATGCCCATTACTCATATTGGTACTTTTTCTTTACTCTCTTTATCCATCCATGACACATATTTTGTCCCTACCATTAGTTTTAATCTTATCTCTATTGGACAATCTGTTGATATGGGTTATGATAAATTATTTGCTAAACGGGGTTGTGTTATGTTGGATTCTCAAACATGACAGGTTATCGGGACTGGGTGTAAAGTCAGTCATATGTTTGAGCTTAACTCACTACATCTACCTGAAGTCACTTCTCCCAACATGTGTGCTGCTACCACATCTTTGTCTCTTGATTTGTGGCATCGCCGTCTTGCTCATTCTTCATTGAATAAACTTTGTCCTTTACTTTCTAGTGGTCTCTTAGGTCATGTTGATAATGAGTCTTTCCATTGCATTTCCTATTAAACAGCTAAATAGCGTACCTTATTATTCAATAAAAATGATTCTATTGCTGATTTGATTTTTTATTTGGTTCATTCTAATATTTAGGGGCCCGCACTGACTCCTTCTATGGGCGGATCTTGTTACTTTGTCATTTTTGTTAATGATTATTCGTGTTTTACTTGGATAGGCCTAATGAAAAATCAATCTGAGCTACCTGATATTTATATCAAATTTGTTCTTATGATTCAAACTCAGTTCTCTAAAGCTATAAAAGTTTTTCATCATGATAATGCTTTGGAATACCATGATTCTAAATTGATCAAAATTCTTGATGATCAGGGCACTATTTCTCAGTACTCCTGTCTTTACACCTCTCAACAAAATGGTCAGACTAAATGCAAACACCGTCATATCCTTGATTCCGTCAGAACCCTTCTTATTTCATCTTCCTGCCCTGAAAGATTTTGGGGTGAAGCGGTATTGACTGCTATCTACTGTATTAATAGAGTCCCTACAAGTGTTCTTCATAATATCTCTTATTTTGAACGACTTCATGGTACACCTCATGACTATAGTCTTCTTAAAGTTTTTGCTTGTGTTTGTTTCGTCCTCCTTCCACCTCATGAGACCACCAAATTGCAAGCTCATGCTCGTATCTGTTGCTTTCTTGGCTATAATTATGAACACAAGGGTTACTACTGTTGGGACCCTATCTCTCACCGCATTCGAGTCTCCCGTCATGTTGTTTTCTAGGCACATATGAAGTTCTCCTCTTTGACTGACCTTTTTTCTTTTTCTCCTCCTTCGTCTTCTATTTTTACAGATACTTTTGTTGATCTTTTTCTGAGTGACTCAGGTGCAAACTCACCTACTGAGCTCATTCATATGCCTGATGCAGCGCCCACTCCAAATGAGCTTACTGTCTTAAGTTCTCCTACACAAGTTACACTTACGGAGCCTATGTCATCCGACATCACTCGGCCCACCCATGTAAGACATCCTCCTCCCTATCTTAATGATTACCATTGTTTTTCAATGATACTTCAGTTTCAGGAACCTCAATCCTATAAAGAAGCCTCTTGTGATCCCCTTTAGCAGCAAGCTATAAATGAAGAACTACAAGCCTTGGAGAAAATGCACACTTGGGATCTTGTTGATCTTCCTCCTGTAAGACTCTGGTTAGGTGTAGATGGGTCTATAAGAATAAGACTCGCTCGGATGGTTCTCACAAGTAGCATAAGGCATGTCTAGTGGCCTAGGGATTCAGTCAAGAGTACGGTATTGATCATGAGGAGACTTTTGCTCCAGTTGCTCAAATTATTTCTATCCGTAGTCTCCTTGCTATTGTTTTTGTTAAACACTGGACTCTTCATCAGATGAATATCAAGAATGCCTTTTTGAATGGTGATTTTCAGGAAGAAGTTTATATGAAGCCTCCTCCTAGGTATCCTTATCCGAAAGATAAAGTTTGTCGTCTTCGTCGTGCCCTCTATGGACTTAAACAGGCTCCTTGAACTTGGTTTACTAAGTTCATTAGTACCATGAGCAGTCTGGGTTTCACTTGCAGCCCTCATGATTCTGCTCTGTTTGGATGAAGTGATGACCACAGCATTGTTCTGCTTCTCTTATATGTTAACGACATGATTATTACAAGTAGTGATCTGATAGGAGTACATGAGCTTAAAACTTACTTGGGGCAACAATTTTAGATGAAGAACCTTGGAAGGTTGAATTATTTTCTTGATCTTGAGGTATATCATGGGATGAATGGTATCTCTCTTTCGTAGGTCAAGTATGCTTTTGATTTGATATCTTAGGCTTTTCTCATTGATGAGACAATTGAGAACACTCCTATTGAGCTTAATGCTCACTTTATTTCTATTAATGGGAGTCTGTTAGAGAACCCCGCACATTACCGGCAATTGGTTGGGGGAACTAATATATCTTACAATGACTCGTCTGGATATTGCTTATACGATCCACATTGTTAATCAGTTCATGTCTGAGCCCCAAACTACTCATTATGCAGCTATTCTTCGGTACGTTAAGGGAACCTTATATCATGGTCTTCATTTCTTTGCTAGGTCTTCTCTCACCTTGTGGGCTTATTCTGACGCTGATTAGGCAGGTGACCATGCTGATCGTCGATCTACTACTGGGTTCTGTGTATTTCTTGGTGACTTTCTTATCTCTTGGAGGAGTAAGAAACAGACTCTAGCCTCTCGCTCTAGCACTGAGTCAGAATATCGTGCATTGGCGGCCTGAGATTCTCTGGCTCCATTAGTTACTTGATGATTTAGGAGCTTCCCAGACCTCCTCCACTGACACATATTGTGATAGTTAGGCGACTATTAAAATTGCTCACAATGATGTGTGTCATGAGCAAACAAAACATATCGAGATTGCTTGTCATTTCACTCGGCAACATATAGTTCAAGGCACTATCTGACTAGTCCCTTTTCAAACGAAGCACCAACCGACTAACTTATTTACTAAGTCCTTTAATCCTGGTCGCTTTCAGTTTTTAGTAAACAAACTAAAGTTACTTTCTATCAAGCCATCTTGAGTTTGAAGGGGGGTGTTGATATGATTTGATTTGTATTTATCCCTATATTTATCAGGTTTTATTTGACAGTTATATTTTTCCCTATATATATATATTTGTACACTCTACTCATTCAGATATACAACAAAAAATTTCTCCAATGCTTTTCTCTCTAACTCTCTAACATCTTCATTCATTGTTACTTTCATGTTGGCTTCCTTTAAGCCATGTTTTTGTTGCCACTTATCCATTAAATATTTAATACAGAAAAATCTCTTCATAAGCCCCAGGCCTAATATAGATATATATATATATATATATATATTAAGGTCTCATAATTAAATAAACTAAACAGAATAAGAATGGACATCTCAAACTCTTGTCTTAATTTAATATGGACTTTGAAAAATTAATAATGCTTAGCCCAATTTTAATTTTAGGCCAAACAATATTATTTCTTCTTTATCACAATCTTTTTCTTGTTTTTATTTTTATAATTGCAAGTTATATTTTATATAACAGTATTTTAACGTTATAATTATAGTTTGCAATTTTTGATGGTTTAAAAAATAGAAAAAGAAATAAGCCATAGATTCATTCGGGTTTTAGCTTGAAGGTAGATTGCGTTATAATTGGTGAGTGCCTATGAAAATGATAAGCAACGGCCAACAAGAACTATTGTAGGTTAAATGTTAGTTAATATTCGAATTTGTATTACTTCTATTCATGTGCCAATAATAAAATAATTCGCAATTTTTCAGGCCAAACAAATATTCATCAATGTAAATAAAAATAAAATACTAAAATACAAGTTAATTACTCTCTCCACTCTATATTATAAGTTAATATTTGAGTTTCACACATATTTATAAATGAAAATAGTATCATTAAATTCTTAAAAAAAAAACCCAAGCATTCCTAGTTTACACCTATTAAATACTCCTTTTTTTTATATTTTCAATACAATTTACAATATTATACATTATATTAATTAGGGATAAAAGTGGCAAATAAATTCATATTACCTTATATTTTAGGATAAAAAAATCTCATTTATTCTCTAGTAATATGAGACGGAAGGAGTAAGATCAGGAAATTTTCTCCACATGTTATATTTCCAGCAAAAAGTGAAATAATGAAACTTTGTTAATTCTTTTTCAAGAGTGCATTCAAGAAGTTTTCTTCATAAGTCATATTTTGAAACAATTGTCACATTTGAGTTTTCTTTCTTATTTTAAAACAATTGTCACTTTATAATTTTTAAAAATGTATTAATTATATTTGACCAAGTTTGCCCTTCATTATTAAAGAATTGGGAAAGAAGCATTAAAGAGTATTTTATAATTAATAAGGGTATTATAATAAAAAAAACAATCAAACTTTGTTAGTTTTTAGGTTATTTATTAAGTTTCTTAATTTACGTACATAACTTTAAAATGACAATTGTTTCGAAATTGAAAGAATAACAAATATCTAAAATAAAATTAGCTTGATGAAGGAGGATTTAGGATGGTGGTGAACAAAATATGATAGTTTGTGCATTTAAACCAGAACAATATATATATATAGTTTGAATTTGTTATAATATTTTATTATTTTCTTTTTAAACCCTATTCATTGTAAAAAAAATTCTTATCATCTCAATGATATAAGTGATAGTTGAGGAAGTTATTTACTTATTTTTGTGTTCATGCCAGGCAATTTGTGGAATAGAATATATAGTTTTGTCTTTAGTTTTCAAGACTCACTTGTTCTCACTAAAATTTGTTTTTTTAACAATAATTAAGGTTCAAACCTTTTTTTCCTTGACATAAAAGATCAAACCTTCTTTTGAATCAGATTGTCTCCCATTTGTTGTGGACAATGAACTAGAGAATATTTCTTTTGAATCAGATTGTCTCCATCTAATTCAAGCTATTAATATTTCCAATTCTTATGTTGAATGGCCCAGCAGAGTTTTGTTGGATGATATCCTTGAGTTAAGGAAACTGCTTAGGGGTTCTCAGTTTGACTAGATTTCCAGGGAAGCTAATGGTGTTGCAGACTGGATTGCCAATTAAGGCTTCACTTGATGGTTTGGGATTGATAGGTTGGGTTCACCACCCCCACCATCTCTGCTGGCTTTGCTAAATACTGACGCTTTGGAGAATCATGAAGGAATTGGCTGATTTATCTTCTTAGTTTTGTAGCTTTCTGTCCCTAAGTCATTTTTGTTTTCTTTTCATCTCTTCTTAGATTTTGTTTTATGGATTGTTGTTACTTTGTACTAGTCTTTTATTTGATATGACATGGTATGGCAAAGAAAGATCAAACCTTCTTTAATATTAATATTAAACATATATATGTATTTAATATATGTTTAATATTTCTAGCTGAATGCACATTAATATCAATCCGTGAGTGCATTATAAGGGGTGCTTAAATAAAAGAAGGTTATTGATACTTTCAATATTAGATTGCTTGGCTTGAATTTATTTGTTATCACTTGTCTGGTGATTTTGATCCATTAAGTCTTAAATTTTAGTGAACTGATTTGTTTGTTTGTTGCATTAATCGTTTTTAGTGGTTTTTTATGAGTTTAAAAAATAATTATTGGCAGGTTTATATTCTTGTATCATGGCATATATGATTGGTCTGGTTCTTCTATTATTGGTAAAAAAAAATTATATTTATAAAATCAATAATTTGAAATATTATTAGTGATATTTTAAATTTGTGACAAGTAGCATCTTAAAATAATAACAATTGGTGTTATTATATTTTTCATTTTTTTTATTTTTAAAAATTAATTTTATTTGATTTTATTCAATTCAATATAAATTTGAATTTAGTATGAAATTAATTTAATATAATATAATTAATATTAATATAAAATGTAAAATTTATAATAAACTTAATGTATTGGTAGAAGATCAGATACTTAATGTATTTATTATAGGCAAAATAAACGTCTCATCAACTACATGGATTAATTTGATATTCTCATATCTATTTTGAATAATTTTCTTAATCATTAATTTAATATTTTAAATGCAATTAATACAAATTAAATTAAATTATATATTCTAAAAATGCTAAAGTTAAATTGCTCTATATCTTTTTAGAAAAATACTTATATACTTTTTCTCATGTGTTTTTCATATTGTTTTTCAATTAAAAGTTAATATGTGAATTATTTTTTAATACATTGTAGATTTAGTCATTAATTATATGCTAAAAGTATTAATTTCTTGAATTTAAAAAATTTTAAAAAGTCTATATGTTAAATTTTAATTGAAAAATAACACGAAAAGTATATAATTGAAACTATATAAGTTTACTTCTATTTTTTATATGTATGTTTTGTTATTTAATTACATTTAAAAAGACAAATAAGGATCTATGAAGAAAAATATTGTCAAAATGAGATCCTCAATTTTGCTAATCCCCAAAAGGATCTAGGTTCTTGGTAAGAGAAAAAAATAAATAAATTAAGTAGACCAAAATATCCATTTTCCCTCCTTTCCTCCCTCATGATCACTTATGATGTAATTGGAGCTTTGGTTATTGGCAACGTTATCAAAACTTTAATGACTAAGAAGGTCTCTCGCACCGATATAATTATCGATGTTAAGTTTAAACAAAATTTTTAGGTGAAAAAATCAAAATTTCTAATTTATTATAATTATTTTTAATATTCTCAATTTTATTTTAAAATATAATTTTAAAAACATTTATAAGTGATAAACTCAATTTTAAATTTATTATAACTAATTTCGAGAAATACTTGGTGCTCATAGAATACCACATCACTTGTACTAGCCAATAAAATTACGCCAACTTTGATCTTTTTAATCTTACGTGTCATGCACTCTTTCTCCCATTAATTATATCATTTTAAATTATTTCAACAATTTATTTGAAAGTGACTCATCGTTTCTGCATACTCTCTCCCATTTGGGTACGCGAAAATCAATGTCTCAGGCTCCCTCCCTCCCTCCCTCCCTCTCAATCTTGTCTCCTTTTTTGGCCTGCCAGAGGACTCCGCCGGAGGACTCATCTGCATTTATAGAATGAATAATGATTCACCTGCATCTTCAAGTTTGAGACCTGTGACCATAAAAAAAATACTCTCTCAGCTCATTATTTGTAAATATTAATTATTTCTTGATATTTTTTTAGTCCTTATTAAGTCCTATAAAAGCTCTTTATACTTGTTCCTTGGCTCCTTCTCTTGTTTTCGTTTTTGGTCCTATGCTTACCTTCGGCTATCATGTGACTCCTTCAACAACATCAGCTCGAAATCTATCAATTTCCTCCCTGACGGTGCCTTGTAACAGTTCTTTATTGTGATATTATAACCATTTGGGAAGAAATTTGGCTTATTACTGTATTTGCTTATGTAACTATCTCTTCGTATGACTGAACATTGAGATGAAATGTCTGGATAAGTATTAAAAGAGTTATGGGTCTCAAACTGAAAGATTAATAATAAGGATTAAAGAATGAAATCAAGAAATAATATTTACAAAATATGAATTGCAAGAGTTTTTGTTTTATTTTTTGAAAGTTACAGGTCTTAAACACTGCAAGATTAATGGAGGAAGAATAGGGGGAGAGAGAGAGGGACGCGGGGGCGGGGGGAGAGAGAGAGGGATGCATGGGAAATTGGTTATGTTGGGGGAGAGAGAGTGCATAAAAGAAAAGGTGGCTTTTCTGCTTTTTAAATGAAAATAATGTTAATCAAGAGTGAGAAAGGGAGCTTGCCTCGTAGGATTAAGTACATCTGACTGGTATATTTTTAATGGATAGGGAATAAATTTCGTGGTACTCTAAAACTATCTAAGTATTTCTCATTCAACATTCTCAATTTTATTTTAAAAAATAATTTTAAAAAATTTTAAATTGAATCAACTAAATTTTTAAATAAAAAACTTATAATTTCTGACTCACTATAATTAATTTTAACACTCTCAATTTTATTATAGAAAATAATCTTAAACAAAATTTCTAAGTTAGAAATTCATAATTTCCACCTCATTATAACTCATTTTAACATTCTCAATTTTATTTAAGAAGATAATTTTAAAAAAAATTTCAAATTGAATCAATAAAATTTCTAAAAAAAAAATTCATAAATTCTAATTTATTATAACTAATTTCAATATTTTTAACTTTATTTCAAACAGCAATTTTGAAAAAATTTTTAAGTTGAATCAACAAAATTTTTAAATGAAAAAATTATAATTTTTACCTCACTATAAGTGATTTCAACCCATTCAATTTTATTTTAGAAGGCAATTTAAAAAAGAATTTTAAGTTGAATCAATAAAATTTTCAAATAAAATACTCATAATTTCCAACTCACTATAATTAATTTCAACACTCTCAATTTTATTATAGAAAATAATGTTAAACAAAATTTCAAGTTAAATCAACAAAATTTCTAAGTAAAAAATTCATAATTTCTAACTCACTATAATTAATTTTAACACTTAATTTTATTGCAAAAGGTAACCTTGCAAGAAATTTTCAAATTGAATTAATGAAATATCAAATTGAGAAACTTATAATTTTTAATTCATTATAATTAATTTTAATACTCTCAATTTTATTTCTGAAGATAATCTTGAAAAAAATTTCTAAATTAAATCAATAAAATTTATAAATGAGAAACTCGTAATTTACAACTCACTACAACTAATAATACTCTTAAATTTATCAAACTTAACACTAATTACTATGTCAGTGCCAATGACATTACTAGTTACCTAAGCTCTGACCACATCGCTCGCCATTACAACTCTAGTTAACGAGGTAGAGAGGGAGAAAGGATATTTTAGTCCACTTATTTTTTTTTCTTAATAAGAATCTAGATTTTTGGGTAATTAGCAAAATTAAGGATCCCATTTTAAAAATATTTTTGTTAGGGAACCTTAGTTGTCTTCTTCCCTGAATAAAAATAAAATTTATCTTTCACTACATATACATATAATCCTTTTAAGGATGAACGGAATCAACCATATTGAATGAAAAATATAGTTGAATACTAAATGATTCATTCTACTTTATTATTGGTATAGTATATTCACTGATTGAATATAAAAATTTATTTTGAATAACATTCAAAAAAAAAATTGAAGTGAAACAGTGGATCGGCATATTTGTCTATCAGTCCAAAGTAAATTATGCTTTTTAAACCACAAATTTTAGAAAAAAAATTCTTTTTTTTAAAGGAAGTTAAAAGATAAAGAAAAATAATGGAAAAGGATATCGTTCTGTTTCTAGAAGTTTTTGGAAATGGCGGAAAAGACAGAACTATCCATCTATACTGTACACAGCAAAGCTTTCTCCAGAAATCGAAGAGAGACAAAACACTCTGTCCCACGTTGTACCTTTCCTCGCTGCTCTCTGGAATTCGAAAACTCGTCTCCTTCTGTTTGACGGAAACGGCCATTCCTTCTGGTCTCCGTTGATCCAATCCGGCATGAGTACCGGCGAGCTCCTCAATATCCAACCGCAGGACCTTCATTTTCCCTGTAAGACTTATATTCCCAAAGTAAAATAAAAGTAATAACATTCTCGCGTTCGTTATTTATTTATTGTTCTTTTGTTACTTTCCCGGTTCTTTCTGTTTCTTTTCCGGTTCTTGGCGTTCTTCTGATTTTTCCTGCTGTTGTATTTCTAAAATAGTTGAATTGAGGAAGCAGATCTCCTGCTCGTTGCAGTTGTCTAACATGACAGATAACTACGTGGCTTTTAAGGTTCGAATTTTACTTCGGTATCTTTCTGACTGGTTAATTTTTCTTTCATCATCAATTGGAGTTTTTGACTTGTGAATTTCTGGCTTTTATGTGTTTTAGTAGTTTTAAATTTTTAATTTGCGGTGAAATTGGTGGTTTGTAGGTCAAGACGACGAATCCTAAGAAATACTGTGTTAGACCTAACACTGGAATTGTGTTGCCGAGGTCGACTTGTGATGTTATAGGTTTCTTTCTCTCCCTAGTTTTCTCGTCACTGTCACTTATGCACACAAAAACACGAACACATTCACACGCTTGAAAAGAGAAACCATCTTTGCTTGATAGTTGATATTGATGTTTGTAAGCTTAAATTGGTGTCAAATTATTGTAGAATATTTTTATTTGGTAATTATTTGAGATATATTTTCGAAATGGATGTATTAGAACCTATCTTTATGCCCAAATTTTTAACACTCGCTGTTATGACCTATTGACCGTCCATTCATCGCATACAATTCAGTGACAATGCAAGCGCAAAGGGAGGCACCTCCTGACATGCAATGCAAGGATAAGTTTCTCCTTCAAAGTGTGGTGGCAAGTCCAGGAGCTACCACTAAAGATATTACTCCAGATATGGTAACTATTTGACCATTAAGTTATTTAGTCTCAGTAAAATAAAGAAAATTTTCTCTCATTTTGCTTTATGTAATTAAGTTTTATATGCCAATTGCATATAGTTCAATAAAGAGTCAGACCATCATGTTGAAGAGTTCAAATTGAGAGTTCTATATGTTGCTCCTCCTCGACCACCATCCCCAGTTAGGGAAGGATCAGAGGAAGATTCTTCTCCTCGGGTTTCAGTATCAGAAAATGGACATTTAAGTGCTTCTGAGTTTACACTTGTGAGTAATTAGTGGGTTTGCTATTTGTTTGTTATACTAAACTAAAGTCTTCACTTTTTTCATCTTCATTAACTATGGTTAGTTATGAACATGCAATATAGGCTTCAAAAGCTTTCAATGAGCAGGTTGAACCTCAAGAAACGTCATCTGAGGTACATATATATATATTTTACAATTTCTCTCTTTGACTTATAGATTCTGTTAGTTAAGTGCAAGGAGAACAAGTAGATGCTTTTGATTTGGACTTATTTATATGTGTTGATGTTTTTATTTTGATTGTTTATGCATAATTTGTGTTCTATATTTATGTGATACTGTCTATAAGGAGTTGCTTTATCGACTCTTGATAATTAAAATGCTTATATGCCTAAAGATTCTAGTTTTAATTTGTTTTGCCCTTACTGTGTTTCACATAATATCCTGTTGGAATGTTGTCATCATTAATGATATCTTCACAACCATTATGGTTGAATATGCTATCCTAAAATAGGGGCTTTATTATTTTTGGGTAGGTTTTCTTTCAATGGTTGAGCTGGAGATACTTTCTTAAACTATCTCACTTTCGTACTTGGTTTTGACTTGATCCCCATCATTCTATCTCCCTGTTCTACTGCTTGCTGCCTATCAAAGTCCATCTTTTTCTGATAGTTATCAAGCTAGACTGATAGATTGAAAATTTCCATGCACAGAGAGAGAGAGAGAGAGAGAGAGATTTCTCGTTGAAATTTTTCTAAATGGTTCTGAGACATGGATTAAGAAAAATGTTCTACTTAGTGTAGTGAAAGGGGCTTTCCTCGGTGGCTTTCAAGAGGCCTCAATGCCTCTTGCTGGCTGAGTCGAGGGCCCTTCATTTTTGCACTTACATGGTAGCGACTTTGGAACCTTTTTGATGAAAGCAAGGCACTTGCCTCAGGCACCTTGCATACACTTGGGCTTATTTTACAAAGATATGGACGTAGATTCCCCCGGAATGACTCATAACTATCTAATTGAGCACTTCAAAACAATATTTTAAACATAGGAAAAGCCACAAAACCCCAGCCATAAGTTAAGTAATAGGGAGAAGTGGTTGTTCATTTTTCAAGTTATTGTTCAGGCTTTTAGTAATTAGGCTTTCTCAAACAAAGACCAAAAACTAGTTGACAACCATGGACAACCAGGAGGCAGCAAGATCATGAGAGACAGCACACAGTTACACATCATCCTTCCCTCTAGGTATTGTTGCCTACGATCACTTTGGAAAACTGTCTTCTACACTTCTTTGCCTCCAGCGCTCTTTACTTTCTTCTTTTACTGTTAATCACTCAATCCAATATGCTTTTGGAATTCAACCAACACTTGTCTTTTTCCCACTTTTGAGCCTTTTGAACTTTTCTTTATATGATTACTATGTCTAAATAGTTAATTTATATGTCAATAGTTATCACAATAATTCATATTTATTTATCTATTTTCAATTATGTAGCATATTTTCAACTTTTTTCTCCTCAATTTTAGGGAGGTTTAAACATCATAGGTGGCCTGATTGGAGGTTTATACATAATGGGATCATATTTTTTATTTTTTAAATAAAAAAAATTCAGTTGCTTTGAGTAATGCGTAGATTGAAGCGATGAAGATTTATGTGTACCTTGCTCCTCTTTTATTTGTTATTTCGTTTCTTTTCTTGTGTGTGCGTGTGTGTGTGTGTGTGTGTGTGGGTGGCTGTCTGACATGCCACGTGAGAATACACATACGTGCCCACATGTTTGGGAGGGCTAAGATTATTGTTCTCTTATAACTGTTTTGAGCTCAACAAAAATGGAATTCAAACATTCACCTGTGAATCGTCCTGCTACTTGAAATAAAACTTGATTGAATTGTTAATGTGCATTCACCTTGACTAGTTTTGCCCTTGCCCTGTATTTTTTAAGCACCCCTTATGGCTTATAGTGTGCACTTATTGATTTATAGTATGAAGTAATTTGATTTATGCCAGTTAGTTTATATTTGCAAGAGTTTTTGCTAGTAGATTGTTTAGGAGATCACAGTCCCTCTACTTATGGGAAGAGCTTGGGATTGCTCCTGCTGAGATATGCATGGAAACTTTGTATTCACTTATATTTTACTATTGATTCAGGCAAGGGCTCTCATTTCAAAGGTGACCGAGGAGAAAAACTATGCCTTTGAGCAAAATAAAAAGCTTCAGCAAGAACTGGTATGTAATTATAATTACCAAAAAAAAATTTTTCTCTCCCATTTTTTAGCTTTCTGGCATGCTTAAACGTTAGCAATCTGGAAAGTTTCTATAGGTTTATTGATGATTTATCTGATCTCATTCCATCATGCCTGTGGGATAATGTGATTGTGATTAAAACATCAATTAAGTTCATTTCCTTAGCTAATTTTTCACTAGTGTTTATCCTGGGATTTTGGCAAATCTGCAACCTGATTGCCAACCAAACATAAAAATTGTTTGCTATTGCAAAACAGACAGGTTTCCATTGAAAATTGCCTGCTAAGTTTGTGGGGATTATTCACCCTTTCTTTCTTTCTTTGTTTTTTTTTTTCTGGAAGTGCAATAACTGGAGGTTTGGGGTGAGCATTGTTCAGTGTTGTGTAGGTTCGTTGGGTTTTCCTTTGTAACAAGCACTTTTTGGTAGCAAGAAAATTACTTTGTGCTGCTGCGATGGTGTAAGGGGTAAAGTTGACTATCATTAGTGCTCTTTTGGTAGGCTTGATAGTATTTGACTGAGGAAGGATGAGTAGTTTTGCTTTATGTCTCCTGATACAAAATCTTAAAAAATTGTTTAATTAAAAGAGAGAAGTATGATAATCTTCTATGGGTTTTAGTTCACATTAAAAAGGATTCTCTGGTGGTGTTAGTAGTGCTAGTATCTATTACTAGTGCGCTTTTTGTTGGCTTGATAGTATTGGACTGGGGAAGGATGAGTTTTGCCTTTTGTCTCCTGATACAAAATCATTAAAAAGAGTATGTTTAATTAAAAGAGAGAAGTATGGTAATCTTCTATGGTGGCATTCACATTGCAGGATCTGTTGAAGCGTGAAGCCAACGGAAGCCGTGGTGGCACTCCATTTAGATATCTAGTTCTCGTTGGCTTTATTGGCATTATTTTGGGATATTTTTTGAAGAGGACGTGACCCCCAGCTACTCCGAGGAGATGAACATGTAGAAAGAAAGCAATGAGAATGTGAATGATCCTCCGAAACTGGTGTTTATTGTATCAATCAATTATTATCGCTCTTTTGAAAAAGAGGTTGAATTTGTGTGAGTAGTAGTTAGCTTTATTAGCAATCATAGACGCTGGGCAAGTTGATGACATTTGTATCTTGGGAATTCTGGTATTTTATTTAGTGTGCCAACTCTCTGAATAATCTTTCGGTGGCTTCTCTAACCTTCCCCCGTCTACGTACTCCAGTTCAATTTTACTCCAATGATAATAATAAAAGTTGTTTAGCAGGAACTCTTTTGAGAAATGGAAATGGTAACCCAAAGCCTATATTTGCTATGTATGAATTCAGCAACCTCTCCCGTTCCATTTCCGTTAAAGATGCTGCTGATCATTCCACTGGAATCAGGTGGAAGCGATATTGTAGATAATGAAATGGAGTGTGTGAAGTTGAAATTGCCCCACATATTTCCCTCAGATTTGATATTAAAAATATGATGCATTTATTAAACAAATTTAAATGATTAAGTATACTAGTATTTAGATAAATGTGCTTAAAAATATTGCAATAAAAATAAATAAAGTTTATAATAAAATAAAAATGTCAGATCAATCAATATCAAATATAGAGCATGATAAGTTGCGTTGTTCAAAATTTGTACATCTTGCGGCTTATTTTGGATTTCGTAGAAATATGAGACTAATTTAGTTGACAGTTCAAAAGTAAAAAAAATTGTTCAAAAAATATTACTACAAAATAAATATTTATAATATGGAGGAATATTTTGGTTTGAGTAAGATTAAATTTGATGAGTTAAGGGTGTATGGAAATAAGATTTGTTTAAATAGAGGAGAGGCCATTGTAGGTTTATGTATGTTTCTAAAAGGAGGATAAACCTATGTAATTAAGAGTATTTTACTCTGAATATAAATTTTAAATTTTTTGCCACTAATATAAATTTTAATTAATAAAAAATTATTTTAAAATATTTAATGAAATATGTTTAATTGAGTTAAAAACTAAATATGTTTAATTAGATATTTTCTCTAAATAGAGATGAGACCTATAATTTCAACAAAACTAAAAGTTGATGTATGTATTTTCTCTAAAAAATAATTATATAAAACCTTTAACTTCTGAAAATAAGTATATATATCTATATTATGACGTTTCGTTCCCCGAAAAACTTTAGTGGTAGACCGTAGATGGAGATAACTTTTTAGGCTTTTTTGTTTTTATCTCTTGAGCAGGAATTAATTGAAGGGACTGAAAAAAGCATCAAGAATATGTCCAATTTAATTAGATATTTCAGATAAAAATTGATTTTATTAATAATCATATTAAGCATGCAATTTCAAAACACCCCCTTCTTTTTTCTCTGAATTCTTCTGATTCTATCCCTGGATGTATAGCAAGAAAATTGATAAACACACGTGGATAATATAGTAGTAAAATGGAACAGAAGATAATGTCGTCAAGTGATTATACAGCTGCAGCTTTCAGGGAAAGAAAGTCTGAAATTTTGTTAGTATAGAAGTCTGGTTGTATGTTATTGTTAGGATTCTGAAGCATCGTCAATGAGGTCACCCCTGACAGGACAAGAAGAGTCTGGCAGCCGCCATTTTGTCCAAACAAAATATCCGTGTCTAATCTGTCCCCAACCATGCAAATCTGTGACTTCTCAATTCCAAATCTGTCATTTGGAATGATCACAACAGATCGTCAAGTTTCAATACTCAGCCTAAGGGAGAAATGTATAAATGGTGCTTTGCGTATGTATGTACACATATTACACAGAGATAGACATAGTATGATAGTAATGTATTGTGCAAACAAAACGTACACGAAGGAAAGCTATTATCATCAAAGTTGAGCCAATAACCCTGGATGGCTCTGTATACTCTCGTCAAGATTAAACAAGACAGTTGAGTGAAAACAAAGAATCCCACATCGAGTACATATAATATCATTCATAGACAAACCTTGGCCAATGGTTACAAATCTCAATAATATCATTCAAGCAGGCATATTACTTTACTGTTTACAGAACTAATGCAACATCAACCATGCTAAATCAATATAATGTATTGTCCATAATCCATATGTTGAGATTCTAATAAATGCACGTTTGAACTGTAATTGTTCATTATGTTTTCCAATTAGCAATCATAAGCCAATGTAACTATTTCTAAATCCCAACAACAAAGGTTTTTAAACTATATGCCATTGCACACACAATTACAGATCCGGATCCCATACAGTCTAAAGGACTTCAATCTTGTCCTGTCAAAGATTTTAGCTGTCGGGTATTGCTTCAGTCCCTTGAAATATACACAATAGATGACTGATATTTTAGACAATAGTAAAATCCTTTCAATTATATGAAATCAGTAAGGCCAAATTACAAACACATATGGTTGAGCATTAATACAGTAACACCTACAGATTGTAACACACAGGAATTAGGGTAACATTAACAAACCATGTTATATAGGTGCTATTTGCTCAATTCAGGTTATTTATGCCATAGATAGTCATTCACATGTCAAGAATGCGAAATAGGGAAACAGGAAAGTTTACTTGCTAGCTAAGTAGTCCATCATAAAAGTTGAGGGCTTTCCAACCACTAGTGGCTCACGTTGAGTAGATCCACTGATAGCACCAACCATAGATCCCCCACCTGACATCAATTAGACATCATACTAATTATTGGAGCATTAGAACGGTAACTTCTGGGGAAAATAACAGGCAATTTCATTTTCATAATCCCCTGCTGAAAGTTAACAAAGTCTATACTAAAACTCCAAAAGTGCTGCCGAACAAGATGAGTTTCAAGATGAACATAAGAAATATTCTATGTGATTGAATATTTAAACCTTTTTCTATCTTGTAATTTAGTCAGCTCAGAACTAGCTATTTTGCTATTTGGTCAATATGAATGAAGCTTGATGTCATAAAAAAGAAAATCCAAAATGTTACATGATTAAGATTTGCAGCATCATTTGCAAACACCAGTAGTAAGAGGGAAGAAGGCTTAACCTGCCCATTCCTGAGCATCTGTGAGATGAGTAACAGCATCTCTATTTGTTGCAATGAAAAGACATCCAGGATTTTCACGTATACAAAGTGTTCCATACCTTTTATCAAGAAGGAAACAGTAACATTTATTAAATAACACAATATAGCTTACTATTACAAACTGCACTTTGGCTGCAGAGGAAAAAAAGTTTTTGTGCATGTATAATAAGCGCAGATACGAAAATGACTCCCTTTTGTATGGAACAGGAACCCAATTACTGAATTCCTTTAAATGGAAATGGAATTATAGAAGGATATTGATGTCAACCACGGCAGCTTTTTTCTTCAATCAACATATAATAGATGTGTCTCAAACCTGAGTGCATAAATGTACTTGTTATGTCATATGTGCCTGTGTCAATGTTTGATAGCTTACTGGATTTTATAGTAGTTGAAGTAGCGATCAAATCCAACAACAACTGCTCCAACCTAATGATGAAGACACTTCTCAGATGCAAACAAGGTATGATAATGCACACAAAATTGCTAAAATCAAGCTTTGATAGTGAAGAAAGTTTGGAAGATCTTAGTATCTTACATCCTTATCATGCTCCATCAAAAATCCTGGCTTCAGCTCTATCTTTTTCACACCATCTTCCTGAAGGAACAAAATGCATAAAGGATGACAGAGTATCATATATAACAATTCCATATTTAACATACGCATCACATATGACATAGCTGCTGCTGCTGCAGCTCAATCATCATCATGACAAAATGAGTAAAGCTTCTGCATATAAAGCATAACAGAACCAAGTGATAAAACAAATTTGAAAACATAAAGAAAAACCCAGTCAGGCTTTTACATAACGGATCTAATAACATACTGGCCCACCAAGGTATTGATACCCAGCAAGCTCCAGCTCCTTCAAGATGCCATCTTCTCCAATTACATAAACCTAAATCAAGATAATTGATCAGTTATTTGCTTTCAGCATCATACGTTGGTCCAAAGAACAGTTAAGATTGTGCAAGATTTGTAATACAAGTATCAAAAGTGATACTGTTCAGCAATATTGTTCAATATATACACAGCACAGTGCACACAAATATCAAGAGCAATAGAAGCTGCGTTCAAAATTTCAAACATGTGTGTGTGTGTGGTACATGAGAAATGTAAAATGAGTTTATTCTCTAACTAGCTACTCTCTCTATTCCAATTTATAATGCACGTTTAACTACCACACACGTACCAAGATAATGATTAGTAACTGAAATATTTTTTCATTATTTCCCAAATTACCCTTTTTTAATAATACTTCCTACATTAATAAATTGCAGTCATTCTTTCCTTAATTCTTCTTTCCGAGTTCCCATGGATCATTGGCAATTGTGAAGAGTGAAGCTTTTGGGAGAAATTCTCCTTCATTCATTTATGGTTTGACCAAACCATTAAAGAATTTTCATTAAATGCATTGGTAACCGTAGAATATATAAGCTTACTTATTAGGGGCAATACTGGAAGGACAATAAAAAAAATACAATGTAATTCGCGTAAAGCACTATATTTTGAAACATGAATTTCTCAAAATAGTGCACTATATAGCGTAACGGAGGGAATAATTCGTAATTACTCACTGACCATGTAAAAGTACTCCCCCCTCAAACTAATCCTTATCCTCAAGGATCACTACAAATGCAAAAAATCAAAAAGTTTATTAGAACAATAGGATCTTTTTTTGAGGTAAAACTTCTGCACAAAAAATAATTTTATGAACTGGCCCACATCAAAGACCCACGAGCTTGTGGGACTTCCAAAGTGCACAAACATGACAAACAATAAATTGGGGAAAAATGGACATGAAAGTGGGCACTGGATTGAAATAGGTAGCTATTTTATTCATGTTAGTCATATAACAACTTGAGTACAGTTTTGTGCCACAAGCAAGATGCTTTAAGGCTGACTGAGGGTTGATCAACAACTCATGTAATGGGTTTTGCAGCAGGTGCAAAGGATGAAGTTTCAATTGAGAGAGTTGTGTTGGCTGCAATGAGACCTTGTTCATCTACGTGATTAAGTATAAACTTGTCAAATGTGTGGCGCTTTGGGGTGAAATGCCTGAATGTTTCAATTTTATCTGATTCTGCTTTTTAGGTGAGATGAACATCTACCTTGGGGAAGAGCAATTAATTAAATAGCTAACATTAGTTTCCAGTCGACTGCAAACCAAAACTATAGATTATACCTTTTTGTCCTTTGGGAAATTAATGGATTTCAAATATGCAGCAGCTGCAAAAGATGATGCAAAAATTTCCTCCTGAAACAATTCAGGAATCAAAGTTCATAATTATTGATCTTTATGCAAATCAAGAAAGTGAGGAGCGAAAACTGTGTAGTGTGGACTGACCTCACTAACATTCAGGCCAAGTGTCTCAAACTTCTTTCCGTATTGCTTCCTTGACTTCGTAGAGTTATTGGTAACGAAAACTAGTCTTTTGCCCTGAAGAAGTTTATCAGCAATTGTAAATACCCAATTTTATGCCATCATAAACCGATTCGACAGTGACTAACAAATGGGACAAATCCAAAAAAAAGGGGAAAGAAATCAAAGATCAAAGAATATCACATATTTACAAATGCAAGTAATTGACCACAGTAGACAAACCTTTGACCGAAGCAGGTCAAGAGTTTCTGGAACTCCTTCTATTAAGCTATCGCCTTTCCATATAACTCCTGCAAATTAAGTTTAGAAAAGAGAACGAATGTATGATAAGAAGGAGACATTGCATCAATACAAAATGCCATTCCTGGAAAAATAACAAGTTCCAAAAGGAAAAAATAAGAACAACTGTTTTTGGCAGCCAAAGAAGATGGCGGAAGAGAATGTACCATCGCAGTCGAAGATGAAAGTCTCGACGGAATCGATGAGCTCGTCAGCGTTCTTTAGAGGCTGAGCTAATGCGCGTGTCGTGAAAGTTTCCATGGCACATCGATTAGAGTTGGCCTTTCTTTTCCATTTGATGCTCACAAAACTGGATGATGGGTTCCTGATAAACTGAGAGCGTTTGTTGAGGCCCACGAATTTAAACTCTATGGGACCTGATTGAAACCAAGCAACACTGCGAGAGACGGTGGGAGTGGTCGTGCTCGCAAGCATCTCCTTCTTGGTAGCACGGCCTTTAATGGACTCGTCCTTTTTGTTGTTGTGATTTTTCCGTTATCGTCTTTTCGATGATCTGTATGCCAAAACAAAATATATACCACTTCTAATCTAATGAATGAAGGAGTGAGAAAGATATCATAGATAGATATATATATATATATCATTAATGATGAGAAAAAGAATACATAAGAGCCACTAAAAATTGCTAACGAAACAAAACAAAAACAAGAGAGAGCAGAAAATAAATCATGCAATGCAACAGGCCCTGGTAGAAGAACATGGACGACCTATATCTACCACTTCTTTTGGTACGCATTATGGACCTCTAACTAAAGTCGATGGATTGTGTGGATAAAACTTGAAATAAAATGGGCCTCTTGTCAGGAATGTACCACATGAATTATGATGGATAAATTTTAAATTTTGTCGGCATAAAACAAAGAGGATAAATTATAAATTTTATATTTAATTAATTAGAACGCACGACCAATGATCTATAAACAGTGAACCTCCCCTTTTGTTTTCTTTTTTACATTTTATATGGATATAGCTGATACTGATAATTGACTTTTCTGTGTCTAAATGTTTATTTACTTTTTAGATATTACTCTCTCTAATCCTTAATATAAGATCATTTTAATCGAATCACGCGAATTAAGAAGAGGAGTTAAAATTAATTAACTACCTCGATTTCTCTGAAAATTCCAACATTTTTCTAAAACTACCCTTATTTATTCTCTCTCTTTTTCTTTTTGGATACATTAAATAAGAACATTTTTAAGAAATATATAATAAATACCATCTCGTATATTATAAAGGATCTTATATTCAGGATCAAGGTAAAAGGTCCTATATATAAGACCGAAGGTAGTATCATCGATTCTTATATAGATCAGCAAGTAAGTTTGAAGAAAAAAAGATTGTTTACATTGCCACATGTAATGTACATTATACTTAAGGAATTATTATTTGATTTTCACAATAATTAATTTTGTTATTTCTTAATTCTAAAAATAGAAAAAAAAATCGAATGAATAAAATTAAGAAAGATTAACATTTTTAAATGATTCCCCGAGGTTTGTACATCCAATTAATCCACTAGTCCTTTTGATTTGATTAACTGATGGAAGCACTATTTTGCGAAGTAGCTTTGGGTGCACACACCTTTGCGGAACACAGCCCTTGCGTCGTTCATCCAACACTGCTCTTATCTTATCTTCAGACACCCAATCTCTTTGCCTCAACTCTAACAACACGAACTCAAAAATTAATTCTTCCTCTACTTCCTAATTCAGTGTGTCAATCCATTTATCCTATATGTCATGACATATCAACTTCATCAGCCAGATCATCAAATTTTTAACATCATCAGGGATTAGTCATTTATAATTATTTTAAATTCTGGGAACTAACAGATTTAACTATACCAAGTTTAGGGAGTGTTTTTTTTTTCCTTTCTTTAAAAAAAATTATTTGAAGAGCAAAAAACTTAGAGTATGTTAGGAAGCAACGGTTAGGCTGTAAATGGAGGGAAGTAATTCTTATATTCACTGAAATACAGCTACTGGTGATGAGAACAGCAGCTAATAATGATAAAACAGTAATGGAAATTGTCGATAAACATAGACAAAGCTAAGAAAAAGATAACAATGGAGGCTAAACAGCCACCCAGGTCCTCCTAGTGTCCGAGAGCTAGGTCCCTCCCACCAAAAACTGACCAATTGTCTGCCTCAATTTCACACCCCAGCCACCGTTTAGCCACGCACAACATCCCTAACACTGTCAGAGAAATCGTTATTCCCACACACACATCCTACCTAAACTACCTCCACACACTAATAGCCCGTTTGGTTCATTCACATTATGGGTTATGTGAAGTGATCCTCTTTACATTACCTAAGAATATGCATTTGGTTGGCCAAGGGTGAGGTGATATGGATTACATTTTGTGATGGTGATTACTTAAATTAAGGTGAAGTTGATTACATCCATTTTACTAAATGAAAGGGATCACAGTAGTGTGAAAGAATAGCAAATGACTTCAATACCTTCCAACAAAACAAAAATGGTGTGCGCTTTCCCCTTTCTCTCTAGCGGTCGACACACCCTTCCTTCCTTCCTCCACCTTCAACATGTCAAACACCATCTCCTCCACCATCAACAGCATCACCGCCACCGTCATCTCCCCTATCACAATCTTTGCTGCTTCCTTCCAATGATGGCTACCTCTGCATCTTCGGCCTTCTCCTTCTCAGATCTGACATTCCTCCTCCCTACCGACCTTCCTCCAATCTTCTCGATCTCTGTCATGCTCGTGTGAAGAGGAGGTAGAGGTGCGGTGGCCATTTTCATCCTTGAAGATCTCTGCCACCAAGTATAAGAGACGCTAAAGGTTCAACCTAGGACCATTGGCTATGATTCAGATCTGGAACAAGGAAAAGGATGATAGATCTTGTTTTCGACGCTTCATCTTCTCCGTCGTTCTTGTTCATCCTCACTGTTCTTTTCTGTAATTTTTTATACTTGCTTATTTGCTGTTGATTGGAGAGCTGACGGAGACAATGGTGGTTGGTGATGAAAACAGCGTGGTGGCTGGCGCGAAAGGAGGAAGAAAGAAGGGGGATTTTTTTTAACGTAAGGGTATTTTAGTCATTTCACAATTATTGATATTTAATTAAATACAAAAAATAAATTTATTTCTCACATCCCAGTGTCATACCAAATAAACATACTTAAAGCTGATCTACAATCTTCTTTCTATCACATCCCTTTACACCCTTCTCATCACATCACCTTACCCCCCAGGTAGTTGAACCAAACGGGCTATAAGCTACTTTCTAGTTGCATCCTCACTTGGCTTGTTGGGTTGGGCCTTGCTATTTCTCTTAAATCTCTGATGATAAGCCTTTCCCCATCGTTTACTAAGCCCATCATTTTCCCCCTCTACAAGTAACACCTTGTCATCAAGGTGAAAGTAAGGGAACTATAACTGTCTTGTCTCAATCTCTCTCACTTTCTTAACATATTCCAGGTAAACTTGCAAGACCAAGTCCTTATCGAGTCCGTGTGGTAATGGTTGCACCTGTATAGATGGCTTAAGAGCCTTCTTCAACTGTGAAACATGAAATACATTGTGTATGCATGCTGATTAAGGGAGTTCTAGCTTATATGCCACCTTGCCAATTCTTCCTTAAATCTGATATGGGCCATAGTACTGTGGAGCCAGTTTTTCATTTGGCTTCTTAGCCAATGATTTGAAATGGTAAGACTTTAACTTGAGATATACTAATTCCCCAACTTCAAATTCAAGCTCTCTTCATTTCTTATCAACTTGATTTTTCATCCTCACTTGAGCACACTCCAAGTGTTCTTTTAATTGTTGCAACAAGGCATTCTGTTCTTATAGCTGTTCCTCTAACTCTTGGACTTGAGATGGTGCATCTGTCCACTTCAATAAAACTGGGGGATCTCTGCCACATAGAGCTTTGAATGAAGATATTTTTGAATGAAGACATTCCAGTGGCACTACTGTAAGTCGTATTATACTAGAATTCCGCCCAAGGAAGCATCTTGGACCATTTCTTTGGAGTACCTCTGGTAAAATACCTCAAGTATGTCTCAAGGCAGTGATTTATTACTTCCATTTGTCCATTTGTCTCTGGATGCTAAGAAGAGCTATACTTCAATGTGGTGCCAGCCATGGTCAACACTTCTTTCCAAAACTGACTAACAAATACTCTATCTCTATCAGACACTATAGTCCTCAGGAACCCATGAAGCCTGATTACTTCTTTGACAAAAATTTCTGCCACATCTTTAGCATTATAGGGATGAGATAGAGGAATAAAATGCACATATTTCGTCAATCTATCCTCTATGACCATTATCGTGTCAAATCTGTAGCTTTTTGGAAACCCCCAATGAAATCCATACTAATGTCTTCCCACACTGATTGAGGCATCAGAAGAGGCTGTAACAATCTAGTCGGACTGAGAGCTTCGTATTTGCTCCTTTGGCAAATGTCACAGCCAAGCTACATATGCTTGAATGCCTCTCCTCATGCCCTCCCAACGCACCACAGCAACAATCCTTTTGTAAGTTCTCAAATAGCCAGAATAGCCACCCATTGGTGAGTTAATAAATCGTATTTTTTTCATATATTTTTATGCTCATTACTTAGTCTTTTTATTAATAAATTTTGACTAATTAAGATTAATTGGACTATATTTTATTTTAATCAATTTTGAATTAATGAGATTTACTTGATTAATTCTTTAATTTTATGTTTAAAATTCTCATTTAATATTTTTGTACACTATGGATATTGACTATCATTTTATTTTGTGCAAATTATTTGAGTTTAATTGAATATAATTTATGTTATTTTTCATTAAATCAGAATTAATTGAATTTATTTAATTTATTAATTCAATCTTGGGTTTAAATTCCTATTCTATATTTTTGTAAATGTATCTATTGAATTTTACTTCATTTTGTGTAAATTATATGGAAATTCTTTTTGGAGACAAATTACAATTAGAGCAGGATAATTTTAGACATACATGAAAAGTTTATTTATTTTAGTTTTTATTTTTACTTTTAAAAATAAATTTATAAACATTTAATATTGGGTCTTTATAGGTAATTTTAATCTACAATATTTAAGAGTAATTTTGTCCTTTGAATAAAAAAAACAAAATAAGGGTTTAGTGTTTCTGACCGCCGCAGAGAGAATTAAAAGAAAGGAAAGAAGTTAGTCGGGGTAACAAAGAGTAATATATATACAAACACACACAAGGGTGGTGGCTTAGAGTGAAACGAGGAAAAAGAGAAGGAGGAAGGGTCTGAAGGCGTGAATTCGAAACAAAGGACATTGGTTTTCATCTTCTTATTTTTGTCATTTTCTCTGTGCCTCCATGAACGATCTTGCTTCTTCTCTTTGGGTTCATTATCTTAAAACTATAGGTCACTAAATTCTTCTAATAATCAGTAAACTTGATGTTTTAATTGGAGTTTGAATTTAATATAATTTTTTGATTTGGTTTATTTTAGTTCATCCATATTTTCTTCTTCTATTTTCATACTATTTTGTTTACTATTGATTAAAGTTAATTAAGTTGTATACATTTGGGTTTAAGGTTTAATATGAAGAGTGTGATTACTATAATTGATTGATTCAGTAATAATGGAATGTTCTAACTTTGCTTAAGTGATTATTTAAATTTTGTTTTTAGTATAATTTGTATTGATGTTGCTGCTATGTTATTTATTAATTGAAATTTCAATTAATTATAATATAAGTAGTAGCTTAATCCCTAAATGATTGTTTAGAGAAATTTTTATTAGAATTTCAAGATATTAAATAGAACCAGATTAACAAACTAAAAGGGATAATAAAAAAGATTTTGCATGAGAGAATTAATTTGTAGCTAGTTACGCTCATTTAACTTTGTCATTGCTTGAATTACTTCATTAATTGATTTTAGTTTAGTTAATTAATTGAGTTTAATTTCTAAACCCCTAATTTTTAATTGCTTTTTTGGTTCATTTTATTTTGTTTTACTCTTAATTTAATTAAGTAACTCAATTGATTCTTGGGGAGACGATTTGGTTTGTAGTATATTACAAATCAGTTTTAAATTTAATTTTAGCCAGTTCGATAGCCGTGTCATGAGTCTTGGAAGTCCTTAATTAATTCTTTAGTCTTTGGGGAGTTTCGAAGCAATACCGGTCACCCTTGAAAGAAAAGAACTCATTTCTTCGTCATATACCCCCTTGGAACTTCTCCCCCTTGATCAATCATTGTATAAATTGCTGCAAGGTGGAATCTTTTGACAACTCAACTTCTAGTTCTTCTTTTCCATCACAGTGCCATATAGAAAGAGCCTTTAATTCCATTTTAGTATCCCTTCAAGAGAGAGCATTAGCAGTTCTATTCTCCTTCCACGGCTTGTAATGAATCTTAAATTTGTATGCCAACAACTTGGAAACCCATTTCTTTTGATTCAGTGCAATAATCCTCTGTTCTAGTACATATTTGAGGGCTCTCTGATCTGTTTTGATGATAAATGGCTAGCTGGACAGGTAATGCTGCCATTTCTTGACTGCCAAGACAATGGCCATGAGTTCTCTTTCATACATTGAACTTTGTTGATTCTTCTCTGAAAGTTGTTGGCTAAAACAAGCGATTAGTTGCCCCTTTTGCATGAGTATTGCACCCATTCCCTTGCCTGATGCATCAACCTCTATCTCAAATGGCAACCTGAAATCTAGCATGGCTAGCACTAGCATAATTGTCATGGCTGTCTTCAGTTCTTCAAAAGCTCTGTGTTTGTTTGTCCCATTTGAAAGCATCTTTTTTAAGTAATAGAGTAAGAGGTGTTGTGATTCTTCCATAACCTTTGACAAACTTATGGTAGTACCCTTTCAAACCCAAGAATCCTCGGAGTGCCGTCAAACTTTTTCGGAGTTGGCCAACTCATCATTGCTTCAATCTTAGATGGGCCAGCTTGTACTCCATTTGCTGAAATGATGTGGCTTAAGTACTCTAATTTGTGACTGACCCAGAATGCATTTTTTTGGATTCACAATTAACTGATGTTGCCTTAGGACATTTAGTGCAATTCTCAAATGATTCCAATGAGTTTCCCTATCTATTCTATACACTAAGATATTGTCAAAAAAGACTAGGATGAATTTCCTTAAGTAATCTCAGAAAATATCATTCATAACTAATTGAAAAGTAGAGGGCACATTTGATAAGACAAATAGCCTTACTATAAATTCATAGTGCCCATCATGAGTCCGAAATATTGTCTTGGGTTTATCTCCTTCCCTGATACGAATTTGATGGTACCCAGATTTGAGGTCTAATTTGGAAAACAGCATAGCACCTCCTAACATGTCCAATAACTCATTAATGGTCTGGGATAATGGTCTGGGTACTTATCCGGAATTGTAATTTTGCTTAGTGCTTTGTAATTAACACAAAATCGCCAACTCCCATCCTTTTTCTTCACCAAAAGTACAGGACTCGAGTAGGGGCTGGTGCTAGGTTAAATGATCCCTGCAATTAGCATTTCTTTGACTAGCTTCTCAATCTTAGTTTTGTGGACATGCCCATATATGTAATAACAGGTATTAGAGGGTTGTGCACGTTCCTTGATAATGATGGTATGATCTTAGGACCTTTAGGGTGGTAACCCTTTTAAAGTACTACATACTTCTGGAAATTCCTTGAGGACTTCCCCAAATTCTCTCCTCAAGTCATGTTCCTTCATCACCTCTGTAGATTTCTACAAAGCTGTCAACTCCACCAAGTATCTAACCCCCCTCCACTTGGATCATTTTCTTGATGCATTTCAGCCTTTATATATTATTGCTTCCAATTCACCCTTGTCTCCCTTAATAACTCCAACCATTCTACACCCAAGACCAGATTGACATTGCCCAATTGAAAGGGTAACATGTCTATACAATCTCGCACCCTTGAAGCTCCAAATGTACATCAAGACATTGGAGGTCCAACAAAACCTTCCTTCCATCTCCTAAAGTGACAAAGTATGCTTTCCCCTTTTTTTGTGGAAATTTTTAGTCTCTCAAGTAATGTAGTGACGATGAAATTGTGGGGCCCTACAGTCAATAAGCTCCACAATTTCCACATCAAATGCTTTCCCACCATCTTCAAAGTTTTAGGACTTGTAATCCCTACCAATGTAGTCATGGAAAGTTCCATGGAGGCCATTTCTTTCCCTTCCTTTGCTTCCCTTATTCCATTCCCCTCAGAGTCCTGTACCAGCTCATTATCATCTTCTTCAGCTAGAATTATCATTTGCAACTACTTGTTCTTACACTTGTGATTGGGGCTGAATTTCTCCTCACACTTGAAACAAAGGCTCAGTTCATGCCTCCAATTGATTTCTGCTCCAGATAAATGCTTCTTGGGAGCACTACTTCCATTGCTATTGTTTCCCTATGAGGTTGTAACGGGCATGGAGATTTTGGTGAGGGCATTCTTCATCTCTCCGCTAACCTTATTTGAACTAAATTTCTAATTTAAAACATTTTGCATACTTCAGGGAGCTTCCACAAGATTAGACTTTGGTGTGATAGTCTTAAAGTCACTCTAGTGACTATAATTCTTTACCTTTGGAAATTTCATTTTCTTCTTCTTTTTCACCTTCTTAAGCACTAGGTTTCAACCTTCAATTTGTAAAGCACAGTCTATTAAGTGTTCCAGAGTTTGAAGTTGGGATAATTACACCTCTGCACATATGTCCTCCACTAATTCATTCTTAAAAGCTCCCATTAAAACCTCTTTCCTCACTTCTCCTAGTGGCGCAGAATAAAGCTCAAACCTCTCCCTAAACTCAACCACCGAACCCTCCTATTTCAGTGCCATTAGTTGCTCACACTCATCACCCTGTTGAAGGCAATGAAACCAATCCACCACTTCTTTTTTAAACTCCGGCCATGATTTCACTAGCGAACGAGTGTCCATCCACTGAAACCACGTTAGTGTTTTGCCTTCCAGACTTATGATCGCAACGTCCAACTTATCTCCTTCTGTGATATTGTTAACACTGAAATATCGTTTGACTCTAAAAATCCAACCCAAGGGATCTTTCCCAAAAATAAAGGCAACTCCAAATGCTAGAATCTCTGTGTCTCGTTTTAGCCTACCTCCTCATGGTCCACCAACTTCAGTTGAACGGGAATGGGTTCCCTTTGTTTTTGGGGTCTAGTCGCTTTGTTCTATGCCAACCCATCCCCTTCTATCGTCGCCCATGTATCAATGCTTCCCTCAACAAAAGTGTCTTGTTCTTGTGTCGAAGGACACGTCTCTCTCTGTCTGATATCTTCTGTGCATGCGACCTCTTCCACATTTCAACCTTGATTGACAGCATCAAAAGCCACTCTGAACTCCTCAAGTTGTTCGAGCACCTTGTGCACCACAGTACACAACACACCTATCTCTCCATCCACAGGCGCTTGCTTCCTTTGCACCTCTTCCATTACCCTCTCCAATTGGTCTATATGATTCTCCATTCTAGTGTTCACCATACCTTGTGGATCCTCTACTCTAATATGACTATGTTAGGAGCCAGTGGTTAGGCTGTAAATGGAGGGAAGTAATTATTATATTCATTAAAATACAGCTATTGGTAATGAGAACAGTAGCTGATAATGATAAAACAGTCATGGAAATTGCCAATGAACGTAGACAAAGCTAAGAAAAAGATAACAATGGAGGCTAAACAGCCACCGAAGTCCTCCTAGTGTCCAAGAGCTAGGTCCCTCCCACCAAAAACTGACCAATTGTCTGCCTCAATTTCAAACCCCAGCAACCTTTTAGCCACGCACAACATCCCTGACACTATCAGGCAAATCGCTATTCCCACACACACATACTTCCCAAACTACCCCCACACACTAGGCTACTTTCAAGTTGCATCCTCATTTGGGTTGTTGGGCTGGGCATTGCTGTTTCTCTTAAATCTCCGGTGATAACCCTTGCCCCATCGTTTACTTAGCCCATCAGAGTATTTAAAAACATGGAAATATAAGGACTAGATACTAATCGGTTGGGGGTGTCAAGTAATGTTGAAAGTCATGTTCTTTTTGCTTTGCCTTCACACACTGTCACTCTTCTCTTTGCATCTGCCTTCATAGTTATCTTTCTAAAACCAACAAACATACTTTACTTTTTGTAACTCTATATTTTCCATCCTGATCACGCCAAATGTTATATTCTTATTCTTTGTGGGATCTAAGAAGTCCAACGCCCCTATACCTTCACCAGTGCATTTCAATTCTCCCACTTTTGAGTTTTTCAAAATTTTGTAAACTTACCTTTAATTCCACCGTTTCAGCAAGTTATTAAAAATTCTTACAAGACCCATTATTCGTCTGGTCCTTGCAAAATACGTAGCAATTCTCAATCCCACCATTACGACTCCCAATTCGGAAGCAATACAATACAATTCTTAATCTGATTAGCATAACCTTGATTAAAACACACTTGATTCTGGCTTTTATTCTTCTGAACCACTAAAACTAATGATACCTTGCTTCTGTATATGCTTTTCAACTTTAAAATGTATTCTAAGTGGCCATCCAGATAATGAAGTTTTGGCGTTGATAAAGCACCCAAGTTAAATTATCCAAGTTCTTTTAAGCTTTTAAGCCTTTCCTTTAGTTATAACTAATGTACCTGTCATTTTACCTTTTCCATTATGTAGGTATGCCGGGAATTACTGCTTATCAGGTCCGCAGTTTGTATCACCAGCTTCTGGTGCTGTTGGTCAGCTTGTAGGCCAGCTTGCAAAGTTGCACGGATGCTATGTCGTTGGAAGTGCTGGCTCAAATCAAAATGTCAGTTTAGCTAATTATTCTCTGAATGAGAACTACATTTTCCCCCATCATGTTTAAAATAATATATATATATATATATATTCTCTTTGTTTAATCTGTCATAATAGGTCGATCTTCTAAAAAAAGTAACATCTGTCCCGAGCTTGAAATTGTAGAGGGCATTTATAATAAACAAGTATAGGACATGACCAAATATACATCGATAAACATTATGCTTCCTTCTTTCCAAGAAGTAGGCTCAAAGAATAAGTGTTTCCCTTCTTTGCAGCAACTTCTACCCGTTTCTTACCAACCTATATTGCATGTACCAAGATAGTTTATGTGATGTATACTGAAATAATAATATAAACCTTAAAAGTCATCGGAGCTAAACAAAATGCATTTTGAAGAGCTGGTTAATACCTTGTCCATGAGCCAATAACCAATCGTTGGCATGAACTGAACAAGATACATTACGGCAAGCACAGGCTGTGAAAAAGTTCAGTTTGGTATTGTCAACCAAAGTCTTAAACAGGTATTTATAATTTTATGTGAATGTGACTAATCAAGAATAATGTGCTAAGTAACCATAAAGAGTGCCAAAACAAGCCAACATGCGAATGTACAAGCTAAAAGATAAAAGGCAACAAATTTTTGAGATAGAGCAAATCAACCAATCTTCTGAATCCAGTTAAAACAAACAGGAACATCTCACCTTAGTGCAATTTTCATCAAATCGTCTGCACTCTAAGTTGCTTTGAAAGATAGAAGGCATGTGTTTAAATAATTATCTAATGGTCACTATTGACAATAAGAATGAAGGGTTTTACTTCCACTTCTCTCTTCGTCTACCAATCTTCCCTTCTTTCCTATATTTAGGACATATAAAACACATAAATATAAAAAGTATAGCATTTGTTAAGCTCAAACACTTTATGAATAGGTTTTCAAGTGCGTGTGGAACTAAATTTCCCACGTAAAACCACCACCTTGCGATTCTAATAAATTTATGCCCATTGCTGCTTTAGATACCATTTTTGTTGGTTCTCATCAACTGCCCACTTCTCTAATAAAATATTTTAGTGCCCTTTGATTAGTCTTGATAATAAATTTATGCCCCCACAAGCAATGTCTCCATTTCTTTACTGCTATCACTATTGCCATAAGCTCTCTTTCCTAAACAGAACACTGTCTGGGCCTGTTAGAAAGTGTTTGGCTATAATAAGCAATGAATCTGCCTTGTTGCATAAGCACTGCACTTACACCCAAACCAGATGTATCTGTTTCCAGCTCAAATGGAAGAGAAAAATTAGGCATAGCTAAAACCAGAAGGGTGGTAATGGCAGTTTTGAGTTGATTAAAAGCTTCTGTAGCTTACTGAGTCCATTTAAATGCATCTTTCTTCAAGAGATCTATAAGAGGGCTAGCTATCCTTTCGTTGTTCATGATACACCTTCTATGATACCCAGTAATCCATTCAATGACTTAACATTCTTGGGAGTGGGCCACTTAATCATGCTTTACACCTTGGACGGAGCTGCTGAATTATCCTATTTTATGTAAGTCAACCCTAAGGAAAAATATATCATGCAGAAAGCATCAGAACTCTGTTCATTTTCTGCCAGAACTACATTCAATAATTGTGAGAATTTTGAAATTAACATGGGAACTTAACTTGGTCCAAGAAATAGGTAGTTTAGGAGCACCTCATGTCAGAACTTGAAAGGGAGCAGATTAAGAAATAGGGTAGTGAAAAGTAAGTAGAAAATTGCGGTCATTATTATTCCAGCAGCGGACAAGTATAATCCACTAAGAAATGAAGGAACATTCCATTATAAGTAAATTTCTGACACCAATTAATATACCTGATATGATATCCAAGCTTCCTTTAAGCCATGGGTTGCAGCAATGATAATCAGTTCTGCACACCTTTCTGATGGCACACGCTTCTGTCTCAAGTAAGTTGATAATAGTGACAAGAAGCAAATCAAAATACAAAAAAAAGCATATAGTTTGGAACTCACACTCTCGTTCTTCTCCTTAATCTATATATTATCCTTTATTTCTCTTTTTCTCCATAACAAATTTAAATAGATTTCCGCAGATTTTTAGTTTTTTTCCCATTTAGCTAACATGTGGTTAGTATGCTATATGCTGGGCAAAGAACAGAAAACGCACCTACCATAATAGAAAGGAAAAAGGAAAAAGTTGGAGTAGACTTTGTTCATAAACTTACAAATGGATATGAAATTATGAAAGCAATTCTCTTCCTCCATGCATAGCATGTGTCCATAAAATAAAACTAGAAAATAGAAATTACTGACAACTGTCATGTTTTTAGCTAGCACTTTCTTTAATTTTAGAGATTGCTATAGATAGATGTGTTATTCATATGGTTGGAAGAAAGAAGGAAACAGATTCGATTTGAGTCTTTACACAAACAAACGATGATGGATTAGCAAAGGAACACACCTCAGATAAGCCCTTCTCCAAAGGATTTGCTCCAGAATTATTTGACGTTTCTATTGGTCCAGGACATACAACAGTTACTTTGATTCCCTTTTGATAGAGCTGCAATCATAAAAGCTTAGTCAGCATGACCAAGTAAACTAAATGATTATTAACAACTGCTACTGTTTTCTTTTTCTTCTCTTTGTTAAGGATCTGTATCATAGTTACATAGTTTATGCTGTCAGTTGCCAGCCTTTCTTTTGAAGACAAAGGAACTATGTACATACCTCAGAACGCAAGGAATGAAAGTAGCCATTTAAAGCAAATTTGGAAGCAGAGTAAACAGCCTGACCTGGGGCAGGGGTCTTCCCTGCAGCACTGCTTATCTGTGTGCAAACAAAGAAAAACAGAGATTGTCAATTAAGAAATAAGAAATAGAAGGAAAAACAATATCACACGTCCAAATTTAAGAATATAATAATATCAATGCATCTAAAGCATAACATATAACAATTTATAAATTTTATTTGAGTGAACTGTAATTGAAAATGGCAGACCATTCTTTTCTGTTTCCAGCAATAGCTCTCCCCAATAGATAAACAAATTTAATTGCAAACCTCTTTTTGCAAGATCCACGTATTTCTATCACTGCCCAGGTTCCATAAGCAATATTAGACATCATTAAAGAATTCCCACATACCACCACAAAATGACCTTGCCCCCGCCTCAACATGAAAGGTGCCAAGAGCCGAGTGAGAGTTATTGTTCCCAGCACATTGACATCAAACGTTGCCTACTTAGGAGGAAGAAGCAATGCCAAAAAAAAAAAATTGCAAAAGGATTACTTTCAACAGTCTAAAAGAATGAGTAAAAGAAAACCAATCTTTCAAAGTGAAGCTTGGATAAGTAAGTAGCAGGGATTTAGAGTCTCCTTTATGATACCTTGAGACTTTCCTCAGTTACGTCTAAAGCTGATGCTTTCTGCAAAACAGATTCAGATAAACTAAGGAACCAAGAATAATAAAAGAATGGTTATAAAAAAATAATAATAAAAGAACCATAACTTTATCCAAGAAAAACGATAAGCAGTAAATTCCCTAAAACTGTCTACAATATACCTGCACATAGGCAACTGAAACAAATACAAATAAACTTGTACAAATACTGTAAATATTTGAGTTTATATTTGGATTGTACATAATATTGTTTGGGTTCAAACCAGAGCTAGCCATTGAGGTGAGAAAATCAACCCACTTAAATACCTCATAATATATCATATATTACTCAATGTGGGATTAGATATCACATACTACCTTAGTCTCTAGCAATTAATTGCCCTGGGAGAGATGACATCTCAGCAGCTACACTTTTGATAGTTCACTTGGTTTTCTCACTAGTTAGAACCCCTTGGTAGGTAACTTTTTCGGAAACTACCAACCACCAACCTTGATACCAATTGAAAGGAACCCCAACTGGGGTGAAAAACTCCTACTTTGAAAGCAAGCTATTAAGGTAGGAGAAATAACCCACTTAGATACCTTGTAAAATGGCAATACCACTCAAAGTAGGCAAAGCATCCCATATTACCTTGGCCTCCATTAGTTTCACTCTAAACCTCCCAAGTTAGGTATATTATCTTTTGTTATTAATGGCTCTCCCAATATTACATCTGAAAAATTGTATGAAGCTTACAATTATAAATCTTGGGCTGCATCGATTAAATTAAGGTTTAAAGGGCAAGGCAATTTTAGACCACTTAAATAAGAAAGAAAATAATATTCCAACTACTGATAGACCTAATTAGATGAAAATCAACTTGTGTGATTTGAAGCAGCATTCTCTTGAATCTAAGCTGCTTCACATGTCCTAACCTTATGAAACTTATTATGATGTTTTGAATAAGGCTGCAATGGTATATATAGTAAGGATATTAGGTGTTCCTACGTACTACAATATTCAATCTAATCTTGTCAATTTTTAGTATTAGGATACAAACGTTATACTTATGTGTGCAAGATTGAGTCTTTCAAACATGAGTTCAGGTAATTGATGCCTATTGACATATGCAAAAGAACAAGATAAGCAATGGGATAAATTCCTCATGGCTATGACCTTCATCAATATCTGCTCTATCCTGGAACCTATTTAGCATTAGATTCTGGGTGGTTTTGATATTACCACCATTGATGATGTTCTTAGTGCATATTTCTTCCCCACACATTTCAATTTTAGAATAATTAGATACTTTTGTTCTAAATACTTTGACCTTAGCTCCTCAAATTGGTGATAAAGGGACATGTAGAAGTGGAAAGCATGGTGCTCATTGCAAGCGTCCTCAATGCACTCATTGTAATAAGTTGGGTCATATTCAAGATGTTTGTTGGTCCCTTTATGGTTGCCCACCTTGAATTGCTAATTCTGCATCAGCTGAGACAACTTAAGAAATAGGACAACTAAGAAATAGACCTCATACTAAAACATTACCTTGATCAGCCATGACTATGATAAATATCACCTTACTAGTCAGCTAAAAAGTCCTATGTTGCTGTCTCAATTGCCTAGATTGGTAACTCCATTGCTTGCTTTGCTCACTCCTCTCATGGACCTTAGATCCATGGATCAAGTACATCATTACTTAATTCTAGTATGAGTGAAGAAACATTTATTTACTAAATTTTTGGGAGTAATATTAATGTTGAAGAGAAATTGTCTAAGATATTCATTTTACATTGCCAGAGTAGTTTTCTTATTTGCTAATAATTGATTGCATGGATGTGAATCAAAATTAGCAAATTATGTGTAAGAGTCTTTGCATAGACAGTGCCATGCAGCCCAGGCTTATTAGGATACTGTTTTGGAATCAGATCTGGAGAAATAGAAAAATTACCTCTGGCCTTCACATGAGGATATCTAATATGGGAAAAGCTTTAGTAGCATCAATTATCATTATATGACATTAGAATTGTGCTCCTAAACTAGATAAAATAAATGATACGTGCAAGAATCGATGGAGAGGGATTTTGGAGTGAAGTCAGATAAGCAAAACCAGTGGGATCAAATAAATACACAAAGAATCAAACTATTCTCAGTGAAATCACATGCAAAATTCTTAATAAATCAGATAAGGGAAATAAAATAATGAAACCTAGAGGCCAAGCTAACAAAAGAAAACCAAACATAACTCTTTTTTCTTTTGTTGGTCCTTTTAAAATTCACATGTCAACCATCTAGTTTAACGATAACCAATAGCTTCCCTATTCTGATTGAATTCTTTATTTGTGATCCTAACCATTAGATGAAGCAATTAGTCACTTACAGGACGCTCAAAAGCCGCATTATGAATCATATAATCAACACCAGAACTGGGAAACAATGATTCTGCTTTCTCAACAGCCTTCTTAAGAGAATCCTCACCAGATGTTAAATCCAATGGTAAAATCTTGACCTCATTAGGCGCATGCTTACCTAGAAGAATGCCAACCACAAGCATCTATGAGTGTGCTTAGACATAAAATAAGCACATTACACACTCTTAAGCACTTCTATGTGATAGTACAAACCTTTCAGCTGTTGCTTTACTCGCTCTAGTTCAGCTTCATTCCTTGCAGAGATTATTAGCTTGGCCCCTAAACTTGTAAGTTGTTTAGCTAGAATCTCCCCTTCACGCACATTATTAAAAGAAGGAAACCAGGAACTTAGGTTTGTATAGAAAATTAATTAGAAATAGAACCCCAAATAGTTATAGTCTGAGAACAAAGAAATTATGAAGAGGCTAACACATCAATTGGATGAAGAAAATCCAAGAAAAAGAATTTCCAACAATCATATAACCAAAATCTACAAAGAAACTTCGTATTGGAATAAGAAGTCGTGGAAAATATGAACTATTAACTACAGACAAAAACAGAGTCACCTAGAAATCAAAAGAGCAAGGAAGGAAACATAAACAGTCTTATATGACATTTGAGAAGAGTTTGTTAGAAGAATGGTTATTACCTCTTGATTAATGAATGCAAGAGGTGTTTTATTTTTGGTACCAATCTGTACATTAACTGAATTAATTAGAACTAAACTACTCCTTATAACTCAGGTAGTTAACACAATATATGCTTATTATAAACGCACACAAAGTAGTATCACAAATCGACATGCAGGAGCTAACTATAAGAATAATTATGGATTAGCTGTCAAGGAATTTAAGAATGGGAACCACGAGGGGAAATGAAAAAGTGGGATGCAGGAAGACAAATTGAAGGGTCAAGATCAAACTGGAGTAATGGTTAAAAGAAAAATGAAGAGGAAAGGAGCTGTAAATTCCTAATTTATACGTTTGACAAAAGCCACCAATAATGTATACCAATTCCGCGGCTAGCACCAGTAATCCAAACAACCTGAAACAATTGTGTTAAAATATTAGTTAAAGTAATTAAAGTTGATAAAAGCGCCTGGTCTTGTTTGGGAGTCTTGAAGGTAGTAGAGTGGAATGCTCACTGCCAATAATTGAAGAGATGCTCATTGTTTGGAAGTTAGTTTAATGGAGTGAAAAATGTTCTTTTTTTTTTTTTTCAGTGAAAAGGGTTCGAAGTATAATTTTTCAATATCGAAGGAAAGGCAGATTAATTTCAGTAATTAAAGAAATAGAAGGAGAAAGTCGATATCAGACTCCCAATTTGGAAGGGTTACAAAATTGGAGTTTGGGAAGCAGAGATGGAATTTGGGAATCCATCCCAACTCATCCTACTCCGTTATTTTTTAATAATTCAGAGAATATGAGTTTTTTTCTCACCCCACTCAGCCCATCCCATCCTCCCAAACAAGCCCTTTGAAAACTCATTTTCTCATCGGATGGAATTTACTCACTTTATCTTCGATCTCTTCGCGTTTCGGTTGCTTCTTGGACATCAAAGTGAAGTCACCTAAATGGAAAAAATAAATAAATAAAGAGAAGAAAGCCAAAGTGTAAAGGAAATAGAGAACTCGAAACAGGTAAAAAGTTGTGCATATGCTACCATAAGCGGTGGCGAATTTGAATGATAGGAAAAGGAAAAGAGAAATGAAGAGTAGCAGTAGCGTCATCATGTTGGTACGCAATGGTGAGGCTCAAATGGTGAACGTTCTGAGGCTAAAACCGAATATAACAGCCGGCCTTTCGGGCCAAATAATTTGCTCTCGGTGGGTCGGGTTTTAAATAGACAAGGGTAAAGAAGCTAGCATATCATACGACAGCGTTTTAGAGCAGCTACATTCTTTCATACATTTTTGAAAAAGTCGAGCTCATGCCGACTGCATCTGCAGAATCAGACAGAGAGTGGAGTCTTAAATCAAGGAAAAACCTTCGGCAACGGCAGAATCACATCAAAACTCACCAGAAGTCGAGGAATTCGGTCCTTGGATGCTGGTCAGGAGGGCTGAAAACCCAAGGATGAATTCGGGTTGGGGAAGGACGAGGCCCAACAGTTAAAGGCCCATCAACAAAGGTTGTGGCCCAACACCAACAGTCTTGTAAAGCTACAGGAGAAAGGGGAACTAAACAGATCCAGCAAAGGGCGCATAATGTGGTCTGTGGGAGCATTTAAGTGGAAAAAAATATACAAGCAAAGATAAAAGCAAGTATGATGGGCCTATTAACATAGTATTTGCATTAAGATATTACCAACCAATGCCAATCCTTCCAGGGACCCCAACCTAATTAATAAATGAACTCAATGAGCTGATCACCATATGATTATAATTTTAATATTTATAAAAGTCCATCTCACATTCCACAACCATGCCTTTGTAAGGGACAATCCTTAAAGATTAAACTGTAATTAAGTTACTTAAGACATATAATTTATTCAAGAATAATATATTACTCTAGGGAGAAAAGTAAGAGCAAGAGAAAATTGGTGGAGAAAATAAGAGAAAAAATGAATTTTTTCTTATTAAAAATACCATGTATTTTCTCACCAAATTTTTTTTTCCAAAAATGAAGAGGTTTTAAGGAGAAAATGTTTTAGAGAGAAAAAGAGACATGTGCCTCATATTTTTCTCTACGAAATTTTCTTTTATCCTAGTTTTTCTCAAATATATTAAAGCATAAGGAAAGAAGATATTATCTTTCTACTTTTCTCTTTTTTCTATTTTCTCACTTCATGCATCCAAACAATACATCAGAGTTTCACAGTTTGACCGTATATAATTATTAAGAAAGACCCTACCGTACATTCATAATTTTGGTTGTTATGATAATGACCCCAATTTACAGGACATTTAGGTGCATCACCATGCTAAATTCAACCAATAATTAAAGCTTTTCTCTATAAAGTTAAGAACCCCCTTTCAAAAGAAAAACAAGAGTCAGCGACCTGAATTCTTGGCACTGAGTTAAAAACATATGACTTATTTAGTTATTCATTGTTATAATCATATCATGGATTGAGAACGATCCTTTTTTTTTTTTGGTACAAAGGCAAATGAAACAGGCATCTCACTTAAGAATGCATAATCTAGGCAGTGCGTTGAACCAAAATATATATATATATATATATCTAGGTAGTGCAAGGTAATCTCTCTCTCTCTCTCTCTCTCTCTCTCTCTGTTTTTTTTCTTTTTGGTTGGATAATCTGCATTGAGAATGATTTTGCTTCAAACATGTGAAACTTAAAACTAATAGAAAAACAAAAAGGTCCACTCGGACCATGAAGGCTCCATAAAGATCCACATAAACAAATTGCATTTGAGTCTGTTTCTTAGGATTGCCAAACTTTTGTTTTGTGGATATTGTATAACATCACTCTGAATCTGAACATAACAAATTCAAGATTGCCCAGCTAGATCCCTCACGCGCAGAAATTATTAATTGAATAAATTAACATCCATCCATCAGGATAAGCAAAGTCTAAGCAAAGTCGTGTGTGTGGATAACTCCCATAAGCACTTATGAAAGCAAATAAATGATTATATTAAGAAATTACTAAACACAAATTGTTTTTCAATAAACATTTACACCTCAAATAAGTACTTATAGAAGAAACTGATTTTTTGTACATATAAAAATCACTTATCCTCCAATAATCACTTATTTCACTTTTTCTTCTCATTATTTACTCAATAATCACTTAAACTCTCAATATCCAAACACATTTCCTTTCTCAAAATTACTTATGGAATAAAAATATATAAACACAAATCACTTTTGACATAATCACTCATTCTTATAATCTATTATGAATAAACACTTATCAAAATCACTTACACGATTGTGTTTGGATTAAATTATGTATAAGTGATTATGAGGATAAGTGCTTATTTATAATAGATTATAAGAATAAATGATTGTGTTAAAAGTGATCTGTGTTTGGATTTTTTTATCCCATAAGTGATTTTGAGAAAAAAATGTGTTTGGATGTTGGAGGTTTAAGATATTATTGGGTGGATAATGAGAAGGAAATGTGAAATAAATAATTATGGGAGGATAAGTGATTATCATTAGCAGAAAAAATTAGTTTTTTCCATAAAAAATTATTTGAAACATAAATGCTTATTGAAAAATTGCTTTCGTTTAACAACTCCAACATATAATCACTTATAGATCCCATAATCACTTTTTTTCCTTATCCAAACAGGCATTTATTTAAGACAAGAGTGTTTATTGAAAAGCAATTAGCATTTGATAACTTCAACACATAGAGTGTATTTAGATTAACTTATGTATAAGTGATTATGAGGATAAGTGTTTATTCATAATAGATTATGAGAATAAGTGATTATATCAAAAGTGATTTGTGTTTGGATATTTTTACCCCATAAGTAATTTTGAGAAATGAAATGTGTTTGAATATTGGGGTTTAAGTAATTATTTGGTGGATATGAGTGCCTGTTTGGATTGTGAGCATAATCACTTATGGGAATTCATAAGTGATTATGTGGTGAAGTTGTCAAACCGAAATAATTTTTCAATCAGCACTTATGCCTTAAATAAGTGCTCGTGGAAGAAGCTGATTTTTTCAGCTTATGATAATCACTTATTTCATTTTTTTCTTCTCATTATCCACCCAATAATCATTTAAACCCCAATATTCGAAAACATTTCTTTTCTCAAAATCACTTATAAGGTAAAAATACTCAAACATAAATCACTTACAACATAATCACTTATTCTCATAATTACTTATGAATAATCACTTATCCTCATAATCACTTATACATAATCTAATCCAAACATACCCTGAAAAGGAAAAGTGAAATAAGTGATTGTGAGAGGATAAGTGATTATCATAAGTAGAAAAAATCAGCTTCTTCCATAAACACTTATTTGAGGCATAAGTGCTTATTGAAAAGCTGATTTCTTTTAATAATTTTACCACATAATCACTTATGAGATCCCATAATCACTTAAAATTAAAATCCAAACTGAAATATAATCACTCATAGGATACCATAAGTGATTATAAACCATAACAAAAAAGGCACTAATTAATTAGGAGGTCATATGGACGAAGGAAAACAGAACAAAAAAAAAAAGAAATTCTAGTTAAGAGCAACCCAGCCTTGATATAATGAGGAGGAGGAAACATATTGTGGAAAACCATAAGACACCTGAGAAGTGGATGGTGGTGGACCTATATATATATATATATGCCATTTTCTTGTTCACACTTAAAATAAAATACACATAAGATCGATGATAATCTAATTAATTAAGCATCTTTTTTTCTATTTTTTTTTAAATTTGATTTAGATGGTTTTTGCTATTTTTTATTAATTTTTTCAATTTATAGAAAACATGATCGAAGATAATAATAATATTATTATGGGATAAAAAAACCAAGGAGGAGGAAACCATTAACAAAAGTCCACCAGTATGTGTGAGAGTGAGAGAGATTGTGTGTGTGTGTGTGTGTGTGTGTGTGTGTGTGTGTGTGTGTGTGTGAGAGAGAGAGAGAGAGAGACAGACAGACAGACTTCTTTCTTACTTTTTCTGTGTTTTTGGATAATATCAAATTTATGGAATGCCAAGGATGCGTGGTTTCTAAGCTGACTATAAGAAATTTAAAATTGCAGAAAATATTAATTTTAAGGGGGGGAGGGGGAACAAAAAAGAAAGTGTTGAAGGAGATATGGGTGGGTAAGAATCTAAAAAAAGTTGGGAAACAAAGCTGGAGAGTTACAAAGATTAATATCTATCAACAACAGTTGATTTGTGGTTAATTTGATGCTTGTTCAATTCTTATGTGTGGAGAAAATCACCACTTGGAGAACTCTATATATACCCATATGCTCCAAATAAGTTATCTTCTCATCCCATGCATCTCTATCATTGTCCACTTCAAACTTGTTGCTTTCTTTTTATTACTTTTTATATATGGTATTAATTATATGCACTCATATCATTTTTGGTTTTAGCCCCCGGATTATTAATTTTTCAGTATGTATGTATATAACAGGACTTTTAATTAGTTCATAAGCTCGAATTAAATATCGACCTTAGTTAGATTAAAATTATCACAAGTAAAAACAGCAAATTTACGATGTGGCGTCCGCATTTTACCATTTGATAGGTAGCAGTTAAAATTTGATGTGCATTTCATACAAAGTTAAGAGTTTATTAATTACTTTTATTTTACTCCAACCTCTTCAAAAGAGCCTATAATTAATACTAATTACAATTAGTCATAATTCAATCATCATTTGCTGCTACTTGACAAGGTGTAGGATGATGGTACTTAATTAGTCATTGGTGTCCATAAGAACTTTAAACTCTGTTGTTTTTTCGGGTTAATCAATGCATATATTTCAGTTTGTGGCAAAAAAAAAATTCATCATTTGCTTGCTGGATTCCCAAATTTAACCAACAGGCCATAAAGGTAATTTAAATATAAATGATTTTCTCAACAAAAAAGAAAAATATTCCCTTGAGCTTGTAATATAAACATCTACTAGAATTTACTTCCCCATGAAGGATATGTCGTATTCACTTGAAGGCAGTGGCTTCTTTCCAGGAATACAGATTCTTTGTTGTTGCTTTGCTTGTATTAGTGCAGCGGTATTGTTGTTACAGTAACATGTATGAATGTATAAATAAATTTATATCATCTAAATTTTATGTTTTTTATTTATAATAATTTTACCATAAAAGAAATAAAATACATAAAAAAAACTCTTCGACTCTTAAGTCTTTAAAAATAATGTTTAACCATTAAAAAATTATACTATTTAAATAAAATTTAAATGATCCAAATAGTCCACTACAACACCACCACCACTATGCAGCATCATAAAATCTAACTCGACTCTAATATTAATATCCAACTTATCTAAACTTTAAAAAAAAAAAACTATATCCAACATATGGTGTTTGGAGGTGAAATGAATTAATTGGAGACCTTTGGTAAAATAGTAGAAAGGGCAATTAATGATTGAAAAAAAAATTCCAATCCATCAAACACTGGAATATATATATATATATATATAATTATTGTTACTGGTCCTCGATATTTGTCCAGAAAGAAGCAATATAAGTTGAGCGGAAAAAGCTGCAGGATGTGTCGTCGTCCTCCTAGTCCCATCTTTGTTTAATAATAATAAAATAATAATGATAGATCGATCCCTTGCTCCTGGGACGAAGGCTGTGCGTGCTTTTCTTCCGCTTACTTCACTTTCTTCATGTTCATGAACATGCGTTTATGCATATCATTATACTTTCCAATTATTAAAAAATACTACCTCCGTTTCTCTAATATAAAAAAATATTTTTAAATTTATTTTATTTTAAAATATAAGAAACAAATAACTTTGATCTGAGTAATTAATACATTTTTTCAATTTTACCTTCAAATTAAAATAGACTATTTTATGAGACAAAGTTAAAGGAGAATTAAATAGAAATATTAAATAAGGATATTTGTGAAAAAATATTTTTTTTCTTTGTGATATACTTAAAATGTTTAACTATTTTTTTGGTTATGATGATTTAGTTATTTATTTTTTATATTTTAAAATGGAGGTAAGAAATACTAGTAAAACATAGAGATCCCTTGAAATCTAATAATATATATTCAGTAATAGCTTTAAAAATTATTACTTACATATATGTATTATTAAAGTTATAAACCCAAAACATTATATCGGGAACATCTTGTTTTAACTTTGAAAATTAAAATTAATAATAATTTTTTTAAAAATGTTAGTAATTTTAATTTTATATGGGTTTAATTATAAGGGGAATTTTTTCCAAAAATTATGGGCTCCCATGTCTATAATTAAGATGCTTTGGTGGTGTCTTCATCTCACTCACTCCCTGTTGTGTGAAAATCTGCTTTGAACAAGTGAGATATATAGATCATGAGTTAAGGCAAGGGTGTCCATGTAAAATGGAAATGAAAATTATTTATGAGATCGAGATAAAAGAAAAAAAATATATACATATATATATATATATAAATATAAATACCACCCTCTCTTCTCATTTCTTTCTATGTCCTTTCCCTTTCTCCTCTCAATTTGGTCACTTTAAACCCCAAATGCTATTCCTATATATAAAAACCTTCATCAGCAGATCGATGCTTCCATGCATTTCCAATAATAACCCCATATGCGTTTTTAATTCCATCTAGATATATGTCCCGAGTTAATCTGTTTTTTTTTTTTTGCTTTATAAATTTGCTATACAACTAACCTAACTCTTTTTTTTAGAAAAAAAAAAGCTAATGAAGTTAATTAAGGACATTTTTAACAAAACTAATACTTTCAACTAAATTTAACTACTTTCATCACTTGTGTGATTTTTTTTAAAACGTTATATAATATGGGATAAAAAGAATATATAGTATATATATACTAGTGCTATAACATTTTGAAACATATATTTGTTCTTTTAAAACGTTTTTTAAAAGAGTATATATATATATATACACACACACACAGTGTATGCACACATAGTTAAGCTCGTTTGATCTGGTGGCGTACCAGCACATGAATTGTCATAGTCGAGGTGTACAACAGCCGCAGCATAAGATAAGATTATGACCCCTCCGAAGAAGGGAAAAACCTTAGGTGCTTTTCCTTAGATGCTTTATGTGTTATTTTTCAATAACCACTTAAACACTTGGATTTTTTTTACATATTATATATCCTATGGAAAAAATTTAGGTTCTTTTTCTTAGGAGCTTTAGGTGCTGTTTTTCGATAACCACTTGACACTGGATTTTTTTTGCACATCATATATCCTACTCAATAACCATATACTAATGGTGTTAGTTTATTAAAACACTTAAAATAATTTTAAAAAATAAATTCTCTACCATAACTCCAATTTTATTTACCTCAATCAAAATCTGCAACATAGCCGCTACTTCTTGAATCAGTGTTGGCCGCAAGCTAGGTAAGCTTCCATTCTTTTATTACTATTATTATCAATTTGTGATCAGTCGACTTCTTGAATATGTGTGTGTTTGGGTTAGATTATATATAAGTGATTATGAGGATAAGTGATTATTCATAATAGATTATGAAAATAAGTGATTATGTCAAAAGTGAATTGTGTTTGGATATTTTTAACCCATAAGTGATTTTGAGAAAAGAAATGTGTTTGGATATTAGAGTTTAAGTGATTATTGGGTGGATAATGAGAAGAAAAAGTGAAATAAGTGATTATGAGAGAAAAGTGATTATCATAAGCTGGAAAAAGTAGCTTATGGAAATAATCACTTAAATGGCCATAAGTGATTATTTTCATCTGGATTGTGTTTGTTTACTGGCTGCATAATCACTTTTCTCTACTCCATAATCACTTAAAAGCTAAAACAAACACACCCTATGTTTGGTGGACCACAAGGTAAACTTCCATTCTTTTATTATTATTATTATTATTATTATTATTATTATTATTGGTGATTGTTTTTACTTGAATGTGCTTCTTGGTTGCTTCTACACTGAACGCTATTTTGTGATTTTCTTTAATGGGAAGGTATTTTCGATGGCCAAAAAACTAGAAAGATAAGATTTTGGTGAATAACATTTTCATAAAGGACAAAACTAAAAAGAGACAACAACGAGAGAGTATTGTTTGGCTAACCTTTTCCATTCATTATTTAATAATGTAAATGTGAATAGTAATGGAATTATTTCTAATTCTTTTTTTTTTTAATTTTGTACCAAATTCAATGGATTATGTCAATACCTCAAGTTCCCATTCAAAAGAACTTCCTTTAGAACATGAAGTTACTGAAGAAGATTTAACTCCATATATTGGTATGGAATTTTAAACTGAAGAGCATGCATATAGATTTTATAATGTCTATGCTGTTTTTGTTGGTTTAAGTGTTAGAAAGGACTGGGTTAACAAAAGTAAGATAGACCAGAAAACAATATTATCTCAAAAATTTGCATGTTTCAAAGAAGGGTTCAAAAAGATAAGTGATTGTGAAGCAAAAAAGATTCAAAAAGATTTGAGAACTGGTTGTTTGGCTGGAATAACAATCAATAGACAAGAAAATGGAAAATACATAGTTTCATTATTTGAGAACCAACATAATCATCCTTTTGCTACTCCTAAGAGTAAGCACAAATTACCATCTCAAAGAAGAATTTCTGCTGCTCAAGCTACCCAAATTGAGTTAGCAAGCCAATCTGGTATACGACAAAATTAATTTTTGAATTTTTGAGTCATCAAGTTTGGAGGAAGAGAAAATGTTGGGTACACTCTTAAGGATGTTAGCAATCATTTGAGTTCTAAGAGGATGGCAGAAATGAAAGAAGGTGAGGCTTACATTTTACTACATTATTTTGAATCAAGGAAATATGAGAATCCGTCATTTTTTTACGAGATTCAACTTGATATTGAGAATCAAATCTCTAACATTTTTTGGGCAGATGCAAAAATGGTTTTGGATTATGTTTATTTTGGGGATATGGTTTCTTTTGATACTACTTACTGTACAAACAAGAATTATCGACCTTTTGCACCCTTTCTTGGTTTTAAGCATCACCGACAAACAGTTATATTTGGTGCTGCATTATTATATGATGAAAATGCTAAATCATTTGAATGGCTATTTAGAACTTTTCTAAAAGCTATGTGTGATAAAAAACTGAAAACTATTTTCACAAATCAAGAGTAATGGCAAAAGCAATTTCTATGGTTCTCCCTGAATCATATCATCGACTCTGTACTTGGCATCTATTTCAAAATGCTCTCAAGAATGTTAATCATGCCTTCAAGAAATCAGATTCTTTTGCTTCAGATCTGAGGCGTTGCATTTATGAATATGAGTATGAGAATGACTTTCTTAGTGCATGGGAGTCAATGCTTGACAAGCATGGCTTTCAACAAAATATATGGGTGCGAGATTTGTTTGAAAAGAGAGAAAATTGGGCATTAGTATATGGGCGGCATGCCTTTTCTGTAGGAGTTACATCAACACAATTGAGTGAAAGTTTCAATGGTCGATTAAAAGGTTACATGAAGTCTACATTTAATGTGTTAGACTTTTTCAGACATTTTGAAAGATTACTAAATGATATGAGATATAAGGAGTCAGATGCTAACTATGATATGATTTTAAAATCACCACCACTAAATGCAGATGTCCTTTTATTAAAGAATGCAAGAGAAGTCTATACATCAGTTGCCTTTTATCAAGTCAAAGAGGAATATGAGAAGTCTTGTAACATTCTTTTTAAAGAATGTAGTCAAGTTTCAACAATCTATGAGTATAAAGTGTGTGCAGTTGGAGATACAAGAGAGCACAAGGTTACCTTTAATATAGAAGATGAAATAGTTGTGTGCAGTTGTAAGAAATATGATTTTATTGGAATCTTATGCAGTCTTGCTCTTTGAGTACTTAAGTTATGGAATATGATAATTATTCGTCCAAAATACTTTCTAAACAGGTGGACCAAACATGTTCGAAGTGGATGTATTGTAGATAATAGTAGGCACATAATCAAAGAAGATCCAGAGATAGTTGTCTCAAATCGTTTCAAGGATTTGTGTCGAAATACAGTTGAGATAGCAATTAAGGCCACTGAATCTGATGATGTTGCATCCTTTTTTTTAGGAAGGTTGGTCGAATTAGACATGGAAATTGATAAAATTTTGAGCAAAAATTCTTCCACACCAAACCAAGAAGAACCTAGTGATCATCATCAAATTAATGAAACTAGCACACTTGGAGAAAAGTATGCATTTCAAGCAAAGGGAATAAAGAAGAAAGAAGATTCATCTCGAGTTAAAGGTCAACCTAAAAGTTATGTAGAAATGACATTAAAGAAAAAGCGTTGTTCACAGGTATATTTATTCACTTATTCTCAATTATCTTTTGGTTATTCTATCTATATCAATTTTATACTCTATATGTTGCAGGCATCAATGTTACAACAATGTGAATTTAGTGGACCTATAAATTCGAATATGGCCCAAGTTCCATCCTTATCAATACCATTATCAACTCCATCTCTAGGTATATTTATGCATATTAATTTTGAACTCTTGTAAGCACATTTTAATAAGTATATGCGTATTAATTTTGAACTTGGTAAATTACAGGTGCCAATCTCACAAGGATGTCAAATCTATAAGCCTACAAACCTGAATGAGGAGTGTGCACATCATGTTTCCTTACATCACCAAGAATTGAGTCAAGCAATTAATTTTAGTGTAGTTTAGTTTTAAATCTTCTTTAATTTTTAATTGACGTAGCGAAATAATTATTTTTTGTATTTTAAATTTTAAGACATTTTTATTTTTAGAGATTTATTGGATGAAATATTGTATGGTGAACAAATGCAGCTTATTCCTCTACATTGAGATGAATTTTAGTGTTGACAAATTACAGAAGGATAGCACAAGTTACACTAATGATTATACATGTCCTTTAATTTCAATGCAAATACACATGAAACAACCCATCATGTCATAAGACATTGTTTAAGAGCTAGGGATTTTTATTAAGGATGAGGCCATCAGTCGAGGTGTCCATATTGCAGACTAATTGTTGCATTTTGCTCTTCATTCTTATTAAAAACAAAAAGTATTGTGCTTAAAATAGAATTGCATACAACAATAAAGAGAGAACAGAAAATATGAAAATTCTTATTCAAAACCACTATAAGTGAAGCATGTATCATATATATATACATATATATATATATAACACCATTACATTTCTACAACTCTATCTACTATCCTATTCACATTCTGTACATATACAACCTTTTCACTTTGCTTGACTTTGCTCCATTTGCTCCATTTGCCATGAAAACATATTTGAACTATCACCTCAATAAAGTATAAGCAATCATTCTTAGGTCGTTTCAGTTGCTGCAATGAGCTCCTTTTCATAGAAAACCTGCAATTAAATGGGCATAATTCCATATAAGCAATTGAAAAAAAAATGCTAGCCAAAATTCACAAGCCAATCAAATAATCAACATCCAGTTGGAGACCAATGAGGATGCTCTATATAACATGTAGCAAGATAGTTATTTGACATTGCTTATGACAAATACATAGTTAATTATATGGGATAAAAAGCACAAGTGACATATAAGCTACATTTGGACGATGAGATGCTTACTCTCTATTATATTCTCTATTCAATGGCAATGCTTAGGAGGAGCCATCATCAAGTTTTCTAGATAGACAATTTGATATAAATAGGTAAAAAATTCTGTCATGAGAAGATAAGAAAGAACCATAGTAAAAAAGATTTAAATATTTGCACATGAAGCCATAGCAATAATTGTACTTTTTTTGCTTTCATGTTCTTATATTTATGGATTATGGTCATATAGACTAGCTTTTTATCCATGTGGGCTAGTCTAAGACAAACATTTTTAATATGACTTTGGAACCCACTTATTGTGGCTACTATAAATGTATAGGCAACATTAGAAAATTTTCAACTAATTCATTTCTCATGCCATAGACTTATGAATGCATGGAGCTTGCTTAAATCTATGTAATAGCATACTTCAAAAGTGAGTTGCAGCAAGAGCAATCAAAATCAAAGCTTATCACATTTTAAAGCATAAACTCGAAGCTTTCACTAAATGTGCATTGAAAAACAAACCTTTGCTATAAAATTTATACATACACATAGAAAACAAACAACCAAAAATACCTTAGCCAACGTCCGGAATCTAATGGAGTCTTTAAATAGCCTAGGTTCTTCAATCTGTATATCACTTACAAATCATTTCTGAAGCTCCAATCTCAATAAATCAAACCAAATATAAATAGCAGATTTATTATTCTCAAGTAGTAATTTCAGGGAAATTGTCTTCTCTCTAGATGGTGTCAGTCACGAGGTTTTAGTTTCTTTTTGTAAATCCTTTTGTTACAAAAAAAAATGCTAAAACAGACTAACTAATTAGAAAACAAGTATGAACCAAACCATGATGCAACATTTAAAAAAAATTAAAAGAATCAACACATAGACATTTGCATTACTGCTAAAGAGGGCACTAACACTTACTGGTTTTGGATTAATTAGAAATCATGGCAAGTAAAATCGAGTAAAGAGTTTCTTTAGCTCAATAAAGATAGAGAAACAGTGAACAAAACCAAAAGCAATTTCCAAACATTATTGAAGCACCACAAAGATGCCCAAAGTCAATCGAAACTTATTGTATAGACAATCAAAGTAGATCTTGCTTGACAGTAAGACAATACACCGGTTTCAATAGAGCATCAAAAGAGGTCGTCCCCACAAGATTTATCTTTTTTTTTTTTGGAAGAAGGGGCAATAGTCTATTATTAAATAAAAAATACAAGGATCTTGCTATAGCAAAAGGCATAGTTCGAAGTCATCCCCACAAGATCATATTAGGGAAATTAAGAAGACAATAAGAACATACCAGGGAAAATACTAGAGGAGATGGCCAAGCAATCAAAGTAGCGACTTTCCCACAATCCAATTACATCAATCGCATCGAGAGCCTCATTCTCGGCATAGAAAGATGGATGAGAGAAGATGAGAGAGGAAAGGGATCAAGATTTTTTTAAAAATTGTTTTTGAAGATTAACATGTTAACACCATTAGTATATGGTTATTGAGTAGGATATATGATATGTAAAAAAAATTCAGGTGTCAAATGGTTATTGGGAAATAGTACCTACAGCACCTAAGAAAAAGCACCTAATTTTTTTTCCCAAAGAAAAGTGGATCCCATTCCTAAATTTTCACACGACTTTTCTGTCCTCAATAAATTATTTATTGCTTTCTTTAGTTATTGCAAAATATTTTTAATGGAATAACATGAATTAAAAATAAGATTTAAAATTAGTAAACTTTCCCATTTTAAAATATATCATATATATTTATTTATTTTATACCCACAAAAAATTAATTTTTTAAAAAATTTTATAATTTTTTTAAAATTGTCCTAATTAAGTAGGAATAAAAATGAATTATTCTTTTTTCTTATAATTTTTTTTGTTTTTCTGTTCTTTCTTATAATTGAATATTATTATAAATAGGGATAGAATTAAAAATAAAGTATTATGATCACTAACTTTTACAAAGTAATTTGTATATTTTAAAACTTTAATCTCACTAAATTTGTTATATATTTTGAAACGAATTGAGTAATTATAGTAATTTTTTTTTTAAAATTATAATATCTTTTCAAAACTATCTTTTTTTAATTTCTTTCTCTTTCTGTCTCACATAAATTAAATATAAGTATTTTCTAGTAATATATAATAAATACTACCTCATATTATAAAAAAAGATCCTTATATTTATTATCAAGACAAAATATAATATATTTAAAATAAGAAGGAGTAATATATTTTTAAAACTAATAATATAAAAAATTACAACTTAAAATATTCCACTAATAATTATTAATATTAAATTAAATTTTATATCTATTTATCAGTCATCAACACTACAAATGATTTCAAGCTCTATATAAATGTATGAGAAAACTTTTTTTCTTGCCAACTACAAGAAAACATATTTAATTTTTATTAGATAATTTATAGGAAGTCGATCATACTTGTAAATAATTTTTTATGTTATTTATATAACTTTCTTTATTTGATATTCTTGGATCTTATGTTTCCCCTTTTTTATCACCGAAGGAAAAATTAATTGTTAGATATATATATGTGTGTGTGTGTGTGTGTAAAATATAAGAAGTGCCATTATTTTATTATTTATTAATTATAATGAGATTTTTTTAAATATTCTTATATTTTATAGAGTTATAGGCTAGTGTTTATATAATGGAAAAAATGATAATAATTCATTTCTTAAAAAATTATATAACTTCGAATATTTAAATCTCATAAGTCATAAGATCACGCCATCCATCCACCATAGAACAAAAATGATGTTTTCAGTTGGGAAGACTATGATTTTTTTCCTCCTAAAAACCCAGTCAAACTTATAAACAAGAGTATCTCAATTGATGTGTCTGGATGATTCGTTGAACTTACCCACATTCCAGCGTTTTTGTTATAGATCATAACATGCCAACCATAAATCATCAAATACTAGTAATAAAGCAAACATCTTTCACAATTTTGTCATTCTTTTTATACACTTGTTTTTGCAAATATATACTACAATAATTCAATAACAATTGAAATACTTCGCCTTGCTTCCCTTAATATGATAACTCATGTTACTTCTGTGTCAACACCACGGCATTTTTTATTTGTACCTAAAAAAATAATAATAATGCCAACACCGCAGAAGGAAATGTTGGAAGGAATGAATTTTTTAAATGTAAAAGAAGAGAAGATTGGGAAAAAAGTTATATACAGGTCTTCAAGGTATGGGCAACACTTTTCTTTAAGCTTAGTTTACTCTCACCAATTTCTAAATCTTAAGTACAATTTGAATTAGTGGCAAATTTCTTGCATGATACAATGTATATTCTTGAGTAGGTGTTGCACTTCCAAAACTCAAGTCTTGACAATAATTTCTTTTACAAAGTGGCAATTTATTTTTTATTCTTTGTGCACTAAAGATAAAAGCAAGTAAGTTTGTGTATGTTAAAAGAGATGGATGAATAAAATTGGAATTATGGAATGATGGAAGATTGTGGGTTAGTTATAGGTGATAAGAAGATAGCCCTTGAAACAACATAACTCTTTTAACAAAAAGACACATATATTAACTAATGTATGTACATTATCATAATTAATATACATGCATTGTAATAATTTAAGAATCTAGGTAAAAGTCACTTCTTTTCCTACTTCATGAGCCTTGTGAGTTTTCATGAATCATTTGAAGATACATAATTAATTCATGAATTCTTTAAGAAATACCTTTTTATTTTAAAAATTTTCTCATAGGAAATTCACAATGTTGTTTCAAAAACACACATAATAAAAGTTACTCAAATATCACAGTTTATCTATTTCTTTTACAATATGCATTTTGACAATTACTTTCCCTCTTGAGATGTTGGGGGGGAAAATCTGTCGTTGAATATTAACTCAAAAATGGATAGAAGTACTGTTGTTAACTTTATCTTCTTTCATCCATACCATGAAACTTAACCATATATTTAAACATAATAATCAATAATGAATCAATATTAATATCATCAATATATCTTATATAATAAGATGTATAACAAATCATGTTATTTACAAATTATAAATCGTGCAACTCATTTTTTTGTTTAGACTCCTGCTTGCAAATGCACAAATAAATATGTTCAGTTTTACTTAATATCCACACATCAATAAATATTTGTACCAAAAAAAAAAGACACACATCAATAAATATAATAAAATACATATTTAATAGTATTTCTCATAAATTATAAATAATGCAATTTTTTTTAAATTCTTACAAGAATAAAATGTGTTTGGCTCTAAATAAGCCAATGAAACTTAGATGCAGTATCGTATGTCAATTATGAGAGATTAAAAGAAAACAATTATATCAAATCACATCACATTAGTCATAAGACGTTCAATAATTGATGAATTGCTTGAGACGTTGGAGCATCGATAATATATATTGTGATGATATTTTCAGAAGATAGACTTGCAATTTCTAACCTTTTATTGTCGTGTAAGACCAGAAGCTCTAATCAAGCAATTAGCGTACGATAATTCAACAATAAACTTATAATCTAAGTATGTGCATTGACTCTAATCTCAGCAGATATTTGACAACTGGGAGTATGCCTAATCCACATTAGCAGTGACAATTCCACAAAATGAAGATTGATTAAGGCGTATCATGACAGTTAGAAATTAGAGTTATTTCCCCCGTTATGTTACGTCGTGATATTTTAAAATTTGTTATCTTTAATATATAATTTATAAATATATAAATATACTATCTAATAATCTATATATACATTTTTGTGAAGCCATTTTTTTTAATTTGGCTGATGAATTAATAATATTCTGATTTGACATATTTGGCTTCCATTGAACTATGTATGTTGTCTTTTTCTTCCATTTTGATTATGTATGCCTTTACAATATTATTGATATATAATTGTGCCTTTACAATATCACTTTTTACTTCCACGAAAGAAAATATTACTTTTTACACAATCATAATAATGCTTTCTTACTTAATAGTTTCTAGTTATGTATGTTATCAGCTTTCTTGCAACAATTATGTTAATAACAGCCATTTAAAAAGGATAGAATTTTTATAAAAATGACTTTTGAAAACGAAAACGCCAAACATGTGTATACATATGCTAATAAGTTTTATCGTGTGATTTTCCCTTCTCTTAGGGGACAGCTGCTCCAGTGGCATTCTTTTTTCTTTTTTTTCTGGTAACAAATTAAGCAAGGTGCTCTCATTCCTTACCCCTAACATTAATTTTTAAAATTAAAATTTAAAATATTACCAAATGTACCAAAAATTGTTATCTTGAAGCCATACATGAGTTGCGATGGTTGGGGCTGTGGCTTGCTAGTGAAACAAGAGTCGTGGGTCTCTGTTGTTTGTCTTCCATTCCATTGTGTTAAAATCACAAGAAGATTTGTCCGCCTAGGTACGTACGAGGGATGATGGGACTCATAAGGTGGCTCTTACAGCCCCATCCCCAGCAATCACACAATTTTGTCAATGATTTCTCTCCTGATGATGGTGGGTTGGCTTCTCTTGTTTTTCTGATCGATGTTTCTTTGGTGGTTATCGGCTTTGTTGTTTTGGTTGTTAGGTAGGGCTTTCTTGCTTGTTGGGTTGAGTGGGATTCCTAGACTTAATTTGCCTGCTTTTGGACCTCCCCTTTCTATTAATTATACTGTGTTTGTTTTTAAATAAAATTGTTGCTTTCCTAAAAAAAAAGAAAAACAACAGAAGAAGCCAGACATGTCTCTCATGCGACATGGCCTCAACTCAATCATTAAATGTTATGATTATTATTGTGATTTGTAAAAGATCTAATTAAATGAAGGGCTTCCGAGGTGAAATAAAAGAGAGGAGAGATTAAACTAACTGTGGGTCCCGGGAGAAAAAAAAAAAAACACTTATTGTGGATGGGCTCGAAGCTCCAGTCGTACAAATTCCCATGTGATTTCATTTGCAGTGCATTAAAAAAGGTATTCATTGGATGCTACGTTATACTTCCTCCTGTCCCTATTATTTTCACCGGTACTATATATAGGATTTTTTATTCTGATCCTAAATATAAAATTTTTTACAATATATAAGATAGTATTTATTATACATTTTCAAAAAATATCCCTATTTAATGTATCCAAAGAGAAAGAGAAAGAGATTAAATAAGGGTAGTTTTAAAAAAATATTGGAATTTTCGGAGAAATTGAGGTAGTTAATTAGTTTTAATTTTAATTCTTAATTTACGTGATTCGGTTAAAAGGATCTTATATATAGGACCAGAGGGAGTATATTATATGGTGTTATTTAGAAAACTTGTCTGGTTCAAAATATAAGATGTTAAGTAATAAATTTAATTTTAGTCTCAATTTTGCCCCTATTCAATGCTTTCATTATAAGTCTCAATTAACTTATCTCTCCTCCTACCGTTATTATTAATTTAATATATTTTTATTCTCTCATTAAGAGTAAAATGAGAATGTCAGAATTTTTTTCATTAATTTTAGACTATAATCAACTTTTCTTAATCTACGTGCGGTAGTTAAAAATATCTTATAATAGGGACCGGAGGAAATATTACGGATGTTATGAGAAGGTTGTTATATCTTTAATATTTTAAAAAATGCTAATTGTTTTTTATTTTATTCCTATTTACTTCATTAACATACTTCTTTTTATAAATGAAGAACAAGTTCTCATGATGATACATTATGCGACCTCCATAAAAAATACTTCCTCTGGTCCTATATATAAGACCTTTTGTCTTGGTCCTAAATTAATTAAGATCCTGTTATTATTTTTTAAAATAAAAACTTCTCTTTCACTTTATTAGGCCTTATTTGATGGAAGGGAAAGAAAGTGGAGGAAAAGAAAATGGGTGAGATAAGAAATAAATTTTCCGAAATAAGTGTTAATAAGGTTTTCTTTAGATCACGCTTTTCTTCCAACCATGCTAACTGCCATTTACTCAGCCTTGCTTGAATCACAGGATGCTGTGAACGTGAACCCAGACGTCCTCCAAAAGATTGAGGAAACTTCTCATTTATCTGAGAAAACTTGGTTCACACTAAATATGTTTTGGATCTAAATTTTTTTCCTTTTGCCTTTTCTTGTTCCATGCCCTTTCTTCCATCCATTCTCATTTTTCACCCAATGAGACCTTAATCTCGATCTATCATAAAAAGCAACTTCCTTCATCGGCCATTTTTTTCCGGGCTGACTGATGCAAATCCAACAGTTTCTAACTATTGTCGTGTTACAACTTTCGCAAAGCAGTCAACGTAGCTGATAGAAGCAGAGTCCTTAGGTGGTGTTTAGATTTAGATGACAGTTTTTAAGACAGGACAAAACAAAGGAGAACTTACCATTTAGGACCAAGATCTAATTTAATTACATAATGGGATCTATTGTTTATTTAATCACAAAAAAAGATCAACTTTTTTAAATTAAATATAAAATATAAAATTACCAAAATATTCCCACATGTTATATCTACTCCCACTAGTGACGATCAATGGTCGGCCAACCATCAATCAATGGCCATAAGCGACCGATCAACGACTGCCGGCATCCGTCATTTTTTCCGTTGGGAAAAATTTAAAAAATAAGTTGTAAATTATAGAAAAAAATTATAAAATAAAAATTTAAAAATTAAGTTGTAAATTTAAAATAAACAAGTTACAAAATCTATAGAAAAAAATTGTAAGGCATTTTTTCCGTTGAACGTTGACTAGTCACCGGATGTTGACCGTCACAGGGGGGGGAGATATAACATGTGGAGTATTTGGGTAAATTCATATTTTAATATTTAATTTTAAAAGTTGATTTTTTTTTTAATTAAATGAACAGTAGATTTATTCTGTAATTAAATTGAAATGTTGACCCTAAATGGTAATTTCTCAAAAAAAAAATCAATAGATTCATAAAGCGATGGTATTTTAGTTCTGTATGTATTCAACAAGTCGATTTAATAATAAAGACACCTAAATTTTTTTTTGGACGGAAAAGACACTAAATTTATTCCGCAGTTACTGACAAATAATGCCAAGATGGCCGGATTTTTGGGAATGGTTTTGGGATTTGCATTCATTGTCAGAAATTGAACATTTGCTTGCTATCTTAATCCATAGAACAAATACATTAATCACGACAAGTCCAGATTCATAAGCTCTATATGCTTTCTTCTCAGAATTATCAATGGTCTTCATTACCATCTAATTATTACCACCATTTTATGTTCGCCTCAAATTTTTAATTTACACTGTCCTCTCTATTACACACACACACACACATGCAGCCGCCTCTCTTATCACAAAAATCACCTGGTTTTTGCCTAGATTGTAATGTTAACCAAAATAAGATTGGACCACCTAGTTTGACTGATGAACAAACAAAGTGACCTGGTTTCACTTCAGAACACCTCTAGAAAATCAAAAGTAATAGGAAATCAGTAAGAAACCAATAAAAACTAATTCTTACTTTCTTACTTCATATTTTTATATATAAATTTAAACAAATATTGATTAATTTAATTATGACTTATTTGAACACGGTCCGGCCAATAAGATTTGAATAAGTACCTCCATCAATTCAAACTCCAAACTTTTAGAACATAAAAGTTCTTTGCTTCCAAAGCAATTTGCTTTGAGGTCAAGACTACATAAAAAGTCACCATCCAGAAGATGGAAGTGGGAAAAGGCACAAATGATCCCCAAATTTAAAGTGGAAACACTAGGAAAAACATAGTAGAACTGTACAATGCCATCCCATCCATTTAACAAAACATTTGGAGGTATTGATTGCATCACTAAGCCCTAAATTACATGAACAATTAGTACAGAGAACAACCACAGACAATAAGATTCAGAAAGATAAACTGAAGAAGTAAGTTCTGAAGCACCTTTGAAAGTAGATTACTAATTAGCTGCTGCTCAGCATCTCCAAGTTGAAATGGAGATGAGTTCCTTCCTCTGCCAGCATAGAGTAAGAGAAGAGTGCTTCCTATCCACTTGAAATCCCCTCACAGGTGCCCTCTGCACCAAGCACTCAGCTTGAGCTTCTGTGGAGTTACTAAATGTGAGTGGAGAGAACCCAGATGAAAGAAGCAGGTTCTTCCATGGAGGTAACTTTTCTCTACAATGGTGGCGACCCAGTATGATCTTCTCGATGGCCGGTTGGACAAAGTGCCTCTCAATCTTTTGGAGGACGTCTAGGTTCACGTTCACAGCATCCAGTGATTCAAGCAAGGCTGAGTAAGATTGAAGAGCATGGATTAAATTGTGGGGGAATGGGACATCAATTCGATCACAATTTGTATCTAAAGTGACAACAATTTTTGGCATGAGCTGCTTTATAAAGCAAAGGGCCAAAGGGAAGGATGATGGGTAATTTGAGAAACAAGATACAGGCAAATTCACAGCGATTGCTTCTGGGTCAGGGAAACGACCAGGAAGGGGCCAGGAAGCAGAGTTTAATGAATCAATGTTCATAACATTGAGCTCAAAGGATATGTTGATTTCTTTGGCGTATTGATTCAAGCTTTCTCGTGTAAAACTGAGCTCAATTTCATCGCAGGTGGATGGAGTTACAACAGCTGTAACTTTAAGTGAAGGTGCACCACCATTTCTCAAGGCCAGCTCTTGCATAAAAGAAGCCAATTGCACTCCAAACCCGATATCAAAATCAATAATGTGAATCCTATCAAACCTTTCCACAGCTTCAATGAGGGCTTGATTACAAGTAAAATTGGCAAACTGAAGAACTGGAGATATCTCAGAGAATGACTTATAAGCTCCAATTTTGAAAATGAAACTAATGGGTGAGAAAGCCAATAAACTCTGCCCATTTGAATGCAGCAGTAACTGCAAGGCTTCCTTCATATAGAAAGCAGCCCTCTGAAATGGCTTACCAATAGGGGAGAGCTGGTGATTGAGCCGCGCCAATATCCCTTGCGCATTTACCGGGTTACCGGCTTCAATATGCTCTGCAGCCTTGAATATCAGGTCAATCATAGTCTGCTCGAGCTGGTGGGTTGTGAAATCATCCCCTGCAGAGCTCACCTTCTGCTGTTTCACTGGTGGCTCAAGTAAGGATTGGCATTGCTGCACATGTTGAGGGTTTGAAGGAAGCTGCAGTTGCTGCCTCCTGGCAAATAGCTCTTGCCCAGTTGGGACCTGATAGCTTTGCCCAATTGTGTCGCAAAGAAGGCGTTTCGCCTGAGGCTGACAAAAAACTTGCTGCTCTTGCAATTGTGGGAATGTCAAGGGCATGAAGAAAGAGGGGTTCTCTGAGAATTGAACTTGATTTCGGTTTAACTTGTCTTCTGCCGTTGAAATTACTTGCTGCTGAGAATTGAACACCAACGGAGATGACCCCATTAGCGGATTGGCAGCTGAGGCGGCGAGAATGGGTTCTGCAATATTACTCATCATACTCCCACAAGTAACGGGTTCAAGCTCGAACCCTTGATCTACAGCCCCAAAACCCCCATTGAAATCAACCATTTGAGACCCAACACCACTGCTCTGCAAGATATTGCTCAGTCCCGAAGATGGGTCTTCAATATCGCCCATAATTAGTCTTAGAATAGACTGATCTTGACCTGGGGATTCAGACAACACACCCTCCCAATCCTCCATTGGCAGCGTAGATTTCTCAGCGCTGGACGTGTCTAAGGCCGCCTGAGATGGATTTTCCGAGACTGTCGCCGCGGCACCGGTGGTGGTGCTATTGGTTGAACAGCTGCCGTCGCCGCCCTTGCTGGCGGCGCTATTGCTTCCACGAGAGGCCATTGTTGAGGAGGAAGTAGGAGGGCTTGGGCTTCTTCTGGCGTCAAGAACAGAGGTGGGCTCAGTGCCCACATAGCAAATTTTCTCGTCACTGTTCCACTTCTGTGGTGGCTGATGCAGAAGAGGCAAAGGAAACGAATCTGAGGAAGGAAAAGAAGAAAACTCTAACACCACCTTCCCTTGAAATTCCTCAAAAGGCAAGGGCATGGCCTTCATCTAACAAAACTAACAAGAAAGATGCGCACACAAACAACCCTACGAGAGACTCCAGTTTTTCAAGGCAGCGCCTTTGTTCCCACATACAAAAGGATTTGAAAGAGAGTGTAAAATGGGTTTGGATTGGCTTACGAATCTAGGATCTAGGCTTACAAATTAAGCGGATTACATTAGAGAAAAAGGAGAGGGAATTTTGGATTGGAATGGAGTATTGACTATTGAGGAGTGAAAAACACTGACACATGCAGCAGATGAGCAAAGGTGAATAGCACAGTTTCAGCATAGATTCTGACTATGATGGTCGTGAATCAGGATGAGGAGAAATTCATTAATGGTGGGATTGAGCAAAGGTTAGAACTTGCGATGGGGTTTTCTTGGTACCCCAAGCACTCTCTGTTGCTTGTGTTCTGTGGGGAAGGATGCGTGCAGCGTATAAAAGTGGTAAAGTGCCACCCTCTCTTCTCTCTCGTCTTGCTTCTCTCTACCTCTGCTTCAAATTTTTTTCCTTTAATTAATTTAATTTAATAATTTATTTGCATTTAGAGTGTGGATGTGAAGACGTCGTTTTCACCCTGGTTGGTAGGGTTTCTGTGATGACTTCACTGGGTACTCGCAGTGACAGCAGCAGCCTCGCTTACTTGCAGCGCGTAGGCATGTGATCTCTCCCTCTTTCCGCCAGCCATGGGTCCATATATTAACCCGAATGGATCCAGAGTTTAAATTAGACGAAGTATGTGTATAAAATATAGAATTTATAAAAAAAAAATTTAACTATTAATAAATTATAAATTATAAACGATAAATTTTACTATTAATAAATTTAAATTATACAAATGGTTAGCCAGAACAAAATAATAAATTACAAATGATAAAACTTATAGGATTCATAATTTAATTTATGTAATTACTAGATGTCGGGTCCGATAAAAAAACGAGTCACATTATTGTGCATTTATAAAGAATATGATTTATTTTGACTATCATATTTTATATATTTTTTATTTTTTTATCAAATACATTTGGCTCCATATGATAATATTTCATCATAGTAATTTTTCTTGTTCATAAATCATAATATATTCAAATTCAATATTTTGTTTCCGTTGTTGGCTTTATATATATATTATTAATAATATAATTACGCATATATTATAATGATAAAATATCATATTTGTAACTTATTTTATATTACATTATATTTAACATAATAAAAAATTATAGTGTATCTGTGTATTTCAAACACATATACTTCTTCAGGTAAGTTTTTAGAAATGGGGAAGATTCAATCCTAACTTTAATTAATGATGGTTTAATACAGTTGGCAAAAAATGATGGTCTAATACTGATCTCACCCCAAAAAAATGATGGTTTAATCCCAGCTTTATTTTATTTAGTACTTTAACACATCTTCTCCTCTAGTTTAAATAATAAGTTACATTATTCATAATTTATAAATAATATTATTTGCTAATTGCTTTACATTTTCTCATATACAAATACCTTTGGGTATACACTGCATAGAGTAAAAAAATCATACAAATTCCCAACTTATAAATCCTATGATTTACCATATATTTTATTTTATTTTTTTAGCCAACACTCAAAGTTTAATTCCTCTCATGATATTAAGAAACTTGGCTATTTGCCATTTATATACATTGTTGGTTGCTATATATTTTATATTATATATTAATATTTATACTTCCTACAACATGTATATGTGTACTGTAGATAGATAATTATAAATTAGAAGATAATTCACAATTTTTTTAATACCCATTTCTTTCTTACACTACAATATGTGCAGATATTTGATACTTTTATGTGGCTTTAATACAATATTTATTAATACGGATATATTTAAAATTCCATATATTTACGAGGCTTTGTCAAAAATAATTTTAAGTTATAATTAATATATATTAATATGTATAGAGATTTACACTGTGTATAAGTTATAAATAATGTTTTTTTTGGCCAAAAATGAACAATGTGTCTTCTTTTTTTTACAATGTGTCATGCAAAAAAAAAAATAATATTTTTTATATCCACGATCAAGTCTTTTTGAAAATTAATTTCTTAATGCAAACTCAACAACTGATCAACTCCATCAACTTGGATGATCAAGGATCTTGTATAGCTACAAGGTAGAAAAACGTATTAAACGTATCAATCATAATCAAATTTATGTTATTGCCAATAAATTGGGCCAAGGTTCTAATTGAGCCAGCATTGACCTTGATCGAATTAACCTTCATCCTTTTTTGGGTCTAAATACAAATCGAGTTAGGCTCTAAAGCGAGGTGGAATGTGATTGATGTACAAGTGTATACACTCCTAATTATGATAAATTATTTCTTTTTTTAAATAATTTTTTATAGAGCAGAGCAATATTAAAATGGTCAGTCAAGTCTTCTATTTTTTATTTTTCAGGTCAATATTTGTCTGGGTAAGTCCATGATTTAGAAAGTAGATAATGTAAATTTAATAAAACTCAAACACTCATGCTCATATTGATGATCTTCAAAGCTAAAGTCAGTGCTATATATGTGAACTATCATGTTTTTAAGATAAGCCAATTGCACTCATTGCTTTATCTTTTGAAGTCAAATATAATATATACTTCGATCCCCTTATTCCATTATTTGAGATGTTTACATATCACTCCATTTTTATTAATTTGATTAGATTGGAAAATTGCACGATTATTTAAAATACACTTGAACTAATTAAGTTCAACACTATTCAAGAGTCTAGAATGACATTTTTCTGAAGGTGAATTTCGAAGAATTTTAATTTTAATGCAAGCATAATGATCTCACCCCTCACTTCCCACTCCTTAAACTCTATACTTTGAAACTAAATAAAATGAACAATTTTCTCTCGTACATGTGCGAAAAAGATGTATTTTTGGGCATTTTAAATAACAATGCAGCTCATAGTTTCATGTGTGAACATGCATTTTGTTTCTAACCAAATCAGAAAAGTAGTTGAGTGATACATGATTCCGTGTAAGTTTAGATGAAATCGAGATTAAAGCAATACGGATACACAAAATAAATCATTTGAACAAAGACCTTGAAGTACATGGATCTTCAGGTTAAGTGAAAAAAAGAAAAAGAAAAAAAGAACAATAAGGATCTTGAAGAGCACCAGGCATGATCAAGCGCCTTTAATTTCTATTAATTTATATATTCATTCATATTCCAGATAAGGATTGAAGTAACTTTTGTCCTGGATTAACTACCAAGGTAACAAAATCCATAAATAGAGAATGAATAATGCGCGAAGAAAGCCGAAAAGGATAGACCTTAATTAAACAATAGCTTTTTCATAAAGTAGAAAAGTTAACTTAATTACCAAGATTTTTCAATGAATATTACTTTTAGAGAATAGATTTACGCTATATAGTTGAAGAAAAATGAATTTGAGAATTGTAGGCTTAAACAATCAATCTGTTTCAAATTGTACCTTGTGCTTGTAAAGTCATTTTTTAAAAAAAAAAAACAGAAAAACAACCATAGACTCCTGATCGAACAGGATTTAAGAACTTTTATCTAAATTCGAGTAACCAATTCCAAAGCCAAATTAATGTCTAGTGACATTTGAGAAAACTCTCTGTTGGCTCTACATTAAATATGCTAGCTGATGATTAAGCTGACTAAAATGATGTTGTGATGAAATTCAGGTTCCTCAATGATCTATACAAGCTAATCTTTCTTGAATTATATGTTATAATTAGATGTCACATTTCCACAATAGAAATCAATCTTGCACAGATCCATTGTTCAATAAATATTACTTTTACTCTGGTTCGAGGAATTTGGAGGGGAGAAAAAAATTTTAATTTTAACTTTTTCTCTAACTAAACAAGGAAAGGAAGCATTTTTTCTCCCATTTAGACAAGAGGGAGAGAAGGGAATAGGAGGAAAAATACTCTCCTCCCTTTGTTTAGTTTTAAAAAAAAATGAAAATTTTCTTTCCCCTCCCCCTTTCCCTTCCAAATCTCTTGAGCCAAATAGAAGATAGAGAATAGATATATGTGCTATGTGGTTAAATAAAAATGAACTGGAAAAAGCTCAATTTTTATAGTGGGTGAGGTCGGGCAGGGAACTCTCAATTTAATTATACAATATATAAGATTCAAACATAAGATCAAATGAAGAGGTTTATTTTCAAACTATTGAATATATTGTATATGAATTTCTTAATTGATCCAAAAATATTTGAAAGAAAATTTATTGAAATATAATATTTGATTTGGGGTAGAATGAGATAGGTAAATAACAATAAAATAGTTGGGTATGATATATATATATATATATATATAAAAATTAAGAAGCAGATATAAGGCAAGTAAGTAGCTAGCTAGAGGTGGGGCAATTGAAAAGAAATAAATGGTAGGATGCAAAATTAAGAATTGATGATGATGTGTTGGTATACAATTGCATCATGTGCATTATTGAAGGAGATGCGTTTGGTTGCCCAATAAAATTGGCTTAACGTTTTCTTGAAAGAAGCTTGCACGTAGATGACACAAATTAACATGTAAAAAGGAGAAAAAAGAATGGTGTAGGAGAGAAGAAGAAAACAAAAGAAAGCCTTAAGAGTGAGACATGGTTTGAGAACTTTTGCTTTAGTCAGATGTTGTTACATGCCTTTTCCCACAATATATATATATATATGATTATTCAATTTACATAACATATATATATATATATATATATACACAGCCTTAGCCTTATTTGACGTGTTCTCTTTACCAAAGTTGCTCTCACTTTGCCATATTTTGTTATCACTCCTACTGGGATCTCTCTCTGTGTATAGGGTTTTTGTCTAATTTTGCAACCTGCCAAATCCCAATCACTGTCCATTTCCATCACTTTCCTGATCCTCCCTCCTCAATCTTTTTTAAAAAATTATAACAATTTTGTGCATCACATGGATCTATTCACTTTTTAAAAAAAAACAAATAACTTGAAGAATTATATATTAATTGTCTGGACACTTGAAAAAGTATCACCTCAATAAATAGTAGTGGATAATATATAAAAGAAGTAATTTTGTCAATTGGACATATTTTTTCATGTTTGTGTAGAATATGAAAATAAGTCAATTCGTCATGATTTATAAATAGTGTCACTTGTTATTGATTTTATATTGAATAGTGATAGTTTTAACATGCTGAATTGAGAAAAATACAAATCTGACTGTTTGTTTCTTTTGGGGACTACTTTATGCATTAATTTTACTAATTTTGAAGAGTTAAATTAAATTGACTTAATTTTAAAATCAAATCTTCAGTTTAAAATAAATAGATAAATATGTTTCCAATCTCTCTAATAATTGAGCTTGAACATGGAAATGTTTGAGTGTGTGGGACAATGACGGAAGGCCGAATGGCATGATAGGAACTTAAAAAATGAAAGCAAAAATGGCAAGAGGGCCCTTTAAAATTTGAATTACTTAAAAATGACCCCCTAAACTTTTTTAAACTAACACTCAGATCCCTGAATATTAACTCAGTTGCCACGCGCCTGATATTTCATAATTGATTTAACAAAGTTCCCCTCAATTTATAACTGATATTAACATGTTAATTATGAAGATAATCAAGGTCATAAATGAGTTCACATAAATCATAGAAGAATAGATGAAAGAACTTATCCATTAAAATGCAAAAGTTGAGGAATGTAATTGTAAATTTTAAAAGTAGATTAAGAAATGTTTTGAAAGAGCCTAAAATATAGTGCATGAAAATACAATTTGTGTGAAGAAAATTGAGGAAGTAGCAGTGAGGTTGACAATGTAGAAAATAGAAGATGTGAAATATTGTGGGAGGACTGAGGAGGGGACAAGGTTGAGTTTTGGTATGAATTGTTTAAGAAAAATACTTATATGTTTTTTTCTTATACATTTTTTATATTATTTTTTAATTAAAAATTAATATGTGTATTATTTTTTAATATATTATAGATTTAGTCATTAATTATATATTAAAAGTATTAAATTTTTAAACTTAAAAAAATTCAAAAGATTTACATATTAAATTTTAATTAAAGAATAATATAAAAAACTTATAAGAAAAACTATATAAGTTTTGTTTGTTATTTAATTAGGGAAGTGTGACATGGGCATATATATGTGTGTGTGAGAGAGAGAGAGAGAAGGTTTAGTATATACTGTTCTTATCCCATGTGAACTGTAAAGCCTATTAATAATCCTCTCTCTTTTATGTGAATTGTAAAGGTGCCTAACTTCAAATCCATTTAACTTGCTTGCCTCCTCTTCCCTTACTATGAGTTTTCTATTCATAACTTAACTCTCTCTCTCTCTCTCTATATATATATATATAACTCCCTCTCTATATATTTTATTTTATTTTTTCCTTTCCTTTTTTTGTTCGCATAAGTTTGTGTTTGTTTATAGTATGGTCTCCATCATAAAATTTCAAGCAAAATGACTCATTTTTTTTTAAATTATGTTGATGAATCTTATAAAATAAAACAATTTGTAGAATAAATTATGCAAATTTATTATAAAATTATTTTTAATGATCGAAATTATTATAAAGTTCTATGGGATTTATTCTCAAGTTTTAAACAATATTATCACCAAAATTTGAGAATACTTTTTCTAATTCTTAGCAGTAACTCTATCAAAACTTAACATAAGACCCACTCAATAACAATCTTGATGCCCAAAAAATATATAATTATAATTCTAAAAATTATGAAACTGAATATTTTAAGATCTGGGTCCCTATCTGTAATTTTTCCCATGATGCTTCCTCTCATCTCAAGACACCTCACACCTCAAGGCTCAAGCAACCGCACGGAAAAGTCACCTCTAGGCCACCGATACTGTAACACCGATTCACCACACACAAATTTAAAAAAAAAAAAACCATTTGTATGACATAACATATACACATTATTATATTAATTATAACCTCCCTTTGACAAAAAAAGGTTAGAACAACGAGCATGCATGCAAATCATCCACCACAAAACCTATTCTAGCCCTGACACCCACACCCCAGCTCTATATAATTAATTTAATCACACCACATCCTATATAAAAAAATAATTGATGAGTTTTTTTTATAAATTAATTGATGAGTTGATCATAACTCAAATTGTTCATTTCATTTTTGTCAATGTCTTAAGACATTAAAACGTAATCTCTCTTTATCTCTATTATAACATATATTTTTAGGAAATTAAGATTTCAAAATATAAATTATTTTATAAAATTTATACAGTATTTAATATTTAATTTTTATTTTTATCCTTATTAAAAATACTTATAAGAATGATAGTACAGAGAGATTAAAAGACATATAATTTAAATGAATTATAATTTAATAAAGATAATTTTAAAAAATAATTTTTTAAAATTATTAAGACTGTTAACTAATTTTTAAGATATGCAGTAGATATAATTTATAATAAAAAATAGTGAGAGTTACAATCACGGTCTTTTGTATCAAGTTCCAATCCATGAGTAGGGTCTATGTACGAAACAGAGCAGCATTTAAAATATACATAACCTTTGGTGCTTAATTATCTTCACCGAACTGCAATTATTGTGTTCTTTATTAATAAATAATTGTATATGTTTTACAAACAAACTCTTTAACATCAAACCCATAATCATTTACATCGAAAGTAATTCACCATGATTGTACATAATGACATTTGAGTTCAACTAATATATACTGAGTCTAATGTGTGGGTACTTTAACTTGTTTGGTTCTGTCTGGATTAAATAAATTAATACTATTTGATCGAGGTTCGTGATAACTTTAAAAAGAAAAAATTGATCTTTATGATTTAAGGGTAACATAAGGACATGATTTATCCCGAGATGTGCCTCATCCTGAACCTTATTTTTTTTTCTATAAAATATTAATGATATAGTTCAAACATAAATTAAAAAAAATAATTTTATTTATTTAATTCTCATAATTTTTCTGGGTTGGGCATAATATAAATATCTACTTGCCATATGTTAAATAGACCAAATGCTTAGGTTACATTTATTTATTTGAGGATTTTGTTTGTTTTAAATAAAAAGAAAGTTGACATGGTTAGAATATAAGAAAACATATAAAAAAAAGAGGATGGGTTGAAATGGGATCACATGGGAGGGCGAAGGCAATTGAATTAGAAAAACCCACTCGACAGTGGCTCCCTCATATTAATTGTCTAAGTTTGGCGATCACGGGATCATTTCATTTTGTTTGTAACAGCCCTTGGAAATGCATCTAATTAATTTAATCATCCAAAATGTATTTCTTTTTTCTGTTTTTTTTTTCATTTTAAAATCTCCCACTTGCTTCTGCCATATGCTACCTGTATAAAGTTGTGGATTATAATTCAGAATAAATTATTCAGTATTTCCTGAATTTTATCGAAATTGTTAAATCTTTTTCTTGATTTTTCAAAATGTAGACATATTCTTTTTCTTTTTTCTTTTTTAAAAAAAATAAGTCATATGAATTATATATTCACTCGATCTCAAAAGTTGCGCAAGCATCGTTTGAAAACAAAGAATGGACTACACAAATCATTTTTCGTATTTGCTAAACACACACAAACCGTCCCTCTATTTTTAGGGAATGCTTATATGCATTTTGAAAATAGAGGAAGATGTTTGTAATTTCAATAAAAATTGGAAAAATTTGTTTTATTTTTTATTTTAAGACAAATTTGTTTAGGTATTAGTAAACTTTAAGAGAAGTTGGTATTAATTAATTCTGAAAGTAAAATAAAAGTCCATATAATATCAGCAAAATATGTGTAATTGTTGGAATCCATGGTGGATATGATATATGTAGGTGTAGAACTAAGAATGATGACTGGGCATAGGTGAGAGTCAGCAAAGCCCATTCTCACAGGAAGCAAACAGCCCAAGCAAGCAAGCAGGTTGCACTTGTCCATTATATATCGTGGGAGCTTCGATGATAATCATCAATAATTGTTGTAATAGACATTGGAAATAAACATCAGTAGGTAAGCCAGAGTGTATGTATGTATGTACAAATTAAAAGCTGGTGATATATTTTTGTGAGTGGTACGTATTAGCCATGCTTCTAGCACCATCCAAGATCTTATTAATTTGTGAGTGAAAAGAATTGGGCTTATATCTCTTGCTCTATTATTCTATTATATTATATTATCAACTTAATTGGGATGTTGAAATCATAATTAATTAATGATCGATCCATCCATCCATCCACACTTGAAGAGTCGTTGATCACCACTAGGACTATCGAGATCATGATCCACAAGGACAAATTGGCGGCTTCCTTGAAACAATAATTAGGATATTAATTAAAATTTGCAAGATAGAGTATTATTGACATCATAAAGATAATTAAGGTATGGAGTTTTATTTCAAAAAAGGTTAAATCCATAATCAATAATTAGGATTTACGATGCTAATTAATATAGTGAATTAATGGATAAATAAATCAAATTTGATTTATCACTTTTTTCCAAAAAACATTAATATATCATATTTAAGCATACGTATGATATGATCTCTATCAATATATTTAATTTAAATTAAACTTAATTTATCATTTGTTTAAAAAAATTAATATATCATATTTAAACATAACTATGATATGATCTTTATCAATATATTTACTTCGATAATCTTTAAAAAAAGATTTGTTAATTTAATCAGCTTTAAATTTAAATTTTTAAATATAGCTTAGTCTCTGCTCATGCTTCTTACATTTTTTGGGCCACCCATGCTTCTAACATTTACAACTCCATTTTTTCAAATTAAACTTCCTACATTCATGTGCTTAATTATATATATTTGAAGACAAGATAATACAAAGAAATTAATGCATGCATTTGTACGTATATGAGATCCATGTCACTTAAAGACACCTATTATATCTTTTCCTCATATCACTATCTGAATTAATATGTATATATATATATATATACATATGAATATAGAAAATCTAATTCACAGTCTTCCCATTATTGTTAGTTAATTAATTAATTATAGGCATTATGCTTCTTCAAATTAAAAATGATATAATGCTACTATGACAAGAAGAATAATATTAAGAAGAAAGAGGAGAGGAGAAAATCACAATATGAAAATTAATATTAGGTTCCACCATGTCATCTTTAAATTGGAGACATAATTAACAAGCAAACTTCCTCCCCTCAACATGCTTCTTTGTAACATACATATTCTCTTTAATTACACTATCTAAATCTCTCCTGCGAGATACTTATATATGTTCAAGAGTATAATATATCGTATTTAAACATAAGTATAATATGATCTTTATCAAGATATTTAAATTAAATTCTTATCTCACCCCCTTTCGGACTTCTACTATATTTCTATGCAAAGAAAAAAAACTTAGTTAATATACATTAGCGCAAAAGTATGAATTAAGATAGGCTCTGGTGTCCACATACAGTATCTTATCAACTTTTAGATGTATAGGAATGTATAGAAGAGGCATAAAAACATCTTAAAATTTGTTAATATTAGAGATTGAATTCTAATTTTAAAAACATAGTAGTAATAATAATAATAATTTACTTTGATAGTCTTTAAAAAAGGCTTGTTAATTTAATAAACTTTCAATTTAATTTTTTAAATATAGTTTAGTCTCTGCTCATGCTTCTTCCATTTTTTCGGCCAGCCATGCTTCTAACATTTACAACTCCATTTTTTTCAAATTAAATTTCCTACATTCATGTTTGAAGACAAGATAACACACACACACACACACACACACAAAATGCATTTGTATATGGGATCATGTCACTTAATTACACCTACTATATCTTTTCTCCATATCTCTATCCCAGTGTATATGAATATAGAATATCTAATTCGCAGTCTTCTCATTATTATTAATTATATGTAGGCATTATGCTTCTTCAGAAAATGATAGCTACCGAGATGAATATGACAAGAATAATAAATAAGATGGAAGAGGAGAGGAGAAAATCACAAGATGAGAATTAATATTAGGTTCAACCACATCATCTTTAAATTGGAGAAATAACAAGCAAGCTTCCTCTCCTCAACATGCTTCTAAGTTCTTACATACATATCCTTTTTACACTACCTAAATCTCTCCTGCAAATGAAAGTCCACAAACTACACTGATAAAAAAGTGACGAGGGTCAAAGAGGAGGAAGTGACAGGTAGTTATGTGCTCATCTAATTTGAGGATATATCTGAATAGCATTTTGTTTCCTCTTCAAATAATCTGTGAGATGTCGATGACTTAGGAGTTCACGCCTAAAATGTCCCCCTGATTTTTGATGTAGTTAAATTGTAGTTGAGGGCGGTAAAATAAACGTCGTTGTTTTCGTTGTTTTATTTTACGCACATCCAGAATGCCCTGCAAAAATTTATATTGCTCCCCAACGCAGGTAAAAGCCGGTCCTTTTCCCCGAAAAGAGTCATGATTTGGCTTTCCTAGGGGGACCGAAATCAGATCAAGGAGAGGGAGGCATCATGACTACAGTTGCGGTGGCACAATCCACTTCCGCTCTGTGTCAATTGTACGCTTCTTTTTCTTCTTCTTCTTCATGGACTCCTTGTTCACTTCGCTGTTTCGACCGCGCCCCAAGACGTTCTTTCAATGGCAGACCCACCCAAACGAGATTCAAACCACCACCCCAAGCTGCCCTCGTACAGGTCCCAGCGCTGGAAGCAGGAGCCAGTGCCGGCGGCGGAGAGGCCGAGGCTAGAGCCGTTGCTCGTGTTGCCAATGCTTCTGTCTTTAGCCCTCAATTTCTTGCCGCCAAATATGGGTCGAAACCGGTCAAGGTCTTCTTTTTCATTAAAAAAAACTTGTGGGAAGGATTTGGTATTGCCGTATTGGGAGTTGATTTGACCTTTTTGTGCTTTGATCAGGTTGTGCGAAGGGCCCTGCAAATTCTGATTGCGTCGGGTTCTTTTGTGTTGAAACTTTTGTTAGACCAGAGGAGTGGAGTGCTTCATCAAAATAAAAGGCTTCGTGCGGCCGAGCTGAAGAACTTGTTTACGAAGCTCGGGCCGACTTTCGTGAAATTGGGTCAGGGTTTGTCCACAAGGCCTGACATCTGCCCTCCCGAGTATCTGGAGGAGCTCTCTCAACTTCAAGTACTCTCTTTTCTGCCCATTTAACTGGTTTTCCTTAGATAAATGCAAAATCCATCAAGCACCAATGCTTGATAAAAGGACTCATATCATTCCCAATAAGCATTCGGCAATATTTGACACGACAAATCTCAGTACAAATTTATTTTTTTAACGGGGTAGTTGGTTTCTTGGATGACATGAGCAAAGTTGAATCAATGCAGTGAAAATTTATTCATCTGAGTGTGTTTTAAGATATGCTCTTAGTGATAGTATCTCCTATTCGTGTGAAGTAGTAGGATACTTACATTTGTGCTTGATGACCTGACCGCTTCTGTGCATGAACAGGATGGTTTGCCTACGTTTCCTGATGATGAAGCGTTCTCGTGCATTGAGAGGGAATTAGGAGTATCACTTGACTCGATTTTCTCTTATATATCTCCATCACCAATAGCAGCAGCTAGTTTGGGTCAAGTCTATAAAGCTCAACTAAAGTATTCGGGGAAGCTTGTTGCTGTCAAGGTGCAACGCCCTGGCGTTGAAGAAGTTATAGGATTGGACTTCTACCTTATAAGAGCTCTAGGATTTCTCATTAATGATTATGTTGACATAATTACCAGCGATGTCGTTGCCCTTATTGATGAATTTGCATGCAGAGTATTTCAAGAGCTCAATTATGTGCAGGTTGGTTCTTCTGTCACTAATGTATTTTTAAGTATTACTTAAGTCTTTGTCATTGGACCCATATCATTTGAGAATTACAAATGGGTAGGGTAGAGTATTTCAATTCCCAGACCCGGACCCATTTATTTGGAAATTTTTTCAAAATGAACACTTTTTTTTGGGTTCAAATTGGAACTCATTTACATAAAATCTATTTATAGTCACAACAAAGTATCTAATGGAGTCCGACATTGGGCAGCCTAAAGTGCCATAGTTCCTCCCCCTCACTAGCTCGTCCATGAGGTTGGTTTTTCATGCTTGCTCTGGCCTCTATCAATGGGTATTAGAGCTATATTGACCTCCACTATGCATCAGGTTTGGGTACACAAAACTCATGAGTAATTCTTATGGTACTTAAGTGGCATGGTGGTTCTCCTGCACGAAGTTAGATTGTAAAGGTGGATTCCTCATGTTTCCTCAGGTCACCATTAGAGTCTAATGTCTCAAACAATGATTAACATAATTCAAAACCAATGAAGTGTTATTTGGATGGTATTTTTATTTTTTTAAAATGAAATTGACCAGTATGTATAAAAAGAAAATAAATAAATAATGATTATAAACTATGGCTATCCGTTGGGTCTGGTTATTTTGCCCATCCCCATATAAGACTTGTCAAAAGGCAACCGTTTATGATTGCAACTCTTGTTGTTTAAACCTGAGGCGGTGGCATGGTTCTTGTCTTATATGCCTAGCCGAAAACCTAAATATTTGCAATTTATATTTTTCCATTGGATGTTAATTTTGACAGGTTCCTGCAGGAGGGACAGAATGCAAACAGGTTTAAAAAATTGTACGCTGACAAGGAAGATATCTATGTACCTGATGTTTTTTGGGATTATACAAGTGGCAAGGTATTGACAATGGAGTGGGTTGACGGAGTCAAACTAAATGAGCAAGAGGCTATTGAGAGACAAGGATTAAAGTTGTTGGACCTGGTAAACACTGGCATACAGTGCAGTCTCAGACAGTTACTTGAGCATGGGTATTTCCATGCAGATCCTCATCCTGGGAATCTTTTGGCAACACCTGAGGGAAAGCTTGCCTTTCTTGATTTTGGGATGATGAGTGAGACTCCAGAAGAAGCAAGGGTTGCCATAATTGGTCATGTTGTTCACTTGGTTAACCGGGATTATGAAGCTATGGCTCGTGACTACTATGCTCTTGATTTTTTGTCGCGTGATGTTGATATTTCTCCAATTGTACCAGCACTTAGAGACTTCTTTGATGATGCACTTAATTATACTGTTCAAGAACTGAACTTCAAGACAATAGTTGATGGTCTGGGAAATGTTATGTATCAATATCCATTCAACGGTAAGATATTTATACCTATTTCATTGAAACATGGTCTTCATTCATTCATACATTTGAGAAATGCTTCAAGGCACTCACTCTGATAGTGTTATTAATTTTTCCCTTTTTCCTATAACATAGAATAATAGAAATGAACCATATAACTAATTTTTCTACTTTTGTCTCCAATATTTGAAGAGTGTAATTATGAACTACCAAAATATTGACAACTCATTACTGCGTTTCAATGTAGAATCTGATGGTTTGTCATTTTGTTTTGGCAGTCCCGGGATACTATGCATTAATATTGAGGTCTCTCACTGTTCTAGAAGGTCTAGCACTTTATGCTGATCCTAATTTTAAGGTGCTAGCAGCTTCATACCCATATTTTGCTAAAAGGCTCCTAACAGATCCAAATCCATATCTAAGAGATGCTCTTATTGAGTTGCTTTTCAAGGACGGGAGGTTCAGGTGTGTATTCTACTAGCATATTTAGAGATAAAATTGTTGAGTATGGTTCCTACATGAAGATATTTATACTTTTTTTTTTTGGGCTGTGCATCATTTAAAAATCAAATTCTTTTTATTTAGTTTTTCCTCTCATGCTTGTTCACTACTGTTGAGGAAATGACTTCTCACAGTAATTTAAAAATTTAAAGTTTTTCAGTATGAATATCTTCAACTTGAAGTCTTAAAGTGTAACTTTCCCTTTCTTAATTGGGTAGTTTAATTGTTTGAACTCTATGATGTAAGAGTAATATGGTGCTAGTGCACTTAATATCAGTTGATCTGGTCCAGTGCAGGTGGAATAGACTTGAAAGTCTTCTAGTTCAGGGGCGAAAGGACAGAGATTTCTCTGCCAAAGAGGTTTTACAGCCTGTCCTGAAGGTATTATTGATTCCAGATGGTGAAGAACTCAGGACTTTGGTTACCAAAGAGGCTGCCCGTGTATCTGAGGCTTTTGTTTTAAGCTCAATTGATGATACGTACAAGTCTATTCCCAAATTTATGAGGTCTCTTGTTTTCAATGGAAATGCAAATGGACCCCTTATGATATCAGATACTGAAATGGAGAGTATGGTAGAACTAAGAAACCAAGTTCGTAGGATATGGGGACTTCTGTCCTCAGATGATTTTGATCCATCTTTTTTGCTACCTATACTAGAGGTAAGAGCCATCTTTGCTGTATAATTCGTTATTGTACTTTGCTTGCTTTGCTTTCTCCAGGCTCTTTGCTTTCTTTCATTGTTCCTCAGGAATCTAGATCATTAAATTTAATATAGTATCAAAGGATGGACCTATGTGGACACATTTGTCAAAGGAAGAATGCCATTACTATTAATTTGTAGCATATTTCTTAGAAAACCTTCTTTATATCATTGCACACTAAATCTGAAGTGATTCAGTTTATATATCCATTAGAGTTTTGGTGCTTCCTAGATAGAGAAGCTGCAATTGTTGGCAGGCAACACTGGCCATGGATAGATTTTGTGGGAAAGAGAACACACGATATTGAATCAATTCCTTTGTGTAGAATCAAAAGTGGACATGCGGAACACTCTGAAATAAAAGTAAAGAATTTGATTACAAAATGAAGGTAAATAAACCGATGTCTAGGCAGTCTTATAAGCTGGTATATAGTCTAACAGCTAAAACGCCTAAACAGAGTAAACAGTTAGCTGTCTGGGATATCGATGACTGTTGAACAAGCAACCTGAAAGCATGTAAAAATATAAGGAAAAAAATTACAATCAGCATGAGTCAGTAATATCTAGTTTTTTTTTTCTGGGTGTTGAAATTGGATCAAAACATGATTCAACTTTGGTGGCAACTGCAACCGTATAACTGATGTTACATATGAATAGGTCCTTCAACAACATGAGTCACACAGATTTGCAGGGCATGTTGTGGGTGGGATCACTCAACGTCTTGCGGCACGCTTTCTGCAGCAAGTACTTCAAGCTCCAAAAACATTTTCTACATAGACTTTGTATCACTATAAACAGCTCTTGACAGCAAAGGCATGTATCTTATTTATATTTTCTAGAAATTTGAAGATAATTTGATTGGTTGATCGGTTCAAATGAGAAAAGAAAAAGAAGATAGCTAATTCTGGTAATATTCTGCTTACATTATTGTACGTGGCAACAGCAGGCAGGAGTGAATGATTAGAGAATAAAAACAAAGTTTGAGTTGGTGATGTTGAGAGGATTTATAGTTTGACAAGATCTCTTGGCAGAGAATTTATTTGCAAACTTTAGTGAATGTCTCTAGATCAATTACAGTCTTTATTCCTTAACAGGTTGAAAGGTCCAAATTCATAGACCATCATATTTTATTTATAAAGTCTTAAAATGCGGTCTACAATCTGCCGGGATTTAATAATAAACAATTTGGTACAGATGTTAGATGATGATGAATTCATTTTAGGGGACTCCATATTTGATCAGTTATAGTTATTGGTTTTATTTTTTGACATTTTTTATTGGTAGTTTAGTCCTTGATTTTGAATTGATTAGCGATTATAGCAACATCGTGAGTTGCACTTGGGTGTTCTGTCCTTTCTCTTGCCTATATTACTGTGTTGTTTTAATGAATAAATATATTGAAGAAGAGACATATAAGTGAGAAGAGAAGGAACCTAATGTCTTAATGTTTTAGATTAAGATGTGCTACTGTCAACTCATTCCGTTAAGGTTCCTAGGTAGATGAGAGAGTTGGACTACTCAAATCCCAAATGCCAACAAGTGTGTCCACTTGGAGGAAAAAAATAGTTATTAGTGGATGAGAGAGTTGAACTGGGTGTGTTCACTTGGAGGACAAAAAAGTTCCCAAGTAGCATAAAAAATTCACACCATTAAAATCTTCTCAAAATATTTTTAAAATATTTATGTCATAAATCATGGTTGACTCGTTTTTTTTTCAGCCAATTGTTTAGCATGTTTTGGATAATCATGGTTGACTCATACTTTATTTTTAGGATTAAATAAAGGTCTAATTATGTTTCTTGGGCCCAATAGGCAGTTATAGTAAGTCTTTAAACCAAATATAGCCATTCGATTATAATCAATAGTGAATATTGCATATGAAGAGAGGCATGAAGATAAAGTATGAAGATGATGCATCATATAGATACTAATTTGCCTCCAGAGACTATGGGTACAGTTTGGCAAGATCTATTGACAGAGGATGTATTGATTTGCAACCTTTGGTGATTGCCAACAAGAAAAGTTCATTCATAAAAGAGATCAAAGCATCAAAAAAGAAAGATTATGTGTAACAACTTTAAATCCCTAAGGATTAGAGAATTAGAGCTTCTTTCACTTGTTTATACTCTCAATCTGAATGGAACAAGTTGTGTTAGAGTAATTGATGTGATAGTAAAGAAACCCTAGAATTAGGGCTTCTTTCACTTGTTTATACTCTCAATCATGTCTCTGAATGGAACAAATTGTGATAGAGTAATTGACATGACAGTAAAGCAAACCCTAATACCTCTTATCATGGGCCTATGGGTTAAGACTTACACTTTAACCCGTACTAATTAACCTTACGGATATTTAACCAAAAATAAAAGGGATCAATTAACTCATCGGATAGACTCAACTTACATCCCTATATGGATTACTAAAAAACAATATTAGCCTGTATTGTATAAAACCAAAATCATAATTGATTGAAGTCTATAGAAAAAATTCTATTCCAACAACTAAGTTGCAAACATGAGGCATCGAATCACACTATTTATCAGGTTTTACAATGCGGTCTATTTGATACAGATGTTATACTTGATAGATGATGATGATGAATCGTTTTAAAGATTAATACAGCAGCATCATAAGCTACACTTGGGTGCTCTGTCTTTGTTCTTGCCTATATTATTGTGTTGTTTTTTAGTAGGTGATTTCGGACCCACATGAAAGGAGTATGAAGTTCATGCTTCCCAAAAAATTTGTGTGTCTTGTTTGTCACTTTGTTTTGGTCTTCTTATTTGGTACAAGCAGCTGTATTTATTTATAATCAATGTATTAAAAATCGGATCGGTCATTGAACTGGATGAAGTAACAGTTCAAGGTTCAATGGTTTGACCGGGGTCGGACTGGTTGTGAATAAATTAATATATTTTAAATAATGTAGATAAAAAATATGAAAAATATTTATCCATGATCATAAAATTAACATTCAATTTAAGATGAAAAATAAATTTAATAATATATAAAAAATTAAAAATGTTATTAATAAGTTTTACAACCAAATATTTAAATCTAAATAAATTAATATTCATTTATAATTATATTTTGAATGCAAAATAGTCAATTGATATTCCATTTTTATATTATTTGTTAAGTAAATTTATCATTATTTATAATTATGTATCATAATAATACTTATACCATATTATAATATAGAAATAAAAAATTTATATAAAAAATAATGCTATTTAGTATTAAAAATAATGTTATTTTATCTTAAAAATTTAAAAAAAGAGGTAAAATCGGTTCAAACCGATTTTGTACCGATTTTTGGCCGATTCTTGACTGGTTTGACCGGTTTTGCTCCGGTTTGCACCGATTCTGAAGAGTTTCAGTTTTCATTTATGACCGAACCAGATCAGGGACCAGTTCTTGGTCAAACCGGCTAGTCCGGTTCGATCCGGTCCAATTTTTAATACATTATTTATAATCATTGTTAATATCAATTGTTAATGTCATTCTTTGGCGACCATCAATTAAGGGAAGAGGCCACAATCATGAGCCCATGCAAAATCTACACATTTCGCAGTTTGTTACCACTTATGATCCCATGCATGCTCCGAGTAGGGTTATGATGGTGAATAGTTTGGTTCCTTTGGTTTGAAAAATTAATATTTCATCTGGTCTTAAATATAAGATTTCTTATCTTTGTCCTAAATATATAGCTTTTTTCAAAATGTGAGATAATATTTATTATGTATTTAAAAAAACTCTTATTTAATTAATTTCAAAGAAAGAGAGAAAAAAAATTAAATAATAGTAGTTTTAAAAAATATGATTTTTAAAAAAATCAACGTAGTTAATCAACTTTAATTTTCATTTTTAATTCCCCTTATTTAGTTAAAAGGATCTAGAGCTAGCGGATTGGATGTTAGAGTGATTGACTACTTGCCTCACCTAATCTAATTATATGTGGGGAGTAATTTGGTGCTCTCCATTCTTTTGATTGGGACCCATATATGTCCCAAATTAATGGACAAGTTTGATAATATTATCATTAAATTTAAAAAAAAAATGTCCCATCTTTTTATATTTCCAACATTATTTTAAAGTAAATGAATTTTGCAAATGAAAAAATTATGTTAAAAGAACTATACTAATATAACTATGGGATATCAAATGCTTAGATAAATTCTCGACATTTCTTAATTTTGTGGTGATGGGTAAGCCCCAAAAGAAAAGGCAGCTTTTATATGGTTGAGTTGTCAAGGTAGAATTCTCACAAAGAGTACCACATGTAAGTGGGATGGTGGAACGGGATACTGTGAATTATGTCAGCAAGGAGTGGAAGACGCTGCTCATGCCATGAGAGACTGCCCAGTAATAATATCAGTCTGGAATGAACTTCGACCAAATTGCAGAAGAGAAGAGGGATGGCGAGGTGACTGGAAAAATTGGATCACAGTGAACATAGCAAAAAGGGGAAAAACACTGGAAGACTATGAATGGCCGGAAATGTTTGCAACGACTTGCTGGATGATTTGGCGATGGAGAAATAGCCAAATTCATGATCCAGAATTTAGACGACCATTTAATCCATGCGAAACAATCAGACAACAACTCAGTCTTTATAAACAAAGTGGAGAAGAGGAGGGTGTACGAGAAGAGGAAGAGAGAATCATCATGGTAGCGTGGAAGCCACCACCTGCAGGATGGTGTAAACTAAATTCCGATGGATGGATCAGGGGTAAGGGAATATCAGGATGTGGTGGAGTAATAAGGGGAGATTGTGGAGAATGGCTATATGGATACACAAAGAAACTCTACGGGGTCAGAGCCGACGAAGCTGAGGCTTGGGGAGTATATGAGGGATTGAAGGCCTGCTGGCAACTAGGGTTCCGAATGGTGGAAGTAGAATGCGATGCAGCAAAGGTGGTGCAAGAACTCAAGAAAAATCAACCTTTCCTAGGTAATTTGCAACTGTCACTGAAATTGCAGAACATGCTCAACAGGAATTGGAAAATCAGAATAAAACATGTTTACCGGGAATGCAACAGATGTGCTGATGCAATGGCGTCAACGATGATGGGACAAAATAGGAATCTTATGACATGGAAGGAACCACCGAATACCATCTTGCAGATCTTGGAGGAAGACCTAGCAGGAATTGAATTTCCACGACGCGTAATGATAGTCCGATAGAAGTCTGGGTGTACCCACCTTTTTCACCAAAAAAAAAAAAAAAGAAAAGGCAGCTAACCAGGATGAATCTTTCAAAAATAATAGGGGGAATTACAAGCAGGGAACATTAATTTAATTACAAAGATATGGTGGTGGTGGAGGAACAGTAACATTAGAATGGATATGGCTGTTGGGGCGTAAGTGTAGGAAGAAATTAAATGTAGATAAATCTCGGAGGTTGAAGTTGAAGGTGAGACTGAAAATGTGATGACTTATCTCAGCCGTCCCGTCACGGCGCCACGAGCTTTGAATAACAGGTGTGGTGCATTCACAGAAGCTTAAGGGCCTGTTTGATAGTGTTTTCTGTTTTTTGTTCTCAAAAACAGTTTTGTAAAACTGTTTTCAAGAAACTGTTTTGAAAACAAGAAAACAAAAAAATCTGTTTGAATAATTGTTCTCAAAATCATAACTAGTGAGTAATAGATGAGTTATTCAAAATTTATAATTTTATCATTAATGAGGTGGATGTTTATCATCTTTCCTTGTGTTTTCCAGAACAAAAACTACAAAACACCTAAAAGGTGTTCTGAGTTTTCTGTACAAAACTGTTTTCTGTTTTCCAAAACAGTTTTTAAAAAACAGGTTTACCAAACATGTTTCTGAGTTTTCTGTTTCTGAAAACAAGAAAACTGTTTTGCAGAACTCCACCAAACAGGCCCTAATTCTCTCAGTCGTCTAAAAAAAACAATATTTTCACGTCATTTCTTATTTATTATTGATACAAAGTACATAACCATGCTATTATTTATATTGCTCATGTATGTTTTATTTCCCTACTTTAAGAGTTATATTAATATATATATATATATATGTATAAGCCTTTAAATTAAATGTAAAGCACTCCAAGTCTAATATTGATGGTAGTGTCATGTGTAGAGGCAACACCTTAAAATCTCACCACATGCATATTGTCTCTATGATATAACAAAACACTTGTATCTCTTTTGTCTATCTAGCACCTGCTTGTAATTTATAATAATCACATACTCTTTTGCTCTTGATTGAATAAAATTCATTTATCTCTTTTTTGTTTTAATAAACTCTTTATAATAGTCTTTTCAACATATATATATATATATAAGCAATTGAAACATTCACTAAACAATTATCTTCTATTACTGGATTAGTTGGAATATAAAATAATGTGAATTGAAAGTACAGTTAAAGAAGCAAATAAAATGTTCAGAGTTATGTATGAGTTTAAATTTATGAGAGAGTAATAAATGGTGATGGGGTCAAATAAAAGTGATTCATACACCCTTAAATAAGATTATGAGTTTGAACTTTATAGATAAAAAAATTATATTGAGAATTCTATTCTTATTTGAACTCTCGACAATACTTGAATATTGACTAATTTAGATACTAAATAGTTATGCCAAAAATATTGAAAGTATGTTCTTGTTTAATGCTTTTAAAAATTAAGAGGAATAGATGATAATTTTTAGAGGGGAGATTAATATATTATTTTTTGTAAGAAAAATCACATCTCTCTCACGTAAAATACAGACACGCGCACACACACACACATAATATTTATAATTTAATCTTTTGTAGAGAGGTGATGATTTCCCCCAAATTATATATACAATGTAGTAGATCCGTTCCTGATCACATCAGTACTCTTGTAAGAATTTAGAGTGATGAAGGCAACACCGAAGAATATATATGAATGTTCATTCATGGGATTTTCTAGTAATGAAAGTTTTAATTTCCATCTTATGATACCGAACAAAATGAAAGGATAGCTCACATATTTTTCTCTCCCATCATTTTCTTTATTATCTCTCTTTCCATTTTATCACATATATATAAAACCAAACAAGGAAGGCAAGTGAATGTGGCAAAGAAATTTTGAGAAACAAACCAAAGAAATAAGGACAAATAAATTCACCACGGCCATATTCAAAGCTTGATATTGATTTTTGTGTCATAGTTCCACCGTGTAGTGAGTCGTGACTCCAATTAGCGAGGGATTAGCGTCAAAAATTGTCACTCCCTATTTACCTTTTCCCTGTTTTCTTCTTCTTTCTATAGTTTCATGCATAAGAGAACAGATGTAGTTTCAAAATTGTATCAAATAATAATAAATTAATTAATATTTTTACTATTTTTTGACGCAACATTAATTCTTTGGTTATTTCAAAAATAAATTAATTTCATGAATTCATTGCAATTAATGACTATGATATATAGAGAGCTTTGGAATAAAAAAGAAAGTAATCAATTGTAAAATTCTTGTATCCAATTCCAACCTCAAATGGAAATTCAAAATGTACTGATTATTATGAAATTCATCAATATAAAATTAATTAATGCACACAATATTTCTTAATTACTACTCCCTCACTCTATATCATAAAAGTTCTTCTAAAACCTTTATTTGATCTAAAATATAAGAGGTTATATAATTCTTAGTAAAAGTTTATCTTTTTTACCTTTATTGATTATCTTCTCATAAATTGAAACAAAAAAAGAATAAATTTTCAAAATAACTTTTATTAGTAAGTAATAAGGATAAAATTGAAATATTAGATTTTTTTAGAATTTTAAATTGTGCGCCTAACTTTTCTTAATAAACGTTAAACTATTGGAAACCCTTTATAATGGATTATCATATTTATAAATTAATTGTATTAATTAATTATGTAATTTTTATCAAAATGTCATTATCATGAAATTATCAAATTATAAGATTGCAAGGTAAAAAAAAAGAGTTTCGAAAACAATATTTTTGTAAATATATTACTGCTTCGTCTGTTTTCAAAACACACACTGGAAATTGTCGTTAAAACATTCAAAAAGAACATTTCCAAACATTTTTTTTAAAAGAAGACACCAAAAAAATGCCCATTACCATATCTAATGAACAGAGCTAGTCCTTTGGTTACAGTCTTGATCTGGTATATATATACATACATATATATATAGAACCCATGGTCGTCCTTGAAGTTGAACACAGTTTAATTTTCTCACACAATTAGACTGCATTATATTATCAGAATTCCGATCACATGCATTCTTACTCTCATTCTGTGTATCTCCTTCTACACATGCAACGCCCGAGAAGTAGAATTGGTCACTCATGACGATCCACGTTCTTCTGGAGTACGTAGTTTGCGTATCACTGCAACACCTTCAAATATATATATAGTACAACACTTATATCTCCTTCCTTTATTTATCTTATAACTCTTATAATACTACTTGTTAATTACGATAATAATCATATATAACTAGTGGATATGATTTCCCGTGCAATAAAATTACTCCCTCTGTCCCATTTTATCTACCTCTTCTTTTTATCATACTTGAGAGGAGCCAAGCCAGAGACGAGCAGGGAGTTGATCAGCAAGCAGCAGGAGCATATTAATTTCGACATCATTATGCCTCTTTCAAGTAAATGAAACCACATCATATTAATTAGTTAATTAGTGCCCTTTGCCTTTTTATTAAAGTACTTTTAAAATAATCACAGTTTACAAAAATGAAGTTTGAATAAAAGTAGAGAAGTTTGCTGAAAAGCTGTTTAGATGAAAAAGGAGAAAATAATGGTTAGAAAGTACAATTTGATTTCCAAAAAAGAGAACCAAATATGCACTTATTAGGAAGGCGAATCCAATCTGAACCATGCTTTCTCGTGATTAATCCAAGCCATCTATTCCATTTTAACTTTTCCTTCTCTCTATATATATATCTAGCTATATGCATGTGGTCCTCATTCAATAACTTTAATTTCCTTTTGTTGTGTGTATGCTAACTAGTTAGTTCAAATCCATTAGTAAATCCTAAGAAAGGTACCATACCCTCTGTTTTAGGACATATGTAATTACAGAGGCAAACGAATAATTACAATTTACACACACATACATATAGAGTGTGGAGGCAAATTAAGGTGAATTAGATGTATGGCTCAACAGAAGAAAAAAAGCTTAACGGGACTTGAAAAGATCACTTGTGAGAACCTCATGTAGTGCTTTCAAAAAGAATACACGCACGCCCCCGAATATATGTAAGGGAAATCTTTTAATTACACACACACACACACACACACACAAACACACACAAGGCTATGCGAAGAAGCTACGTACATAAATGAAAAAAAAAGAAAAAGAAAAGCTCATCATATCAACGATTCACTTTTGCCTCAATTTAGTTGATGGATTTACTATAAATTAACTGATGGGTTGAGAGAAACGGAGATATCATATATAGTACTCTTCATGTTAGGTACGTCACCTTTCTTGCTAGTTTGATGTTGACATGTCTTTCAATGCTATGAATGATATGGTGCAAATTGGCATTTATCAATTATCATTCATGCACCGGCGTTAATTATATTGGAGGCAACAGACAAGCCCATACAAACCAAGTCAGAAAGAATTAAAATAAAGTTGGCAAAGTGATTTCGAAACGAGTGCGTCACGGAATAATATTCAACCATTCAGCTTTTACCACATTGGCCATACTAATATTTAAATTATCACAAAGAGAAAGTTATACTTTTAACTTTTAAGCTTTTACTCCAGTAATTTTATTTAGTTTCTTATTCAATCTTTATATATAATTTAAACAATATTTGTTATTATTTATAGTTTACAATTTTTTTTTAAAAAAAATTTAGTACCTAATGTTACTTTGAAATTCCAAATATGTTTTTATTTAACTTTTCATTGAAATTGTCAAAATTTTAATAATGGAGAATAAATTAAAAAGTTTGGGAAATATAAGATTTAAATTATAAATTTTTAAATTTTGATTACTTCATTATAATTTTTTTAAAAAGCTTCTGCCCTATTCAAATCATCTTTCTTTTTTGCACAAAAATTGAGGTATAATACAAGAGAGAATGCTGGAAGAACCCAATTGCTTCCTCTCCCATTTTTAATAATCATGATTTTTCCTATTACTTTTGTAACTAGAAAAACTATTCATGCATAAAGCAATTCATACTATGCCATGAAATAAGAGTTTTAAAACTAATCAATTCTCTCAAGTTTGAGCTCTGCCTACACATACCGTTGTATTGAGTATTTGTTGGGAGAGCTAGTTCTACCTAATTTGACCCGAATTAATCGAAGTTTATTATGATTACTGGATATCGGTGATTTAATTAAAAATATATATAATTTTCCCCTAAAAAAAAAAGAATCTGCAGCTCTTTTGAAGTTGATGGATTTCAGAAGATAACGCCCACTTTTTTAGTGGGAAAACATAATAATGTATTAAATTGGACAAAAAAGTGGAAGCATGCCTTTCACAAATTTTAGAAAAAACATATTTGTATGGACCTTTTAGTGATTGCACCCTTTTCTCAGAGACAGTCCCTACAATTCCTTCCTTTTAACCTGCATTGCATGTAACATCGAATCGAAATATATTGATCAGCAACATCATTTCCACTATATTGTAATCAATTAGATCGAGAAAATGATTTACCCCAAAAAAGAAAAGAGAGAGAGAGAGAGAGATTGAGAAAACGATTACCCGCTGCTTTTCTGCAGATGGAGAGAAGAACGATTAAAATGGCTAGACCTGCTAGTACTCCCACAATGATGGCAACTGATTTCCCCACTTGGTCCTCGTTGGACGAATCTGCACAAAGTTCCAAGTTGAAGACAAATTAAAGCAATCACATTTAGTGGTACTATTCTGCTACTTTTTCTCTTGTGACTCTATATCTATTGACGTCTACAATTGGGAATATTTTAAAGCTATACTACATATCTAAGGGTAAAAGAAGATCTCAGTTCTTTAAACTTCATTGTCTATATTACCATGTTATATAACGTAACATCGATTATATATTTCTGTGTAATATGTGACGTATATTTGAATATAGTGATAATACTTCAAATTAAATATATAACTCATCAAATTTTGTTGTATGAGACCTCTGATTGGAGAAGTTGTAGGAAGATTATAGAACCTTTTAGCACTTGGTGGGATTAAAAGGTAGTTCAGAGATTCCTCATTATCTTCTCCTTTATCAAAAATATGTAGCTTTATGCCATAATATCCTAGCACTACTCGAACGAACGGGGCTAGCAGCTGAGGTTCACTAAAGATCTTTCAATGGAAAGAATAAAGGCCTGCTAATTAAGGTTCACAATTAAAATGTGTTGATAGGTGAAGAATACGGATTGAAACCCTAACTAAATGAGACTGAAACGAAAGAACAGAACCATTCAAAGTAAAGAAGATTAGGGGCCGGGGGAAAAATGTCAGAAACAGTGACTCTTCAAAAATATGTGTAAAGCATACATTCTGAATGCTTTACTTTAAAAAGATTACTTGTTGACGTTTATGTTTGACAAATTTTTAAGTACTTTCTGCCTCCTTCCCTCCCTTTCTTTTTTCTAGTTCTTTGTTTTTTTGTGAAAAAATGGTCGTCAATTACAGGCAGCATCCTTAATTAGTGATTAGTTTCAAATTAATTTCAATATAACTAATTCGCTCTTGATTTGTTTAATTAGGTCGATCGGTCGATGCATGAGTTTACTTGATTTCTAGCAAGATTAATTTGTTATAAAGAGGTTCAAGCCTACTATTTTATATTTGACTTGAAGAAAAACACCTTATAACTTAATAAATTTTCTCCTCTAGCTAATTGTTCTTAATTAAATCTGCTATATATGTTCCAAACAAGTGGCGACAAAACAAAACCAGAAAAGAACTCGGGAATAGAATATTTTTTTAAATGAAATGCCTTCTTTGTGCCCAAGTTTTTTTACTTTTTCGATGAAATCTGGATTACTATGAACACGCCCCATCTTAACTACATTCCATCACTGAATTCCTATCAGTTATCACCCAAAACTATTCGCGGTTCCTGTGGATACTATTGTTTTCTTCATTGCAAGTAAGAAAGAAAGACAAGAATCAAATTCAAAACCAACGTACCTGGTTCATCGTAGTAGCCAGACGCCCAGTACCTGGCATAGCATTGTCCCAAGAACACATCCGCAGCAGCGGCAGACCCACACAAGGTCTTCAATTTCCCCACTGCTTCCGCAAGGCAAGATGAACATTCCTCAGTACTTAAATCCCCTAAGCACTGACCAAACCCTTCAACAAAACCCGAAGTGCTAACCCGAAACCCAGATGCTGCCTCCAAGTCAGCCAGCACGTCGTCCCGGCGCCGGTAGAACTCGTCGTCGTTAGCCGCCGATCTGCTACACTTCTTGAACCTTACGCTCGTGTCAGGCTTCCCTAGGAAATCAAAATGCTCGTATCTGATATAACATCCCTCTAGCTGTAAAGAAGCCCCAGAGGCATAAGGGCAAATTATGCCTATTTGGTTAACACAACTTGCAATACACTTGGAGCAATCCCTTAGTTGTAGGTCACCCCTACACTGGTATAGGCCATAGATGGTGCCTTCTGAAGGGGTGGAGCTGGTGTTTCCGATGGCAAAGCTTTCGTAAGAGGCTTGAGAGGATGAGGTTGAGAGTGAAGAGATGAAGGAGTTGAGGCTGGACTCGAAGGGTGATTTGGGTTGGTATTTGTCTTGGGAGCAACCTGCGTAGATGAATCTGTGAGGCTGGTAGGCGTGGGAGAAAGGGATTGGAGAGAAGAGGAATAGAACAAGAGAAGAGAAGTTCATAGATAGAATGATTATGTCATTAATGGAGTTTTGCTGCAGGGATTTCAGCAACATCTTTTAGCTTCGTTTTCCAGCAGTTTTTGATGCCTTCTTCGCTTGATAAAGACGATATGTAGAGAGAGAGAGCAGTAGGGCCTTATTTTAATCTTCCCTCAGTTCTCATGTGAAGCTTTTTTTTTTTAAAACAAAAAAATCACTCTCTTGTGCTGCAGGAAAAAAAAAACTAGAAGACGTCATTGGCCCTACCATTCTCATGGCTAGAGGAAATATTTATTTATAATATATTGTGTCTTGAAAATTAAGTACTATTATTATTTATAATTTACTTTTACGTAATGAAATTGAATAGAAGGAGGGCAAGGGGAAACTGTGTAGTATGATATTCTATCTTATTTTTAATTTTAAAGCACCTTATTCATTTATAGTTAATTGTAATCAATTCAAGTAGTTAACTAAAAATACCATTATTTTTAGTTCTAGTTAATTGTAATCAATTCAAGTAGCCTTAGCCTTGCATGCTCAATTACATAAGTACTTATTATAATTTAGTACTTTGGCTAACAATGATTCTATCCAAATGGATTGGATTTATTACTAAGTTAACTAGATCTAACTTCTGGCCTCATTTTGAATTTTTTTTAAAATAAGTAGAAAATAATTATCATAATCTAAAAATAAGATAAATATATATATTGATCCAAACCTGAGTGTTAAGTGTTTTTTAAATATTAAATAGTTGATATTTAAATTCACCTAGTCTTCCCACCAAAACTACTTTAATTTAATAAGTCTCACACTCTCTTTTTTATAAATGCTTTGGGATCGTCATGTGAGATTCAGTTTTTAAACTAACCGTACCATCATAAACTGTTTGCATAACATCATGCTCTATACAACACATTTCTAGTCAAAACAAAATGGCTCCCATACTCACTCACCCACTTATTTGCCCTTGTCAGCTTAACAGCTTTCACATTCTTTACCTCAAAATGTTTAATAATATAAAAAAGTATTGAAGTGGGATATATAAAATGTATTAGCAGTCAATACAATATTCGGGATGGATATAATCATGCTTAACTATGCATACAACTTTGTACGAAATTTAGTATCAAGATCGGGCAATATATATAGGAATCAACCTTTGTATACCAATTAATTAAGTTCATTACATATGAACTGCAATCCTATTTGGAGGAGGAATCTCTATTAGTTCAAGATTAATTTTATAGTTTTGAGCCTTCGGCTATTAGGATTTACCTTGTTGCATATATAAGGTGCAAGCATTAATCAAAGGTTCAAGAGCCCTCATTCAATTTTTATTCCAATCCAAGAGGCAAAAGGAGATGGGCTAAGGATTTCGGTCACCAACTTCGATTTTGCAAAAAATTCCCCAATGTTCTGGGATTCTTCCTTCTAAGGATATCTTTTTTTAAATAAAAAATTTAGGTAAATTAGCTTTTAGAAATCAGCTAAAACCAAAATAGATCTCACGGTTAAAAAATATTTTTTAAACCCACACTTCTGTAGATGGAGCCGAATCTTTATTAATTGAACCAATTTTCTTTGGGCTCTCTTAAAATAATTTTCTTGCCACATAAAAAACTACTGATCATGTAAATTTAATGAAATAGCACGGCATCTTGAATATCTCATTTGGTCCCATTTGATACGATATTTTTGTTAGTCATATTCAAGAAATTTTTTATAGTCCTATATATAAATTATCTTTCATAGTTTTCTAAAATATTAATTATTTTATTTTAAAAATATTTTTATTTAATTATGAGAGAGAAAATAGATTATTTAAATTTATGATATTTTTTAGGAGATAAAGATAGAAATTATATTATTTTTAAGATAATTTTAATTATATAATAAAATTTTTTATTCTAATGAAATAGTTGAAAATGACTTATATTAAGAATTGGAGATATAGTTAAAAATAAGAAAATCGACCAGTTAAGAATTAATTATCTTAATACAAATCTTAAAAAACTTTAGAAGAAGAAAACCAAATTCATTCTATTCATGAAATAACAAAATGCAAATAACGCTTGGAACATTGTAATACCCGTTGCAACCGAATTAACCAGGGTGAACACGGACCATATTTAAATGACTATTTTACCCTCAATACATTTATATTCTTACTTTTGCAGAAATCCCCCATCAGAGAAGCCAGAGGCAGGGCTCCGTGGAAGAGGAATCACGCTGACTCGGACCCAGTCATGCCAAATCGGACCTGTTCCCCACTATCTGTACACCGTCTATTTGCCGCTCTTAATTGCTTCGTTCTTTGCTGGTAATGATTCTCAATCTTCTATTCTTCTCGTGAAGTCCCCGATACGTTCGAACATGCAACTGGAATGATTTTGTCGAGTAATTGAGTAAAATAAACTTGAGTACACGGTGTTTTCTGTCCTTCTCTTTTATAATTTTAAAAGCTGTGCATATCCTTGGAGACTACTGCAAATTTGGGAAATTGTTTTCCTTCAACTGTGTCAAACCGCGATGACTCTGTTCGATGCGCGTTTAGATATTGCCGTTTCCCTTCGTTCTCATATTCTAAAACACGTTTAAGCTTTAAGTTTGTCATGAGATTTTTATATCAATTCTGATACTTGTCTGTAAGTCCTTCTGCCTTTGCCCCAGAGAAATGCATGACTAAGTAATGAGCACTTCCTTGTCCAGAATTTTAATACAGAGTTTTCTTAGATGAGATGGTTAAAATGCGTACGATGTGTTGCATTCTTCGAACAACACAATCACTTGTGAATTAATTGAAATTATCAAATTTGAAATGTATTCCGTGGAACTCATCTGTAAACCAATTGACTAAATCTTTTTAATGACTTTATACAAAATTATAAGAGTTTTTCTATTATAGAAATCTTTTCCAAACTCTTCCCTCTTGGACTAACTTAAAGCAAAATGTGCGTTTCTCTAGTACTCATTATCTTAAAATGTTAATTTTTTTATTCTGTTCCAATGCAAATTACTTTTTGTACGGGCATTCTCTGATGAGAAGTGTTTTTCTGAGTCAGTCCTTTCTCTTTGTTGATTAGAGTATTCAATGGGAGAAATTCCATTGAGGAAAAGGAAAGTTGAAACCCAAAAGAATTCTTGAGTGTATGGGCGAGTAATGACATATGCAATAACTTGTATTTATTCCAAAACATTGACATTCACGGGGTTATTGCAGATGGGCATTTCTGTTTATTATTTCGTTTCAGAAGTAGGAATGCTTGCTGGCTGATGCAGTGCTATGATTGTGATTTTGCTGAGGAATGCAATGCAAATTGTAGCTTTGCTTTGGCTCACATTACTAGAAGTCGGGGGGAAGTTTTACTTATCTTTACTTTACTTTAACGTAAAGAAAGCCTAGGCTTTTCTCTGTGTCAAGTACAGCTAAATGGCCATGAACAATATCAATCACAGTACATCACCCCGAACTTTGACTATAGCGAGATCACAGAATAGATGGACTCTTATTCCTCTGCCTGTCCTTGTACTTCTAGTTTCTTTCCTGCTCTTTTATTATTACTTTCTGTCTCTAGCACCCAATTCTCACGTTCCTGTATTATCCAAAACATTAAGATCGAAGTCCAGTAGATGTTCCAGCCAAGCACTAGCCTTAGGTGAGAAATTTCTGTGGTATGCACCCCACAGTGGGTTCAGTAATCAGCTTTTGGAATTTAAGGATGCTATTTTGATGGCGGGAATATTAAATCGAACCTTGATTATTCCTCCAATTCTGGATCACCATGCTGTTGCACTTGGTAGCTGTCCCAAGTTTAGGGTTTTGGATCCTAAGGAGATGCGGATTTCTGTTTGGAATCACATGATTGAGCTCATTCAGGATGGAAGGTTAGTAGGTTTTGCTATTCTGTTGGTGTACTTCTAAGTGTCTGTAGAAATGGCCAGGAAGGAAGTATATGTTGCTTCACTCTTGTTGAGATTGAGATGAGATATTACTAATTCAATGAACCTTTGATAGACTGGATAAATTGTTAAAATTGAGATAGTGAGGCAAAGATATGCCAAAATGTTGTTCTTCTTATCACTTGATTCTCACTTGCCAGCTGGCATGCTTTATATTTTTAACATGGCAGTTTATCTTTTCACATATTTCCTTTTTATCTCAGAATACGAGTAGAATCGTGAGATTTTATCTTGAAAGTGATCTCTACAGGCTTGAGATATTATTGTTCCGTAATTTCTGCAGCATAGAAAAGGTTTATCCAAGATTATATTTCACTTACTTATCTGTATGAATTAAGAAATTTCATTTAATTTTGTTTCATGCAGGTATATTTCTATTGCTGAAATTATAGACATCTCATCATTAGTTTCTTCCTTGCTGGTTCGTGTGATTGATCTCAGGGATTTTGTGTCAATATGGTGTGGTGTCAGCTTAGATTTGGCTTGCTTAAACGATTCAAAGGTTCAGTCCTCTTTTTATTTCAGACAAAGTCAATGTGGGTCTCTGTTAGCTGGGCTCCATGGAAGTGTTGACAGGTGTGTATATGCTATCAATGAAGATTGCAGAACTACAGTATGGACCCACCAAAGTGGTGATGAGGATGGGATGTTAGATTTGTTCCAACCTGATGAGCAGCTGAAGAAGAAAAAGAATATAACGTATATTAGGAAACGGAGAGATGTATTTAAGACTCTTGGACCTGGTTCTGAGGCTGAATCAGCCTCACTGCTCGCATTTGGGAGCCTCTTTACAGCCCCATACAAAGGTTCTGAGCTATATATCGATATCCATGAATCTATTCAGGACCAAAGGTCTCAATCCTTGATGCAGAAAACCAAATTTCTTCCATTTGTCTCAGAAATTATAAGTGTTGGAAAGGAGTTTGCAAATGCAACCATAAAAGCTCCATTTCTTTGTGCACAACTGCGACTGTTGGATGGGCAGTTCAAGAATCATCGGAAGGCTGCATTTCTTGGGTTGAAACAAAAATTAGATTATTTACGGCAGAAAGCACCTCTGCCTATACATATTTTTCTAATGACTGATCTTCCCGGAGATAAGTGGGTTGACACTTTCTTGGGTGATCTAATAAGTGATTCACTTTACTATAAGGTATATTTCTTGAGAGAGGATGATGAGCTAGTGAGAAAGGCATCCAAAAAGCTCAAGGAAGCTGGTTATGAGCAGAGGTTTATTCCATATTCGGATAGAGCATCTGATAAAAAGTATTGTTTCAATCAGAGGTTACCTGATGTACTTCTTTACGTGGAGCAGACAGTATGCAGCTGTGCGACAGTTGGCTTTGTTGGAACTGCTGGTTCAACTATTTCGGAAAATATAGAGCTACTAAGAAAATTTGGCTTGTGCTCAGGTCATAGTTGAGGGTTTTGTGGCAATTTGCTTGTAAATTAAATTTTTTCTATTGATGGAGTGCAAGTTCATTTGACCTTTACACCAGATCGAGCCATGTTTCATGCTATTGTTTCTCCCCAAAAATTTGGTGATCAGTCCACAACGCTAATCCATGGTCGTTTGTCACAGTTAAGAGACACTACACAGTCAAGGGCCTTGTCCCCGCTTTAGGTATGAATCTTTGCCCAAGGTTGTTAAGTTTTAGTCTATTTCTTGAACTAAGAGAAACAATTCCACCTACTCCAGTATTCAGAGCGCAGAATGATGGAATACAGCAGAAAAATTTGAAAACAGCCATGAAAACGGTTCCCTATTATTCGAGAGGATACTGTTTCTCAACTCAAGTGGGTTAATTCTTTATAAGAAAATTAACCCACTATTGGCTGTAGATTTATTCTTGCTAATGATTTTTGTGATCTATAGTTAGCGTAGGTGTTTTTCCTTCTGTATGGTTGTGTCATAGCCTTTCATTAAAAAAAAAATCTTTGCAAGAAAATTGTTCCAACTATTTTCAAATAAGTCGAACTTCGACACAGATTTTTTAGGCTTGTAATGTAACCCTGCTAAATAGGTTTCTGAAATGAGATGACTTTGGTCTAAACAATGAGGCCCTTTCAATTCTGATATTATTCATCTTAATCTATTTTTTAACATAATTTTATATTGAAATTTATTTAACGAGAGAGAATATTTCGAGATTGTAATGTGGTCTAATGGGCAAATTTGCACCTTAGGAAAGTAAGGTGTGTCCAAATATTTGTAAGTCACAATGAAAATTTTGCTATGATAGTTGTTCAGTTTTGGTCAGATTTATTGCCTGTGTTTAAAGGGAGCCACCTCTTGAATGATTTTGCTCATTTTAATATCATCCAGAGATAGAACTCCCATGTAAAAGTTTTTAAATCTCTTAAATTTTATTTAGCATGAGGTTCCTTTTTGAGGATTCTACAATTTTGATTTTTTTTCCTTATTTTTCCATCATGGTATTATTATCAATAATTGCTACTGTTATTTATTATTGAGCATGATTAAGTGATTTTGCTTGCTTTAGTGATCACCTTGGCCAATGCCATTTTTTGGTTGCATGTGAGCAGGGCACCTATCGAGGGACCAAATAATTCATCATTTTTTTATTTATTTGATTGAGACATTTAATTTAGTTGGTGTATTTATATTTATATAAATATGTAAATTGTCGAACGTATATAAAATTTCCCGATCATAATAAATTTTCAAGAATTAATGTCGTACTCAAATTATACGTCTTTTGTGATAATATACTGGCTAATCCGTTAACCATAAGCTTACCTACCCATTGGAGTTTATGAGAAACTTGGTGACTCTTGGATGGTGTGAAATTTTGTTAATATCTTGATATAGTGGGAGTGTGAGTTTTATGTTGTTTAGAGTCACTTTGATATATTTTGATATTTGATTAAACCTAGTATTTTACATAATTTATTTTATATTTGAAACTGTATAAATAATTAATTTGTAATAAGTTGGGCTACCCAAATGCTGGTTTAGGGAAGAAGAGCGAATTGACAGTCCAACAAGAGGTAATCATCCTACTCATATACTAGTTAGGGTTTGGTTTTGTGCTGTGTATATTCATGCATATAGGATACTGTGACTGTTATGGTATTCTATAGGATATTTCAAGTAGATGGATCAGTGGTAAATTTCATAAGGAATCTAATCTGGGATATATGTCGAGCATGACAGCTGAATTGCAAGGAATTATGATTATGAACGGTTTAAACCTCTGCTGGAATCAAGGATCGATGCAGAAATTAAACCTGATGATATACATATATAGAAGATTCACTGGATGTATAGAACCTAATTGAGAAGGAATATCGAAGGAGCCATCCTCTAATCAACATCATTATAGAGATTAGAGTTAACCATATGTGAATGGATTACTACTTATGATCATACTCTTAGAGAAGGAAATTAGCACTTGTACCAATTGGCTTGCTAAGCATGTCCATGAGATTAATGACGAGTATATGGTCCTCCATGAACCAACTATAGGATGTGATAGCTTATTGGTTGAAGACATGGACAATGAGTTCTAGGCCCTATTTTTATTTTTTTTCTTTGTTTTTATTTTTAAAAAAGTCGTAGTTTATTCTCTGGAATTTCAATCCCACTATGAATTCAATTTCAAGTATTGTATCGGTATCCGACACATCATGTTTGTCAACAAGTGCTTTAATTAAAGTATGATGAGGTATGAATTTTTTAAACATTGATCTCAGCACTAATTAGTTATTTAAAATACTCCCTCTGTTCCAGTTTATAGTGCAATTTTAACTACCACACACAGACCAAGACAATAATTAATAACTAACAAAATTTCTCACTTTTTCTCAAATTATCCTTATTAAATGCTTTGAGAATGAAATATTTTAATAATAAACACATATTTGGATTTATTAATTAGGGGCAATATTGGAAAGAGAATAAAATTACACTACGTAATCCGTAAAGTGCACTAGATTATGAAACATTAATTTCTCAAAAAAGTGCACTATATAGCGAAACGGAGGGAGTACTCTCTTTTGCTCCTTAATACTTCATCCAATCCTAATCTATACTCTCTCCGATCCTATATATAGGACATTTTATCTTTGTATTAAATATAAGATCCTTTACAATATACGAGGTGGTATTTATTATATATTTCCAAAAAAATGCCCCTATTTAATGTATTCAAAGAGAAAAAGAGAGAGATTAAATAAGGGTAGTTTTAGAAAAATGTTGAAATTTTCAGAGAAATCAAGGTAGTTAATTAGTTTTAACTCCCTTTCTTAATTCGTGTGATTCGATTAAAATGATCTTATATATAGGACCAGAGGGAGTATTATAGAGGATTTTTAATTAATTCATAAGAAAAGTTAGTTATAAATCTCAAACTTGAAAAAAAAAACTCCAATATTTCACTGTTACTTTTATTAGTTACTAAATTTTATTTTTTCTAAGTTATAACGCAGAGGTAATAAATTAATAAGGATAAAAAAAAGTAAATTACTACTCAAAATTAATATAATACTTTATATTTTAGATAAATTAAAAATTTAAGAAGACTTATTATAATATAAATGAAAGGTAGAATATGTTATTTTTAATTATGTTAAAAAAATAAAAATAAAATAAAATTGTATCAATAAATTATTAAAGAGATAATGGGAAGGGAGCAGAGTTGAGTTGAGTGGGTAGTGCAAAAGACGAGGCGACGAAGGTGTAAGTTGGTTGGGGTGAGGTGATGAGAGAGTGCTCATACTCAAACATACCCTTAATTACGCTTACCCTACTCTGCTCTCTATCCTATGATGCTCCCCTCAGCCCTCAACTGTACGTACGTGAAATAACATTGCATAAATAGTGTCATCTTTGTTGGATTTCTACCCCCCACCCATCCCACCCACACGCACAGGGTGTCTGTCACGGTGACTGTGTGTTCTTAGTTCTTACAGGCTTTTACAAAAAAATTCATATGTAATTTAATATTTTGATTTAAAAATGATTCTTGAAATCTTATATGTACGTATCTGAATCTTATTATTGATATTTTATAGATTTATATGTGCTGTATAAAAATAGGAGACAGTTCAAGACGGGGCTATCCCATGTTAACTCGAATTACAATGATCAAATTGTTTCTAATTAAACCTGTTTCAAATATCCCTTAGTTAGTACTCCCTCTATCTTAATTTATAGTGCATTTTTAACTACTACATAGATATCAAAATAATGATTAGTAACCAAAATTTTTTTTATTATTTTCTAAATTACCCTTGTTTAATAATACTTCATACATTAATAAATTACAGTCATTCTCTCCTTCATTTTTTTTTCAAGTTCCTATGGGTCATTGGTAATTGTGAAGAGTGAAGCTTTTGGGGAAATTCTCCTTCATTCATTTATGGTTTGACCAAATCATTAAAGAATTTTTATTAAATGCATTGGTAACCATAGAATATATAAGCTTACTTATTATGAGTAATACTGGAAAGATAATAAAAAAATTACAATATAATTCGCGTAATGCACTATATTTTGAAATATGAATATCTTATAATAGTGTACTATATAGTGTAACGAATGGAGTATAATAATATGTTTAATTCAAATAAGAAAGGAGAAATGGAATACTCAGACATCACATTTAAATCTTTGGTGGGAAAAAAGAGAGAGAGAGAGAGAGAGAGAGAGAGAGAGAGATTATATTTAAATTATACCATTTCCAAACGAAATGTTTGCTTCTCAAACATTCAATATTTCAATTTATCTGTCTCCGTTAAGACTTCAATCCAACTGCCGCATTAGTTACTCTTACATCACAATATATAATTAGCAACAAAATAATTTCTGAGTACTAAGAACGGTAGTAATTATTTAATATAGTATGTCTAGATAGGGTATATATTAATTAAATTTGAAGATTCTATGTTACAACTTTTTAATTTGTGTATGTCTGTCGCAAGAGTGATCGATGATATTTGAGGAATTTGTTAACAACACCATTAATTGTTCGGAAGAGGGACAGAGAAGTCCATAAAGAAAAGATTGGAGCCAGAAAACCCAGTGTCGTACCTATGTGCATGGAAACATGCATGAGACTGAAACATGGCCATCTCACTAATATATATATATATATACACACACACACACACACACTACTGATGAATAAACAATTAATTTAAAGTGGCCAATATAATTAGGGGTCAGAGAAATGGTTGGGTGCTAGCTCAACATTTTAATTTAATTTTATATTTAATCAGCAGGAAATTAAAGTCCCGCAACATTTTTTGTAGTTACACAACTTAAACACTTCGGACACGAATATGTTCAAAAAAAAGGGGCATATAATTAATTAGATAAGAAGGGAAGGGAAGGGAGAGAGAGGGGTGGGTGGGAAGCATTGAAGTGATAAGGAAAGAAAAGAAGGGTTGAACATGAACAACAACTTGGATTGCAGGGGCCCGCCCGCCTTGTTATTGTTAAGGCTTTTGATTGAATTGTACTCCCTCTTATCTTTAATATAAGATGCCCGTCTTATTATTGTTAAGGCTTTTGATTGAATTGTACTCCCTCTTATCCTTAATACAAGATTATTTTAACCAAATCACGTGGATTAAGAATTGAAATTAAAACTAATTAACTACCTCGATTTCTTCAAAAATCCTAACATTTTTCCAAAACTACCCTTATTTAATCTCTTTCTCTTTCTCTTTAGATACATTAAATAGGGATATTTTTTTGAAAATGTATAATAAATACTACCTCATACTCCCTCCATTCCTTAATATAAGGGACAATTGAGGGAATTTCTATGTTTCAAAATATAAGGAATAAAGGGATTTGTTTGATGTATTTAATAACTTTTTTCCAAAAATACTCCTAATTAATGTAATATTTTTCTATTTGTATTAATTGCATGATGTAAAAGTTATTAATATTAAATGAGGGCGTTTTTTGAAACTATTTTATATTTCAGATAAATTTATTGATTTTCTTGATCTGTGTAATTTTATCTTTTATCCCTTATATTAAAGAACGGAGGGAGTATATTGTAAATGATCTTATATTTAGGACCAGGACAAAAGATCCTATATATAGGACCGGAGGGAGTAATATAATAATGTAACTAAAAATTCTGATTTTGACACACACACATACATATACCAACAAATTACTACTAATTACTTCCTCAGATCCTATATAGGACATTTTACCTAATTCTGAATATAAAACTATTTATAATATATAATATAGTATTTATTATATATTTTTAAAAAAAATATCTCTATTTAATGTATACAACGAGAAAGGGATTAAATAAGGATAGTTCTGGAAAAATGTTGAGATTTTTTAAAAAATTAAAATAATTAATTAGTTTTAACTCATATTTTTTATCCATGTGGTTCAATTAAAATAATTTTATATTAAGAATAAGAGGGAGTAATGAAAAATCACCATTGTTCCCTTCAAATATGTCAACAATCTCTTGGCTATATATCCTCCCATGAGCTACCACCCGTCAAGTTGTGCATAAACTTAATTATTCCCATACATATATATATATATATATATAATATTTTAAATAAATCTATTTCAAGGCGATCGAGGTGTAAAGCTCCAATGATTGAACCATACATGGCTCGGGATTATCCATTGGCGTCCCGACTCATGCTCAAGCCTTCTCACTATTTGCAGTTGGTGTCACTTTGGAATTATTGACATTGTTTACAAGTGATAATGATCTAAGAAAAATTATATCTTGTTATATTATTAAAATTATTTTAAAAATAATATAATTTTATTTTTATTTTTAATAAATATCACAAATTTAAATTATTAATTTTCTCTCTCGTAATTAAATAAGAATATTTTTAAAATAAAATAATTAATAATTTAAAAATATATGAAATGTGACTTAATATATAAAATAACAAAAAAATTTTAAAATATAACTTATAAAAGGAATGAGGGAGCATGATTTATCTCGAGTTATATATATATATATTATATGTGTAGATATATATGATATGTGTTCTAATTTAAAAAATAAAAAAAATCTGTATGATTTTTAACAATTTTTTTAAATATGTACTTTATTCATTAATTGACGAATGAAATAGAATTGTAGAAAACCGAGGGAGGGGGGCTCGTAAGTGTGAAAACAACAGCTGAATGAAAGAAAGCTAAACACTCTCATGCACCCGTCCCTTTCCTCTCTCTCTCTCAATTGTACTTTATTTACAACCACTGACCACTAATGCCACCTCAAATTAAATTAATATTCCCTAAAACCCTCTATATCTACTAAAACTAATATTGTAATTGTAATTAAGAGTATACAAATATTTTATATAAACTATATCCAGTTTCTTCATTTACACAAAATTCAAAATAAATTATACTGCTCACAAATTATAAACAGTACTTGAACTTTATATAATTGATAATTCATATCATATTTTTTTTCTCAATTGAGTAATGATGTTCTCTCATTGATATTTATTTATAGTAAAGTTGTTGATATTAATAGAAATTTAATAGTTAGTGGTATAATAGTAATTACAGTGAGCCATTACATTTGCAAGAAGCTTAAAATAAGCTAAATTGCTTATGATTCATGAATGAACAGTATGATTTCTTACAACTTTATATAAAACAGATATGAAAACATTTCATTAAAAAATCATAATCCTAGCTCCGCCACTCAAACGGGCATCCAATTAGTCTAACTCTTTAATCACTTGAATAACAGTTCCATGCAAAAAATAATATAGCTAACATATTACGGGTCGGCCGAAAAGAAAATAAAAGAAAAAACTCTTCATTATATTGTGCTGAGTCACGAATCACACGTCGATCTATGAGATTGGAGCTACTAATTTGATTATATTGTTTATGAATGAAAAATTTAAAAATAAGCTACTAATTAATGAGCATGCAGCTCAGCTGGCAAAATAATGTTGTGCTAATTTAACTAATGTTATATTATTATATTCAAGTTATTGATATACAATTATGTTAAAAATTCATTCAGAAAATTTTGCTACTCTTTTAATTTTATCCGTAGGAGTTCAATGTAACAGTTGAATACGGATTAGCTTGATCAAAAAAATATTGATATTATTAATTTTATTAATAATACTATTATGATTTTTTTTTTTTGCCCTTTTCAAGGTCAACTGATTCTTATCCCTCTCTCTCCATCTCTTCCTAGTGTAGCCTGTAGACCTGTGTCTGTGGAGTTATGATACATCACCCAACTTGAACAAAACACAATACAGGTACAAGTACAAGAACACAATATAATAAAAGACCACATAATGAAGAGAGAAGGCAAACATTACACTTTCTCTGCTTCTGTTCCATCCTTCATTTACTTTAGTGGCATCTCTCTCTCTTCATTCCCTTTCTTCCTCGCAACAATCAAGAAGATCAGATCCATCGGAAGTTTCATCTTTCTATCACCGAACAAACCCAACCCACAGATAAGTCAATCCCCATCAATCAAATCAAGAATCATCAGGGAGAAAGTTATCAAATCAATTAATCCTCAGATACAGAAAGAAAGAAACATGTCGGCCTCATCATCATCCGCTTCTTCCTTTTCACCGGATCACCACACCTCTCCCTCCGACCAGCTCTGCTATGTCCATTGCAATTTCTGTGACACTGTTCTCGCGGTATACATTTCTTTTTTCCTTCTTCTCGTTTTCTATCATGCCCTAAAACTGAATACTTAAGCTGCTGCTCCTTCTCTTGCATCCATATATAGGTCAGTGTTCCTTGCACCAGCTTGTTCAAGTCCGTCACTGTGAGATGCGGCCATTGCACCAACCTTCTGTCTGTGAATATGCGTGCCCTTCTTCTTCCTTCTGCCAATCAGCTTCATCTAGGACACACCTTCTTCCCTCCTCAGAATCTCCTGGTATAAAAATATATATAAAACTAGGGTTTCCGTTAGTTTAAGTCTTCTTCTTTGTCATACTCTCTGAGTATAGATGGATGAGTGAAAACATATTTTAATTTGGTCCTCCCATCGAGCGACGACCAATGGACGGGGCGGTAGGATCAACAGAAAAAGAAGACACCTCGTTGAGTTTGCCTCTAGTCACACCAGATACTTGGTTTTCTCACATACTTCATGTTTCGGCTTTTGTATTTCGAAGTTTGAATTTGTTTCAAGATCGATGGAAGGATAAAATAGTAACAAAATTGTTCTGGTACTAAAGTGAGACAAAATCTGTCACAGATCCCGTGGATATTAGGGTTATCTCCTGAGGATGAACCAAAATGAGGCTTTGCTTGCTGAATTAGCTGCATGTATATATGTGCTGCATAAACATGACTAAAGAACTCTGGTTAATTATGATTATTGGGTTGAATTCAGGAGGAGATTCGAAAGGCGCCATCTTCAAACATGCAGATGATGAGCCATCAGCTTCCATACCCAAATGACTCAGTTATGAGTACCATGCGAGGGGGACTCGAGGAAATCCCTAAACCTCCACCAGCTAACAGACGTAAGATTTTCCTAAAATCTATCTGATATAAAGGACATGTGTGTTTGTGTGTAATGGACATTTGTCATGTTGGTTTTCGTTTGCTTTTCTTTCCTTGAGTTGACCAGATATTTATGAAATCATCAAACTAGAAGAACTGAAAAGGGGGAATTAATCCTCCAGATACTAGTGAATCATTCATTCATGTTATACAACTTTAGCTTTAAGTGTGAATACTTAATCAATGGAGATAAAAAAAAGAATCAAAGTAAGCAAATGTTGCATCTCTATCAATCTGAACATGGTTTTTGGCATACTGCAATAAGCAGCCATAAAGAAGAATCTTTAGCACATTGATCTCATGCCTGCCTTTCGCCCCTCTTTCCTGCTTTGTTTGGTGCTTCCCAGAAAGCCAGCTTTAGTTTTTCAATTTGATTACAAACACTAAGTTTCCTAAATTTTCAAAATTTGAATTTAGCCCATTACATGCAATCACTTTCATAGTACAACTTCTATGGAATCATAAAAGGAATGAAGGTTTTCTTTTACACTTTAAAATGACAGGAGTGAAAACTAATTGAGGTCCTTGGAAAATACAATTTTTTTTTTTTTCAGTTTTGGGTGATGAGTTTATAAGTTTTGAAACATGCACGAACACAGTGAGAGACTGAAAGCGAGGGAGATCCCATTATATATCCCCCGAAAATATAGTGCAGAATCCATGGGGTGATTGTTACAGATAAATGGGATAATGATGAGGCAATGATAGAAGAAGGAGGGGGAGGGGGAGCGGGGAGAGAGAGAGAGAGTATGAATCAGACAAAAGGTCAGCGAAGTGATTTAATGTTGTTGTCTGTTTGCCTGAGCAATATAATGTCCTTGTTGTTGCATGCATGTCCAGCTCCAGAGAAGAGACAGAGAGTTCCATCTGCTTACAACCGCTTCATCAAGTAAGTTTAGCTGTGACATTGATTAATATTAAATCTTTAACTATATACTACTTCTTTTTAAATTGTAATTGATTAATTCTTTTGTTTTTCAAAGAAGATAGGAAGAAATCTTATTTACAATTCTTGACTCATTATAGTTGCCACGCCCACGATCGAACTAATTAATTAGTAATTCTGGCAGAAAAAAAGAACTAATTAATTAATGCAGAAATTGTTTAGGCAATTAAGGAGTACTAATATATATATATATATCTCCTAATAAATAAGAATTAATAAAATACATATGACAAGTTAATAAACACAGTCTATCTACTAGAACTAATTAACCTTCAGAATTTTGAAGTCATATCAAGTAATGAAATGAAGAAGAGCAGTAATATTAATTTATGATGACATGATTGGGATGAGTTTAACATTAATTGGATATTTGAATTTCAGGGACGAGATCCAACGCATCAAGGCTGGGAATCCTGATATAAGCCACAGAGAGGCTTTTAGTGCGGCTGCAAAGAATGTGAGATGCAACAACATTACATTCATTCTAAATCTTAATTACTCTCTCTCGATTTCCTCTACGAGTATTTTATTTTTAGATGGTGTTTTAGTTTAACTATTTTAAAACAATATTCTTTTTACAATTGGGATTTTCTATATTCATAATCATAAGGGATAATGCATGTAACATATTTACACAAAAAAGAAAAAGAAAAGAGGGATAAAAGAAACAATAAATATAAAAATGGCATATAAACATCATATATAATGACCTTTTTTTTTATATATTTCTCTCTCTTCTTCGAAGATATAAATATAAAGTAGAAAATATAATATTTGTTTTGTTTTTTAAATGAAAATATGCTTGAAAAGTCGTTGTGTGTTTTGATAAGCGAGTCCATTTGACTTGTTTCTTTCAGTGGGCCCATTTCCCACACATCCACTTCGGACTTATGCCTGACCATCAACCCGTGAAGAAAGCTAACATGCGCCAGGTAATTCTCGCAAACCCTAGCTTGTGTGTGTGTTTTTTTTTAAATGACTCAGATTGCAATTCAAATTGAACTTTTTAGCCTGGATACAACTTGAGTACCATTATCATGGGGAAAAAGAAAAGTTGGAATCCAGAAAGAAAGATACTTTTTAACGAGGACCTCATTTGAAAATTTTTAAGTGGTGTTAACTAAATTTCTAATTAAAATTAACTAAATTTCTAAGTGATGATCTTATTTGATAAATATTTTTTTCTAGATTCTAACTTGTCTTACTCACTTATCATTGAGCCTGCAGAGTTCATTTCACCAGTTTTTACCAAAAAAAAGAAATCAATTCACCAGTTTACTTTATTTGATTCTGGCAGCACACGTACAAAAGATAAATTAATGAAACTTGAGCAAAGAAATCTCTTTTTTAAGAAGTCGATAATATGATATTAGGTTGTAATTATAATATCATTGTAATATAGTAAAAGTGAGACCTATCTATCTATTGCTAGGGTTTCTGATCTTGAATTGTCCAAGTTGTGCGTGCAGGAAGGGGAAGACGTGCTTATGAAAGAAGGGTTTTTGGCTCCTACAAATGCAGGTATATCTCCCTTTTAAGCAAGGGTTATTTGTAATTGTTAGGGTTTCTGGTGTGAAGATATATAAGTAATATCTCTCACTCTTGTGTTTTGCATTAATTATTGATATTTAATGTTGTGTTAGTACTTGTGAGTGTTAAAGGTTGTTATAAGTTTATGCTACAAATGAAGGGATGAGATTCTCATGAACATCAAGGTGATGGCTTTCTATTGAACACTCTTGAGATTTTAATTATATTTTTTTTAATTTTTTTTTATTATAGACAAAGAGTATCCTTTATCAGCAACAAGGATTAATTGATTTATCTTGGGGACTAAGAGTAAGTGTAGACCCCTCATTTCTAAGTAATTTACTCTATACACAAATCAATGGTTTCTATTATAAATTAAAAGAGACACAAGGCCTTCCAAATGAAAAGGAGATGCATGTGATAGGAATTGAATTGAAATGAAACGTATTTTAAGATCTCTTTTAAGCAAAGCCCTACTGGCTCATACAATTAGAATGACCAAGGCAGTTTCACTCAGTTTTTAACTATTTGATTCTAATAACTTAAAAAGTTACGATTAAGTCCTCATTATTTAAATAATATTAAATTTAGTTTGATTTAATTTATTTGTTTTTAATTGAACAGATTTACGAAGTAAAAGTTTCTCCCATCAACACATACTTTGCAATTTGCATAGTTGATAGATAATTGAGTCACTTAATTAAGCATGATATTTAGGATTCAACCCCTAATTATATGTATGGAAAATGTTTTATTATGAGAGACAAAACTTATTTTGATGATTTCTATAGCTTAAATGAATTAATCTTTGACGGTTGACTAAGGCTTAGTGTTAAAAAAAAATTATTCTTTCAATCATTGAATTATAAAACAATGAATATATATAAAAATCAATAATAAAATAAGTGCTCCCTCTTAACTCTATGTAACATCTGTTTGTATAGTCAGATTTTTTTTTTACCATCTATACAATCTACAGTCTAATTTAACTACTAGTATTAAAAAAAATATGCAAATATTTTTTTATTTTATAACGAAAAATGGATACATATATATATATATGAAATTCAATAATAAAATAAGTGTTCCCAACCCTGTGAATGTTTGGCTTTATATTTTCCTATTCTTAGATGCATCCAATGGCTTTCATTAATCCCGCCCATGCCTTTTTGTCTGCATTAATGTTGGTTTGGTTTTCATCAAGCGTCAGACGCATTTAAGGGTGAAAGATTTTGCTGTAGGGAGGATTGAGAGAGTAGAATTTGCCAAGGTCATACATATATATATATATATATATGCACCATTTTTGTGGATTATACTGATTAATTTTCGGCCGGTTAATTTATCTCATAAAAATTATCAATAGTTGAATTCCTAGCAAACCTTTTAACAGTTTCTCTTCCAGTAAAAACAATCACACAATCTGAAAAATCATTTATGGAATCTTATAAGCTTGATTTCCACAAAGTTCCTAAATAAAAATCACCTCTCGCTAGTAGGAAAATTAAAATTGAAAGAGTCAATAATATGTTAATCAAACAATCAATTAAATTAGAAGTATAAATCATTGACAAATTTTTAAAATCAAGATGTTGACAAAAATTTTTTTTAAGAACAAATATTTGACTCAGAATAGATAAACTTCAGTTGGAAAATAAGTAGTCAACAAATGTAAACTTTTTAGATATAAAAATGTGTTTGTTATATCATATAATTACTTACATGTGTCGGAAGCCATAGGACTCGTTTGGTTCATTTTTTGGGTATCCATAGAGTGAGAATCCAGATTTTATTCCCACACTTATACTGTTTGGTTGGACATAGGAGTGAGAATCTGGACTACTATGAGAATGAAGATGGCTAGAGACTAGAGAGTTAGCTTTCCTACCTTGAATCCTGACTTTACTTATTTCTGCCATTGGGAATGGAAATCAAATCACAGAAATGACCTTAATTATGAAATATCATTCTTAAAATACTCTTAACAGATTATATACCACATTTCCTCTTGAAAATTTCTCATTAGTTCCTACAAATCATTTAGTGTAATTTTTCCTATATGATTTTTTTTCTAAAAATATTTAATTTAAAAAATTTAAAATAAAAAATAATAAGAATTGAAATATACCCGAATTTTCTTTCTACTTTTTATATTACAATTTATGCTTAGATATTTTTTATTTAATAAAAATAAAGATATGTAAAAGTTTAAATATGAGGTTATTGTCTAAAAAAAAAGGTTACTCGATTGTAAATAAAAAAAAAAGATCACGTTACAAACATGCATTGGAGCAATTAATGTTGGGCTAAATTTTTACTTAAGGGCAATTCTGACTTTTTGCACATTATTCACATCTCATTCCATCTTTTTCTTATGTCTAATCAAACAAATTTAAGTTGTTACCTATGTCTTTCCCATGGTGAACCAAACAAAATTTGGGCTTATAAGATTCTATTTCCAACCATTTCATTCCAATTCATCCCCAATAATTCTACTAACCAAATGGGCCCATAGTTTTTCTTTGCTATCGTAAAGAGATGAATGAAAGAGACTCAAAAAAATTTGGTACAATCATTTTGTTAGTCCAAAACTGCCACAAACAAGTAAATTTCAGTTTTTGTTCAGAAAAAGTTGAAAACAATCTCTATTTTCATGGTATTATGAGTAGATATTAGGCTACTTAGCAATCGTATGCATATTGAGTATGACAATTTTATACGTCAAATACAAGAAATTCCAAAATTTTAGGATGGGTAATATGTATATATTTAACAAATTAACAACATGAAAAATGAGTTATATAAAAGGAATTTAAATTTTAAAAAAATATTTTAAAAGCAATAAGAAAATATTTATAACATACAACGAATAATTAAATTTTCTATAAGCTATTAAGTTGTTTTGAAACATTTTATGGGAAAAAAATCATGTTATATGTATTTTGAAATATGATATCTGTATCGTATAAGTGTTTACTTTTTTTTTTTTTTGGTAATTGTTAGTAGTAACTAGTAACCCATTATTATTGCTTAACTCCATGGTGTTTCCGCTGGATATGAGACAGGGGATGATTGCTATTTTCACTTACTCTCTCGAAGGCCTCAATTTGATAAAAGGAGACAGCGACAAGCAGCATCCTTACGCAACCAAAGATTGTCAATGAGATAAGATATATATAATTGATTAATGCAAAATTGGAATGTTACCATTGAACACAGTTTCAAACTCTAAATTTCTCGTGCGGACATATTCATGTTTCTGAAGGAAGTCCCTATATATATATATATACACACACACACGCATACTAGTTGTATCACCCCTGCTAGCTATAGCTAGCTCATGATTTTGTAATCACATAGTTTAGTTTCTTCTTTTGTATGGCTTGATCATAGCCTTTTATTCCAGAAAAAAAAAAATCATCTCTATCTATTCTATCTAAATCCTAAAGCACTAGTGTTAGAGCAGTACTTTAGAATTAGGATGACTGACAAAGGTTTACCCATAAATAATAATTTAATCTCTCTCGAGCAACATAAAATCACATGAGATGATATTATGAGTTGAGAAATTGATTAAAAAACGACAGAAAAGAAGTATTTAACTCTTTACTCACGCGATCCAAATCATTTTTTGGAGCACGAACGTACTTGACATATTTGCACGTTTCACCATAATACTTATTTTCTACAAATCTTATCATTTCACAGGAAAGGAAATAAGGTTACGGATGCAATAAGAATGCAAGAGTAACGTTCGGTCCACAAGAAAAAGTAGAGGTGGAGGCACGTTTGTTCTCGTTAGTCAGTAATTATTATTATTATTATTATTATAAATTTAAAGGCACGAGAATTATTTTTAATAATTTTTTCTTTTTATTTTTATTTTCATTCTATGCATCAAACAAAACCTTGATATTTAAACCAAACAAGTGCAAACATAATTATAAGTATGACAAGAATGTTAATTTGCTCATGTTGAAGAGCCAGCTAAACCAGCATTGCGAAATAATAACCTAAAAGGAAAAATTGTTGCTGACAACAATTATAAGATTCTAGATGCAGTAAGATACATCTACTATAAGTTCCCAAGCAAATATCTTACCTGATATTAGTCATATGTTATATGCTCTATTATTTTCAGCACGGAATGCGAAGAAGAGAAGAGATGCCTACAATTCCCCTGTTTTTCAGTGCATTGGCCGGCAAATCAACTTGTTTCTTGCAGGAAATGATAGCTCTGGAAGTCCATTTACAAAATGATCAAAGAAGTCCTTTTATTAAGTGGGTGGACGGAAGCTGTTTCTGCCCTTGAAGTATAAAAAAAAAAAAAATCATTTCCTGGGATAGTTGGAAGTGCAGGCTGACTAGGTGCTTCACCTTCAACTAATTACAAAGAAACCATTATTTTGGATGGCTAAATCAATACCTCTTTTGGGCAACACGTCCAATTTTATATGAATGTGAAGTGTCCTATAGTAACCATTAGATGGCCGATGGGCGCATAGAGGTTTAGCGTTGAGTAGATTCCTTCAGGAAAATGATGAGAGAGATAGTGAAATGGGTGGAATCTACGTTGTGCGTCTCGTCCATAAATCTATCTTTATCTCCTCATTTTTTCTTCCAGTGACTACGGAGGACCTGAGAACAAGGATCGCTGGAGAGGGCGGGCAGGCATAAGCAGGACAAAAAATTATTTATGCAACAGAAAGATCCAAAAAAAAAAAAGTGCATGCTTAAAGAGAAATGATCTTCAGCCATCCAAACCTTGAAAAGATTTTGAAACTGAACTTTACTTGGCCAGAAGAAACTGAACCAAAAGAGAGAAATATTAGCAAACTACTAACCATAGCATAATGTTACTTGCTAGCAAAAAATAAATAAAGCCATATATTCTTGAAATAAAACGTTAATAATAAGCAAACATTTATTTGTTCTTTGAGTGACAGATACCCAAGTTACCGATCAACATTCAGAGACCCCAGAAAAGGAGGGGTATTCCGTAGTCTGTACACTGAGCTCTACACAAGTAACGTATTAACAACAAAACAAAACTGACGAACAGTAAATAAAGATAGAACGAGGAAAGTATCTGCAAATTCACTACCTATTGTGCATGGATTTTGCCAATAAATACACAAAAAGACTTGAGACAACTCGCCTGGCTCCCACTTCAGCAACAGACATCTTTTGGCAAATATGGCATGTCTTTGTCATTCTGTAGCAGGCATCTTCTTGGTATAAATTCCAGAAAGGTCAGAGGATTTCACTTACAATGATAAGCAAACAAGGATACAATGTACTGCCAGAGCCAACAAGAGGTTTGGTACCAAATAAGTGCTGTCTCATCTGATAACACGGCCTATAGCGTATCTTGAACAAGAGCAACTACTGATTTCTACTCTGTACATTTCAAGTCATTCAGATAAACCTGTGATTGAATAACTATCCTCCCAATTTTAAATCCTGGAAACACTGTGAATCCCACCTTAGCCCTACTTGTGCTTGGCCGGGTAAATCTCCTTGTAACATCTTCCATGTATACCACAGAGAAGTCTACATCTCTTTGTACTTGAAAAATTTCTACAACAGGATCAAAGGCATGGGACAACTTATGTAGTGTCCATATGGAGCTGGCCATTCTAACAAATGCCTCATAGAACATGCTTAGTGACCTCCATGACTTCAATACCAATTCATTTTCTTCCAAATTAATGAAAATGGATGATTCCATTGTAGGATGGATAAGTCTCTCATACTGTTGCTCGCAAAATTTTGAAAAATTGCAAGTAGGATGGATGCTAAGCAACTCCAAAGGATTGCTAGATACATGCTCAAGCAGTTGCTTCAAAAACCTATTTTGCTTCTCTGAATCTAAAGCATGCAAATTAGACATGAGTTGAGTGTAATTCAGCCCAAATTCTTCCGAATCAAAACCTTGAAACATTACAAGACATACATATGACAAAAGAGCAAACTGCTTGTGCCCTTTCTTTGCATAGCTGATATTTGGATGAACTGCATTAGACACTAAATCCAAGTTCCACCCAGCTTTTCTCATCAAACTAATCAATATCTTAGTAAATTTGTGAGATGCTCTAGAAGCATCATGCAAGACAGAACCAAACACTTTTACAGTTAGCAAAACATCAATAGAAGAATTCAAATTACCGCATAACTTCTTGGACAATTTGACATTAGTCTCTTGAATCTCATCCAACTTTTTCCTTAGAGCTGAAACCTCATCGTGCTTCTGTTCAAGCTCTGACTGTAAACGGTTCGAAACAGTTCCAAGAGTCCGAAGTTTGTTCTGATTTTCTTCCACCTGAGCTTCTAAGCAAGACCCAACTGGAAATTCACAATCACAATCAGGATTCCTTTGCCAATCTCTATAAAATTTCTTGAATTCGGATAGTCTCTCAAGGTGTGAAACCAAAATTCTATCAGCCGCCTTCGCGTTTTCCTCAATAAACGGAACATGAGCAGTCTGTAACTGAAAATACGAAGCTTCAAACGACGAAATCGTAGCGAAGATCGAGGAAATCAGCGTGTGGATCATCTGAGCATTAACTGCTCTGATCTGAGTCTTGCTCATTGACTTCGTTAACGTCACCTGATGAGCCGGTGACGATAATTTCTCAGTTTGCTCCAACATTTTGACCTGGGTCTCGGCGGGAGGCTTAGCTAGGGGCGGCTCAGGCTGAAACGGTGTCGTTCCGGGAGAGAAATTGCCAGCTGGGTCTGGTTTTATGACCACAACTTTCTGATTGGTGATGATTTCTTCGGCAGAATCCAAGAGGGAGAAGCCATCAGAGTCTTCTGCGGTGGCGGCGGGATCTTCCTCGGCGAAGAACTCGAAGGTTTTGGTCTTGAAAGCGAGGGCGAATTTCTGGAACATCTCGGAGATTTGAGGGGGTTTGGGGGAGGAGCCACCCATTTCTGGCATATTCTGGATGAAATAAAATTCACAACTCGAAGACGTGAAAGCAATGAAGGATCAATAGGATGAAAAGAACAGAAGTGACGAATAAGAATTCTTCAATTTCACAGCTTCTTCTGCTTCTGCTTCTCAGTCTGACGCCGATTTGGACGTCCTCGAAGGAAGGAATCAGGCATGTGGGCTTGGGTCTGCGGGCATTTCCCCTCTTCGCTCTTTTTCTTTTGTGTTAAATTACATTCAAATACCCAAACTTGACAAAATTTATTATGAAATACCTTACAATTTTAAATTACTTTTAAAGACCAAATAACATAATTTAAAATATTTTTATGGTTAAGAGTTTAAAATTTGGTAATAATATTAAAAAAAATTTTACAGCTTAAAAAATATGTGGCCAATGAAAGTTTATCTAATTAATAAAAATGAAACTCATTTTCATAAGCATATGGATTTAAATTTTAGTATTGATGTGATAACATTAAATATTTATGAAAATATTCTTTGAAATATGATGGTTTATATTTGAAACCAGACTCTTCTAAATTTTTTTTCCAAAAAAAAAGTGTATTATAACTTTTTAATATTAATAGTAAAAAAATAGGGATAAAATATTTAAAACCAGATGATATAATCCTGAAATCACTGCTAACCTAAGATAACATATGTAATAATTTTCTAATATTAAGAATTGAGAACTAAAATATTAAGAAATCTAAAATTTAATAGTAATAATCTTAAATGATAACTTAAAAAAATTAATTGATAATTTTTTTCAATAATAAAAATTTAGGTAAGTTAAGTTTTAAAAAATATAAATTCATATATTTATGAGATATGAATTAATTTCTTATCAATTAAATCATGCAACAAAGGTTCTTTAGATTTTAAGAATAATTTGAGTTTTCTGGGTTTTTATTGTAAGTTTTATTAAATTTGGGTTTTTGAGTGTAATTATTGGTATTCTTTTGTTGTCTCTTTCTGTCTTTACACTTTGTTTTTAATTTTATTTATTCTCCGTGCTGGAGCCTGTAGGTTCTGACTTCCCAAGAATTTTAACGGTAAGATAAGAGAGAGAACATTATTACACTAACAGCTATAGTACTGACCATTTTGTTTGTGACCCTTTTTCTTTTCTTTTTTTGGTCAACATTTTGTTTGTGACCTTTGGTTCAAAGGAATACAGACAGATGGATCTGGTTGTCTGATACAATAACATTATAATAGTACTCCCTCTCTTCATGTTGAGAAATTAATGTTTCATAATATAGAGCACTTTACGAATTACGTAGTATAATTTTTTCTCTTTTCAAAATTATCCCTAATTAATAAACCCAAATATTTTTTTATTATTAAAATATTTCATTCCCAAAGCATTTAATGAGGATAATTTAAAAAAAATAGAAAATTTTGTTAGTTATTAATTATTGTCTTGGTCTGTATACGGTAGTTAAAAGTGCACTATAAACTAGAACAGAGGGAGTAATTTATATGATGATTGCAGTCATTCATAAATTAAAAAGGTGTAGTAATATTGTAAAAGTGATTAATTAATTTGTATCATAGTAATTATTTATTTAAAAAATAACAAAACTTATTGAAACGTATAAGAATTTTAAAAAATAAAAAAATAAAAGGTACCGTGTGGTCCCTTATAAAAGAAGGTTTTTGAAAGTGTCTTTATCAGCTTTCCTTTTTTCATACTTCCTTTTGGGCCACGGCTGGGCTGGCTTGTTCGGTGGATGTGGCCCTTCTTTTTATTCTCTCACAGATAACCTATGACAGATTGGATTGATAGAGAGAAGCAGATAAGGGACGCAGTTTTTGCCAATCACAAGTTCATAACTTATGCCATTAAATGTGTGTTTGAATTAGATTATATATAAGTGATTATAAAAATAAATGATTATAAAAATAAGTGATTATGTTAAAAGTGATTTGTGTTTGGATATTTTTACCTTATAAGTGATTTTGAGAAAAAAAAAAGTGTTTGAATATTGGGATTTAAGTGATCATTGGGTGAATAATGAGAAGGAAAAATGAAATAAGTGATTATGGGAGGATAAGTGATTATCATAAGCTGAAAAAAGCAGCTTCTTCCATAAACACTTATTTCAGGCATAAGTGCTTATTGAAAAGCTGTTTCCGTTTGGCAACTCCACTACATAAACACTTATGAAACCCCATAAGTGTTTAATTTTGTTATCTAAACAGGCTATAAGAAATATGGTTAAAATTAGTTAGGGGTACTTTTTTTTTTACAAAAATTACTTAACATTCCAAAACTACTTACATTAATTACAACATTACATTGAAAAAAAAAGTGATATTTGTAGAGAGGATCTACGAATGGTATTTTTTGAAAAATATATAAAATTATTGTCCTCATTCATTCTTTGAATGGTAACGAGTCCATTGTAAGATATGAATGAGTTTTGATTTTTTTTTTTTAATTTCACTCAAGTCCTGAATACACTGTAGTGTGCATGGAGTCAGTTTGCTTATTGAAAGAGCCTAATGATTGGATGTTTTAATTAAAGCTTTGGTTTTCATTCTATTTGCTTCTTAATTATTTGTTATTAAGAGTTTTCTTCCAGTCCAGGAAATATTGAGCCCTAAATCACATACAATTTTATACAAAAATAGACGGTTTAATAAAATAAATAATATCGATGGCTTTTTTATATATTAATTTCTTTATCTTGATGTCCATCCTTATTATTGGAACAAGATCAAGAGACATGTCTCAGCAGATTTTAAGTATACTAAATAAATACGTATACAAGAGTCACAAACTCACATCTATTTCGTCATCCAAGTATATATAAAATGACAAATTTAAATATATGAAACAAATTCTAACCATTAGTTAATTAAAACGGAGGAAGAGGTAATTAAGAAAAAAAGTCAAAAGTCTGCGACCATATTATGTTTGGTAACTGTGGTGAATCAGAATCGTAATCAATAGAATAGAAAAAAAATATGGGTGAGAAGATTGTGCGTGGATTTCATCACAAAAGACTCATTTATCTTCTAAACCGCACCCTTTTCCTTTATTCGAGTGGTTTTATCAATCATACTAACCAAGCATAATTATTTTATTTCTATTTTATTTCCTGCATTACTCTTTTACACACACTCATATATCGTTCCATAAATATACAAATCCCAAACGACCACTTTATATGCATGAAAATTTGGCCTCAAAAAAAAAAATATAATTAAAATCTAATCATTCATTCAACATATAAAAATTTGTGGGGTGAATCTATTAAACTGTGGAGGTTTTCCTGTTTTCAATCATTGATAAATTTTTTGGCCAAAAAAAAAAGTCATTGATAAACTTGACTTGAGGACGGCAATTTAAATTTAAATTACAAAACATTTTGCAAAACCCTCTCCAATTGTTACGTTTTTGTTTTCATGTTTAACTAAATTTTCCTATCTTAATTTCGTCAAATATTTTGTTGTCATTGAGACTGAGGATAATTCTTTTATTTTTTAACCTGTCCTGTGCCCACTGCCTTGACCCTTGAGTACATTTTTGTCCCCCTAGTAAGACTTGACAAATAATACCTCTTCTCTGGGTCAATTGCGGATGCAAGAACAGTTTTTTTTTGGGGATAAAATTATCCAAAAATACTCAAATAATCCTAGACTGACCATTTCATATTTCTAATATTTTATGATTGATTCAATTTATACAGAAATACAAAATATAAATATTATACTTTTCATAATTCATGAATAGTGCCACTTATTTTGAGTTTAGTGTCAATTAAAATGCCTATCTATCTATTTTTTTTGTTCAAGAATAATTCCAAAGTCTATTTTAAAAAAAAGTTGATTACTATTTTTTAACCTTACACATATTTTTGAAATTGAACTAAAATTATCCTAGCATTGGGATTTTGAAACAATTTTTCAAAACACGAAAATCAAGGTTCAATAATGAGCAACAATGCAAACTACTAATTCAGCTTTTATATATGTTGTGATTTTGAAAATATAACTTGTTTTAAAATATGATTTAGTATACTGGCAAGTATTTCTATTTAATTTATCTTAAAAAAATAATTAAATAAGGATAATTTTAAAAAATTATAATTTTTAAAAATTTAAAATAATTAATTAATTTTAATTTTTTATTTTTAATTTAATTAAAAAATCTTATATTAAGAATTAGAGAGAATAATATATAAATATATATATATTTATTTATTATTGGGAAATGTAATATATATTAATATATTGATGATTTGAGTAAAAAAATTTAAATTTTCAATCTTTATATTTTGTTATTTTTTATCAAAATAAATTAAATAAACATATTTAATCCACCGTCCACTGCCCCCTCACATTTCAGCCAACGTGGTTGCGGTAGCGGGAGTGAGATTGTTTCTGTGCCACATTGTATCACACCACCATTGCCAGTGGCGGCCCTCCTTCTCCAAAATGGCAGCTCCGTCAGCATTTTCCCGCCTAAATTTGCTCCCAAAGCCTTCTGTTTTCAGAGCGCTGATCAATTTCCACAGAACCCAACTTCCACCCGAATGGTCATTTCCCTTTTCTTCACTCTACAAGTCCTCCTCCATAACGGCCCGCCTTTCCTCCTCATCACCTTCCATTTTGACCACCCATGACGTTTCAAAGCAGGACGGCGATTTAGTTGTTCTGGGCATTGAGACAAGCTGCGATGACACTGCCGCCGCTGTCGTAAGTATTCGGCTTTTCTTCTTTGGGCTAGCTATGTTTGCTCCCTCGAACTAAGCCCTAATTACCAAAATTGATACATCAATTGTAGAAGGTAGCTTTTGACTGAGAAAAAAAAAATCGTAATCCCAGTTAAAACTAATGGCAAAGGCAAAAGTGCATGGGCATTTTCTGTTATACGGCAGAATTGATATACCAATTTTGTAATTACGTCTTAGTTCAAGGGTAAAATGCAGTTTCTCCTTCTTCCTTTGGCCCGGATTCATTAGTGGAATAGTGTTTAATGTGATGTCATTTATGTTTCTTTCTTTTGTAGATTTATGGTTTCTGTTGTGTAGGTGAGAAGCAATGGTGAAATCCTGAGCCAAGTAGTATCTTCTCAGGTATCGTATATACCGCATTAATTTTACTTGTGCTAGTTAAAAATAATATGGAGATTTTAGCAAGATTGATAGCAATTGCTTCCTTTTTTATGAAAATTCTTCCTTTTGCCATAAGCCGTAATTGTTTCTTGAACTAGAATCCTTTTGAAATGGGAAAAAAATAGTTTACTTTTTTCTCTAGTCATCACGGAATAGATAAGAAAATTATGGATTGACATAAACTCTGGTGAATAGCTCTTTGATGAATGATTAACATGCATGCTTCTTTTATTTGGGTTCAATTTCTCTAGGGGGCCAATGAGAACATGGCTCCTGTAAACACTATGATGCTCCAGTCAATGAGTGCTATAATATTGTATGAAAATAATGGGAATATAAATTGTTCCTGCAGACCCATTGGGCTGTTTACAGGGGATGAGCTAAGGGCATGATAATACCTTTTGAGCTTGGTTAGTTATTGGCATGAACCAGTTTAGAGATTCTTTGGTTGTGGCTATCTGGGTGGTTATGCTAGCTGGGTTGCTTGGACATGTTTGTATGCATGCATCTTTTTTCTTTGGTTGGGGAAAAGGGGTTTTGGGGGGGGGGGGGGAGAGAATAATTGATACCTACAAATAATTAGCTAGTTGAATAAGTGGGCTTGTTGAGTATATTTAGTTAATTATAACATAATGTAACAGAAGAACTAACCTGTGACTACTCCTCTTTAGTATAAGCTAGGGGGATATAGAGGTCTTCTTGTTGATATACAGAGTGATCTGAAGAAAAAAAGTTTAGGTTAAGCATTTGATTTCATTGAACAGAAAATACATTGATTGCTTTCATAAATGTTACCTTGTGTCACTTTCCTGCAATCATCATGAACTCAAGAATAATTACCTTTATATGAGTTCAGAATTACAGGATCTAATCTGTCTAAATTGCAGTGAAGTCATTCAAGCTTCTGTGTGATATTTTACATTAAGAATATCATTCCACATCTTCTCATCAAGTAAGAGTATGATGTCAAAAAGTTGCAAATCTAAATGGAAGGAAAATAGTCTGGCGTCAATATTATGAACATTACTCATACTGCTAAAGCTTATTGGTAAAAGCAATCCTTAGAAAAAATGGGCAGGCATAAGTTTTATTCTTATTGACCACTTGGTTTTATGTAACATGGTTTTGTTTTTGGCCATGGTTTTATGTAACATGGTTTATGTTATCATTTTTGCCTGCTTATAGACATCTATTTGTATCTGACTTCTATTTACCAAATGAAGGCTGAACTCCTTGTAAAATATGGAGGTGTTGCTCCAAAAAAGGCAGAAGAAGCTCACTCGCAAGTGATTGATCAGGTATACATTTTACCAGGATTTGAGTCTATTAAATACGTAGTTAATATATTGTAAAATGAAAGCTAACAAGAAATTGAAAAAGACAGAGACTGATGGGAATGAGAAGCAGAGAAAATTTGTTGCTTTTCTTGTTCTTACTTTGTCAATCAATGTACATTGTTTATATACACAATGAATTGAAAGAATCATGGATGAAAATAAATGTGCAGAATTATTAATAATGAGGCGGATGGCAGTGATCATGGATTAATGATTTAATTCCATAATGTGACTCTCTGACTTACATCCCATTTTGAACATCTCTCATATAGTTTAGGGCGTAGAAATATATGTCTTGAGTTTCTTGTTGCTTGTTGCATTTCTCACATACTAATTGTTGAAAGCCTTATATGCAACCACATTTTCCTGTTTATCACCTGTATGAGTTTTCATTTTCCTTCCTTCATGAATGTTCCATTTAAAGCACTCGATTGTGTTGGTCTTCCTAGTGACTTTTTTTTTGGGATGCAGTGGAAGTTTCCCAAATGTAGTGGTTGAATGAAAAGTAATTATAAAGTTACTTGAAGGCCCCAGAATTAAGTCTGGTGATTGCTTATTGTAGGTTGTGCAAGAAGCCCTTGATAAAGCTTATTTGACTGAGAAGGATCTCTCTGCAGTTGCTGTTACTATTGGTCCTGGTTTAAGTCTCTGCCTTTGTGGTAATGCATGATGTTGTTTAATTTCAGCTTATTTCTTTTTAAATTCTATTTGCTCCTTTAAAAAGGTGAGAAGTAAACAAAATAGCACTTGATAAAGCTTATTCTGCTGAGAATGACCTCTCTGTGGTTGCTGTTACTTATGGTACTGGCTGAAGCTCTGTCTTCGTGGTAATACATGATAGAATGTGATTTTCATGTATGTCATTTTACGTCCTGTCAATTCTGATGAAAGGTTACCACCTATGAAAAAGCCAACAATATTGTTGTGAAAACAAAATAATTAAAAGGCAGGTTAGTCATATTATTTCACCAAACTTTTCAAAGTGAGAAGATTAATAAAATTAATGCATGACAGTATACACTACTTTTGTTAGGGTGTTTATGTGTTAACTTTTAGTAGACACATTCTACTAATTGGATTACTGCATGCTAAATAATGCAAAGAAGTTAGCAAGTTTAGACATTTTGTTGGTTCAACTGTGGGTAAGATTTTATGTTCATTCTTCTTCAGACTTCAAGTAATGCCATTCAATATTACTTGCTTATGATACTTCTAGACTGGCACGACTTTGCTATCAGGTTATTCCCGAGTTTTAGGAGAAATTTTTTGTAGCAATCATGAATTCCTTTGGTCTACTTTTTGCCGGATGCAGTGGGTGTGCAAAAAGCACGGAGAGTTGCTGGAGGCTTCAATTTACCAATTATTGGCATACATCACATGGAAGCTCATGCTCTAGTGGCCAGGTAAAGGTATAATGGCTTCATATTTAGCATTTAGTTTAATGTCCATATATGCTGAGATAGGTATGCTTGCAAATTACAATGCTTGAATTGAGAATTAATTGTTATATGTTAATATGCTTCACAATTTCTCTGCTTGTCAGCAATTCTATATGGAAAAATATTATTTTTCTGAGACATCCATATTTCTTCTTTCTAGGTTAACTGAGCGAGACTTGCAGTTTCCATTCATGGCCCTACTTATTTCAGGTAATAATTCTTTTCTTTTTTGTTAAATTTATCTATCATGCTAGTTTGCTTCCTTAGACTTCCTGAAATGGCTACACTTTCCATTTTCTTTCTTACTTTGATCATGGGATCAATTTTCTTGGTTCAAGTGGATGTGGCCTTATTAGATAATGACTAATAAGGGCCGTATAGTAAAATTGCACATCAAGTCACATTAACCAAGTTTTGATGGCCTGTAAACTGAATGAACTCTATATGGCATCAACATATTTGGCAAGGGGATGCTACTTGTACATATCCTTTTTGTGGCCATTGGTGTGCACTTAGTTCTTTGAACTTTGACGTTTGAAAGGGTTTCAGTAATTTATTTTGATGGACCATCTAGTTTAACTATAAGTGTTTGATCAGTAATTTAGGGCAAACAACAAAGATCATTAGGGTGGTCAACAGTTAAATTGGCAAAACTCTTGTAGGTAAATCTTAGAAAACTGGAAGGGCTTCCTTTGCAATGAAATGAACCACCTAGCATATGGAATGCAAGGTTTTTTAAACTGTTCTTGTATTGCCTCCATCAATGGGATATTCTGGAACTTTTTCCTTTTAATAATAGTCCTCATTTGGGATTGCTGTGGATTTCTGCTTATTCTATTTTCTTGTTCAAATGGAGTTTCATAAAATGCAGTATGAGGATGAAGCAGTTTGTGTTTTGCAAAATTGTTTGATAAGAGATTTTATCAATATTTGTATGTTCAGCAATTTTTTTGACTTAATGCTTTTTTACCTTCAAATTACTAAAACGGGCTTGTATAGTTTTGATCTTGTAATTAATATTATTTGAATGGATAAATGAAATAATCATTATGCTTAATTTTTATTCAGTTCTTTTTTTATTCAATCAAAATATAGAAAATAAAATCACGACAAGTATATAAAACAAGTTAATCAAAATATGATAACCAACAAATTTGAGTTAGGGTATTTTTGGTCTTTAAAAAGATGATTTTATGAATATGCTTCTTCCAAGGAGAAACTTCAATTTTTTGCTTCTTTCCTGTAGCAGGAATTTTACTCAGAAGCAGCTTATTTTTCCTCTAGAAACTTGGCCAAACACTACAAAATCTCAAAATAAGTACTCCTTTGAAAAACTAAGCAACTTCTCCCCTTGAATAAGCTTGGTCAAACATGTATTAGATTAGAGTCATTTTTTCCATTAACAATGACATAAGAGTATTTTCCTTGCATACAGAGATTGTTCTTGTTACATATTTCTGATTAGTCCAGTCAATGGTTTTTTCCCGGACACAACCACTATTGAGTATATTCTACTGCATTTGTTGATATGCTCTGTTATATGTCTGAGAATAATGGCAAATATTATATTTATGCAATTCATAGGAGGGCACAATCTACTCATACTTGCTCACGATCTTGGGCAATACATACAACTTGGTACTACAATAGATGATGCTATTGGGGAGGCATACGATAAAATAGCTAAATGGCTTGGACTTGATATGAGGAGGAGTGGTGGTCCTGCTATAGAGGAGCTTGCTCGGGAGGGAAATGCAGAATCAGTCAGTTTTTCAGTAAGTTATATCCCATAATCAGTTTATGACCTACGGTATGCATGGGTAATTTATTTTCAGGTTCTCTAATCAAAACACAATAAGCACATATCATGAACTCAACATTTAAGAAGATTATTTTTATGGGAGAAAAAAGAATAGGGGCAATGCAAGTAACGTATGGGAATGGTTTATGTAAGGAAGAATATGAGGGAGGCCCATAAGAATATTAATGGGGAGCTGGCAGAGGAAGGACAGAATGGGAATTTAGGTGAGGGTGACTGATTTATTCAGGCCAAAAAAGATTTATCCAGAAGTGCATGACATGATTAGTGAAAGTGAGTGAGCTGTTTTGGGGTTGTTGTATTGGGCAAACACTATCTCAAGTAATATAGTAAAGTACAAAAACAGCAGGAGACAGTCTCTACTTTTGATTTTTGAGTATTCTGAGGTGCTAACTCATATTTAACGAATATAGTTTAGTTTCCAGTTTAAGTAAAGAATATAAAAACAAGAGAGGTAAACTTAACTGACATGTAGCTTGTGACATCTTATTGTCAAGTGTCAAAAACCTATTCAATGTTTGTGAGTCTTGGCTTTTATATATAGTACATGGTAGATAGTAGATGCTAGATGCTACTTTCATCCCTGACTATTAATTGATTGATGCCTAAAATGTGGATTGTCAATCCTTTTTGTAAATTACTGTGCCTATGGCTTCCCTTGTGGTTCACTTAAATTTGTTCCTGCCTTGTTTCTAGGTTCCAATGAAGCAGCACAAAGATTGCAACTTCTCGTATGCTGGTCTGAAAACCCAAGTGAGGCTAGCAATTGAATCTAAAAAGATGTATGTAAATATTTCTAGCTGTGATTGTTAATATTTTTCTGTTAAGGGAAAAATGATCGACTGAGACCAAGCATGTGTTCTGTGCTTAATTTTATTACATGGTATTCTGGACAATGTGGTTTTTGGCAGTGGTAATATAAGTCCTCTCTGTTATAATGGACTGAATGCTTTGTGTACTTTACATATGTAGTGTTTACTTTTTGTTCCATATAATCAGTTTGACACTAATATATTACTTATCAGATCCATAGCTTTTGACGGATTAGAAAATGTTACATGATTTTTTTTTTCCCAACAAAAAATATTACATGATGCATGTGTGCATTCAAAGAAGTATCTAGTAAAATTAAGATGTGCAGACAAATTTGGTTTCTTGTCATTTTTTCAATCCAGCTACTTATAATATGGACTATGGACAGTGATGCAAAGATTCCCATTTCTTCTTCAAATAGTGAGGACCGAGTTTCGAGAGCTAATATTGCTGCTTCCTTTCAGGTAGTTATTATGTTTTATAGGTTTTGCGAAGTAAAATGTAAATATCTCTTCCTTTTGATTCTAGTTAATGGACTTCAGTATATGTGATCTCGGTTTCATAATTTCCTTTTCTTTTTTTGTGTTCCATTAACTTAGGTGGTTTGGCTTTGTATGCCTTATTAATTGATTTTTTACTTTATGTCAAGCAGCGGGTTGCAGTATTACATCTTGAGGATAGATGTGAACGAGCGATACAATGGGCATTGAAGATGGAGCCTTCTATAAAATACTTGGTAGTTTGAAGTCAACAATTGTTGCTTTGTCTGTCAAACAACATCAATGTGTTGGAATTTCTGTTAATTGTTCATTGAAAAAGTTGAATGCTGTTCATTTTTATACTTTTCACGGCAGGTAGTCTCTGGAGGTGTTGCATCAAATCAATATGTTAGGTCTCGGCTTGATATGGTTGTTAAAAAGAATGGCCTGCAACTAGTATGCCCTCCTCCCAGCCTTTGTACTGACAACGGTAATAATTTATTTCTAGTTTTGGTTATCAACAGATAGGTAAATTTTCAATTTGGTCTACAACTGATAATTTTTTACATTTCACTCTTGAATCATTAAAATGTTTGCAATGCCTCCCTAACTGCTTGTTGACTTGGACCATTTTTGTTTACTTGACACTGACAACTCATGAAAATAGGACGGAAGGGCAATCTTGCAACATTTTAATAATTGAAGGACTAATTTGCAGAATCTCTATGGAGGATTGAATTGAAAATCCATCTGTTTGTCAAGAACTAAGATACCATTATCCAGATTCTTTGGTACGGATAATAAAATGGAAAATAAAATCAAAATGTGATTTTGGAGATGAAAAATGATCTTTATTCCCATACTTTAGAAAAAAATAATGAACACGGTTGAACATTGATTATAATGATATAATAGATATTAAAAAAAATAGTGATTTTATTTCTGGAGACAAATCTAATGGGGCCTATGGTCTAAATCACACATCTTGGATGGAATGGAACTTTCTTGGATAAATTAGTTCGATTAATTGGATTTTAATTTGGTTCGATTAACTTTCTTGATCCAATAGCTGAAAAAAATGTGCAGATTAGATGGAACTTCTTTTAATATGTGATGTATGGTAGAGTTAGATGTCCGAGATATTGATGTTGGTTATAACTTACAGTTTGCTCTGGAACTGACTAGGGGTAATGGTTGCTTGGACTGGCATTGAGCACTTTCGAATGGGAAGATATGACCCTCCTCCTCCTCCACAAGACCCTGAAGACTTTGTGGTAAGTCTTGCAAACACTGATATCACATGGATTGATTCACTATTTCATCAATTGGGGACTCTGATTTTCTGGGGAAGATGTCATGATATTGAATGATGTTAATCTGAAGAGATTCTGATTCGACTTAAAAGGCGTAGTATCAGCTAGTTTTCTCCGTCCCTCGCTCCCTTGTAGTTTGGGTTCCCAGTATAACTCTTCCCTTCTATTTAAACATAGGATGAATATTCTTGGTTATCTAGGATTCGTCTCAGCTTGAGGAGGCATTATTAATGCTTTTTTTATCAGTCCGGATCCTCTATAAAGTATTTAGAGAGGGAGGGAGAGAAAGAAAAGAGAGGTAGTAGATGTAAACATGAGATGTTGGACATTCTTTAGTGTTGGTCTTTCTTAAAATGCATGAATGTAGAATATTCAATTTATTTGAGTAGCAGCCAAAATTTTCATTTGAACATCCATTGCAGTTAGATGTACGCCCACGGTGGCCATTGGGGGAGGAATATGCGGAAGGAAGAAGTGACGCTCCCTCTGTAAAGAGGGCCCGTCTTCACCCATCTCTCACATCATTGATACAAGCCACATCACAATAGTAATCTAATCTTTACATGAATCCCTATGTTGCTTCAGTCTTCTTTACTATAGACAAGTTTTAGAATGATTCGGTTTCCAAACGATCGTTAAACCTAATCATATGAATGGAATTAGGGAGAGGAAACTTAGAAACATTGGCATGCTTTTATATATGTTAAAAATTTTTTGGCTGAAAGGATTCATTTCCTGTAATTTTATTGAAATTGATGTTCTTTCATGTAATCGAATTCGTATTAATTAGCCTAGCCTGTTCCTTCTCTACTGCTCTACTCATGGACGGGTAGAAAACCAGATTAATTTGTGCGAGTCTTGTCAATGTTCTTCGTTTTGTATAAAACACATAACTCAATGATTGGCGCTGGAACAAACAGAAAGTTACTCGTAAAACCATAAACTTTCAATGGAGTATTTAAAATAAAAAATGGAGATAGATATTACTATGATTGGTGAAACTCTCTAAATCAGTTCTATCTGCGATTACAACACACATTAGTGATATAGCAAATGCTTCTGGAAGCGAATCTTTCTAGCTTTGTTGCTTTTATTGCAGGTGACTCCCTCTGTTGGCCGCTTTATCAATCTCTAAATCACCAGAAAATACAAGCAATAAATAAACAGTTACCATATATATACGGTAATCAAGAAAGATTTACTCGAAACATAATTCATGATCAAATCATCTTCTATTGATCTTCATGCAATTTTTGTATATGGATTCTTTGGTTATGTAATTGATATGTCAAATTGTACCATTTTGAAATCTGGAATTTCATAATTGGAATGTTGAACTGCATCACTTTAAAATCTAATAGACTATGGACATTATATTTTGTCAGTATATATATATATATGATTTTTTTTTATATCCTTGACGCAACCAGGCTTGTGCATCGAATTAGATTTCATAATTGAAATCATTCTGTCATATAAATAATATAAGAGAAAATTACATCGGTTTCTTGATCAGTTTTATTACATCATTACAAACTTGAATTCTATTTTTTGAAATCTGCACATATTTCTACATAAAACTATGTGCTCAGAAGAACTAGGTCAATTTACTGACATCGGGCAGCACGGCATTATTAGACTTTGACAGAAGTAACATGGTTAAGCAGCATGTCAACAATTTCAGTGGAAACCTTTGACGCCGATGCTCTTAGATGATTGATCTTAGCTTGAGTCTCTTCTTCAAGCCTTTTCACATTAGCTCCAGAGTTGCCACTAGTCTATAGAAACAAAGGCCAGCAGAAAATTAAGAAGGAAATAATGAAATGATTTTCAACTCTTTTACGCTTATGAAATGTAGCATTACTCCTCACAAATCATGGAAGTTCACAAGTGAGAAGCTCGTCACACATTTTTTCAATCAATCACTCGACAAAAATACTAATGTACAAGGTGTTTGTCATTATATTAATACCTCTGAAAGATTCTTTTGGTATTCACTTTCCATATGCGATTTGTACAGAGCTGCTTCTCTCTCAGCTTCATCTTTTGCCTGCTTCAATCTTTGAGTTCTCACTGAAGAATCAACACAAACGCATAGTAGCATATCACATGTGCTAGATAAAAGGAAATGAAATTATACAGATTGAGATTCATGACAACTTCTGTATGTATTTGCGAACAGATAAATAGAAAATCCAATTGAGGTATGAACTGATTCAACCGATAAGAAGTGAAAATTTAAAATCGTAGGATATTATTGAAAGATGGAGGAGAAGATAAAGGCCATCGGGTCTCACAGTTTCTTGCATTGGAAACAATTTGTTGGGCTTCTTGTTCTGCAGTTAACAGCATCTGAATTCCTCCTTGTCCTCTAAAGGGATCCATGGTATCTGGAAGATACAACATGCATGATACAAACATGGCGATGGGATCAAATATAACTAATTACAGGACCAGGAAATTATCAAGAGTTAACAGATAAACTGTCATCAAACTAAATATTAATCTTTATCTGTTTCAAAATGCCAGTGTGTTTCAAAACGTATATATACATATTTGATACCCCCAACAATGACATTTCCATGCAGCTATTTGTTCTCTGAGAATCCAGAATTTACACTACATTGAACTGATTCAGTTTTACATTGCCAAAGAAGGAATTAAATCAAATGTGGAAGAAAAATGAAAAGTTGGATCTTGAAAGGAGAGAAACTTTTTTTTTCTCTTGGAGAAAAAAATGAGACATGTTTTCATTACCTGAATGAAAAGAAGCTGGTTACCAAAATGGGCAATAATGGGAAGAAGAACACATGTGAGTGTAGTTTGTTGAAGATTGTCCTCCAAACACTCCTAAATGAAGGGTTAGAGATTGGCTTTGTTATCTACCAAGTCAAATATCATATTTAGTTGTACTCTTCTTAATATTTTTTTCCTCAATGCAAGATAATTTTTATATATATATATTTGTTCAAATCATAGGATCCTTTATTAAATCTTGCCGTCATCCTTACACATAAAAAAACTCTTCATTTTTAAAGTATAGTTACTTCAATTCAAATATATAATAGTTGGGAAAAATAGATAATATATATGATAACATGATTTAGTAAGATTGCAAATGCCAAGGGCATAAAAAAATTGCAAAAGATATTCCCCATGATAATAGGAAAGAAAATATCATGAATAAAAAAAGAGAAAAAATAGTTGGCATTGGTAATTGATGCCATGCAAAACAATCAACCTTTGCTTTATGCGCATGGAAACTAGATATTGGGGTCAATATTGCTATATCTGGTTCGGTAAAAAAAAAGTGCTACATCTGGTAAAAAAATTGCTATATCCCATTTGAACTTTATGGTTATAATGACCCATATACAGACATACCTACATGGATACATACATATTCTACATGACTAATCACATCAAATTTCAGCAATTTAAAAATAGCTCGGCCTTTTCTGAGTTACAAAAGGTTATGCATTGCTTCATATTGAAATTACTCAGTCCGATGTTAAATATAAGTCATTAAGAAAATAATTTCCATGGTTCATTTTTTTTTTGGCTAATTTATGGTCCAAAATATGTCATACTAAAATTATTAAATAAATTTTTTCCTAAATACATCTCATGAATTATAGTAACAAAAAACAATACCATTTATGATTAGAGAGATGTAGCATTTAGTTATAGATAAATCTGATACTTAATTTACGTAGTGTGTCCAATCTTGATCAATAGTAAATAAAACAAAATTGACAATGAAGGTAAATACTTAGGCCTAGCTTTTTTTTTTCTTTGAATTCTAAAACCCTGTATATCTAAATAGGTAAAAGTAATTTCAATAACATTTATACAAATATCAAGGCATGCGATAAAGAGATAATATTTCAATTATAAAAATTGTAATTACTTCCCTTGTCAAATTATTTCATGTACAAACAAAACATTTTGAAAGAAAAGTAAATGAAAAAAATTAGTAGATGCTGCTGCTGCTTTCCTCTATATGCATATCTTCTCCTTAGAGATGAGTCTTTGACTATTTAGTTGTTCCTTTGCCTCTTTCTTCCTGATTTTCTTGTCCAGGATTTTTAGTTTTTCCTTCTATTCTTTCTCCCTAATTTTTAGTTGCTCCTTGTCCCTAATTAGATGCAGCTCCTTTTGCATCATCATCACTCCTTGATAAAATTGGAGCTGAGTTTCCAACATCAGCTTTAGCTTTTCCTCTATCTCTTTTTGCATCATCATCAGTTGTTGAAAAAATTGAAGCTGACTTTCCTCTAGTTTTTCCTTTATCGTTTTCCATTCTTCCTGCCTCAGCTTTTGATCCTTGTTTAGTTGGTGAATTATTTGTGTGTGATAGAACATTGCTTTAAGTGCATCCGTCTTAATTGAGATAGGTGAAGAAGCATTGGGAGCTGAGACTGAAAGCGGACCTTGAGAAATGAAGCTTGGATTTGGATTGGCGAGGTTGGGAGTGATGAAAGGAAAGGAAGGAAGCTGATGAGGTTTAGGGTTCAGTTGAGAGGCAATGGAAGTGGAGCTTGGTAGGGTGGTGGCAGCGACAGAGACTCGGGCAGAAAAGATGGGAGGGCTAGTGTGTGAGATGGTTGGAGCTGGGTTGACTTGAGCAACGACGATGGATGCTGAACTTGGTAGGGTGGTGGCGGACGAGGTTGGGTAGACTTTGACAGAGAAGACAGGAATTGGGTTTGGTTTGGAGAGAGAGATAGGTTTGATAATGGTTGAAGGTGAGGGAAAAGTAATGGGGTTAGGGTTAGGGTTAGGCTTTGGGTTGGAGAGAGAGATAGGTTTGACGGTGGCTAAGGCTGAGGTAAAGGAAGAGTAATGGGGTCAGGGCTAGGGTTTGGGTCAGAGATAGAGGTTTGACAGTGGATTGAGAGTCAGTGGGTATGGGTGAGGCTAAGGGAAGAGTAATGGGGTTAGGGTTTGGGTTAGAGAGAAAGTGGGTGTAGCTGAAGGAAGAATGAGTTTACGATTAATGGGGTTAGGGTTTGGTGAGGAATCCAACACTGACATCTGCGCCTTTAACACCTTACCAAGAAAGGATTTTGGGTAAAGGTCCATCACTAAAACATAGTCGAAAATTAATAACAAAGAGAAATTAAAGACTTACTTGATTATCCTATTCTAGAGAAACCACAATTTCTTCTTCACCTTAAGTTGCTTTATGTAACATCTTACTCCTAAACACCTCATGACTTAACCAAAAACTTTAAAAACCAACCAATCACATCCCAAAACATCTCAAAACAACTTCCCAAAACTTCAGAGTAGCGGAAAAAGGCCCAAAAGACACCAGAAACTAGGCTGGGGCCGCGGCCACTACAGTATCGCCACGGTGCCCCCTGCTGGTTTTCATCTTCCGACGTGCATAACCTTATGCTCCGACCTCTAATTGACCTGATTCCAACTCCTACAAGTCAATCTAGTCTCAATCTATCCATAGACACTACTTTCACTTCAATCCAACTTCGTATGGAAATTCTGGACATCTGACATCGTTTTAGCCACTTTTTGACCAAAAATCACAATTCACAACTCCCATTTGCCACCAAAGGCAACCTAATCATTTGGGACCATTCACACAGGTCCAAAACCACTTAAACAAATTGTTCAAAGAGGTTTCATCTCAAAGGAACCATTCCTCTGAGATTTGACCCCCTTGAACCCCATTTGACAAAATGGGCTACAAGCCCTAAAACACACCAACAAGGTCTAATTCCACCTTTGGGCTCACAAACAGTACCACACTGACTCCTCAACACCTTGAATCACATATACACCACCATCCATCATACACGTCACATACAACATAATTCCACATTCATAACATGCCAATAACAACAACTCCATTACAACAACAATATCAGTCACCACTTAGTTACATACCATCTATTCTACTTGGTACAAATTACATATCCAATAAATATACGTTACATAGACCTAGTATTCCCACATTCGATGCTACTCCCTCGTCTTCTCAGGACTAGTGCCAGAATCGTCACCTGAAACGTTAGTTCATGGGAGAGGGGTATGAGACAATGTCTCAGTAACCGGTGACAATCACACACACATATATATACATAGATAACTCTTACAATCTCATGAATGCAAATGAAATGGAATGCATGTCTCCCTCCACAGAGCTAGAATCACGAGCTGTCGTTATAACATGACATTTCGTATAGGTAATTCCCTTCTAACAGTCGATGAAGACTGATTCTGAGACATCACCAAACTTATCTCCCATTAGTGCACCCGGCTAAAGGTAACACTAATGTTCAGATCGTGGTTCTTCTTCCCCTTTCCCACCACGAATTGGTAGTGATTTAGGGAAGGTACAGTCCACTGCACGCCTTTCCCTCCTGGCCATAGGAGGTAATTTAGCTACAGGGATCCCATCCTTATCCTCCCTAATCATATATCATCATAATCATATTATATCATATATCATCATCACCACTCGATTGCCATATACCTCACAATGCTATGTGGTGATGCTCACATTATATAATTATCATTATCATGTATCACAATGCCATGCATGCATAATGTAATGTCACATCATCATCATCATCATACTCATCATCTAGGTGTGTGCATACCACGATATATAGAAAACTGTACACACAAACACATTTATATCGTGGTATGAAAGAAACATATATGTATACACAAATATACATAATATCATACAACACATACAATAAAATACAAACACCCTGTTACCTAAGATTGTCAATACCACATACACGCTCTTCCACAAGCTTTCTTGAACGCCAATCCCATGACTTGACTTCTCCGAGCAACCAACTAACCTTAATAATATCATAATACCTCAATTAACATACAATTCAAACATTCAAGTTCCATAATTCAACTATTTTAGCCTAACCCAAGGTTTCAACCCCACATTCATACATTATTAAGCTTCTAGGAACCATTCAAACATCAACCAATCCCATACACTTCAGATTCCCAAGAGCCCCAACCGAAAACAACCTAGGGTTAATCTCAAATCATGTATAAATCCTTCAAAACTCACAACCAAGCAATAAGAACACCAAATTATACTCCTTTAACCCCATTTCATCCATTTTAATTGGTGGATTTCAGTCCAAACTGAAAATCCCAACTTATACCCGAAAAATCCCAAGTTTAAACTGAAGAAAATGGAGAGGGAGGAGTAGGGATTACTTACCAATGTGAATCCAACCTCTTGAGGTCTGAAAATCACTTCCCAAGGCTGGATCTCCAAAACCTAGCACAGCTCTCACACTCTCTTCTCCGTTTCTTGCTTTTCTATTAGTCCGAAATGATTCTGATTTAAACCAAATTCTCGACTCTCGCTATGGTGCCACCAGTTTCAGCCAGACAACACCACTAGAATTCTTTCTCATTGCGGCGGCCCTGCTTTTCACCACGGTGTAGAGCTCTTTTCTTCTCCACGTTGAACCTTCTTCCATCCTATTTCCTCCAGTTTTGCACATAACGCCAATAAAGATGTCATGAGGGTTGTTACACTCTATATATAAACTACATTAACCACCCACCCTCTAATTTATAAACCTTGATATTAAGATAAGATTTTATCTCTCTCAAAATTGAAATCCCAATTAAATTTGAGATTTTGGTCAAATAAAATAATAAATTTGAGATAATATTAAAAAATAACTAATTACATTTATCTTAAATTTGAAATTTGAATTTAAAATTTATCCCTACATTTTAGGAGACACGTATCTAATTTCAATTAACCTAAAGTTTAATAATACAATTTAAACTTCTTCTGAACTTTGGGTTATATTTTGCTCACGTTTTTGACTTTTCGTTTAATTTTTTTATTAAAGTAAAATTAAAATATTTTGGTAGATCTCATATAGACATATATAAATTTATCATAATATTTTTTTGGGTATAAAAAAAATATATATATATATATACACACACAAACATGACCATCGATGAGAGTAAGCTGATTTTTATGAAAAGTTGTTAATTTCATCAAATTTATCTCAAATTTCATTTATCTTTTAGATTTATCTATAATTAAATGCTACATCTCTCTAATCATAAATGGTATTTTTTTGTCAGTATAATTAATGAGATATATTTAGGATAAATTTATTTATTTATAAAAATTATTTAATAATTCTAGTATGACATATTTTGGACCTTAAATTAGCCAAAAAAATGAACTATGAAAGTAGATATTCATTGACAGTTATATTAAAAAATCACAAAGAAATTTTTTCCATTTAAAATAATTTGTTATTTTTTGTCATTTTTGTTGGTGGTTATATTAAACAACTGCCAACAAAAGTATATTTTTAATATGCTTTGCAATTGGAAAAAGTATAATTTTGGTCTCTTAATTTTACACTAAGTTTCATTTTAGTCTATAAAACACCAATACTTAAAAAAAGTAGACGCACCCATATCCGATACACGATCCAATGTGATACGCGTACCATATTTATGCATATGTATCCATCCATATCACTTTGTACTTATTTGTACCACTTCAAATTTTTACATTAAAATAGAGCTATTTGAAATTGTCATAAATATTTTATGATTTATTTTAACCTTTATACTATATTTTTTAGAATATTTAATACTCATTTTTATCTTAATAGGTAAATTTATTAATTATACATATAAATAATTATATAAATAATATTATATATACATAAATATCTCTCGCACATGTATCATAAAATTTTAAAAATTGCTGTATATTTCGTATCATACCATATCGTATCTGATACACATACCTGTATCAGTACTACATAGATTTTAGTCCTTTAAATTTATTTTGCTTCTTTTTAGTCTTTTTACTTTCAAAATACAATCAAAAGTTTTCATATCATTAACATAGTTGATGAGAAGCTAGAGGAAAGAAGCAAGGAAGTGATGATTAACTTGATTTTTCATGTTATAATGCCATGATATGATGTAGATTATGTAATTATACATGTTTATGTTTCTTTAAGCCCTCCTATCATGTAATGTATGAAATTGGAACTATGAATGTTGATGAATTATGTTTATGAAGTTTATTATATGAGATATGACATGATTATACTAGATGACCAATAGTAGTTTGAATAGAGGTGCTCTATTCAAAATAGGTCCACTAGTATAAGTAATTGATATGCTTGAAAAGTAGATAGATTAAGCTTTTTATAGAGTTAAGGAACACCTAAATTGGATAAGTGTAAAATTTATGGTGAATTTTAGAAATTAAGGGTCAAAACTGGTTAGAGTAAGAAAAACTGTATCTTTTATTATGAATACTGGAAATTTCAAAAAGCCTTATAAAATCATGTATAACTCTAAAAATTCATTGATTTACATTTATGGAAAGCTCTAAATCTTAGGAAATGAATGACACTAGTTTGAAAGCATTTAGAGCTGTAAAGAAGGAGTTATGTAATTTCTCTTAAAATTGTTCTAGTAGAAATAGTATTATGACCTTTAATGGTTTAAGTTAATTCTGTAACAACCCTCATGACATTTGTATTGGCATTGTGTACAGAACCGGAGGAAACAGGATAGAGGAAGGTTCAATATGGAGGAAAAAGAGCTCCATGCTGTGGCAGAAGTAGGGCTGCCGCGTCAAGAGTGGGCTCTAGAGGGGCATTTTTAGATTGAAAGCAGTGGCATCGCGGTGGGCTTATCTGGAGCCACGGCAGATGTTGAGAAATTAGTTTAAATTAGAATCATTTTGGATGAACAGACAGAAAAGAAACAGAGGAGAACCGAGGGAGCAGTACTAGGGTTCGAGTTTTTCTGCCATTGGGAGTGTTTTTTGGCATCCAAGAGCTTAAATCTTGGTTGGTAAGTGATCCCTACTCTCCCCTCTCCATGTTCTTCAATTTTGAGTTGGGTTTTCTCGGTTATATATTGGGATCTTTGGTTTTGGCCGAATCCCACCTATTGAAATGGATGAAATGGGGTTAATAGAGTATGATTCGGTGTTCTTGTTGCTTGGGTGTGAGTTTTGAAGGGTATATGCATGATTTGAGCTTAACCCTAGGTTGTTTTCGGTTGAAGCTCTTGGGAATCTGAGGTGTATGTGGGTGAGTAGTGTTTGAATGGTCCCTATGAGCTAATGATGCATGAAAGTGGTATTGAAACCTTGTGTTAGGCCTAAATGGTTGAATTGTGGTTTTTAATCAAGTTGCATATTGTGTTAATTGAGGTATTATGATATTGTGAAGGTTGTTTGGTTGACTGAAAGGGGATCGAGTGTGCTGGACAACTCGAGAAGCTTGTGGAACCGTATGTGCAGTATTGACAATTGAGGTAACTGGGTGTTTGTATTGTATTGTATGTAGTGTATGATATTATATATATTTGTGTATATATGCATGTTTTCGTTCATACAACGATATGAATATATGTGTGTGTATGGTTTGTCTTTATATCGTGATATGCACACGGCTAGACACATAATGTATGATGATTATGATAATGATTAGAGATGATGATGTTGATGTGACATGGCATGATGCATGCATGACATTGTGACACATGATGATGATGGTTATATGACGATATGATGTGAGCATCACCACATGACATTGTGAGGTATATGGTGATCGGGTGATGATGATGATATGATATATGATCAGGGAGGATAAGGATGACATCCCTGCAGCTAAATGGCCTCCTATGGCTAGGAGGGAAGGGTGCACAGTAGACTGCACCTTTCTTAAATCATTGCCAATTCGTGGAGGGAAAGGGGAAGGAGAACCACGATCCGAACATTAGTATTACTTTTGGCCGGGTGCACTAATAGGAGGTGAGTTTGGTGATATCCCGGAATCAGTCTTCACCTACTGTTGGAAAGGAATTACCAATATGAAATATCCTATTATGACGATAGCTCGTGGTTCTAACTATGTACAAGGGAGACATACATTCCATTTCATATTGCATTCATAAAATTGTATGAGTTATATATTTGTGTGTGTGGTTGTCCCCGGTTACTGAGACATTATCTCATACCCCTTTACCATGAACTAACATTTCAAGTGAAAGTTTTGGCACTAGTCCGGAGAAGACAAGGGAGTAGCATACCGGATGTGGGAATAGTCTATGCAGTGTATGTTTAATTAGATATGTACTTTGTGCAAAGTAGGATAGTATGATTGTAATTGATGTGAGATTCTGGATGGTTGTAATGGTATTGTTGTTGTTGGTTTGTTATGGAGGTGGTTTTGTGTTAAGTATGATGTATTGTGGAGCATGTGTGGTTTTGGATGTCGGGAAGTTAGTATGGTAGTGTGTGTGAGCCCAGAGTGGATTTGAGCCTTATTGGTGTATTTTGGGCCTATAGCCCATTTTGTCAATTTGGGGTTCAAGGGGGCGAATCTCAGAGGAGTGATTTCTTTGAGATGAAACTTCCTTGGACAAGTTGATTAAGTGGTTTTGGACCTGTGTGAATGGTCAGATTGCCTTTGGTGGCAAATGAGAGTTGTAAGTTGTGAGCTTTGGTCAAAAAGTGGTCAAAACGGTGTCAGGTGTCCAAAATCTCTATATAGAGTTGGATAGAGGTGAAATTGGTGTTTATGGATAAATTGGGACAAGATTGATTTGTAGGAGTTGGAATTAGGTCAATCAAAGGTCGGATAAGAAAGTTATGCCGATCGGAAGTTCGCCTCGGAGGATGAACTTTTGCTGATGTTGAATCAGCAGTAGACAGTGGAGGTAAGAGAAAATGAAGGGGGTAGGAGTCGTGACGGTACTGTATCAGTTGCGGCCCCAGCCTGGTTTCTGGTGTCCTTTGACGCTTTTCCATTGTTCTAAAGTTTGGAGAGTATTTGTGAGATGTTTGGGCTGTACTTGGTTGGTTTTTGAAGTCTTTGGTCAAGTTAGGGAGTGTTTGGGAGTAAGGTGTTACAAATTCTATGCTGTATATTGCCTGAATAAATGTAAAAAAATATGTTTACAAAGTATACATATAGAGCTTTCCAATGATATAAGGAATTCATAAACTGACTTAGTGTAGAGTGAAATATGAATTTTTAAAATTAAGGCTAAAATCCTAGGAAAGTGAAATTGACTAAATCTACAGTGGTTTTTTTAGGAATAAACTATATGAATTAGCCCAATATTTGTTTTGAAGCTTATTTTTCCTATGTAAAGAATGTTTTTAACTATTTTAGAAACTTAAATTACCCTAAAAAGATTTTTGTAGAATTAGTTATAAATTTTTAAATTTCAGTCAATAAAATGAAATTTACCAAGTGAACAGTACTGAAACTTAAATTACCCCAAGAAAATTTTGCTTTTCATTTTTAATTGACTCAAGCTTCTAGACATGTTTTAATAGTTTAAATGAAGTCTAATACATGGAAAAATAAGCTTACAGTAAGGTGTTACATTTTTTTTAAAAAGCATAAATTACACATATTTTTTAAAAAAAGTTGTTGAAATTACCCAAAAAAAATGTATAATTGAATTAAGTCTCACTTGAATTTTTCTAAAAATACAGCAGTATCCCTCTCATTTTCATGGAAGATTTGATATATTTTGAAAAAAAAAAAACAGAGAGATCTATGTATTCTAAATAAAATTCAAAAGAAATTTGTGCAATTTAATCTTTATTTGAGATTTCTATCAGTTTTGAGAATGAAGAAGTCTACGTAATTTTAGCAAAATAAAAGTTAATATTTTTTTTTCAAAAAGAAGATCTGTGTGATTTCAACAATTTTTTTTTTAAAAAAATGCATAATTTACTTTAAGATTCAATACTAAGTAGAGCTTAGAATTCTAAAGAACTTATTTCCCCCCTCAACTAGATGCGCTTATTTTTCATGCACCTAAACCTTTAGAATCTACAATAACTAGAATTCCTTCTGCACGATGCATATTATTGTAGAAATTTAATAACACACAAGTAATGTAACTTATTCTTTTTATAATAAATCATTCTGTTCGATGCAAAATTGAGTATGTCATTCCTATTTGGGCCCTGATTTCTTAATTTTGAAAAATATTAAAATTAGTGATTGTAGCCAATGGATTTTTTTTTTTGCAACATGTAATCAATGGAGTTTAAGTTTCTAAATTATTGAGACAATGTTTACGGTAAAGGAATCCGTATAATCTCAGCATATTTTTAATGACTTTTTTTTTGCATTTTATTTTTCTCTTAGGCTTCATAATTCAAATTTTATTATTGTATTAAAAGACATGTCATGTATGGATCCAATATCTTATGACTCTCATAAAAAAAAATCCTTTATGATACAAAATATCATAATCTAAATCGCAATAATTAACTATTGAAGACATTTCTACATCATCATGCTCGTATTAACATATAATTAATATAATTAATTGCCTACATACCTTAAAAATTTAAGTTTATGCCAAACTTTAATTAATAAAAGAATCTCAAATGATCAATGGCCGTTGGATTTAATGATTGGGGACCCATCACTTTTTAAGTAAAGTCTCGAATTTAAATCTTATAGATGAAAACACACTGGAGGACATAACAATATTTGAATATGTAACATAAAAAAATCTATAATCAAATTAAATTATCATTTATCTTGTATATAAAAAAAATTATCATTTATCTTAAAACTTAACTGCACTAAAAATCTAGAAATTTAAAGATGCATTCATCTTAATACGTAATATTTTGTTTTTTCATTTAATAAAATCTATCCAAATAAGATAACATGATTTAGTAAGAGTGCAAATGCCAACCGCATAAAAAAATTACAAAAGATATTCCCCATGATAATAGGAAACAAAATAGCATGAATAAAAAAAGAGAGAAAATAATAATTGGCAGCACATCGACAACTGATAATTGATGCCATGCAAAACAATGAACTTTGCTTTGTGCGCATGAGATTGCAACAGATATTCCCCATAATAATAGGAAACAAAATATCATGAATAAAGAAAAAAGAAAAATAGTAGTTGGCAGTTCATCAAAAATCTAAATCATCGATAATTGATAATTGATGCCATGCGAAACAATGAACTTTGCTTTATGCGCATGGAAACTGGATATAGAAGTCCTTTTTGACCAGAAGATATAGGAGTCAATATTGCTATATCTGATAAAAAAAAATATTGCTATTTCCCATTTGAACTTTATGGTCATAATGACCCATGCAAATACATATTTTACGTTACTAATCACATCAAATTTTGACAAATTAAAAAATACATGGCCTATGTATGTACCTTCACGTTTCTGAGTTCCGAGAGGTTATGCATTGCTTCATGGAATTCATATTGAAATTATTAAGAAAAATTAAAAGCTAACTTTACTTTCAGCACGTCTCTTGTCCATGGACTCTCCTATTTATACTTCAGCAATAAATAAACATCTAAAACATGCCTGACAATTATGCAATTAACTAATTTAAAACATTAGATAATAAAAATGAAATTAAGAATAGACATCTAAAATATACCGATCAATCTTGACATGCAATAAATATATAATAAAAATCCATAAGTAGTAAATAAAATATTTAATTAAAGAAATCATAAATTTTTATTATTAAAAAATTGATATTTATCTTTTAACATAAAAATAACATATTTTAATTTTTTTAAGGTAAAACTGTTTGGTATACAGCTACCACTTTGGACTCCGACTAATCCAAAATTGAGTCGCATTGGACCCAAATGTGAGAAGTTCTCCCAAAGACGTCTTTTACATTCACACGTTTATGAAGGCAAACAAGGACAATTAATGCACCATGGAAAAATTCAAAACTCACTTCAAGACATTGGAAACCCAATAACTAGGACTAGAGCTAAAGCTATGAAGTAAGCATTGTAATACCCCAAGATTTTATGCCACAAAACGACCTTGAGGAAGCAACCGGATTTGTTATGAACTAAAACATAATCGAAAAGCAAACCAAAAGGGGATACTGAGATGAGAAACACGAGGAGAAATATATGACCAGAGGATTACAAACTGTTATTCACATTAGCAAAAATTTAATATCTTGGATGAATTTTGGACGGTCATAACTTCCTACTTGGACCTCCAACTGATATGATTCCAAAACTTATAAGTCACTCTGCACATCCTCTAACATGACATTTGCCATTCCTATTCTCGAACCACACATCCTTTAGCCATCACACCTATCCACACAAGCCACATATGACACAAAGACACTTTCCAAAGGGGTTGCATCTCAAGGAAATCATTCCCTCAAGATTTGACCCCTTGTACCCCAAACTTGACCAATGAGTTACATACCCATTTTCTTCCAAACTAACCAAAAACCCACACCATCCTCATGAATCATTCTAACTCGATAGAACACATGTAAGGAAACTATTTCCTAAGCCCAAACTCGCCATAAAACACACGGGCCATACACTCCCTTGACATCCACAATAATTACAAGGGCAAACATCAGAAGAGCCACAAAAAGGCTTAGATCAATATTACAAGACCCTTACATCCTCTCATAACACAACAAGATTTTGGATCCCAAGTTACACGAATTATACATGATAGACAAGGACCTTAAGGAAATCCCAATGGATTCACAATGTAACATTACACATGGCTTCAAATCATGATCATACACTTGGTACAATACCATACAAGCAGATAACGTGTTCTCAAGAAACTCATACCAACTGAGGGTACTCGAATATCCTACATATCACCTAAGGAGAACTAATCCTCCTAGGTCTCTTTCTTGCTAGACTGGAGTTCTTACTTGAAAGAGGTGTTACTAGGGGGTAAGACAAATGTCCAAATAACCAAGAAGCAACCTAACAAACATATATAGGGGTTCTAACATAAGAGATTCAATACGAGAATTCAACCATAAAAGAAAAATACAAGTTCAGATATAAGAGATCGATACAAACTTATATATCTATATATGCTAGATATGTCATCACAATGCAATGCTCATGATATGCAATGACATCAATCACAAAAAAAAATCATGAGCTAGCTACCATCACAAGGTAATCACTAAGCTCACCTACAACTAGTCATGACCCGACCAAAGGCCATTCCACTAATGGTTGAATCATAGTTCTCCTTTCCTTGAACCACTCGAATTGGTGGCTATTTAGAAAAGGTGCATCCCCAATATCCACTGCCACCTAAGTCTCCCGACTGTAGGATGAATATTTAGTGACAATGATATCATAAGTCGTATTGCCTAAACACAAGGTCTCGTATGCTATTTAGAGGACTAGCATACCATGTAGTATTAAGGCATTGTAACAAATCTCAAAATCTTGCCCTGGACTTAATCTCAAGCTAATGAGAAGTATGGCCTTTGTATTGTACAATTCGAAGGAACCAGGATCGGAGGATGGAAGAAATGGTAGAATAATTCAAGAATTGGACACAAGCATACGACGCAATGGTGAGGAGTAGGGCCACCGCGGTCAGGTACTTGAGGATTTTAAATCCATTTTTGGACAAATGACTTGGCATCGAGGCAAGCTTATTGTCCATCATGGGGCTAATCGTAAAGTCTATATAAATCAGACGCATTTCAGTCAGATGAAATGGAAAGAAATTGAGTAGGAAGAGGATTTTCCCTACGAGGGCTTGCTAGATCCGGTCTTAGGGAGTAATTGTGGACCCTAGGAGCTTGATTCTCAGTTAAGTGAATCTACACCCTTTCTTCTCCTTTTTCTCTTCGGTTTTGGGATGAAATTCCTGTATATGCATAATGGTTCATGGTTGGTCAAATTTCTACTGATTGAAATACTTGTTTTGGTGTTATGGAAGTGTTATATGTTGTTAAGAAGGTTTGTGTATGATTTTAAGAAGGATTATGTATGATTTAGTATAACCCTAGGTTGGAAATATGTGAGGAAATTGGGGATCTGATATATATGTGGATGATTATGATTTGAATGGTTAATTGGGGCTCAATAATGTGTGATTATGCTATTGAGACAATGGGTTAAGTTAAGGTGGTTAAATTGTGAGTTTTTCCTTGTAAGAGCATTATATTAATTGAGGAAATTATAGTGTTATAGTGATTATTTGGCTAATTGGAAGTGTGTGATTCAAGTTAGGTGTTTCGAAGGCTTGCCAAACCTCCCTATGTATGTCATGTCAACAACTCAAGGTAACTAGGTGTTTATTTTATGTGTGTATCCATTATTGTATATATATATATGCGTGTTCTTTTTCATACCACGATATTATTTTTGTGTGTGTGTGTGGTCCTTTTCTCGTCGTGTTATATGCATGGCTAGTGGAGTTATGGTAAGCCCTATTTTCTTGTTACTTATATATGATGGATGAGGTTATGACATGTATATGTATGTTTATACGCATGCATCCCCACATAATAGCATGCCAGCATGATTATGATGATAATAAATATATATAGTGATGTAAACACCCCATTTTGTCCGGGCATTAAAAAAAATATATAAAAAGTGAAAAAAAAGGCACAAAAAAATAAAACAAAATCCCCTTTTAGGGAAATTAATAATTTAATTTCAAGATAAAAGTAAATGTTTCAGAAATCCAAAAAATATTCTTTGAGTCCAATTTCTTCCTTCTAGAATTTGAAATCTAAAATTCCAAAAAAAAAAAGAAGGAAGGGAAAAAAGAAATTTAAAATTAAAATCCTTTTAGTCTTACATGAGAGCAATAATAATAAAAACCCTCAAATAGATTAGGTTTTATCAAGAAAAAAAAACAAAAAAACATCAAAAATATATAACAAAAGAAAATAATAAAAATAAAAAATTTTTACTTAAAAAATAATATAAAAAATAAAAAAAAATAAAAAAAAAAAAGAGGAAAAGGGGCTGAAATGCGTGTTTCAGCCCCAAGTAGCCCTAAGCCCTAATTTTAGGGCTCAGGCACGCAGAACTGGCAAAGGGCAGAGAGGAAAAGGAACAGAGACGAGACCAGAGGCAAACTGAAAAGAAAGCGTGGAGACAGAGGGAGCCGAGCATGCAATGGAGAGAAAGAACAAAAGAAATCTGCAGAAAGCAACGGAAAACTGGGAAAAGAAAAGGAAAGAACAGAGAAAGCCGCAGAAAAATAAAGGATAGGGGAGACGTGCACGAAACCGAAAAAACAGGGAGGAGCTGTGCACAAAAGGGAGAGAGCCGCGGAGACCGGGGGGGATCTGGAGCGAGAAACAGAGGGCGAGAAGGAGCTCCAATCAGAACCAAAAAACAGAGGGGGGCCGCGGGGGCTGAACCGAAAAACAGAGGGGGCTCGGTCACGCCGGTGAACAGAGGAGGCAGACCCGTGAGAAAAACTGAGAAGGGACGAAGGACAGAGGATCTGGAGCTAAGAAAAATTAGAGGGAGTATGGACCGAAGGGACCGAGGAGATGAATTTGTGGGGGATACCGCGAGGAAGTGGAGAAAGAACCGAGGTGAGCAATTGAGAAAGCTGAGGGGATTTTCAGAGAGGCAACAGAAGAGGGAGGCAGTGGGGAACAACGGGCACGATTCTTCCTACGCCGGCGACACTAGGGTCAGTTTATTTTTTTATTTTTTATTTTTTTCCTTTGGGCTCCGGTTTGATTTTCTGGACTTGTTTTCATGGAGGGGGGGCTTGTGAACACGTGGGATGGGGCTCTGAGTGTTGAATCCGTGTTTGAGTTAATGCCTTAACTGCTTGTTGCAACATAATTTCATCTAGAGTTCTAATGTGTTGTTTAAATTTTGCCCAAATTCTCAATCATCGGTACTCTGTCTTTGAGGAATTTTGTGAGGGTAATTAGCATTATTGCCGTGAACTCTTACCTGGATGTGTTGCTGTTCGAGATGTCCTGCTTCGAGTGGTAGTTCATAATGGGGACGCTAGGCTGTTGTTTATATCCTGATTTGGCTTGATTAATGATAGAATCTACTGAAAATTGTTACTGGGCATGAAAAAATGAGTCTGGAACAGAGAGTGTTAAGACAGTGGTGATCTATGATAGAAAACTAGATTTCACATAATGATTCTAACATGAAGCTGGGGAAGGCCCAAATTTCAGAGTCGTATTCCTTTTTATTACAGTGCGTAGGACATAGGAAGTGGATTTCGGTGTGAGGATTAAGCTTCAAAGGACCCCTGGCCTTTCGGTTGTGAGTTCTTGACTTGTTCTGGGCCCGATGTGGGGAAATTTTGTGATGAATGTTTGTTGGGCCTTAGGAATCTTGTTATGAATATTTTGATTGTTTTTCTTGTGAGCCCACATGGGTACATGAGTACATTATAAGCATCTGCAGATGGTAGGCCTCAATGGCTTTTCCTTTTACTGAAATTTATTTTGCTATAACATAAAAATATATACCCATAAATAGATAAATAAATCGTTAGACTAGTGATCACGCCACGTGAGGTTTTTTGAATCGACGCAGGCATATTTTTTAATCATGTTGCCGCGTGAGTCTGCGAGTCCACACAGGCATATGATCTGGACGAGTGAGTTGTAAATAATTTTTAGTCATATACTTTTTTTAAGATATATTTTAAAACGTTTTAAATAGATAATAAATATTTAGTGATTTAAAAAAAATAATAAATAAATAATATTTTTAATCTACTTATATAACCACACCACGTGAGGTTTTTGGAACCCATGCAGGGATTCGGGTTTACGAAGTTTGTCGCGTGAGATTGTGAATCTGTGTAGATATATCAGTTAAACAACTTTTTTAAGGAAATAACCATATTTCAAAAATAAAATAATGTGACAAGTTTTTTTAAAATATTTAATAAAGGTATTACATGGCATTTTAAAATGTAATAAAATATTTGTACCGCGAGGTTTAGAACTTTCCCAAGTAATTAAGAAATTGATCTATCGGGCATGACTGTGAGTCTGCAATAGGTGGATTAATTTTCTTTATTTGGAAAAATTTTTAAAAGTAAAAAAGGAAAAATAAAAATAAAAATAAAAATACAAGGGTTTTTCAAAAGTTAAAAATTAAATAAATGCATTTTCAAAAATTAAAGAAAAACAAAAACATTTTCAAACAAAATAAAATAAGAGTAAGTAAGCGGAATTAAATTATCTTTTGTAAATTAAAACACACCAACTCAATCTCAAAAAATCGTTTTGATTGCAAAAAGGTGAATTATTCTCAATAAACTTTCTCTTATTACGAAGTTACACAAAAAATTAAAATAAAAAAAATGTCCACCAACAGACACGCATTTCTATCCCGAACTACGTGGACTTTGATCCCCATCGCAGGATACGTATGCCCCAGGCTCTGATACTAGGTCAAGTCCGCCTTTGTAAATAAATAAATATTTTCTGATTTATTTGGTGTTTTTCCCTTAATTTAATAAATATTTCTCAATTTATTTTCTCAATCCCTTTTCCTCATTTTGCTTAAATATCCTTAATTTTAATTTTATTTATTTTATTTATTTTGTTTTCCAAACTTTCTTAATTTCTTTTTCCTCTACCCATTTTCTCGCATGTGAATTATAAAAGGAAGAACAAAATATATTTTTAAGCCATATTAATTTACACAATCAATGTAAGATAACCGTTCCTAGGAACGGGTGTTGTGGGGTGCCAACACCTTCCCCACGCACAATCGACTCCCGAATTTAACTCTGGTTACGCAGACCATCCTTTCCTCTTTAATTCGATTTCCTAAGATTTTTCCTTAAAATTTTGGTGGCGACTCCTCACAAGTCGGTTTTCATTCGAAAACTAGATTTGTTCTCTTTTTTTCTTCCGTCGCATTTTTCCGGGTGCGACAAGTGACATGTTAGCATGGCATAGAGCATCATCATCCCATTATGCATACTGAGACATGCTGGATCAGATGAAGATGATGGTATGAGATATAAGATATCACGTGGTATACCAAACCACTAGTAGCCAAGTGATGAGGTTGATGATTATACATCTTTATCACTAAATCCTCTCTAATGGCTAAGAGAATCAAGTGGCAGTGGATTTAGGGATGCACCTTCCCTAAATCACCACTATTTCTGGTGGTCTAGGAGAAGAAGAACCACGATCCAATTATTAGTATGGCTTTTGGTCGGGGTCATACTAGTATACGGTGAACTTGGTGATGTACCGGAATCAGTCTTAACTGGTTGTTGGAAGGGAATCACTTATTGGGTATATTGTGTGATGGTATTAGCCCGTGGTTCTAGCCGTGTACAAAGGAGAACATGCATACCATGACATTTGCATTGCATTGCATTGTATCATATACATTCATTGAGAATATCTTATTGTATGTATATATTGTCCGTTATGTTATGTGTTTAATTCCTGGTTACTGAGACTTTGTCTCATACCTTTGTGGCTAACATTATAGGAGAAGATTCTAGCACTAGTTCGGAGAGGACTAAAGAGTCCTAGCTTTCCTTTGCATGGGAATATCCAAGTGTAACTGGTAACTGTATATTATTTAGTTTGTGTAATAGATTATGCCACGTAGTGTAGTATTGTGTGTTTTGTCTGTAGCTTGAATCTTGGGAGTAATGTGTTATATGGATGATGTGTGATTGGAAGAATGATGATGAATACTGATAGAATGGCTAAATGCCAATATATGTTATGATTATGAGTTGTGATATCATTCCAGACCCCGGTATGGGTCAATCTATATTTGTATGCATGAATGCCCATAATAGACTTGGTATGTCTTGTTGGTGAGCCCGATGCGGTCTTGGGCCTTGTATTTGTGTTTTGGGGCATATAGCCCATTGTGTGGATTTGGGCTTCAAGGGGGTCAAAACTCAGACAAGTGTTTCTTTAGGGTAAAACCTCCTTGGACAGGTTAGTTATATCATATATGACTTGTGCATATGGTTTATAGCTACCAATTGGTCATTGGTGGCCATTAGAGTATTTAGGTTTATGGTTTTAGTCAAAAAGTGACCAAATCAGTGTCGAGTGTCCAAAATCTCTATACGGAGATGGCTTGAGGCAAGGTTGGCGTCTACAGTTAGATTGGGAGTTGAGTGACCTATATAAGTTAGAATCATGTCAATCAAAGCTCAAAGCATGAAGTTGTGCGCGTCAGAAGTTTTCCCAAAAAATCAGCATTTAGCTGATATGGTATCTGTCATGGGTGTTGCAGTGCCAAGGGTGAGGCTGCAGCATTACACCATTCTGTTTTCTTTTGGTTTTTGTCCAGTGTGCCCTTGTGCCGCTGTGGCACTGTAGTGGCTGTAGAGCCACCCTTTGTTTCTGTCATTATGAAGTTGTTTCAATTTTTTTGTGGTGTGTTTTGGGGATTCAGTTATAGGGTGTTATATTTTTGTATTAGAGCAATGGTTCAGGTTATTGTTTCTGCTTGTTGTAGTGCTTAGCACATTTTGAATTACATAAACTTGGATATTCCCTTTTGCAATGATAGTCTAAAGTCATATAACTGGAATATATTGCTATTTGTATAGAGGGAAAGATGTCTCACAGTGGTAGGCAAGGCAATAATGATCTTATACGAGAGATGCAAGAGATGTTGGCTGTGTCGAATGACCAAGTTAACAATCAGGGGAAAACATTGAATGGAATGTAAGAGTAGTTAAGTCAGTAGAGACAAGGTGATATGAATGAGGAAGTTGGAATGTACATGGATCTAAATGCTAGGAAGATAAGAATGTGATGGAGCCAGAGAGAGCCCCAAAGGTTGATAGAAGAGGTATCTTTTCAATTGAAAGAATTTTGAAAGTTTAATCCACCAGCTTTCGAAGGTAAAATAGATCTTACAGTGACTAAGGAATGGGTAGACCAATTAGAGATCATATTTGGTGTTATGGATTACACCTCCGAACAAGAGGTGTAATTGGCAATGTTCAAGTTGGAAAGGAAGGCTAAATGATAGTGAATAAGTGTTTTACTAAGTGCTAAATCTATCGGAGCTCGCCTAGAAATCAATGAGTAGTTATTGGTTATAGAGTATATATCCTTGGAGGACTGGTGTGCAAAGATCCTTGTTCTAGAAAGTGAATGTCATGTAAGGATTCTGAAGCTGATGGAAGAGTTTTTGTGACTCTTTATGACTTAAAGTAAGGTCCATAAGGGGAATGTGTTGTTGACTTATTCTGGATGAGAATTTGCCTTATTTGGTGACAGTGATTAGTGGTAATGGTTTAAGCATTGAAATGTTATGGGTATGGACTGAAGAAAGTTTCTTTTTTGGTACACCCCCTAGTCATAAGAATATGAATTGTAGAACGCTAATTACAAGTATAATGTGTCGGCTACCCTCAAGATGCCTAAGAGTAGAAGTTATTGAGCTAACCCCTTTCCAATGCTGTTGTCTCTAGGTTTTCCCAGTAACAGCTTTGGAGAATGCATGGGAAGTCGTTGCTATTAGAAAGTATGAGAAAATCCTATACGATGTTAAATCATGAGTTTAGAAATAGCGGTTAACTAGTTGAGGCTTACTGCCGGCTGGCTACGCACTCGACACACCAATCACTCAAGGTGCGAGGTACTAGTAGACTGAGAGTGAAAGATTTGGTGATAATATCAAATGGAAACCCAATTCCACTTAAACTCATGGTCAATTGGATGCCTATCTTCTAAAAGATTGATTAGGTATAGCTGACCATTCGATTCGTACGTTGTAGCAATTCATTGATAATGAGATGAGTGATTTTTCATCTAATGGAAAGACTATCAAATCTTTCAATGACAATGAGAAGGAAAAGAGAGTGAGGACTCGAAGGCAGAACCCATTTGGGATTCATAAACATCAATGCAAATAGTTGTGCCATAATGATTGAGTTGGGTCAGAAGGAGAAATTTGAGTCTTAAAGAGAAATCCCAAATAGTCAGTAAAAGATTAATAAGTTGTGATCATGTATGGTGTAATAATGAGTTGTATGTGGTGGCTCTATAGCTTCTTACCATAAAGTGTGATGACTATGGGAATTTTGTGAACTTCAGTGATGCAACGGTTTTTGCTTATGCCTTTTGTAATGCCATTTGGTTGAGAAGTGGATGGTCTTCTCATTGAGATGAGCTTTTTTATAGTGTGAGCGCATGTACAATGTAAGAGAATTAACCTTTGAAATGCCTAGTGATGGCTTTAATTTGGCAAATGCCAAAGGTGTAGTAAAGAGATTCCACAAGATGCAATAAATGTAATTAACCCAGCGTATATTGGTAAAGCATGGAGGGATGTTTACTTTATATCTATAAAACACCCACATTTTATAATGTTTTCCCTTAAAAAGGTTGAGTTTTGATATAATTTTAGCATGATTCTATATAATTTGAGTATATTTATATATATACACATATATACATTCATTCACATTAGCCATTCTCATCCATTGCCATCATTTTTTTTATCATTGTGCTATCAAGCTCTCATGTTCAATTCATTATCATCAATATTGTCTTTATCATCATTACCAGGATCATATTAACACTATATCTTTACACATAACATTAATGAATATACACAACAATTATGGGCCTAGCCCTTCCTCACTTACTTGGGTATATACACACACACATAAACATATATAATTAGTCATTTCCATTTCTTATAACAATTGTCTGAAAAGATAAAAGGGTTCAAGAAAACTTGCTAGTCGTGATAATAAAGCATGTATTATCATATGTAAAGTTCAAAACTTATTTAACAAATAGAGTTATCCTTAGTTACCTCAAGTTGCTCAACTTGAACTATACCACTGTAGGTCATAGGATTTACCAACTGCACACCAAAGAGTTTACCTCTTCCAAACAACTTCTTGGAGCACAATCATCTCTACAAAGCAAGGCACACTCTACATAATTCATCAAACATACACATCAAGACAAGTTATAACCTTCGATAGAGCTCAAACTGACATTTTGAGCATAAACCCAATGAAACCAAATACCAACCACATATCCACTCATCAATATATTCAAATCAACTCCAAAAACTAACCATTAGTCCATACAACTCAGACATATAAAAGATTCTCAAGATTGGAGGCTAGGGTTTGGAAAAACAACAACATAAACACCCAAAATCCATAACCCAGAGCTTGGAGATACCAAACAACACTTCATTGAAACATTTGAACATAATTTAATCCATGAAAAATCACCCAAATTGGATTCTAACCCATAGCCACAAAAATCAACTTTATCGTTTGGAGAAAGAGAAGAAGGAGATGACAAAACTATCATACCTTGTTAATTCAAGCTTCCTAGAGCACCAAAATCTTGTCCTCCATCACAGAGAAGGAAACCCTAGCAGAGTATCTCTAGAAATGCTCGAACTCCCTCTGTTTCATCAAGCTGGTTCGCATTTGATATATTCAATTTTCCCAACTGACACCGCGGCAGAGGGTACTAGCGCTGCGGCGCCAGTGCACTATGCCTTGAGCCCACTAACCCAATTAAAAACTCCCGCTACAGTGCCAAGGAACATCACTGCAATGTGGAGAACTTCTACCTCTTTTTTTTGTCTTTCTTTTTGCTCAGTTTCTAACATGTTTTCTCTAGTCCTAGTCCTTACCAATCCTGCATAAACCCAAATAGATCTTTCCATAACTCATATACATGTCTAAAAGGATTAAATCAGGGTTGTTATAAGCTTAAATGGATTAATCCAAAGCATGATTAAGATGGAACCATTGCATATGATCAAGTTTGATGCCCAAATTAAAGAAGGTGGTGTGATGATCATGTGGAGCCAGAACAAGACATAAAGCCCAACTTAAAGAGAGCCAAACTTGAAAAATTCACTTAAGATACATGTGCTCCTCATATGACATAAAATGGCACCAAAATGATCTGATTTCTTTAGGACTATTTTGAATTTTGTTTTTTCCCATTTGTAGTGTTTTGAATGTGGTCCATTTTGTGGGTAGTTTTAGCCTTCTTTTTCAACTGGTTCTTTTTGGCGTTAATAACTTTCCTTTTACATCAAACAGGTGTCACTTTCTTAGGAGAATATTGGTATTCTTTTACTTTATTGTCCTTGGTTTTGCTTGTTTCCTTTTCCTATAAATAGGTGTCATTTGTAAGAGGCAAAACACAACACGAATGAATGAATTAATTTCTTTTCAACAACTTTATTGTTGTTTAATGAGTTCTTTCTTGCTCTTCATTAAGTGCCAAAAAAATGAGAACTTACTAAGGAGTAGTGATCCTTATGGCATCCCAAAGTTAGGATGTAAGAGACAGGTTCTTTTGGAGTCTTTTTCCTTATACCAACATTTCTTTTGTTTTCTTCATATTTCATTGTTGATTCTCCATTTCCATTCCTCTTTGTTTTATTTTGTTGTTGCTGTTCAGCTTCGTTCTTGCCTTATCTTGCATGATCCATCTTCAAATAAAGGCTCTTTAGGACAAGTTCCAAGGTATATTCTATCCGAGACATCATACTTAAGTGACTCTAACCCGTTCTATTAGGATAAACACTCGTTGGTATATATTTTAAATTTTTAGAGATCAAATGGTTGAGGTGAGAATTTTTTGAGATTTCAATATATTTTCTGATTTTGCCTATGGTGTATATATATGGATAAATTTATATATATGTGTGTGTATATGAGATCTAGCAAAATATTTTAATTCTATACAAAAAATTAATAAAAAAAACTTAGAGTTAACCGAAAGTCGAAAAGGGAGGAAAACGTAAGTCAAGTTCAGAAAATGTATTTTTTTATTTTGCCCGAGTTTAAATTGTATTATTAAACTTTAGGATAATTAAAGTTAGATATGTTTCGCCTAATAACATTTAGGGATAAATTTTAAATTCAAATTTTGAATTTAAGATGATTGTAATTTGTTATTTTTGAATAATTAATAATATCTCAAATTTAATTTTTTGAACCAACATCTCAAATATTATCTCGGGATTTCTTTTGAATGAGATAAAATCTTATCTTAATATCAAATTAGTTTAGTTGAAAATATATTCACAGGGTTGAGATTTAGCTTGAGAGATTTATAAATAAGAGGGTGGATTGGGTAGTCCTTACACTGCACCAGAGTAACTTTTGATAAGGAAGAAATTGTGGTTTCTCTAGGATAATAATCAAGTAAGTATCTTATCCACTTTATTTAATTTTTGCTGTTAATTTTCTATATGTTTTACCTACGGATGGACTTTTACCCAAAATTGTTTCTTGGAATAAGAGGCGCAGACGTCAGTGATGGATTCCTCACCAAACCCTAACCCCATTACTCTTCGCTCCTCTGACCAAGTCCACCCGACCTTCACCGCGGCCACCCTACCATCCATCTCCGCCGCTGCTGCCCTAGCAAGATCTAAGGATTCTTCACCAAACCCTAAGCTTGGATTTGCAAATCCAAATCCGCTTTCAGTCTCGGCTCGGAAAGCTCCTTCCCCTATCTCAATTAAGCTGGATGCATTAGAGCAATGATGTATCACACACATAGAATTCGCGAACTAACCGGGGATGAAAAGCTGAGCCAGGAAGAGCGGAAAACGATGAAGGAAAAACTAGAGGAAAATCAGTTCCAATGTTTTCAACAACTGACGATGACACAGAAAGAGTTAGAGGAAAAGCTAAAAAACCTGACGGAAAATCAAGACCAGTTTTTTCAAGGACTGATGATGCTGCTGAAAGAGGCAGACGAAAGTTGAAGATGATAGAGGAAGAGCTGCATCTAAAGAGGGAGAGGGAGCTGCGTCTAATTAGAGATACGGAACAACTGAAAATTAGGGAGAAAGAGTTGAAGGAAAACTAAAAATCCTGGACAAGAAGAAAGAGTCAGAAACAGCAGCATCTAATTTTTTTCATTTACTTCTGTGAAATAATTTGACGAGGGAAGTAATTATAATTTTTGTAATTGAAATATTATCTCTTTAACGCATTATTGAAATTACTTTATATAGGATTTTACAATTCACAGAAAAAAAAGTTGGGCCTCCATATTGAAATGAAATTATTAAGAAAAATTAAAAACTCTAACTTTTTATGTATGAAGGAGAAATGCATCTCAATATTAACCTCAGAAGAATACGAGAATACAAAAGTGAGATAGGAGAATATGTAGTAAATTAAGTATGTAATTAGATATTTCTTCATATTTCGAAAACTAAAATGACCCTTCAAATGTTCATACTCACCGATCATTTATATTTCTTTTCTCGTTTTTTCCTTAGCTCATATCGTGTTGCTCATTATGAGCATAATATTACTACAAGCATAACTGTTAATTGTAAACAAACTATGTTGGATTCTTAACAAGTAATAATGAGAAAATTTAGTGATAACAGCACTATTGTATGAAGAGTCCGCTAGCAGAAAAGGTTGCCGTAAAATACACCTCCAGATGAATGCCCCTCAAAGCTAGCCACGTTTTATTACTTATGATATTTGATGAGATCGATGTAGGTCATCATCTCGTCGCAATTGCCTCTGTAAAATAAAATAATTATTAAATTTAAAAACCTTTTCTTAGAGGAAAAATGCACAAAACGTAGCAGATAGGAGCACATGTGGACGTCTGTCAGACGTACACTCTCTCTGGGTCTGGTATCAATTCTGGACTATCATGCATACAAAATGCCTGCAAAGCTCTGCTAGTAAATGGAATGGGCGAACAAATTTAATATTCACTTCCATTGCCGACAAATTCTTAATCCGCAATGTCCCAATAGTCCCAGGCATGCATGCATGCTTAAACATAAAACATATATAAACAGAAAAGCAATGACAAAAACTGACCCTTGTGTGTCAAGTGTTCATACATCCCTCTCTCCCTCTATATCTAATTAAATACTTGCACATATCAGAATGATTCGGTTTCCAAAAAGATAGTTAGACCTAGTCATATGACTGGATCTAGGATTGAATTAGCGAGACCGAACTTAAAAAAAAAGCATGCTTACATATATAAAAAAATTTGTGTGATTCTTTGTCAAAAACACAACTCCATTGATTGGTGTTGGAACAAACAGAGAGTTGCTCGTAAAACCATAATCTTTCAATGGAGTATTTGAAAAAAAAAAAAGGGGTATTTATATTGTTGAATCAAGTGTTTTGATGATTCCAAACTAACCATCTAGAACTTGAAAATAAGATATCAAAGATATACAAAAGATCTCAGGTGGAGAAATCCAATAAATACCATCATAAGATTAAATATAGGATTTCTTATTGTGTTTAAATTGAGTAAAAGACTTTGAACTTGCAAAAAAATGTTTTAAAAATATGATTCTATGACAATTCATGAAATATTTGAAAAATACTCACTAACAGACGAACTTTGAAGTGTTAAAATTGATTTGTTGCTTTGAAAATTCGAACTTTGGCTTCTGAAATTCGAATTTCGGATTGAAAATAAGTTAGTCAGAAAAGAGGTTTCTTTGACAGACGAACTTTGATTGCAGAAATTCAAACTTTGAATAAAGTCTTATAAGAGCTCTCTTTGACAGACGAACTTTGGATTTTGAAAATTCGAATTTCTGGCAAAACACAAATCATGAAAAATGAAAAATTCATTTGAGGATATGTCAAAGTTCATCTGAAAGTAAAGTTTAAAAAAAGAGTTCTAAGTTAGTTCTCTGACAGACGAACTTTGATTTTTGAAATTTGAACTTTGGAAACACAGCTTGCAAGTCTGTTATGATAATATTTTAACATACAAATTTTAGTATTCAGAAATTCGAACTTTGAATTAAGTCTGATAAGAGCTCTCTCTTACAGATGAACTTTGACTTTTGAAAATTCAAATTTCGAAAAGAAGAACTATTGTGCCTTATTAAGCTGCCCACTGACAGACGAATTTTGGGCACCAAAATTCGAACTTCAAAGACACTGTAGCCATATGGAACAACTGTTCACACTTATCAAAAGAATTTTAAACTTGAAAATTCGTATGTTCCAATATAGAAACATTTTTCAAGGATGAAAATTTGAACTTTGCTTCATAACAGACTAACTTGGAGGTTCAACGTTAAAGTTTTTAGCTCTCGGTCTCTGTGAAATTCGTCTATTGACACACCAAAATTCAAATTTTGAGTGTCAGACGCATTAAATGCATTGGTGAACAAATAGTTTTTCAGAGTAACCGTTGGGTAACATCTCTAACGGCTAGATCTTGTCTCTAACGTATAGTTAAGACATAAATCTATAAATAGAACTTCATTTGAAGATGTGGGTAACTTTTTATATTGTATATACAGAAACTCTGCTAAATTCTTAAGTCAAAGTCTTCTACTCTCACATACTTCATTTTCTGTACTTCAACTTTCATATACACTCTAAATTAGAGAGTTCAATCACTATAATCAATTTTATCTTCATCTGGAAGAAAGATTTTCTTGTGGGGGATATCACAAGGGATTTGGGAAGCACTTAAGTAGAGTGTAAAGAGTGAGATTGTAAGCTTTTGGAACAGAGCATCAAGTTGTACTAAGGCAATTGCAAGAAGCCCATTGAATTCTTGCAAGATAGTGGAAAATTTCAAGTGGTAGCTTGAGGACTGGATGTAGGTCAAGATAAAGAAACCGAACCAGGATAAATATATGTGTCTTCTCTTTCCTTATACTGCTTTTACCTTGTTATTCTTTTATACTCTATTTTTACTGTCACTTTTACTTTTATCACTCTCTTGACTTTTGCAGAAAATTTTAATTTTCCTAATTCACCCCCCCTCTTGGGAAGCCAGCATATCTAACATATATTACTAAGAATCACCACTAAAGAATCTCTAATTCTAACACTATTAGATAATTTCTTTAATTTAAATTTAGGAAATCTTTTAAAGAATATCTAATAGATTTTATTTATTTTAATTTAAAATCTAATAATTATTCTGGCACCAAAGAAATATAAATTGGAAACCAACAAAAATAAATAAATAAAATTATCTAAGTAAAAATGATCTAAAAATTCATTATAATAAATCATGTGGATATTACCTAAAAATCTTTTAGACGCCTCTTTGATCTCCATTATTATCATTTCATATCATTTGATATCAAAGCCTTGATTCTGAAATTTAGATATATAACGAAGTGAAAGCATATATGAAAATTGAAGTAAAAAAAAATACATTCAAGTCAACCCTAAGATCACAAAGATTCGAGAACGAATTTTTTTGAAAAAATGGCGAATAATGGAGTTCAATGAGGCGTCCAACAAATCTTTAGGCAATATCCACATAATTCCTTAAAAAGAAAAATGATAATTGATCGCAGCCAATCAATAATTGATACTTGATGCCATGCAAAACAATGAACTTTGCTTTTTGTGCATGAGATTGCAACAGATATTCCGCATAATGATAGGAAACAAAATATCATGAATAGAAAAAAGAGAAAAAATAATAGTTGGCAGTTCATGAAAAATCTAAATCATCGATAATTGATAATTGATTTTTTTTATGAATGATAATTGATAATTAATGCCATGCAAAACAATGAACTTTGCTTTATGCGCATGGAAACTAGATATAGGAGTCCTTTTTGACCAGAATATATAGGAGTCAATATTGCTATATCTGATAAAATATTGTCATATTTGTTAGGTTTGCTGTCTTTTCAAGAGGAAAGTGAATTGAGAAGTTCAAAATTTTTTTGCAAAATAGTAAAAGAGTAGTGAAAGTAAAAGTTGCAGAAAACAGAGTGTAGAATATAAGAGAGAGTTGGCAATGTAGAGGAAGGGAGGACACAATGATTTATCTTGGTTCAGTCAGTTTCTCTTAACCTACGTCCAGTTCTCAAGCCACTACTTGAAATTTTTCACTATCTTGCAAGGATGCAGTGGGCTCCTTGTAATGCCACAATACAGTCTTGTGTTCTGTTCTAAGAGGTTACAAATTTACTACTCTACACTCTAGCAAAGTGTTTCCCAAATCCCCTATGAAATCCCCTCACAAGAAAATCTTTCTTCGAAATGAAGAAAAGATTGTTTACAACAATAAAAACTCTTTAATACAGAGTAAATATGACATTTGAAGTGCAATAAATGAAGTGTGAGTAAGTAGAAGGCTTTGTCTAATGATTTTGACAGAATTTTAGTATATACAGCATAAAATTGTTACCCACAACTTTAAATGAAGTTTTATTTATAGATTTGTGTCTTAACTATACGTTAAACACAAGATCTAGTCGTTAGAGATGTTACCCAATAGTTACTCTGTAAAACTAGCCATTAACCAACAGCATTTAATGCATCTGACACTCAAAATTTAAATTTTAGGGTGTCAATAGACGAATTTCACAGAAACCATAAGTTAAAGACTTTAACATTGAACTTCTAAAGTTTGTCTGTTTAAAAGTGAAATTCGAATTTTAGTTTTGACAAATATTTTCCATATTAGAACATACGAATTTTCAAGTTTAAAGTGCATCTGTTAAGTGTGAACAGTTGTCTCATATTGTTACAGTGTACTCGAAGTTCAAATTTTAAGAATTTAAAATTCATTTGTCAGTAAGCAATTTAATATGGCACAAAAGTTCTACTTTTTGAAATTCGAATTTTGAGCCTTCAAAATTTGTCTGTCAGAGAGACTTTTAATCAGACTTACACGTTTTCATTCCAAAGTTTGAATTTTCAAAGTCAAAGTTCGTCTGTCAGTAGGGCTAACTTTGAACTCTTTTTAGATTCTAACATCAGACATACTTTGACATAGTTTCAGACGAATTTTTCAGTTTTCACAAATTATACTTGTCTAAAAATTCAAATTTCAATAACCTAAAATTCGTCTGTCAAAGGTAACATCTCTCTAACTTTGAATTTCAGTTCCTAAAGTTTAAATTTTCAACTACATATATAGAGTTTAACAGTTTAAAATTTGTCTGTTAATCAGTATTTTTCAAATTTAACATAAGTTAATATAGGATAGTTGAAAAACACTTATTTAAAACTGGGGGTGAACAAGTTGACTCGGTGCCCGGTTGGCCCGATCCAACCCGACCACATCGGGCCAACTAGGCCCGGCCAACTTTCGGGCTGGGCTGGGGTTAGAGCCAGACACCCTAACCCCGGTCCGGCCCGGCCCGACCTATATATATATATATTATTATTTTTTAATTATTTTATATATCTTAATTGATTTTGTAGAATTTTTATTCTTAATGTATATAATATAATAAATTTACTATGTAAATATTATAAAAACATTTTAAGATTTTAATGTTTCAAATTTTTTACCTTAATATTTATGTAAAAATAATGTATAATGGTTAAATATTTATAAATTTTGAAAAATTTTATTTTTTTCTAAGATTATGCTTTAAGAAAATCTATTTTTAAGTATAATTAGGTATATTTTTTATTATTAAATAATTTTTTTACTTTTAAAATATATATATATAGTATCGGGTCAGCCCGGTATGGGCCCGAAGAATATCAGGTCGGGGTCAAACCCAGCCCGACCCATGTTCACCCCTATTTAAAACTAATAAGTGTAAGATCAAAACCTTTTACTTTGTAAACACTGTAAGAAATCTTACAAACTAATTCTATACTCATTTCTTCCTAGATTTCTTCACTTGAATTCTCTTATACTCCTTTAATATTTTTCTTCCAAGTTCTTATTGTTTAGAATTATCAAAACACTTGATTCAATAATATCCCATTTAAACTTTATGGTCATAATGACCCACATACATATTTTTCGTTACCTATCACATCAAATTTTGGCAAATTAAAAAAATGCTCGGCCTATGTATATACCTTCACGTTATGCATTGCTTAATTCATATTGAAATTATTAAGAAAAATTAAAAGCTAACTTTACATTCAGTGCATCCCTTTTTCCATGGATTCTCCTATTTATACTTATACTTCAGCAAAAAATAGACATCTAAAACATACCAGTCAATTATGCAATTAACTAAATTACATTAAAATATTAGATAATGAAAATAAAATTTAGAGTAGACTTCTAAAATATACCGATTAATCTTGACATGCAATAAATATATAATAAAAATTTTTATTATTAAAAAAATTGATATTTATCTTTTAACTTCCATAAGTAGTATATAAAATATTTAGTTAAAAAATCATAAATTTTTATTATTAGAAAATCATAAATCATAAATAAAATATTTATCTTTTACCATTTAAATCATTTTTTTTATAAAACCGTTCAATATTCGGCCCCTACTTTGAACTCTAACTAATTTAAAATTGAGCACATTTACATGATTTTGAGTCCAATATATTATATTTAAATAACCTTAACCCATTCTAGTAGTATAAACACTTGTTGGTATATATTTTAAATTTTTAGAGATCAAATGAACGAGGTGAGAATCTTGAGATTTCAATATATTTTCTGATTTCGTCTATGGTATACATATATTGATAAATTTATATATGTGTATATATATATATATGATATCTAGCAAAATATTTTAATTTTATACAAAAAATTAATTAAAAAAACCTTAAAGTTAACCAAAAGTCGAAAAGTGAGGAAAACGTAAATCAAGTTCAGAAAAAAAGCTTAAATTGTATTTTTTTTTTATTTTGACCAAGTTTAAATTGTATTATTAACCTTTAGGATAATTAAGGTTAGATATGTTTCGCCTAAAATTTAGGGATAAATTTTAAATTGAAATTTTGAATTTAAGATAATTATAATTAGTTATGTTTTGATAATTAATAATATCTCAAATTTATTTTTTTTGGACCAACATCTCAAATATTATCTCAAATTTAATTGGGATTTCAATTTTGAATGGGATAAAATCTTATCTCAATATCAAATTAGTTTAATTGAAAATATATTCACAAGGTTGAGATTTATTTAGTTTGAGAGATTTATAAATAAGAGGGTGGGGTGGGATAGTCTAGCTCTAAACTAGAATAACTTTTGGTGAGGAAGAAATTGTGGCTTCTCTAGGTAATAATCGAGTAAGTACCCGTTTGAATTACCTTTCTGTAAAAAATCTGTTAGAATAAACATAATTTACAGAAATAAAATTTAGTAAAGGTAGAGAATTTTACTACAAACCTGTTTGAATAAAAAAAAATAGTTAAAAGTCACGGTTTGATTTACAAAAATGTAAACCAGACTCTAAGTATCTTATGCACTTTATTTAATTTTGTTGTTGTTGCTATTGTTAACACTAAATTGCTTCTTGGAATTAGAGGCGCATATCATTAGTGATGGATTCCTCACCAAACCCTAACCCCATTACTCTTCCCTTAACCTCAGCCACCGTCAATCCTATCTTGGCTCCCAATGCTTCTTCACCTATCTTAATCAATGTTTTAAAATCCGAACTAGACATCAAACTGAAAATGTCACCGAGTCATAATTTTTATAATTCAACCGGTTAGACCAGTGGTCGAACCAGTGACGTAATAATTAAGTAAAAATAATATTATATATAATATATATATATATAAATAAAATATCAAATTATTAAGAGAATAAATTTAAGTAGTTTAAGTTCATAATAAGTTAATAAACTCACATAGTAATAATATATGTTAAATCATTGAAAGTAATGTTAAAATATTTTAACATGATAACACTAAACCATAATATTATAAAATGACTATACTCCTTCTGTCCCTAATTAAAAAAAACAAATAATTACTTCATCTGTATTAAGGAGAAAATATTTTTGATAGTTAAACCCATTAATTATACTACAATTTCAATTTTTTTCCAGAATTTCTCACATTAAATGTCTGGAGTAAGACGAATTAATTATTAATAATTATCAATATAATCTTAATTACTCAAGGGTATAAAAGAAAAATGATATTAATTACTCTACAAATTTTATCCATGCCTCTTATATTTTAGAATAAATGAAGAATCTTAAAATTCTCTTATAATTTGGGACGAATGAAGTATAATACAATAATTTTTTTCATTTTTATAATTAATAATTTTAAAATAAAAAGGAAAATAGTATTTTACTCTCTAATAATTTTTATAATTAATAATTTTGGTCAAAAAAATTTAAATTTAAATTAAATTTTACCTAATTTAAAAAACAGTTCAGTTCTCTAAAAACCACTTCGGTTCCCAGCTTAATTCCGATTTTCAGCTCCAAAGCCGATTCAAAGCAGTCAAATCTGATCCAACCTCTAAAATGATTTAAAGCTGAAAATCGAGCCATTTTTCACTCCGCGTGTCCAGTTCTCAAAACATTGATCCCAATTAAGATGGATGCACTCGAAGCAATGACGTATCACACAGAATTGGCGAAATAACTAGGGATGAAAAGCTGAGCCAGGAAGAGCGGAAAACAATGAAGAAAAAACTAGAGGAAATTCAGCTCCAATTATTTCAACAACTGACGATGAAGCAGAAAGAGTTAGAGGACAAGCTAAAAAAACTGACGGAAAATCATAACCAGTTTTTTCGAGGACTGACGATGATGAAGAAAGAGACAGGAAAAGTTGAAGATGATACAGGAAGAGCTGCATCTAAAGAGGGAGAGTGAGTCAGGTCCAATTAGAGATGAGGAACAACTAAAAATTAGGGAGAGAGTTGAAGCAAAATTAAAAATCCTGGACAAGAAAATAGTCAAAGACTCATCTCTAAGATGAAGCAGCATATGCGTATAGAAAAGCAGCAGCGTCTAATGTTTTTCATTTACGTTTGTGAAAAAGAGGGAAGTAATTATTTAGTAAATTAAGTTACGTAATTAGATATTTCCTCCTATTTCAGATAGTATTAATATAAATAGATGATCTTGGTCTATCTAATTACAAACTAAAATGACCCTTCACATGTTCATAGTCACCGATCATTTATATTTCTTTCTCGTTTTTCCTTAATAGCAGCATGCTCATATCGTGTTGCTCATTATGAGCATACTAGTACTACATAACAGTAGAAGGAGCACAACTGTTAATTGTCAACAAGGTATGTTTGATTCTTAACAAGTAATAATCAGAAAATTTCGAGATAACAGCACTATTCTATGAAGAGTCGCTCAAGATACCAACTCACTTTGAACACAGTAGCAAAGGTCGCCGTAAAATAAATGCCCCTCAAAGCCAGCCACATTTCATTACTTGTGATAGTTGATGAGATTTAGATAATCATCGTCGCAATTGCCTCTGTAAAATAAAATAATCATTAGATTTATAAACCTTTTCTTAGAGGGAAAAATGCACGTGACAGACTGCAATATTTTGGCCTGTCATAAAAGATGGTCAATAGGAGTATTATATCACTTTACAGAAATATTATCTCATTGCAGGAATATGCAAAATAATATACAGAAAACGTAGCAGATCTTAAACATATACCCTTGGAGCATTGTTGACTACTTGTGGACGTCTGTCAGACACTCTCTCTGGGTCTGGTATCAACTCTGGACTATCATGCTTACAAAATGCCTGCAAAGCTCTCCTAATAAATGGGCGAAGGATATTCACTTCCATTGCCGACAAATTCTTAATCTGCAATGTCCCAAAAGTCCCAGGCATGCTTGAGCATAAAACACAAATAGAAAAGCAATGATAACAAATGACCCTTGTGTGTCAAGTGTTCATACATCCCTCTCCCTCTCACACCAAACACTCTCAAAACAATATACGATTCTCAAAGAGTCAAGACTATCTAATCACAAGGCAATTATTGTAAATCAAGAACATGATAACAAAATGCCAACCTCCGCCCTCCATTTACAGCATAAAATTTTATGGCTGAGGAGAAAATGCATGCCATGTATACGTTGGTAAGTAGCTTCCTTAGGAGGGGGGAAAGTCTTAATACGTTCCTTCATTCTACTTTTACAATGTTTAAGAGGCATAAACATGGAAGGAACATACACATGAAGTCTACCCTTCAATCTGAACTAAATATTGAAATTTGGTACATATTACAAACATGATCGTTTATGCTCACATCTTTTCTTCATCTTTCAGATTTGCGTTTTCATAACCAGTGAGGAACAGAGAGTGTTCCCATGATTGACCTGGAAGTTTAACATGAAAAACATTCAAACTAAAGCCATTAAAAAACATTACAAAAATTTACCTTCACAGCAATTGTACGACCATTAAATGCCTCTAAGTCAGTCTTTACTTTATGAAATCTTACATCTCGGATGTCCTCAATTAGAGACCTCACCTTAACAATGGATACAAGTCAAAAACCAAGACAAAGCACTTGGTACAATTGCAGAAGGTGAAAGATTCTTAAACTAACCATATATACATCAGGAATGTCATCGCGTGCACTAAAATCCACAAAGATATTAGTTAGTTACATAAAAGTAACAAACAGAATATGTTAATGGCGCTAAACTTACTGATCGAAGAGAAGTCTTGAGATTTCTACATAATGAAATGGCAATTTCTCTGACATTTCCTGAGATTCTCGCTCAGCCTCCAGAACTTGAGTTAACTCATCTATTCACAAAGCAAAGGTGTGGGGAACATTAAATTTCTTTTTACGTGTCACTTCCGCAATAAAGAAAAAATCATATTCACGACAAATTCCCACATGCCAATAGACAATAATTAAAACAAACTTTTCCAGACTATCTGAAAGAAGCAAAATTTCATAAGAAACCAAGTTTTTCAAAGTCTAATATCAAATGATTTATCATTACCAAGCAGATATAAAAACAAATATTAGAATATATATATATATATACCTCAAAAAAGCATGTGTAACATGCTTGCAGCTGATAAATAAAAAAAAAATAGCATTTACTACCCACCAAAGAAAAGGATTTACTAGTTTGGAAGAATAGAAGGAAAGTTGCAAAGCTGAAAGCAGAAACACATCAAACAAAAGAAAAAAATGGCATGTGATCAAACTCTATCTCCATGGTTACTATTCTTAGAAGCTATAATAGACAATGTGCATAGTATTGGAAGTTGCAACCAACAGAACCACAAAAAGTGTTTCAGGTACATGTTAAAAAATATCAACTCCACTTACAGACCATGCATCATGCATACTTACTCGGAATATTAGTTATTTAACTCAGCACAGAATATCAGTACAGTTCTATTCTGCACAAGAATGCTTCCCCGGCATACTTAACTCTCAAAACTATGTATCCCTTCTATATTTCATATTTCATAGAGCCACTATCAACTTTCCTATAGGATGCCTTGTTTTCACACATTTGATAATTTAGAAGAATTTATTGTTGATAAATTGTTTTATGCAAGAAAATGCACGGTGAGACATTTCATATGATCCAAACTAATTGCTGAGCATTTGTTAAGAAATTACCAGATCAGTTTTTAACATTACATTCATATTTTTCTGACTAGTATTCCAAAAAATCCAATGTCACGCATGGCCACGGCAGGAAAATTTTGGAACTTTAATATCACAAAAAGAGAAACATTTAAAAACAATTCACAGGCTTGAAATAATTCAGTAGCAGCCTATCTATGAGGGACAAGAAAACAAATCCATAACATTCAACAGGGATAAGGGCATTAAAATTTAGAAATACCAAGATCCATTAGAATAGAACTCATTCTTTCTAGAGACGGTTTATGTTTTTCTTAACATGTAGTAGTCAAAATCAGGTCTTCTATGGGGAACAGATATAGGTCTTAACAAAATATTACTTCTAGACCTCTTCTTCACTCTTTTTCCCATTTTTGCCCTCTTTTCTTCTCATTAAATATCAAACAACGAATTTATGAGTTCTTCCTTAACCAAAACAGAGAATGAAAGATCATCATTAAAATGAACTAGGAAAATTATCAGACAAGAGATTAATGCAGCTCACCAACTGACATCCATTCAGGAGGGTGAATAGAGCATTTGCCTCTCTTCTTCAAAGCCACAGCCAACCACAACGGCACTTGAGCAGCTATTTGTGGGGCAAACGGGCCAAAATCTCCCTGCCATTTTTACCGAAACAAGTTGATATGCCCAATGTTTATATCTCAAAAAGTTGTCTTTTCTCCTTCGCAGAGAGGAGGAAGGGCATGAGCTAGAACTAATACTTACACTTATCAGATTGAGAGCATCCATTTTGAGATTGGGTACGATCTCAACCATGTCATCCTCCGCCACAAATTCAAGCTTAGAAACAAAATCATATCCACAAATTATTTTTAACAGCTAATTTAAACAAATGTATGACGAAATTCTTTAACACTTCAAGAATTAAAGATACCTCCTCAGCCGAGAAAAGGGAGAGGTGAGGATCGGATTGCCCGGCCATCGCTTTGAACCGAAAAGGGTTAGATTCTTCTCGGCCCACTTTCTAACAAATCAATTTTGCATCACCAACAAATTAAGCAGAAGAGTCAACACTTAGCGAAAAGGATTAACAACAAAATATTACCTTTAAGCAACTTCCAATGGCTTGCGCTGTCTTCCCTACCTGCTCTGTTTTGATTTTTCGTTTCTGCTACTCCTCGCCGTCTCTCTTATCCTTTTGGACTCCTCCTTTATATCTTCAAGAATAAACCCTAGAGACCATTCCAATCCCTCCAAATATAGCAATGAATCACAGTGCCCAGTTTCCCTTTTCCATTCTCCCTTGTGCGCAAGCTATGGAGATTTTATGGCGGGAATTGAGAAAACGTTTTCTTTTCTTTTTTAATCCTCAACAAAATGTATATTATTATTGATTTTATTTTGTTAATCATGAAATTTATAAACTTTTTATTTTAATGGATTACAAACTAATTAATTCGATAAATGGAGTTCCATAATTAGGTACAATTGTTGTCCTTATTAGATCAATGTTTGATTGCCTTATATTTACTAACCAATTTAATTTTTAAATTAGAGATTTCAAAATATTTCATTTCATTTAAATCTAATGAATAATAAAATAAAATAAACCGAAAGTATATTTTTCACTTTACTGGAAAAATAAATATAACAAGTTTGTATGGCAAAAAAAACTCTATGAAAAATTAAAAATTTAGGCCAAGATTAAAATTATGTTACTTCCTCCATTTCAGTTTATAAGACACTTTCAACTATAATACATACATTAAGGATAATAATTAATAATTAAAATTTTTTTTATCATTTCTTAAATTACCCTTATTTAATATAATTGACCTATAAATTAATGACTTTACATTAATTAAATTCCATCCATTTTCAAGGGATATTTTATATTAAAGAAAATTAAATACACTGCATAATCTGTAAAACGTTTTATATTATGGAACATTAATTTCTTCAAAGGTATTTTATATAACGTAACGGAGGGAATCTTATTTCAAAAATTTGTTTTGATACAAAATATAAATTTTATTTAGCAATTTCTATGATATTAAATATTCATTTTCTTATTTTAGTTTTATCTACAATTAAATAAAAAGGATATAATAAACTTTAAATATAATCCATTAAATAGGGTTAATATTAAAAAATAATATATTCTTTAGCAGATTTAATGAGTAAAATTATCTTTCTTGGTTTCTTTATAATTAATCAAATATGACTTATATTTTGAATAAGATAAAACATTATTTAAGGAAAGTTAAGAATTTCACATGGCCAGGGACAATTCACAATGCAATTCAAATGTACAAAAATTTAGAACTTGGGAACATAAATGAAGAGCTTATAATAAAAGTAAAAATCCCATCTAAATTTAATCCAGAAAAGGTGACACAAATTGAATAATGCTAATAATACAATCAATAAGATAGCTTCTAAGAAGTATTTAAATCAGGATTTAAATCAAACATTTGGATTTAGCTAAAGGAAGTAAGAAAAACCATCCCAACTGTCAATTTAAAATTCATATAATTTACTAAAATTATATATTTTGATTTGTAAAATTTAAAACATCCATTTAAATGCGAATAGATAATTAAAATGGACTCTCACAGCCCTTCACCGAATCCAAATTCTTTAGACGGTAGGCTCAATTATAAATGAAACCAAACTAAAAGGCAAAATCAAAACAAAAAAAAAAGCATATTATGACTCCAGATTCGGGGAAAAAATATACGAAATCATGAACATAATAAAAATATATAAAATTAAATGCCTTATTTTGCTTAAGTGATTAATAAACTCAACCCAACCTGCAACCTTTTAACAATGGTCATAAAATAGCCTAGGTTTCAAATTATACAGAATATACGGGAGAATAATACAAAGGAAAAGCATCAAGGCAATAATAGTTTTACTACAAATTCCCTATCCGGCGCAGCCTTGATTTGAAAAGATGGATACAAGAAGGAGAAGAAAGGAATACATCTCAAAATTAAGGAACTATCAGCTACGCAGTTGAGGCAGGATAAGAAGGTAATCAGGAGAATCTATCAATTTCCTTCATTTACATCATGGAGCAATGTTCTCATGGAACATAGAGTTGTGTCTACAAATGAAATATCACAAACTCTAGAATAATTTCAGACATTGGATTGCTACCAAATGTTGGACTTTTTTCTAGATGGTTTGCGGCTCTTTCTGGTGATACTCAAGGTTGCGCAGAACAATTCTGGCGAATATCTTTGCTTCAACCGGGGCAGTTGCTGAGGCAGCTGCCCCACGAAGAGCTCTTGCTGCATAAGCATTCTGCATGAGGCTAGCATGATGCATAGCATGCCGTCCACCAGGAATTGTAAACTGCATTTGAAAGATTAAAACAAGAGATAAAATGTTTGTTCAAATCTAAGAAGCAAAAATACTGACGTTAATTCAAGTACAACACTGATATGGATGCTTTTCACACAAAAAGTTCGCAGGATTCCAGTGTTTGAATGGTTGACAGTAGACACAGGCATGACTCATTTTTTGAAGTGTCTATGTTATTGCTCAGAAAACAAAATACTAGGGGGAAAAAAAACAAGATAATGATTTGAGATACAGCAAAGATGGGATACAAAAACCTAAGAATGGTAGAGTTACCTGTAGAAGAGCAAATGCAGCACAAGCTTTTAGTATAGATGATGGATTTCGTAGCATGGTAACAAATCTTCCAATTTCAGAACCACTAAGAAACAACCAATAAATTAGCTCATTAACAGCTCCTAATAATAAATCCCAAAAATAGAAGTTCAAAAGAAACATTCGCAGTGAACATACCTAAACTTGAAAGTTGGAGTTATTCAGTTTTATTTTTGCAACATTAAAAAAGAGGCATTTTTTTCGCAACTGAGAGAGAGAGAAACCTGCATCTAAGATGTCCTGCTTCTTGAATTCGTGCGCCTTCAGAAACTTGAGCCAATGCTGCAGGGGCTAATGATGCAGCAGCGACAGCAAATGCTTGCGGATCAGAAAACATAAGGATGAAAGCTTCAATGTGTTTCAAAGCCATCCTTCTGGCTCCATCCAAGCTCACACTCTTAGAGATGCTTTCTGATGAGGTTCCTACCAAAGCATATTCATCCATTCTGCACCACGCAATTATAAACATAAAATAAACCTTGAAAACTTTTATATGCTGTCAATTATTCAAAGAGTATATTACGTCACAACTAAGAATTGTGATAGAAGAAAAGGAGCAATGGTTGTTAAGAAACATATTCATCAGGTTAGTGTACGTAAATGACTCTAAACGCATAAGGAGAAAAGGGTCAAGACTTCTGAGGGATATCTACCATAACCAAGAGGTACTCATCGGAAAACAAAAGAAGGACCCTGAGGTACTCTGAACTGCCTTGTAATAAATAATTCATGGTTTCTAGTTCTACAGCCAGCTTAAAAACCTTCAGTCATACCATCAACAGAAACAGAATAGTTGACTTGATCAGTCATATACTCCCATTTCATCTATAAAATGGATGAAAGCTTTCTTAAAACGGTGAAACATATATTGTTAATTTTTTTCCCAAAGGACATACCTTCCATTAAAATTAAAAATAATCTATCTTCAGGTCCAGAGAATAGAAAGCAAATCGCCAGATTTAAAAGTACAAAAGAATAAGCTTGGTTCTTCATAACTATGAACCCCCCACCCCTAGAGGTAAAATTTAGAAACATGTGAAACAAACTAGGGTCTGTAGTATGCTTTGTTTATGTAAAAGATTCGAGACAGTCCACATCAATTTGTCGAGGACCTCACATATCTACTTTTGTTATTCCTATATATAGACTTCATTGGGAAAAACAACAGGAAAGAAAAAAATTAAACAGACCAAAAATCATAACAGTGACATATCTCACACAACAAAAATTCCCTATAACTACAAGCTCTATACTTATTTTGCAGTCAAACCCATCAGGCCACAAACTTGGACCCAAAAAAGTCATTCATTAAAACTTCAATAGAGGACAACAATCACATGTACAATAAAGATTATAAGCATTCTTAAAAAGAAATCAGATGAAGAAGGTAATAGCACCAGGATATAAGTTTCAATCAGAATAGTTACCTCCCATCAAACATGTAAGCCAAAGCCAATGCAGCCATGAAACGTGCCATCTTTGATAATGATGAAGAACAGAGATCAACGAGAGCAGAGACTCCTCCTTCCTCTACAATACGTAGAGCATTACCAGGGTTAAAAGCAAGATTCCATAGTGCTCCTGCAGCAGTTTCATGAACATCCTGAAAGTAGAAAGTAGGCTGGAATCATGCCACAAATTCACTAATATAAAGAAAGATGTTAAAAAGATATAAAATTGAAAATTATATAATTGATTTGCGCCTTCTCATATATACCAAAGCAACAAATTATAACAATCAGTCACCTTAAAACAAAAGGAAAAATCATTACAACAGCCTAGCACCACATATAATTTATCCTAGTTCAACATGGTGCTGGGGCTTTTTCCACAATAAATGTAGTCTGCATATGCATACATTTAGTATCTTAAAAAACGATAAAGCTTTTGCAGTATACTTTAACACTGTTGTGTATTAATGCAACCAAGGAGAAATGACTGGAAGGTAATTATATAATTAAAAACAAGTATTGCTAAGCAACTCAGAAGACTATTGATGATCATGAATCACTCCTAGAAAAAGCAAATCCATCCCACAATACGGGAACTGTTTTGGCATTATAATTAAGTTGCACAGCATAGATAAATATATTCCTAGACCAACAAGCAAATAAATTACCTCAGCTTCAGATCGTGCTAGTGCAATCAAAGGTGCAACACCTCCTTCTCGTCCAATAGCAATGCTAAGAAAACAAAGACCAGGATAAATGAGCTTATGAATAAATAGATAGTAAAAGGTAAAATTAGATCATGGAAATAGTTTCATATAATTTTCATTAAAAAAAAGTCTCATATATAATCAAATTCAAAATATATACTAGTTAAAGAGAGCAAGTCCAATTAACGAATGTGTGCAAGAATAAATAGTGAAAAGAAATTAAATTATGGAAAGCCTCATATATGATCAACTTAAAACCCTATACTAGCCAGAGATTTAGACCAAAGAATCACTCTACTTTTATTTTTTATTTTTTCTTATTTGGGCAAAGCCTAATATTTGAGACTATTCATAATGTCTTGAATTTATTTTTCATTCATATTCCGTTTTATTAGACTTAACCTTTTCAGACAAGTTCTTTATTGGATCAAAATGTGTATTTACAACCTAGAAGTTAATGGAATCTTGATACACAAATCTGTTTCATTTGCAAGCTTGACTTTAATTCCAACATGAGGGGTTTTTTCATTTTAATCTAAACAGCTTTGAACACAATTTTCTATTGGGAAAAGGAAAAGAAAAATCATGCAAAATCGGCCAAGACAATTTTGGCCCCCCACCCTTGGTTTCTCTCTTCAATTTTCCAACGTTGGGAGCTGCTTTTAAGTTGGCCCCACACCCTTAGTCTCTCTCTTCAAATTCACACCATTCATTTACATGCTAAATGCAGTGGATCCTAATCAGTAAAAAGGGAGAAAGATGGAGGAAAGAAGTAACACCTGAACAAGTTACAAGTCTTCTAAATATACAATTATATGAAGACTTTTATAAACAAACACATAAGTAACTTGAACTCCCATAGAAACAGGAAATCAAGTGATCACTGATTAAACCTAAGGCCTATTTGGATAAATAGAATAGGCAACAGAGATAATGTATATAGTATCAATAGCTAATCACAACTGTGGGTTTCCAAAATTTTCACATTTTCTTTGTGGTTCACTTTTGGGATTTAATTTTAATATTCATCAAGGTAGAATTGTAAACATCAGGGAAATGGAAGCAGCTTAGAAAAAAAATTCCTAGGCCCATTATTATTTTTCTTAAAAAAAAAAGTTTGTCAAAAATGAAAAAAGAAAAATAAAATGAAAATGACAAAAAAAATTTCCACAACACAGAAAGATAATAATAATGAGAACACATATCACAAAAAGTGTAAGTGTAAAACAATAAAGCTATTCAAAACCCACACAATGTAACAATAGCACTTCATAAAGACTGTAATCAGTGATGAAAGTGCAATGCAATTCGCGTAGCACAATGGTCAAAGAAGTTGGTGTGATTCCCCCAAAAAATAACTTTTCTAAGAATCAAGATTCTCCTGAGCCAAATTTCCAGATAAATGAAAACTCTCACTATTACCTATTGGCTTCAGAAACTGACAATCCCCAGAGAGCACCAGCAGCTCTTTCTTGAAGTCCAGGGGAGGCATTAGAACAAGACTGTGCAAGAGCAACCTACATAAATCATAATGTCAAAAGCTTCAACATGTTAAAACCTTTTCGCCTCCAAAAAGATGTTTGCATATGATTGAATTCATTTATGATGCATCTAAATATTTTTTTAAATTAGAAAGGCAAAATAAACAAGCACAGGTTTTTTTATTTGAAAAATGGACGGAAGACTTCTTACTATAATCTACCCATATAGTAGAAGCAGGTGGTGTTAAGTAAAAATATTTCAGATCAGTTACAGGAGTGTTCATGTTTCATAACACATAATTGAAACTTGTATACTAAAAATGGGTCAACTTTAAAACATCGACACACAAAATCAATTTGAATCAAACATTCACTTCCTTATTTACATAAAACATCCAGTTATGAAGGGACTGGATTGATCTGAAAGTAATTTGGATGTAAGTAATAACGGGGTATAATCAAGACTCCCTTATATTAACTAGCTATAAATCCTAAAGCCTAGAGGAACTCAAGTTTTAGTAAAATTAATAAAATCAGCATCACTGCACCCAATTTGGAGGAAATATATCATTTCAGCAAGTTTTGAGAACACCATATCGTTTTCACTACTTTTTGCTTTCTTTTTCGTAAGGGAGGAGAAGAAAATCTACTTATGTTAAAACATTCACAGTTGAATTTTAAAAAAAAAAAACCCAATGGTCAACAGTTGTCTCCATGGTTGGTAGTTTAACACATACTATATCTTCCATAAAGCAACCAACTTAAGGTGGGATCTATTAAAAAAATTTGCAAATAGAGTGGTTTAGTAGTTACACCATGACCATACTCAAATGGGGAAAAAAAAACTACTATGTAATATGTTGGCTAGCAAAACTTAACATTCCTCAAAAATCAGTTTTAATTGGCATGCCAGGAGGTGGAAATATCTGTAATTGCAATGTATGTCAGTTCCTATTTGGCATGATGCACTTATGCTTAAACACATTCATATATTTAAAATCATATAAAGATTAATTTTACTTCATTATTATTTATTACTTCAATTTTTGGAGTTTCCAAAATTACCTCCATTCATACAAATTCCAATTTTTCTTCAAAATGACTTTAGTTATGACAGACAATACAATATTTTGTAACTCCATAAGGGGAGGAAATTATACACAGCACATGAAAAAGTAATTAGGAAACAGCCTCTGCAGAATACTCAAGCCACAGATGTTAATTACAATGCATAACCGGAAGCATTGCCAAATGATGCACGAATATACAACACTAAAAACGTCAAATAAATGAGGCAAATAGCATACCAAAGCCTGAACTCCACCAGCTGCTGCAATGGCTTCTCGATTTCTGTCATCAAATGACAAATTCCAAAGGGCACCAGCAGCTTCTTGCCTATTAAATGAGATGAATGTTTATACAAGCTCAAGTCTACAGTGGAATAGACGTATCATTTTGGTGGGTACAATAGTAGAGATCAAAGAAAAGGAACAAGGATTAGAAGATGGGAAAATCACAAACAATAACTGCTAAGGGAATAAAATTAAGTTCAGAATGCAGAACGCAAAAACGTAGAAGGAGGAACCTTTCCAGGCAAACAAAATGGACAAATGTGCATCCAGATCTACCTTGGTTTAAAAGAAAAAAATCCCCTTCATGTTTCCTATGTCTGACCACCTAAATTGCCAGTTACTTTTGAAAACAGAAACCAAATTTAATAAACAAAGATTGGCTACTCTCAAGCAGAAAGTCTGGTCCAGATTGTATCCCACTTAATCAATAGCAGATTCTATTTCAAACTCTATTAAATTCGGGCAATAAGGTCAACTAGGCTCCACATGAGCAGCCTAATAATGTCAAAGAAGATTATCCACTGACTCTCAAACCAGTTCCTTCATCGGGCTACAGCAAAGTAATAAACTTTCATTTTTCCATGTTTCAGCCATCTTAGAAGAAAATTGTGGGAAATGGTTAGGTGGATTTCCAGTAGACAGAAGCCAAAATCACAATTGTCATTTTTATCCATTTGCATTTCTTGATAAAGGTGTAATTTTACTTTTGTATATTATAAATAATACTTTAAGCGTTCAACCACATGTTCAGCTTCAAACAAGTAACATTACGCAATGGCAAAGTCATCAAATAATGGAGGTGTTCAGTATACCATTATCTTTAACCTAATATCTTAGATGTTAAATCAACATCCAAGATACTTGTGTTTGGTACTGATGGAGACGTGATTTTATTAGCAGACAAACTAGGAAAATTAGTTACATGCCTCTTCGATATGAAATTGAAGAGAAAAGGGACAGCAAAATTACTAATTCTTCTAATGACAGTAGTTAAAAATGGAATAAAGTAAAGAAGAACCCAGATACAGTAGCAACTTCCCCGACTTTCGGGAGGTCAGGTCTCTCCCAAGCCAAAACAGACTGATTCCAAACTCCACCATCAGCACAAGACCCTAGATAAAAACATCTCCCTGCCCCACACATTCTCTCAATGTTGCAGGTCTGTGGGTCCCCCTGGCCCTTTTCCTTTCATCCCTTTAACCTTTCTTACCCAAAACAGCATCCTTGGGCCTGCTTCTTTCATAAACTCACCCCACAAGGTTAGTGGGCTCATCAGGTGCACTAATCTTTAAGATGACAGGTATCGTCCAAGATATCAAGGTGTTATAAAATGACATTCTTTTGGGGGCTTTCTTGTAAGCATACCATTCGAAAAACCACAGGAATCTCACATCGCATCCTTTTGAGCTTCATTTACTTCTATAAAATACCACTAGTATTTATTCCATGGCAATTTTAAATTGTCATAGCAATCAGGAGTACCTTAAATACCTTGGTGTCCTATACCATGAAATCCAACATATTATAACATGTAAAAAAACAGTGTATCAAACATTTTCTGTACAATTGTTTTCCATAGACAAGTAACATTAGTGCTTTTGATTTTTAGGAGGGGAGAGCCACAAGTGAGGTGATGATAAATTTTGACTGATTCTCTTTGTTTTCTAAGATGATTAATATCAAACATTTTTGAAACATTTCAATCAACACAATAGCCCTGAGGCTTCAAATAATGATTTTTCGAGAGCAAAACTGGAAAAATATTTGCCACTTTACTGCTTGACCTAAAAGTTTGAGTCCACAAGAAACAAATCAAGTATGACTTTTAGCACACATCCTCTTATGAAGCCCACTAAGCTTGAAACATATAGATAATACAAGCTAACAAGTACCTTCAACTAAAAAATATTGTGTTACACTGGCATTTTATTATGTGACAGCAAGGATTGAACTTTAGACCATTTGGTCAAAGAGAATGTGATAATACCGAATGAGGAATAGGCTAAGAATATTAGGTATTGATGCGTAAAGATTATATGGTTATTTATTCGTAAATTAAAAGGTTATAATATGGATAATACTTAAGAGATATTAAGATATTTAAATAAATAAGGACTACTGAGTTCATCATAGTTTACATTGTTAGTAGTTATTTACTGATTGGGTAATCCTCATTTGTATATTCATTCTTTCTTGATAAAATTCTTCTGTTATCATAAAAGAAATTGAGATTAAGTACTGAAATTCTGTTCTCCCTCCTTTCTCTCATCTAAATTATTTCCCTATTCTTTCTCTCTCCCCAAATTCTCTATGATTTATGTAGTATCATCAACACAATCATTTCATACATGTCAAGAGAACCATGACAAATAAGAATCTTAGAGAGTTTAACTTTCCTAATGAGGTTACTTAAATTAATCTAAATCTACCTACAATTAGAAAAGATAGAATACGACACTAAGGCATATAACATCAAATACAATAAAGATAATTACAAAAAGACACATGAACACACAAACATGTAAAGATGAGAAGCGCATGGGCAAGTTATAACTAAGTAACTATACCTTCAAAGCTAAGAATAAGACAGAAAATCGGAGGAATGATGGTGGACTTTTGGAGTGCATGAAAGGAAGTGTGGCAGAGGAAGAAAAGGAATAGAGATGAAGGAATCTGTGACTACTGAAGTTTAAAAATTAGGGGCAGGCTTGGCAAGTGTAATGTGCATGTTACCAAGACGGGTGCAAGGAGGGAAAGAAGGCAAGCAAATCTTCAGATGTTGTTACCAAGACATCTAACAGTCTAGAATTGTACTAGAGCCTATCCTTTGTTATTTTTCTCTTTTCCGCTGTGATTACTATACTGGTTTAAGGCTGGAACACTGGTTAGAGGCATGCAGAGGTACCTCTATTGCCTATGTTCTCCAATTTAAGGTTAGTAACACTGGTCTTACTATTATTTCGTAGATTTTGGTACCAATTATAGATTAATAGACACATGTCGAGAATGAGTAGAATGACAGCAGATTACCTGACACCCTCATGAGGAGAGCGTGTAAGTTGAACAAGTGCCTCCAGAGCACCTGCTTCTTGTCCAACAGCAGCATTGTTACTGTTACTATCTCCATGAGCAGCCAAATTAGCCAATGCACGAGCAGCCTAATGTTTAAGAGAAGTGATACTAACTATTCAATGCCATTTTATTTACATTTTAATCATTCAAATGGGTAAGAGCATAAGAAGCATACAATTAGAGAATTAGAGCTTGGAATTTAACCAAAAAGAACACACACATGACATGCTTCATTAGTTAAGGTGAAAATGAACACATGACACATAGAAAAGAAAAAGTAAATGATAGAAACTGAAATCTAAAAGGAAATTAAGTCAAAATTCTGAAGAAGAAAACAATGGCAGAATCTGAAAACATTAATTTCTTCCATAGACCAGGGTAGAATCTCCACAACAAAGCTAATTCAAAGCATATGTCATCTCTACTACAACTATGCTACAACTATTTATAGAAGAAAATGCATAACTGAATCTAAACTACTGCATAACTGAAACTATGCTACGTGACATGAGCATCAGCAAATAACCATCACTATCCCACTCTCCCACGTTTCCCACTACTGTTGCACCCATTTCTCCCACTTTTCCCACTGTTATCTTCAATCCTGGTCCTCTTCTTCTTTCAGGTGTACATGATTAAGGGCTGTTGGACATGAGGTACTCTATCAGCAATTCTTAGCTAGAACAGCTTTATTATTGGTGATGATTGTCAGATCACAATCAAGACTTGCATACTAACTCACATTTGGCACATTACCCATTGAAGCCCAAAATATGGATCACTTCTCCAAAGAAATTGAAATAGCATTCAGGCACCATCCCTTTACCTTGAAAAACCAACCCATGAAGATTTCTAATTGTTACCATTCTGAGGATTGATCGATGGTTGAAATTTTGGTAAAAGAAAAGGAAAATCCATGCATGCTGATACCTTAAAAACCACATATAGAATTAGGTTATTTAAAGTGCTTCTGTCCACTTTTGTTCAGACACAAAACTAAGAACAAAATTATCAAAGGAATCAAGAAATTGGATGTTTTAAGATGCAAGTAGAGAACCTTGTTACATGTTAGCACAACCTCCATAAAAGGGATTCAGGCATTGTAACTACAAAAAATAAATAAATAAATAAGGAACTCAGGCATTCTTGAGCCTTCCAACACCCAACTTGAACCAAGTAAGTAGATGATAAAAACCCATCATTCACGCCAAATGTCCCCAATCCCCAACCACAGTGCAAAAATAAATAAATAAATGAATGAAATAAGGATTATCAATCATGAGCATAAAATCTTGAAACAATTAACGTCATCTCTAATATTTAGTTGGCAAGTAAAATGTCCACATAAAATAGCTTCAAAGATTTTAGTGCATATCAATGCAAAAAACAGACACTGCCCCAATGATAAAGTATTACTATTCTACCTGCTCTTGCACTCCCTCAAATTTGCAGCTGCGCGCAAGCATCACTAAAGCATGTACACCACCAGCCAGTGCAACTTCTGTACTACACTTGTCATCAGCTGCCAAATTAGCCAATGCACCAGCTGCACGTTCCTGGAGCACAAAATAAAAAATTAACCTACAGCTGTATTTGTTGTATGAAAGCAACTCCACTTATGGAAAGGCCAAACAATATTCAATGCTCAGATACAAGAAATAGAAGAAACTCACCAAAACTCCATCCCCACTGGAGGACCACTTGAATATAAGATCCACCAAAGCTTGTATTCCACCAGCCTCAGCAATTGCACCCTAAGACAGAATCCTCCCTCATTCATGACTAGGACTTTAAACATTAAATGCAATAAACTAAAATTCAAATTAGCTAGAAAACCAAACCTTGTGCTCTTCTCCAACAGAGAGATTCCACAATCCTCCAGCAGCCTCTTCAGCCACCAGTTTGTTCATGGATCTAGCCAAACCAGCAAGAATATCAATCCCCCCTTCTTCTGCAACAGCTTTCGCAACATTGGCATTGACAGACAAATTTGCAATGGCCTGCATATTTAAGAAGTTTGGAGGAAGGGCATACCAAACAATGGTTAGGTCAGTTTTTTTCTTTTATCAGCATTATGTGTAAACATTTGATTTGACGACAACAGATAGGACAAATATAGGGTATAATTATGTGTTAAGAACATGATACCTGGAGTACCTTGCCAAAAACTACACATCAATTAATCATAGAAGATGTGCAAGTTAGAACGACTAGAAATAATCATACAGACCATTTATACACAAGAAGGAAAAGTAGATTAACCTTAGCTGCCTCAGACTGAAGCCCTTCCCTCCACGATTTTGCCAAGCCAAGAAGGAGGCGTATGCCACCATCTCGCATAACTGCTTCAGCCCTTCCACAGTCAATGCTAGCATTTTCATCATCAATTACCACAAACGTCGCAAGACCTGTGGCTGCCCTCTCCTGAACATCTTCTTGGGGGCTCTGCATTAGACTAAGCAAGAGTGCTCCACCTTGTTCAACCCAGAAATTTTCCAGACCTTGTTGAGAGCTCTCAGCAGATCGCAGAAGTGTATGGGATAGGATCCACTCAAGCCAGATCATAAGTTCATTTAAGTCCTTATTATTGTTCTTCATGTTCCTCCAGTCCAAAAACACATTCTTTCCTTTCTTTGTATCATCAAAAAATAAAGAAGCCAGTCCTTTAAAAATATCAGTAAAAAGGGCAATTAATAGCTTATTTTTATATTTACTTGCTGAGAAGCTGGTGTCTTCTTCAAGTATAGGACAATTCAGAGCACACAAAACCTTCAAGTTCTGTGATGACAACAATCTTGAAACAGCAGATGGACCAATATCAGTTCTTGAAACATCTATTCCAGTAAGGTAAGGCAGCTTATGCCAAAGATGAGAAACCACACCCCAATTTATACTTGATGTCCCCGCAACTGAAAGAAAACGAACTGATAACACATTTCCCAATGCTAGCTCATCAACATTCAGACAGTCAATGAATCCAATATCAATCAAATTTGGACAGTGCTTAGCCAAAGCATTCATAGCATCAGAACTTACATCCCTAATGCCTGAGAGTCTAAGTTTCTTTAACCTAGGACAACAATGAGCAATTGCTTTTATAGCATCACTGCTGATTCTTTCACAGAAATCTGGCCCAAGCTGAAGGCTCTCAAGTAACTCATGACGGGCAACAATTACCGCAAGGGTTGCATCCGTAATCTTCCTGCAATACTCACCACTTATTTCACGAAAATTCCTGGCTTGAAGATGAATTATCGCATCAGCAGACTCTGCCCCCCGAAATCTAAGCTTCTGAAGATGCACACACCTTGGAGCAAGCGCAGATGCCATGGTAGCATCAAACCTGTGAGAGCGAAGATCAAGAGAAGTCCATAAACATGGAGAGCTACCAAGAAACCTCCAGGTCCTACAAGTTGATGATAAGCTTGCTCGGTCACGATAACTCAGACACGAAAACAGTTGAATTACTGTGTCATCAGGCAAGCCCCTCCAATCAACAACTCGTTCAGGGTCTAAATCCAAAACCTCATCTCGAATTTCAGGGTAGCTTGGCAAGACCACCTTCTCTTTTCCTTTCCTTGCGACCTTCCTCCTCACCCTGCGACTCATATCCTAACAATATTCACACTACAACCGACACCAATACCTTTTAAACTCAAATACCCGAATCTTATAATCACTGAAGCTATTCACCAAGACAACTACCTCAAAATAGCGAAATACAGAATCCCTTGAGAAGAGGGGATGACCCAGAAAACAATAATCTTTCACCTAAAAAACCCTAGTCCTCTAGCAAAGCTGCGAAACTGCATCACAAAAGACAGCCGAAAACTCGTAGCATTCAATGACCCAAAAACACCCTATATAAACGCAGAGAAAATCTGGATTCATAAATGCACTGAAGGAAAGAACACAAATGGTTTCAAACACGTGAGCTCGGGCTATGTAGTTTAGTTTGAGCACGCAATCATAAATCAACACGATTTTTTCATAATTGTATTGAAACAAATTCAAATGGAGCAGCTGCAATAGAGACGATAGGAGAGAGCACACAGGAGAAGAAGGGGCTGAGAGATATGCAGATGGGCATACAGGAGAAGACCACACCCTCCAAGATTGCGTCTATCCCTTGCCAATCTTACTTTTTGTTAAAATGCATCAGAGGAAGAGAGAGATGATTATCCAGGTAGGCATATGAGAGACCGTTGAAAGAAAATTACAACATTGAAGCTCGCAAGAAAGGGGAGAATGGTGTGAAACTACAGCTCAGAAAAGGAGCATCAAGCCACCTGCGTTATATGCATAAATAAATATTCTCCCTCGTGACCATATTACAAGTATTGGTGAATTACGTAATTTATAATTTTTAAGCAGCAGTTTCTCTTTTTTTATTCTCACAGGGAGAAAGAGGATAATTTTTTAAAATAATTTTTATTAGTGATTGATAAAAATAAAATTGAAATATTAATTTTTTAAAAAAATGTTTTAAGATATATAATCAATTTTTTTAAAAAAATATAAAATAGTTGAAAACTCCCAATAATATAAATTAGATGAAGTATATATATATATATATATATGTATGTATCCTCACGATTGCATACACATATGTATCCTCACGTTGCGTTGAATAAAATCACATGATTTATATATATGGAACGATGATGATGGTAGGATTTGTTTCCCTATTTTTTCTGTAATGTAAACTCCGTCTTCGTGTGCAACTTTTTATTTGATAAAAATTTTGTTAAATTGACATTTAAAAAGAAATGGCAAAAGTCCCTCGTAATTAGATTTGTGCATGACTAAAACTAAAATAGAGTTAAAAAATTCAAATATGATGTGTATGTGGATTGACCGCACATCACCCCCGTCTCTGCTTCAGCGGTTATTTTTCATAGGAAAGCGTATTTTTCAGAATTTCATATCTTTTTTAATGAACATAAAATTTTAAATTGAAGAATGGAAAAGTAGTATTATATTGTAACTCTAATGAGAAGATATCTTTTAGAGTTAAAAGAAACTCAAAAAAAATAAGAAATTATATTTTGAAACTAAAATAATAAATTTAATACAAAATAAGATATATTATTATTCGTTCACTTAGTTTTATTATTTAATATTTTAAATTTTAATATTTTTTATTAGTTAAATTCTTTTTTTACAATTAATTCATTTTATTAATTCCTATCTGTAACTCCTAAAGACAAAAAAAAAAGTGTTTAACCGATATAATAAAAATAAAATTCATAAGAACTTAAAAGGACATGGCAAAAATTACGAAACTTAGCGTACACAACAAACAGTATGAGCCAAGAAAAAAAATGACAAGCATACCTTAAAAAATAACACGAAGAAGGAAGGGCGACAAACATACAAAACAAAAAGCAAGTACTAAAAAAGAGTGGCAATTAAGGAGGAGAAGGACCCGCTATGATTGAGAGCTTATTTGAATACGTTATATTTTTTAATATTTTTAAAATTATTTTATAAAATCATTTTTTATAATAAGTTTTAAAAATAAAAAACCTATTTAAATAATTATTATTAAAATCATAATTAAGAAAATGTGCATTTTTTTTTCTATTTTTAGAATAAAAATTACAAAATTATATATTTTTTTATTTTTTTAAAATATTTCATAAAGAATAAGCTTATCAAATAAGTTTTTTTTATTTTTAAAAATAAAAAAATTATTATAAAAATATGAATCAAACATGTTCTAAATTTTTTATTATTTTTTTTAATATGAGATCATGATAATTACTAATTACGTGTACACATTTTAAAAATTAAATGGGCACACTTTATCTGTGAAAGTATTTTTTATTAAAAAAAAAGCATCTTCTTAAAAAATAAATATAATTTTATTGAATATAAAAAAGTTTAATTGCAGAGTCCGACTAATTGAAAATTGAAAAGTAGTGTAGGTACTCTAATAAAAAGGAAAAATATGCTAAAAGAGTCATAAGAGTTCATATTTATTGTGAAAATCATAAAAATTATAATTAAACTCAAGAACTAAAAGACAAAAGTACAGTCAATTAATTGTCATAAAAAGAAAACACTTGTTCAGTACAATTCCACCTCTTATTTTATTATTTAAAAAAAAAGAAAGGAACATGTCCCACCCCATGCTCCGCATCTCGTCTTTTATCCTAAATTTTCACTATGTATTTAGTGCTTTTAAAATGGTTTAAGTTTAATGGGTTAGCTCAAAAAATTTAAAGAAATAGGTGAGTGGAGCCTCAATTTTTAATATCAAAATATAATTAAGGTATTTTAAACTCGGCTCGTTTAGGCTTGACCTATAGCGGACCAATCTGAGCTGGACACGGGTTGGCCCGAAAGCCCATTTTCTTTTTTTTTTTCTTTTTTTTGTTTAAAATATTAAAAAATATAAATTATTTTATTAATTAGTGTGAATACCCCATTTTGTCCAGATATTTTACAAAAAATAATAAAATAAAATAAAAACTATAATAATAATAATTAAAAAAAAGAAGAAAGGAAATAAAAAAAACTAATTGATAAAAATAAAACTAAAAAAAAGGGGGGGCAGTAGCAAACACCAAAAGCAAAAGCTACAGGAACTGAGGACGGGGAAAAAAGAAAGAAAGAAAGAGGGAGTAAGGCCGAGAAAAAAGAAACCGAGGGTGCAGCGTGACAGGAAAAGAAAAGGACCGAGAAAGCAGAGCAAGAAACCAGAGGGAGCAGACACGCTAGCACAGAGGGAGGCTGAGTACAAAACTAGAAAAGACAGAAGAAAAGGCACGGGATGAAAGGACAGAGAGAGAGCCGAAACTAAAAAAGAGAAAGCAGAGGGAGACGGGCACGGTTGAAAGGGACCGAGGAAGCAGAGCACACCAGAAGGAGCAGCAGGCACGAAAAAGAAAAAAGAAACAGAAGGAGCAGAAGGCATGAAAAGAAAAGAGAAAACAGAGGAAGCAGCCGCGAGAGCAGACGGGGGCGTACAGGAAAGAGAAACCGAGGACCACACGCTCGGGTTTCTTCTCCAAGCACCGCGGAGAGCTCTATAAAAGGGGGAGGGATCTTCTATAAAGAAATGAGGAGGGACCGAGTCACCGAGGCCGAGAGCTCACGCAAAGAACAAACCGAAAGCTGCGAGTGACCGGGATCGAGAAAAACAGGGGATCTTCAGAGAGCCAAGAATCACCGAGAAACCAGAGCAGGGAGCCGAGCACAAAAGAAGTAAAGCAGAAGCTGATTGTGAGCTTTTGTGACTGGGGTGGAAGTAGCAGAGGAATAAGGTACTCTTCTCATAATTACAGATTTGAAATTTTGTTTTGTCTTTTAGTTATGGGTTTATTTATCCGTATCATTTTGTGCAAACTTAATTGAGAGGGTGATTTTATGTACTGTTGTATTGGTTATATCGCGCTCATTATCTGTTTCTTTCATTAGAGGACTATTAACTTTGATATACTTTTATAATATTCGGTCTTCAATAACAATTATGTAAATTATGAGCCATGATCATTTCACCTAAAGTTTATTATTATTTTTTTTTTTTGGACCAAAACCAAATGTTTATCGTTTTTTTATTTCAATGGCTTTGAGCCGAAGAATGAACTTGAAAATTATGAATAATCCATGGGTTTTGTTGCAAAGTTCCTCTTTCATGAGCTTATGTCTGATATTTGAAGTGTGGAAAGAGGTCTATATTTATAGATGGCAAATTTTTGAGTGGATAAGAGTAAGTTGATCCATCAATTTTGATCTTCACGCACAAACCTTTGTCCTTTATGTTTTTCTCCTTTGTTCTTGATAAGTTGGCAATAGTGTTTATGTGAATTGCTAATTGACGTAGATTCCCAACACATTTTTCTTACTCACTAAAGAATATAATTTATTTTTGAGTCTTATATGCTTCTTCTAGAAGGATTATAACTTTTCATATGTTATTGTTTTCTAAAAAATAAATGAAATAATAGAAGAAAATACTTACAAGTGGGAATATCTAGAATTGTGTACGAAGGTTTTCAAGCTTTCGCAGACCTCTAAAACAATTATACCGTGTGAGCCTACGGGGCTGCACGATTGTATTATGAAGATATGTTTATAATTGGTCCCAATGACCTTTTCCTTCAGAATATTATATAAAAATGAATAAATGAATAATTGGCTTAATAATTACGCCACGTGAGTGTTTGGAACCCACGTAGGTATTTAAGTTCACTGAATTATCGAGTGAGATTGCGAATCCATGCAGATATATCAGAAAATAATTATGCTTTATGATGATAACATAACAAGATTTCCCAATTTTATTTAAAATGTATAATAAAATCCTCATTTGAAAATGGAAGAATGATAGTATTTTCTAAATTTTTGCTTTAAATGTATAATAAGACCTTTATACCGTAAGGTTTAGAACTTCTATAGGTAATTAAGGAACTGATCTATGAGGCATAGCTGCGAGCCTGTACTAGATAGATTGGTTTTCTCTTAAAAGAAAAATTCTCAAAAGTACAAAAATATGTTATTTCAAGAGTCAAAAATCAAATAAAAGCATTTTCAAAATCCAAAACATAAAAGAAATATTTTCAAAACAAAATAAAATAAGACTAAGCAAGTGGAATTAAATTATATTTTTGCAAAATTAAAACATACAAACTCAATCTCAGAAAATTGTTTTGTTTACAAAAAGTAAATTATTTTCAATCAACTTTCTCTTATTACAAACTTATGCAAAAAATTTAGAATAAAAAAAAATACCCACCAATAGACATGCATTTTTAGTCCCGAACTACATGGACTTTGATCCCCATTGCAGGGTATGTAGGCCCCAGGCTCTGATCCTGGGTCAAGTCCGTCTTTGTAAATAAATAAGTATTTTCCGATTTATTTGGTTTTTTCCCCTTAATTTAATAAACGTTTCTCAATTTATTTTCTCAATTCCTTTTTCTCATTTTACTTAAATATCATCAATTCTAATTTAATTTATTTTCTTTATTTTCTAAATTTTCCAAATTTTCTTAATTTCCTTCGTCTCTACCATTTTTCTCGCATGTGAATGATAAAACGAAAATCAAAATACATTCTTAAGCCATATTAATTTGTACAATCAACGTAAGGTAACCGTTCCTAGGAACAGGTGTTGTGGGGTGCCTAACACCTTCCCCATACACAATCGACTCCCAAATCCAATTCTGATTATGCAGACCATCATTTTCCTCTTCAATTCGGTTTCCCAAGATTTTTTCTTAACATTTTGGTGGCGACTCCTCTCAATTCGGTTTTCGTTAGAAAATCCGATTCGTTCTCTTTTTTTTTATTTCGCTGCATTTTTCCGGGTGCGACAATTAGTGATATATAAATTGTAAAATTTAAATATTATGTTAATTTTTTATCAATTATGATGATAATTAGTTGTATTAATTTAAATAATTATATAAAAAATTTTAAAAAAAGAATGAAAAATATTTAAAAACAATAAAAAAGCCCGCGAATCAACCCGTAAGCCCGATCCCATGAGCACAAGCTTGCATTTGCAAGCCCATAAGTTAAATCGAGCTTTTAGGTCCGGCCCAATTTGAGCCCGACCTGAGGCGGGCATGCCTAATTTGACACCTCTATTTGTACTATACTCCATTATCATGTTTTGCTATTATCATCACACCCTCCTCCATCAAGTCTGTATTTGTTTGAATAATAATCATGCCATGTGAAGAAAATCTCAATATCAACAACAATTAAGTACCCGTTTGGATTATCTTTTTGTAAAAGGTCTTTTAGAATAATCACAATTTATAAAAATAAAATTTAAATAAAAGTAAATAAGTTTACTATAAATCTGTTTGAATAAAAATGAAAAAAATGATAGTTAGAAACCATGGTTTAGTTTATAAAAATGCAAACTAAATATAAGTTAACTTGTAAAAGATTTTTTTTTGGCTCGCAACAATAATATATTAAAATTCAATAAAGCCAAATTATAAAGGAAACAACACACAACAAATACACGAACAACCCAAGATGAAAAAACAACACTAAAAAAAACCAAATGACACCACAAAGAGACTAGACCCAGGCCACACGTGAATCCTAGCCGCCAGCAACACCAATTGAACAGGGAAAACAAAAATCAACCACCATCTGCTGTAGGACTAGAAAATGTTGCTTCTCTAGAAATCATTGGCAAAAAACAATGCCTTCCACAAGGATGGGGTTCAATTAACCAGCCTTTCAGTCCCATCTCCATAGTCAAACTGCAAACCAAAAGACAGTTTTAAACATCACGTGCAAGAATCACACAAAACAAACCTCTACCGCCCATATTATTGTTGAAACACTTTCCAACTCATCAACAAACACATAATCAAACCATGAAGCTTTGTAAGCCCCATCCTAGTATTCCAAATTTGAACCTTCCATTTAAACTTGCCACTCTCATAAATCTAAAAGCTTTAAAATCTGAATACCCAACAACTTCTAGATTGTCAGATCTCCTATATGTAAGCTTGTATGTTTAGTACCCTTTAGGTACCTCAAAACTTTCTTTACAGCCTTCCAATGATCCATACCTGAATTACTTTGGCATCTTCCTAACATGCCCACAGCAAAAACTATATCAAGTCTTGTGCAAATCTGTGCATACATCAAGCTTCCAATTGCTAAGGCATAAGGAATCTTCTCCATCTCCTTTTCAAGATCATTATTAGGAAGCTATAACTGGCTAAATTTGTCCCATTTCACAATAGGTGCTAGAGTAGATGGACAATCATTTATCTTAAATCGTTCAGGAATTTTGTTGATATAGGTTTCCTAAGATAATCCCAAGATGCCTTGAGATCTATCTCTATGTATCATAATGCCAATGACATAAGATGTCTCGCTCATATCCTTCATTTCAAAATTCTTTGACAGAAATTGTTTCCCCTCATACAGCAACCCAATTCTTTAGTGGCAAGTAGTATATCATCCACATAAAAGATCAAGAATATGATCTTGCTCCCATTGACCTTGTGATATTTACATTGATCCATAATGTTTTCAACAAAACTAAATGATGTGATCACCTCATGGAATTTTAAATACCACTGTTGTTAAGCCTGTTTAAAATCATATATTGACTTCTTCAACCTGCAAACTTTATGTTCATTTCCTTCAGAAGTGAATCCATCAGGTCGTTTCATATAAACTTCTTCCTCAAGATCCCCATTAAGTAATGTAGTCTTAACATCCATCTGATATGACTCTAAAGCGAAGTACCAATGTCATGATGATATGAAAAGAATCTTTCTTGGAGACAGGCCAAAAAGTCTCCTTGTAATCAATTCCTTCCTTTTAAGTGAACCCTTTAGCAACCAACTTTGCCTTGTAGCGCTCTATATTACCTTGTAAGTCTCTTTCGGTCTTGAAGACCCATTTACAATCAATGGCCTTACCCCCACTAGGTAATTCTACAAGTTCCCAAACTTTGTTATTTGCCATGAATTGCATTTCATCAATCATAGCATCATACCATAATTTAAAGTCTGTATCTTACATAGCCTGAGTAAATGTGAGTGGATCATCTTCAATACTTACATCATAGTCAGATTCAGTAAAATACACTACGTAGTCACTAGGAAGTGCTGATTTTCTTTTTCTAATTGACCTCCTCACCTCCACTTGTTGAGTAGGCTGAGGTTGCTCTTCAAGAACATTCTCTATCACTTCCTTTCGTTGTTCTTCATTAGTGATAGGTTCATTAGTTTGTTCCTGATTTCCAACATTATCAACTTAAGTTTCAAGAACTGTATTACTTTCCATATTCACTACAACAAGATGAGTGTCATATATTAGTGATATTCCTCCATGATTAGTGGTTTCTTGAATGTGATCTTCTTTAGTGACTAAATCACATACTTGATCACTCCCAGTAATCACATCATTTTCAAGAAACGTAGCATTCCTAGATTCCACAAATCTCATTGAATAAGAAGGATAATAAAATCTATAACCCTTGGACCTTTTCATATAGCTTATGAAATAGACACTAATGGTTATAGGATCCAATTTCCTTTCTTGAGGATTATATACTCTTACTTTCTCAGGATAGCCCTATACACGTATACAATTCAAACTGGGTTTCCAACCTTTCCAGATTTCAAAGAGAGTTTTGGGAACCGCCTTTGTTGGTACCCCGTTTAAAATATATATTGTTGTCTTAAATGCATCTCTCCATAAAGAAATTGAAAGTTTGGAGTTTCTTATCATACTTCTCACCATGTCCAGTAGCATTCTATTTCTTCTTTTAGCTACACCATTCATATTAGGTGAGCCAGACATGGTGTATTGAGTCATTATATTATGCTTTTGAAGAAACTCAGCAAATAAACCAGGTGCTTGTCCATCATCAGTGTACCTTCCATAATATTCACCTCTTCTATTAGATCTAATAATTTTGATTTACTTACCGATTTGTTTCTCTACTTCTATATTCCTTAAAGGCATTTAATGCCCAACTTTTATTATAAAGCAAGTAAATATACATATACCATCTATAAAGCAGATGAAATATTTTTTACCATGAGAAGATAAATCATGGCAACAAATATCTGTGTGAATAATTTCTAGAATTTCATAACTTCTCTTAGCCCCTTTATGTGACTTATTGGTCTGCCTACCCTTAATACAGTCCACATATAAATCAATTTCTATATGGTCTAAAGATGAGAGGATCCTATCTTTAACCTTTTAATCCTCTCTATAGAGATATATCCTAATCTCCTATGCTACAAGCTAAGAGAATTCTAATTCATGACACTCCGTTTAATACCATGTATAACAACATGAGATTGAGGTAAATCGATATGTAATTTAAATAAATCATTACATAAAGAAATATCACCAAAAGATAAAGAGTCTTTATTCAATCTCATCAAATTTGAAGAAAAAAACAATTCAAATCCTAGAGGAATTAATTTGTAAATTGAAACTAAATTATTAGAAAAATCTAGAACATAAAGGCAATTTTCTAAATTTAAAAATGATTTATTTGATAAAAAGATCCTGCATGTTCCAACTGCTTCCACATGAGGCCTCATCCCATTGCCCCAATAGACATTTTCCTCATTGGGATATGGGCGCCTATTGTTGAGAAATTCCTGTATGGTATTAGCAATGTGAAGTGTAGTTCCACAATCAATCCACTAAGTGTCATAATTAATACTAACTAAATGAGATTCATAAGCCACACCAGAAATGTAAATTCCATTACCTATACCCTTCTTGGTGAGCCATGCCTTCTTCTTAGGACATTTATTCCGCATATGTCATTTCTTCTTACAGAAGAACCAAATAGCCTTATCTTTATTCACAATAGAAGGTGGAGGAATGGACTTCTTCTTTTTGTCCTTTTTGTCTTTCTTGTTCTTCCTCCTAGGATTGGAGCTTTCTGCCAAATGCACTTCCTTAAGTGTATCTCTTCCACTCCTCTTCAGCTTAGCCTCTTCGTGAACACATATGGCCAATAATTCATCTACTAACCATTTTTCCCTATGTGTGTCATATGAGACATCACAAGCTTTATACTAATGAGAAAAGGAACTCAGAATAAGTTGCAAAAGGAATTACTCATGAGGCTCCATTTTAAAAGGCCTCAGCTGTGATGCTAAGTCTCTCATTTTTCATAATATGTTCTTGAACACCACCCACACCTGCAAACTTTATATCAACAAGTTCTTTCATAATGGCCCCTCCTAGTTGCTTATCTGCAGGGATATACTGCTTGTCAATAGCCTCTAAGTATTCTTTGACTATTCAGTAATATGAAATAAAGCCTCGAATTCTTCTCTTAATACGAGTGTTAATCAATATTAAAGCAAGGTTATTGGATCGATCCCAATAGTCATACGCAGTTTGCGCATCCTTATCACCTTCTTTGGGCATTGGAGGTTCTTTAATCCTTAAGGCATAATTAAGTTCTGTATAGCCAAGATGAAGGAGAATATCTTCCTTCCACTTAGCATGATTTGTGTCATCAAAAGTGATCTTATCGCCTATTTCAAATAAAATGTGAGATGAAAGAGTTACAAGGTAAGTAATTATTAAACACACTTACAGTAATAATTTTGAAACAATCAATCATCATCATAACAATTATGTATGTTTACCAATGTAACACATATTTACATAAGTATTGTATCACTAATATCTAACTGTGGGTAAAAACATTAGCATAACATATATTTATGTCTAATAAATGATGAAATTAGAATACATTCATGTTTTCTAATACATGTAGGCTACTTAGAAAACATAAAGTCATATCTATTTTATCATAATAAAACATGTAATTATAATTATCTACCTGTGGACAAAGATATTAGAATCACACATTTTATTAGAATTTGATATTTTATATCCATATGTGATTTATATCATGCATGCGACTTTACAAGGATACTGCGATTACTCCTTTAAAACAAAAGCATACTAATCACAAATATCATAAACAATTATATGCAATTAAATTCATGTATATGCACAACATTATGAGAATTTAAATAATTAATTCAATCAACCAAACAAACATGTGATTAAATAATTAAATAAATTCTTCCACTATTTTATTTATTTGATGTGCCCACTAATTTTTTAAAAAAATTAATTTTTGGTTAATAAATGACTTAATTATTTTTTCCAAAGCCCAAAAATATATTTAATAACCAAAAAATTAATTATCCAAAAATTTTTAAACAATTACATAACAAATATGGCACAAAAAACAAATAAACATAAAAAGTTGAAATCTTTCCAGAAAATTAAAATGGAATGGCCCGAAACGTAGGAAATTTGTAGCAAGCCCAAAAAACATCAAACCCAAAACACTCCAACAAAATACAGAAAAAATAAAAAAAACAGCCCAAAATGTTTTTCGGCCCAAAGTGTTAACAAAATAAAATTAAAAACAAAAGAAAGAGGAAAGGCCCAGACATTGAAGCCCATTCCAGTGCAGCTATCTCCTCTAAATTAGTGAAACGGTTTGTTTCATTGAATAGGCAAAACGACGTCATTTCCGCGGTTGAAAGGAGACGCCTTTAAGCATCGAAACAATGTGCCATTTGACAGATAGGTCAAGCGCAGTGTCGTTCACGTTGTCTCCCTTGTTCGGCTGGAACCCCAACCTAACCCGAAAAGTCATCGCGACCCACGATGGATCTGACGGGAAATCTATCTACTCCCAGCGCTCCCGGCCACCGCTCCCGGCCAAACCCACGATAGAATATTTAGAAGCATACAATGAATCACATGGATATATTTATTTCACCAGATCCATCATACAAAGACAAGATCAATTAACCCTAGAATCTTAGAGCATGAACAGTAGCGAAGACAGAGAATTTAGAGCATAAAACTTTCACATATGAAGCCAGAAGCACGAGCATAAACAAAAAAATTCCAGAACATGGGCAAAGCAGAGAATCAAAAAACGAAAAACCCGTCGGCGTAGAGAATGGACATATATACAAAACATGAAAACTCATATTATAATCCTGCGGAGGCAAAATAAACTATTGGCTCTCATTTCACGTGTAGAACAAATTTTGAAATATATAACCAAGAATGAATCACAAAATTCTCTACAAAGTTCTAAGGAGCAGAATAAATATTGATCATAAATACCTCTCATTATAGTTATAAACAATCTAATTGAGTAATTCTACTTGAAATAGGAATAAATAACAGAAATTAACCACAAGAAAATAGATAATGGGAGGGTCTTCTAACTAGTATATGGGCTTAGTAATGATAGCTGGGAATTAGCTATCACTGGTTAGGAAACTTTTATATAAGTGTAGAATGAATGATTAGTATGTCTAACGCTCAGTTCAGCTTTCTATTAAATAGTCTAACTATCATAGTTTATTTAATATTTAATTTATTTTTTAATTTAAATCTTAAATTCAAATAAAGATAATACAATATCAGTTGAGTTATTCCTTATCTCTTAAAATCACTCAATTAATATTTTTTTTATTATTAATAAAGATAAAGACCACACTTAAATGAGATATATTTAATTAAGTAAATAAGATAAATATAATTTAAATAAATTCAAATGTATATTATTATTAATTAAATATATGTAGCAGTCAGACCATAGACAATTTTCATGCTTCATCAACAAAACATCGAAACAGAACCACCAAGTCAAATCGCTCTTATAGCCACCACCTTGTCGAACCGCCACAACTACCAAAACTGAACATCAACACATGCAAAGACAAACCCACACTAACTCACACACTTAACGCTCTCTCCTCTAGTGAAAGCCAAGGAGACATGCACCGAAAAGAACATGAGAAATAGCTAAACTTACACTAAGGTGAGGAACTCAGCTCCTACTAAGGAGAGAAATCGGCTCCCACCAAAGGGAGAGATTTTTAATAAGTGGTAAAAGATTTAACACCTTTTTAGTAAAGTTTCGAGTAATGTAGTATAATAAGTGTGTGATGCATAATATAATGAACCTAATGTTGATTTGAAATCTTAATTGAAAAGGTTTTTTTTTTCCCAATGAAATGGCATTCTTTTGTAAAATGTAATATTTTTTAACAAATATAACAAATATGAACTATAGAATTCCAAAAATTCAAAAAAGTAGCACCCTAACTCCGAAACATATATTCTATGGTAGACAAAAGGCTTACAATATAGTGGTTATTAAAGTAATAAAAAGCACAAACCCATAATGTATACAATAAAAAATAGTATGAATGTTTAACGTAAATGAGGTGGAAGGACTAACTAAATTTCAATGGTTTTAATAACAATCCCCTTATGAATTTGGTTTCTAGTTCTACCATCTTACAAAGCTTGATCTTAACTTTATCCTGAGTGTGACTATGCATAAGGATGAGATCATTTATTATACCAAGATGGGTTACCCAAAATCAATGTCGATTGATCTTATGAGAGCTCCTTTGGTGTTAATTGTAGCAAATTGGCCAAAGATTTAGGAAGCATCTAACTCACTAGTTAATTTGTTCATAGACAAGGTTTAAGAAAGTCTAGAATTCGTGAGTAAATTTTTAAAATGAAAATGTGTCTTTTAAAGGATTCATGAATTATGACTTTTGAAATGATTCATGAAAAAGTTACAAGGTTTATGAATAATGAAAGGAAGTGACTTTTACATAATTCATGAATCATTACAATATATATACATTAGTTAATGTATATATCTATATTAAAAGAGTTACGTTATTTCAAGAGGTATCTTCTTATTCCCTATAAATTGCCCACAATCTTCCATCATTCTATTATTCCAATTCATTCATCCACACCTTTCAACATATACAAACTTACTTTCCTTTATCTTTCAATGCACAAAAAAAAAAGCAAATTATCATTTTGTAAAAGTCCTTATTGTCAAAACTTGAGTTTTGGAAGTACAACATCTATTTAAGGGTCTTCATTGTATCCTGTAGAAAATTCGTCATTAATCCAAGTTACACTCAATATTTGGAAATTGATGGGGGCGAATTAAATATAAAGGAAAGTGTTGCTCATATCTTGAAAACTTTTGCGCATCTTTCTCTTCAATCTCTTATTCTTTTAAATTTTGAAGATTCATTTCCACTAACAATCTTTAGGCTTAAATTTTGTTGAATTCAAATGGTTTCTTTGAAGGATTGACTACAAATTTTGTGAAATTGAAGAGGTTCGAAGGAGGGAACTTTTTGAGATGGCAGAAAAAGATGAAGTTTCTACTCACTACTTTGAAGGTGGCATATGTCTTTACTACTCCCAAGCCCAAAGAAAGAGAAAGAGAAAACATGGTTAAGGTTAGAGAAAAGCAAAAGTAAAAGAATGATGATTACATTTGCACTGGACACATCTTCAGTGGACTTGGTGATTCTCTCTTTGATGTTTATCAAGAGTACTTAATCTCTGCAAAGGAATTATAGGAGAAACTAGAGATAATGTACATGCAAAAGGATGCAACAAGTAAGAAATTTCTTGTTACTTATTTCAATAATTATAAAATGATTGATGAAAAATCTATTATGGAACAATTGCATAAAATTGAACATATTTTGAATACTTTCAAACAACATAACATGCATATGGATGAAAGTATCATTGTCTCCTTAATCATAGACAAACTTCTTCCTTCATGGAAAGATTTCAAAAGGAGTCTTAAACGTAAAAAGGAAGATATCTCTTTTGAGCAATTGGAGAATCATTTTCATTTAGAAGAGAAGTATCAAAAATAAGATGATACAAAAGACACCAATACACATGGGAAAGTACATGTGGTGGAGGAAGGGTAATCCAACAAGACCTCTGCGAAAAGAGGGAATGATAAGGATGAATCCTGTGGACGAAATGGCCATAAAAACAAGAAAAAGAAAGATAAGTGTTACTTTTGTGGGAAAAATGGTCATTACAAGAAAGCTATTCTTCCTCAAAGGACAATCATGTGGCTGTTATTTCTGAAATCAGCATAGTTGAAAATGATGAATCATGGTAGGTGGATTCTAAAACAACTCACCATGTGTGCAAGAACAAGAATCTCTTCAAGACATTCAAGGAAGAGGATCGAAATGTGCTCTACATGAAAAATGCATTAAGTGTCTAAATTAAGGGTAAATGGACCGTGGAAATTGAGTTTATCTCTAGAAAAACTCTTACTTTATGTGCTAAAAGTTGGAAAGAATTTAATTTCTATACCCTTACTTAATAAGTTTAGGTTTAAGTTTTTTTTTAGGGAAACAAGTTTATTCTATCTAATAGAGAAATATTTGTAGGCAAGGGTTATTTATATGGGAACATGTTCAAATGTAATGTTACTTGAGTTAATAATAATGTTTATAATTATGCCTATATTACTAACTCTTGTGATATATAGTGTTATCATTTATATCATGTTAATTATGTTAAATGAAATGATGAATCTTGACTTAATTCTAAAATCTACTAGAAATCAAGAACTCACATTAACTAGACACTCTTTCCCTAGAGTTAAAAGAAGTTTTAAAATATTAAAATTGATTATGATGTTTATGATTTGTATGATTAGCCTATTATAGGTGGTTAAAAAGTATTTTGTGACATTTATTGATGATTGTGATTGATATAATTGTCTCTTTGTTATGTCCTTGTAAATCAAGACATATCCTTAAAAAGGTATGGTCATTGAAAAGTAAATGAGCATGTATAATGAATGTTTAGATAGATATTTAATATGTTTATTCAAATTCATTAATGTTCATGTAAATTTAGATAATTTTTTTGTATGACATGAATATAAATTTGAGATTTAATTACTACTTGAAAGGAATAAGTCACTATAGTTTGACTTATAGCGGTAATCTTTTCATTTTAGAAGAATATGCAAATTATAGTTGGGTAAGTTATTCAACGGACTGTGTTTTTACAAGTGTATGGGTTTACACTTTTTGTGGGAATATTGTTTATCAGACATATACTACATATTCTACCATGAGCCAATGGCACCAATATTTATCAATTGTGATAGTCAATTTACTCTTTCAAAGGCTTATAGCCAAGTTTATAATGGTAAGTCGCGAACATTGGAATAAAACCTAGATATATGAAGGATTTAATTGTGAATGGGGTAATTTCTATTAATTATATAAGGTTTGAATTAAATTTTGTAGATCTTTTGATGAAAGGACTGATAAGGGATATGGTGTTGAAAATATTAATGTGGATGGAATTGAAGCCCATTAAATTATGATCACAAATGGTGGAAACCGTACTCACACTTGATTAATGTCAAGTCTTAAGTTTAAAGGTTAGAATACCCTATTAGAGTGATTGCAAGTACTTTATTTATTATCCATTCATTCCAAGGTTGAAAAATACTTGGTTACCATGGGTTTAAAGTAGGTTAAGTTTTAACTCTTTATAAATCTATAAGCATATATTTGTTGGAGTACTTATCATGATGGTACTCTTGACAGAGTCTACTTATATGAGAGTAAAATGGGGCCGCTTCAAGGAGTCCAAGGGTTTGACTCTCAAACTCTCATGAAAAAGATACAAGACACAAGACTATATTAAAAAGTGTCTATTAAAAATGACATACAATGGTCTGAGATTTTATGCTTAAGTCATACACGTATGTTCAAATGGATTAATTGGTTTAAAGCTTATTTACTATATTAATTCATATAGGTGAAACCATGTCTTATTAAGTAAAGGTTTAAATCTTTACGACATATTTATTGAAAACATGAGATTTTACGAAGTGATAAGAGTTTGTGTTCTTTTAAAAATTGTTCATTTTGAAAATGTTAGGGGATTGTGAGAAAATTTTTAAAATGAAAAGGTGACTCTTAAATGATTCATTAATTAATTATAACTGTTGAAATGATTCAAGGAAAAATCACAAGGTTCATAAAATATAAAAAGAAGTGACTTTTGTATAAATTCATAAATTATTACAATGTACATACATTGGTTAATATATGTGTCTTTTTATTAAAAGAGTCATGTTACTTCAAAAGGTGTCTTCTTATTTCCTATCAATAATCCACAATCTTCCATCATTCTATTATTCCAATTCATTAATCCACACATATTTCAACATACACAAACTCAAGTGCCTTTATTTTTCAGTGTACAAAGGATAAAAAATAAATTATCACTTTGTAAAAGACATTGTTGTCAATACTTAAGTTTTGGAAATGCAACACCTACTCAAAAGTGTATCTTATAGGAAGTTAGTCACTAATCGAAGTTGCACTCAAGATTTGAAAATTAGTGGGGGTGAATTAAGTCTAAAGAAAAGTGTTGTACACATCTTAAGACTTGTGCACATCTTTCTCTCAAATCTCCTATTCTTCTTACACTTAAAAGATGTTATCTGCAATTCACAACTACGTTAAAAAAAAATGATCCAAGTAGTGCTTGAGGATATTGTCCTTAAGAGTTATTCTGCCACAAGTCGGCAACTCTCTAGGATTAAATGGAACCTTCATGCAAAATAGGGAGCAAATCAATAGAAACTCAAAACTCAGGAGAGGAAGAGGAGAAAAGCTTCGAAAGTTGTCCGAGAGCTTGATGTGATTTGAACATGCACCATGTATTGCCTCTTATAAGTAGAGAACCACATGCAAACGTTGGACTAATTAAAGGGCGTTAATGGCATCCATTTTCGAAAGTTGGAGGAGATTAAAATTAGATAAAATCAGGTAATTAAAAACCATAAATGGATGACTTAAATCATAAACGGAAAAAAAATAGTCTCAAAACTAAAATCTTTAAAAAGAGGATTTTCTATAAGGCTATTTTAAATCAAATAAATTTTGTATTTTTCAAAATAATTTCCAGCAAAAAGTGTCCAAATGTGTCTAAATTCGCGCACAAGGGGGAAATCGATAGATTTCAACTACATTTGCCTATTGTTGTGCAACTCCTCTTCTTGGCCCAAAATTCGAGTGTAAAGGAGAAATCAATAGATTTCAACTACTTTTGCATATTGTTGTGCATGTGAACCCACTCCTCTTCTTAGCCCAAAATTCACGCGCAAGGGGGAAATCGATAGATTTCAACATTCACTTGCCCAATTTCACATCTTAGTATATATACACTAAGGCTTCCACTAACTTGAGCAATATGGGATTTACTTTTTAACACACATACTCCAACAATCCCTCACATGTGTTAAAAGAATCATTATCATCTGAGTTACACACATGAGTATAACCGTTTTGAATATGGTGTCTTTTGGACTATGAATTAGATCTAGACCAATAACACTTAGTATACAAAGCTATTAGTGAAGCTCAAAACTTCTATAAACCAATAACTCTTAATCATGTACTGGAGGCCTTATATCAGACTATACTCCCACAATTTCTGCTGTTAATGATGGTTTTGCTCTTTAAATGTCTGTGCGTGTGCCTAGTATTTAATGAATGCTCTAGAAATTTTACCATAATTTTATAGGAACGATTCTACACTACATTTATATAGGTGATTTCATCAAGTGTATATGTAATGAATACACCTTCTATAAGGAATATGAAATCATTAAGAGTTTTACTTAACTTCACCAACAATGCATTCTAGCACTTTTTCATACCAGAGAAAGGGACTAGAATTTTAGTCTAGCAGAACTAACAAATGACTTATTCTTACTCATATGAATCTCCTTCATGGGATCTCCAATCATAGAGGTTAGATTATCATCATTGTTAATTTCATATTGATTTAAGTTTCATTCCCCTTGATGTGTTAATAATTTGTTTCTTCCTCAAAGGTTTTGTCAAAGGATCTATCAGATTTACTTCTGATCTTACAAATTCGATTGAGATTGCTCCATCTTTTAGCAGTTGCCTTATAATATTATATCTTAATCAAATGTGTTTACTTTTGCCATTAAGTGTGTGTTTGGTTCCCCTTTTACAAAACGTAACCATGGTTTTCAACCATGGTTTTGTAAAAGATATGTTTGGCCAAACACAGATGAAATGTAAACTGACTTTTTGAAAAATGAAAAGTGGGTTAAACTGTGGTTTTGGAAAAGGAGGGGAAAAGTTACTTTTCCTTTAACAAAACGTGGGTTTTGAAAAAGGAGAAACAAATTTACTCTATATTATACATCTAAAAGTACTTTTAACCCCTATCATCCAAACAGATTTTTTGTCAAACTTACTTTTACAAAAAGAATATCCAAACATAACAACTTCCAACAAACTTACTTTATCTAAACTTCATTTTTACAAACTTCATTTATCTTAACTTAATTTTATAAAATGGAGAACCAAACGGGCCCTAAATGTCTTATTTTTAGTTATAGTTATCGCTGATTGGCTATTACAATGTAAAGACACTGATGATGTTGGTTTTTCTCCTGAAGGAATACTTACTAAGAAGTTTTTCAACCATTCAGTCTCAGTATCGGCCAGTTCTATAGCAATAAACTCTGAATCCCTTGAGGATTTTGTAATGATACTCTATTTGGCTGATCTACAGGATACTATACCACTACCAAGAATAAATACATAGCCACTAACGAATTTAATCTCATATGAATCTGAGATCCAATTAACATTATTGTATCATTCTAATACAGTAGGAAACCCACAATAAAATATACCATAGTTTATGGTACCTCTTAAATATCTCATCAATTGAACCAGAGTCATTTAATGCTCACTACCTGGATAGTGTGTATATATGCTAAATCTACATATAGCATATGCTATAACTAAATCACCTTTATGTCTTGTTAGTATCATAAGGAGTGCTTAAAGGAGTATAATCAAAATGTTTAAGCTTTCTAAGAATTTTTTTCAACATAATGTTGTTTGGAAAGTAAAATACAATTTTCACTATTTATAATCTTAACACCTAATATAATTTTCACTTTGACGATATCTTTCATTTCAAAATTTGAAGCAAGAGAATATTTAGTTTCAATCACAACATTCATGTTAGTACCAAGGATAAGCATATCATCCACATATAAACAAACAATCACACAATCACCATTTATAAATTTTGTATAAACATATCTTTCCACCTCAACAATAGAAAAATCATCACTCATTAAAACTTGATCTATTTTTTCATACTATTGTTTAAGTGCTTGTATCAATCCATATAAAGATTTAATAAGTTTATACACTTTATTTTCTTGTCCAGAACTGACACGCTTTTCAAGTTGTACCATATAAATTTTTTCTTCTAAATCACCATTAAGAAAGTTATTTTAACATTCATTTGATGAATATAAAGTTTGTGAACTGAAGTTAAAATAATCAGAATCCTTATAGAAAAATTCTTGTAACAGAAAAAAAAGTATCAAAATAATTAATATTTTATTTTTGAGTAAAACCTTTAGTTACAAGCTTAACTTTATATTTATCAACATACCCATCAGAGTTAAGTTTTTTGTTAAAAATCCATTTACGACTAATAGGTTTAACTTCTGGAAACAAGTCTACTAAAACTCAAGTCTTATTTTGATTAAGAGAATTAATTTCAGTCTTAATTGCTTCTTTTCAAAGATGAACGTTTGAAGAAGAAACAACTTCATAAAATTTAAAGGATTATCTTGAACCATATAAGTATAAAAATCATTTCCAAAAAAAAGTTTCTTTTCTTTGCCTCTTACTTTTTCTTAAATTTTCAACAAAATTTTCATTTGAATTTTGTTCAGGAGAAGAAGTAGAAATTTCTGATTTTTTAGGATTATGTTCAATTTTCAAAAGAAAGTTATTACTAAAAAATTTTTACATTTTTAGTTTCTGCAATAATGTTATAATCCAAAATATCACTTTTCAAAATCAGGAGTCTATAAGTTGTACTTTTTTTAACATATTCAATAAACATATAATTAAAAGTTTTAGACCCAATTTTCCTTTTCTTAAGATCAGGCAACATTACTTTATTAAGATACCCCCACACTTTTAAATATTTTAGGTTAGGTATATAACATTTCCATAATTCATAAGGTGTTTTATTTGTTTTTTTATGAGGTATTCTGTTTTACAAAAAACAAGCAGACAACAAAGGTTCATACCATAAATTATCTAGTGCAGCAGAACTTACAAACAAAGCATTTATTATTTTTTTTAAAGTTTTATTTTTCCTTTTAACTACTCCATTAGAATTAGATGAATATGGAGAACTTATTTCATGTATTATTCATTCTTTTTCATAAAAGTCATTAAATAAAACATATTCTTCTCCTCGACCCGACTTGATTCTTTTAATCTTTTTATTTAGTTGATTTTGTTAATTCTCTTTCCAAGGTCTATCCTATCCTTGTGACTAGATCTAGCTGTTGAGTCCATCGACATTAGGAGGTTCAAATTATTCGTTCCTTTGCAAATTACAAGTGATGATTTGATTAATAAATAGCCCTAGCGATATCCTAACAAATCCTTGTCAAGTTAATTTTTTTCCCCTCGTTACAAGTGATACTCGTGACATGGTAAGTCCCCACGTTTCAATCTAACAAGAAGATTTTTATGATAACGAAACCTTTATAAATGACATCCTTGAATGCAGATTTTCCCCTTAATTAATAGCTTAGAATGTTTCCCTGTTTTTTTCCCAAGAGAGGAAACACAAATATTAGAGGAAGGAAAATTGGAGAAGTAATTAAATCAGCTGCTGAAGCCAGATCAATGATTTCAAAGCTAGTAACGAAAAAAAAACGTATAGAGTACTTATCTATATTTGATCACTGTCACCTCACCTCCCATAATTACCTAATCAAGGGTGCAAAAGAGAGAAAAAAAAAAGAATTTATTTATGGATATTAAGAGTTCTATTTGATTAATTAAAAATAAAAATCAGGCACGTTAATCATACGTATAAATTTTGTCGGTCCAGTTCGAGGGTTCTAAACCCTTGCAAGTTTTCTTTTAACCAATTAAATTCTTGTTGGATGAATTCTTTTTTTGGGGCAAGTGAATGGTTATTATTCAGAAACTTTAACACTTGAAGTGTTTTAAGAAAATGATTTTTTTTAATGGAAGAAAATGAAAGGAATTGAATTTCAGAAACCTCAACAATTTTTCTTTTTTATAACCAAGCCTTGACAATTTATGTAAGGACGTGTTCGTGACACAATTATATAAGTTAATACAAGGAGTATATTAAAAGTTTTTTATTTTTTTGGGCGTAAATACATTATTTCAATCAATGTAAATACTTTAACACTGATATAAAAATAAAAAAAATAAGAAAGATGAACAAGAGAATAGAGATAAATAAGAGAAGAGATATAAAAGAGACAAAGTAGAGAGTGTGAACACCGTATTTTGTCCGGGTAATTTTTAAAAAAATATATAAATATAATAATAATAAAAATAAAAAAATAATAAGTAAATAATAGAAAATGCAAAAAAAGAAAAGAAGGAAAGAAAGAAAAGAAAAAGAAAAAAAAAGAAACAAAACAAAACAAATAAGTAAAAACCAAAGCCTACAAAAAATTAATTAAATAAAACAAAGCCTAAAAGAAATTAATTAAAATTAAATTAACCAAGGCCTTAAAAATAATAATAATAACAAAAAAAAAAGAAGAGGAAAAAGCTTTGGGCCAAAATTCGGCCCAAAGTCCGAAATTAAAAAAAAACAGAGAGAGGGGAAGATGACATTGGGTTGAGATCATCTCAGTCCAATGTGTCATGAGCCCTAAAGTACCGAGGGGACCCTTTAGGGCTCAGGGAAGGATGAACCACGGGGGAGACTGGGAGAGCAACTGAGAGACGGGGGAGCTGGAGCATGGGCGCCGCGAGGAAGGAAAAAGGAGAGAGAGGGAGCCTGAAGGCCGAGGAGGCCGGCCCACGGTGGAGCAATCGAAGGGAGAGCTCAGAAGGGGACAGAGGGAGCTAGGGCTTGGGGAAGGCAGCCACAGAAGGAACCTTTAGGGCTCGGTGGATGAAAATTCTGAGGGAGCTTGGCCGCGGGAAACCAAGGAAGCCGAGAAGAAGGACGAGAGACTGGGGGAGGGGCTGACCGCGAGCATAAGAAAAATCCGAGAGAGAGGAGAGCCGCGAGGATTAGGGGACAGAGGGAGCTCAGAGAGAGAGAGACAATCGGATTTGGGGACAGAGGGAGCTCAGAGGGGGCTCGAGGAAGGCAGCCACGAAGAGAAGAAGGAGGGAGCATTTAGGGCTCGACTGAAGGTGAAACCGAGGGAGCCCTAGGGCTCGATGGAAGAGGAAACAGAGGGAGGCTTTAGGGCTTGAAGGAAATCAGAAAATCAGAGGGAGCAGAGAGGATGGAGCCACGGGAGCAAGGACAAAAGCTGCTCCACTACTCTGTACTAGGTACGGCAGAGTAGTGGAGGCCTTTGGGCGAGCCACGTCCTACGACTGGAGGGCCAGGAAACGAAAAAACTCCCTCCATTACTCTGTACTCGGTACAGCAGTGTAGTGGCAAGGAGGAGAGCAATCGGGACGAGGGGTGAGGAAGGACATTCAGGGCAATGCAATAAATGAGAAAAGGAGACGAGGCAGCTGTCACGCACGGGAGAGGCCTCCTCTTGTCCACTGGCAGAGATCCTATAAATGGATCAGGAAGCAATTACCAAGGGGAGGGAACCCTAAGAGGATCCGAGAGTTAGAGAAACAGAGAGGGAAAGAAAGAGGGAGGCAAAGGAGAAACCCGAGAGGCCAAAAACTTCAGGGGAGCCAAAAAGAAACCCTAGAAACCGAGATTGAGAGGGTGAAATAAAAACCTAGAGGCTGAAATTTCAGAGGCAGAGAAAGAGGATTCGGAGGGCAAGAGAAAAAACCTAAGAGAAGTTAAGGAAGGAAACAGAGGAGGCCGAGAACTTCCAGGAGGTTGCTCAGGAGGAATTTTGAGGACAAGGAAAAGAGGAAGGTCAAATCCGAGGAGGTAGTACTCTGTGTAGACATTAGCTTGGTACAAATTTTCTCATTCTATCGTGAATACTCCATTGTGTGAATCACTAAGTCTGGAGACTATTTGTGTTGTTGTTATCTTGTTAAATTGACAAGGACGGATGCTAGGTTTCTTTAGTTTCTGTTTGCTCCTTCTGGCTTTGACTGCTCTATTTTTCTGGAAAACAATGACTAGGAATACATTTTGCTCAGTTGATTCATTGTTGCAATCTCATGACTCTATTAGTTATGTGATATAGTCGCTGTTTCCGTTGCTTATCTGTAAACTGGGCGTGGGTGTTGATGAATATGGTCACACGAATTGAGGTCTAACCATGTGCTTGTTCAGACTCGTGTCCATAAAAGCTGTTTGTTATTTTTGCTCTGCCTCTTTTCTTTCTGTCATAGATCCAAGGCTAAGGTAATAGGCTCGGTTCTGCACAATAGGAAAACTGATAGACCAATTTATAGTGAATTGGTTCCGAATGTTTTTTTCTTTTCAACGAGATTCAAGAGTCTATTTGCAGATTTCATTGTGAAGAATTCTGAGTGTTTAGCCATTGGTTTTGGGCAGTCTTGTAGCTTACTTTAAGATGGTGTCTAGCTTAGCAAGAGTCAAATGTATGATTTGCAGCTTTGAATCTATGCAGCCATGTATTTGACAGTATTTGACAGAAATTGCTGCTTTCCTGTGACAAACAGATCTAGGTTTGAGTTTAAGGAACATGGTCACATATTTATAGTTTGCTCTCTGTATAGATTACAGTTTAAACTTTTTATATTACTGTATCTTCCATTACGAAAAAATAAATAAAAGGGACCTTGTGTTGATGGCTGCATGGTGTTGTTTGATTTTGGGTTTAAAGCTGACCATGTGAATATGTTTCCCATGAGGAAAAAACTGGTTTTATCTTACTGCCCATGGATGTCTGGCTTAGGTTTTGAAGGGCTGACACTAAATGGTTTAAGCCTAAAGAATGCTCACATGTTCCTGTTTTCTCATATGAAATATTTTGTGCTGGATACATTCATATGGTTGCTGTTTTCAGTTTGTAAATGAATTATTTGCCCATATCCTTCTCCTAGAGTTGATTGGATTTACAAATAGAATACATGATCTTGATTCCTCATGTAAACTGTGGGAGATTGATGGTTAAGTGTGTACTTTACATGCCTGATCCAAAATGTTGTCACATGATTACGGTTTAGCTAGGGAATCTCATGCTTGGTAGTTACAATTGCAAGAACTAGTCTGAACATGAAAATTATCACATGAATTCCTTTTCTTTCTAAGTAAAATTATGTTTGCTAACCCAAATGTTGAGAAGAGACTTTAGCATGGGAAATGATTCAAACTAGCATGAATTTGTGTTATTTTCACGGTTATTAGGTCCAAACTACCCCATGGTTTATCCACTTGTTAGATGAAATTGGGGTCATAGGTTCCATTTATCTCAACCCCTATATATATCACACACATAATCCTCACTCACGTTGTCTTTTTTTTTGTTTATTTTAAGGTGATTCTCATTTATTTATAGTTAGTCGCTAGTATTATCATTTTCTGAGTTTACCACGAGGGATTAAGCCTCCGTGTACATATAAAGTGGCTGTCAAGGGTATCATGAGTAAGAAGTTGTCATGGTGCTTGTATTGGTTAACTCTTAAACGTTTTGAGTTCAAATGTTTTTTTTATATGAAAAAATATAATAAAAAAAGATGATAAATAATTGAAATAAAGAAAAAACCTTTACTGCAACTTTTCTTTTGCTCTTATATTCCGAGTGGTAACACCGTGAGCATTTAGGTGTTAATTAGCGAGCTGTGAGTGATAAAGTCACCACAGATCCTGATTGGTTCTTTTTTCTAAAAAGAAAATAAATAAATAAATAAAAATAAATAATATACATAAGTCATATTTTTAAATTCTTTTTATCACTTTTCTTCTTATAAAAATGCGTCACCATGGTCATAAAAATGATTTATGTAAATTTTATTTTTCCAATTTTATCTCCTAAGCCGGTTACTTTTCTACTCCGAGTGGTAACACCGGAGACGTTTAAGTATTAATCAGTAATTTGTGAGTGATGAAGTCGCCACATATGTTGATTATTTTTTTTCTTTTTTTTAATATACGTAATAATGACATTTTCTTAACGCTTTTTTTCATAAATGTGTGTTAAGAGAATCTTATCTGTTTTCATTTTTATAAAAACAATTCAGGCCAAAATTAATTATTTTTCTCCAATTTTATCTGCTTTTCTTATTTATGTTTCTTTCTTTTATTGCCTTTTCATTTAAAAAGGAAATAATAATAATAAAAATGATTGAAACAAAAAGTATTCATTTCTTTCAAGCTTTTATCCTTTTTATTTATTTTCCTCGAGTGGTAACACCGCGGGTATTTTGAATGCTGATTAGTAACTTGTGAGTGATAAAGTCACTACATATGCTGATTGTTATTTTTTTAAAAATATGTGTAATGATTAAATTTTTTTATATTTTTTTAGGGGTTAAAAGGATTTTTATAATAAAAAGAAAAAAATAATAATTTGTACAAAAAAATTAATAAATTGTCTTCTTTCGATTTTTTTATGCCTTTTTGTCTCGAGTGACACCACCGTAGACATTTAGGTATCAATTGGTGTATTGTGAGTGATAAAGTCGCCACATAAACCAATTGATTCTATTATGTAAAAATAAATTTGTTTCCAAATGTTTTCTTTTTAAATTAAAATAAAATATTCAAAATTGCATATAATTTTAATCATATTTTCTAAATTGAGTAAAAACATATTTTCTCTTTTAGAAATTGGTTAAACAAAAATAAAATAAAATAAAATAAATAAATGAGAAAAGCAAATAACAAAAATTAATCTGTCTTTTACAAATTAAAACATACTAACCAATTCTGAAAATTGTTTTCTTTGTGGAAAAACAAATTATTTTCTATAAACCTCTCTTTTCAAAGAATATATATAATAAAAAAAATAATACCAACCTAGTGACACGCATTTTTTAGCCCGAACTACATCGACTTTGATCCCTATCGCAGGGTACGTAGGCCCCAGACTCTCATTCTAGGTCAAGTCCACTTTTGTAAATAAATAATAGTTTCCTCTTAATTTATTTTTCCCACCTTCTCATATTTTCATTTTATTCTTTATTTTCATTTTTATATTTCTCTTATTTTTTATATTTATTTTTGCATGTGAATGGTAAAAGGGTAATCAAAATAATTTTCAAAAGCCATAAAAATTGCATGATCAACCTAAGGTAACCGTTACCAGGAATGAGTGTTGTGGGAGTGCCTAACACCTTCCCCACTCACAATCGTACTCCCGAACCCAATTTTGATTTGCAGACCATCCTTATCCCTTTTTGTTTTTTGTTCCGATTTTCCAAAATTTTCCTCAAAATTTTGGTGACGACTCCTTCGAAATCGGCCTTCGTCACGTGGGCTGGTTTCTCTCTTTGTTTTTACCTCCGTGCCATCCGCGTTGCATCTCCGGGTATGAGAGAGAGTTTTTCACATTTCTTTCAAAATATGTAAACACAAGATATATGTTTTCTATTTATAGGCTTTAAACCATTAAAGATTCATATAAGGGTTACAAAAACATAAGTAAAAATATAATGACATAATGTTACATATTTATAAGTTATAGTATATTAATTATTAAAAATTCCCTAAAAATTATTTAATATAAATGTTATAAAGTATAGAATATTAATCTTAAAAAGATTATGAAATTTTAGGTACTAAAAGTGGAGAATATCAATAGTAAATGTGGGACAATTATTATAATATTTATAATAAATTTCTTAATTTTTAGTTTAATTTTCATTCCCCTTTGTTTTTGGCTATCGAAAAAGTTGTCTGAGGATGTGTTTGCAACGTGACAGCTGATTCCGACTCACAAAATCTGAAATGCTTGTTGAGTTGCGATTTTTCTTTTTCTTCATTCCCTCGCAATCCTTGAGCTCTTCCAAACCAGCCATACTTCTCCGCCATGAGAGGCCTTGACTGTAGCAAAGACCTTTCTCCTTGTTCGTCATCGGGTTGCTCTCGTTTCTAGTCTTCTGCTCTCAGAGCCAAACGATTAGCCACTCCGGCCGACAAAGCTCCCCTCGATAATTCCAGCTGCGACCTTTCCCGCCGGCTCGGCCTGCTTGACCTCCTCCTTATTGGAATTGGCGCCTCTATTGGCTCCGGCGTATTCGTTGTCACCGGCACCGTCGCCCGGGATACCGGACCCGGTATGTCTTACACAATTTGGTACTAGCGTTTTTTTTTCCTGGACTCGACCTAATTTGCTGTGATTTTTAATTGAATGGTGTCATTTGTGTATGCTGTTGCTGATTGTATATTCATCCTTTCTTTCTTCTTTTTTTTTTCTTGGCTGAAAATTTGTCTTGTGTAGAACTGGAGTTCCAGATAGAAGACTGGAAGAGAAAAAGAATTTTAAAAAATTGTAGGACTTTTCCGTGTATGGGATGAAAATTTAGAGGGTTGAAGATGAGTTGTAAATACTATTTTATGCTTCCTCGGTAAAAGAATAGAAACGAATTGGATGAAAATGGAGTAGTTTCCATTTTCAAATTCATTCAAACTTCTACCCGGGCATTATTGGAAAAAAGAGGAAAAACTTCATTACAAGCTACACAATATGTTCCACTATGAGACAGAATGAAAATATCTATTATCTCATGTTGTGTATTACCACCATCAATGCCAGCTTGTACACCTTCTAGCAGTTACTGATAACTAATTACTACTTTTAGGTATACGCCTTAACTTCCTTTGGGTATTCTATTATTAGGAACAAGTGATTGTAACTCAAACCAAATCCACAAACCACATTCATCACTACCAATGACACAACTTTATGTCCAAAATCAAGGAAAGAAAATAACACAAGCATTCTCTGCCGCAAGCCTCCTCAAGAACCTTCATCTCTTTGAGCAGCGGTCCATTTCCATCTTCGATCAGCAATGGCTGCTGTTTACTCTTTCCATTTGTTGCCTCTCTTCCCCTCACTCTCTTTTTTTCTCCCACATGTGTACTTACCTCAGCATGTCTTTGAACTGATTGCTAGAGAAAGGTAGGTAGAAAAACTGGTTTCCTTTCTCTCTTTTAAAGTTGTCATGTTCCACATTGAATAAAAATTAAGGAAAGGAGCTGGATCTTTTGTTATAAATATACCAACATTGCAGCATATGAGGATTGGGTCAATGGATAGCAAAAAGGCTCATGGTACAGACTTAATTACTCAGAACTGGTTAACTCAGTTGACTAGTTTAGTTTTTACCAGTTTTAACCATTTTGACTGGTTTTCTTGGTTTTTATAGTTATTTTCTTTTATCTATCCCCGAGGTAGTCAAAGGTGAAAGATGCACTTGAGGTGTAAGGCCTATAAAATGCCCGAGGCGAGAGGCGCTAGAAAGGTGCTCACTCAAGCGAAGTGAGGCGCAACAATAAAAACCATGATATGTAGAGTATAATATAAACTTTCCTATCATTAACCTACATAATTTCTTAAATAAAAAACTTTTCTATCTTGCATTAACTATCTTAAATCTTAATTCTTATTAAAATAATATCTTAATTCTTAAGTTGGTGAAAGAAACAAAACCTACAAGTACAAACAAAAGCAATGGCAATGTGGTGGCATAATGAGCAAACTCCATGATAACAGAAACAAAGCATAGCAAAGCCAGAGCATGCAAAAGGCGTGCTTCTCTGTTCTTCTAGGCGCCAGAAGGCGCACCCCTTTAACATGTGAGGCGATGGGTTTGTTTTGTGCCTCGCCTTTGCACCTTAGGCTCTAAGGTGCTCACCTTTGACAACACTGATCTATCCCCAGATTTATTAGTAGAACCTATGGATCCTATCTGGTTTTATAAACATTGATAAGTGATAAATGATAAATACTTACATCTCCATCAATATGAAGTTATCTGTTTTGAAAATTAGGTCATGCATGTAATGATCATTGTGCACTTATTATTCTGAACTCAGTGGCTTATTCATGGTGTTTTCCTTTAATGCAGGAGTAACAATAAGTTTTATACTTGCTGGAGCGTCATGTGTTATAAATGCACTTTGTTATGCCAAGTTAGCTTTCGATTTCCTGTTGTTGTTGGTGGAGCATACTTATATGCCTACACAGCTTTTAACGAACTCACTGCTTTTCTAGTTTTTGCACAATTAATACTGGACTATCACATTGGGGCGGCTAGCATTCCAAGAGGCCTTGCAAATTATGTAGCAACAATCATAGAACTATCTCCAGCTTTTAGAGATAACATTCCAAAATGGATTGGACATGGTGAAGATATAGGGGGAGTTCTATCCATCAACCTCTTAGCTCTGGTTCTCTTAGTACTTCTTACTTTAATTCTTTGTTGGGGCATTGAAGAATCCTCAGCTTTAAATTCATTTATGACTGTGACAAAGGTTTTTTTTTTTTTTTCAGTTGACCAATTAACAGTACATAATATTAAGCATAGTGGTAATTCTGGAATTAATGAGAATTAATAATCACTTTACTGTTATTGCAGGTACTCATTATCATTGTTGTCATTTTTGCTGGGGCATTTGAGGTTGATGTTTCCAATTGGTCCCCTTTTGCTACAAATGGTATAAAAAGCATATTTACTGGAGCTACTGTTGTCTTCTTTGCATATGTTGGGTTTGATGCAGTTGCCAATTCTGCTGAAGAATCTAAGAGACCACAGGTACTTGTTGCTGAGATTGCTCTTATTTATTCCAAATAAAAGGCTGGATGCTATATATGTTATATAATGTATACACTATCCTTTGCCAGTTAGTTCATCCTTCTTAACTATCTGTTTCCTTTTATCTTACTTATACATGATATTTAAGCAGGATTTGCCAATGGGCATCATTGGAAGCTTTGTAGTATGCATAGCTTTGTACTGTGGAGTTTGCATAGTGATTACCGGAATGGTTCCATACAAGTTTCTCGGGAAGAGGCTCCTTTGGCTGAAGCTTTTACATCTAAAGGATTGAAATATGTTTCAGTTCTGATCAGCATAGGTGCTGTTGCTGGACTTACAACAACACTCCTAGTTGGTCTTTATGTTCAGGTGAATGACCTCAAAATATGACATAATTGGTTGACGTGCCTTATTCATGTAGCATTTGCTAATGTAAATGCTGGGATGTTTTTCATGAGCAGTCTCGGTTGTATCTTGGGCTTGGCAGGGATGGATTACTACCTTCAATATTTGCTAAAGTGGATTCAAAATGCCACTCTCGTATTCATTCTCAGGTCTGGGTTGGTATCGTTGCCAGTGTTTTGGCTGGGCTATTGAATGTCCATGCACTCTCACATGTTCTTTCTGTTGGTACATTGGTAAGATTTCATTTCTCATTTGCTGGTCTTGGCATATATCTTTCCTATCAGGCCAATGTCCATAACTTGGGAATTGTGGTTGTATATATGGATGATTGGGTGTATCTCCATAATGGCTGTAGGAAATAAAACTATGCACTGTGTCCATTGAAAGTACCTTTATATCTGGCTAGTGTTTGTTAATGGATCTTACAATATTTTCACTTATTTCAGACAGGCTATTCAGTTGTCTCTGCATGTGTAATAGTGCTTCGCTGGAGGGATAAGATGGCTAGTCAAGTTTCATCTTCAGCAAGGCGGGAGAGAATCATTTGCCTCATGCTGTTGCCATTTGTGGATTTGGTGCTGGGCTCTTTTTTTGCTATGATGCTTCGCTTCATCTTTTTATTCTAACTATAGTTGTGGCAATAGCTGCTTCTGCTGCTCTTTATTCTCGCCAGGTGATTATTATCAAATACCACTTTTTACTGGTTGCTTATTGCTGGGGCGATATCAAGATGCTTATTCAAAGACAAAACTGAATTTACCTCTGCTCTAGAGTTGTATTATGAATATGAGAATAACGTTCCTTCAGGTTCTGGATATTAGACAAGGTATTAAATATCAAATAATTAGATAATAATTTGAACTTTAAGATGGTGGTATTTTGTGGTCTTTGTTGAGACTTATCTCTACCTTTAATTCCTGGATTCTCTAGAGTGCACGAGCCTGGCCACAGACATACACATATTTCCAGAAAGGGAGAGTGAGGATGGACTGTAATTGTATTCATTTAGTGGTTGTATGAATTTCCCAGACAAGGACTATTTCCAGAAAGGGACCCATTGTGCCAGCAACATCTAATCTAATTGATAGAATTTTTGGTTTGATGGGGAAGGGAGATCTAAATAACCATTCTAGTTTGGCTTAAATAAGTCCCTTTAGTATTGTAAAAGTTTCAATTTGGTTCATCAATTGAGTCAATGGTATTCTTCAACATTTAGAAATAATGCAATGTCCTTTTGTTGTAATTCTGATATTATGATAATAAAAGTGATGAAATTGCAATCAATTTGCATACACGGATATGGTTTGAGCCATATGGACTTGTTAAATGACAAGTAATCAAGTAACAACTGAATTTTATTCAAAATTTGGAGGAAGGCTCGGGGAAGTTAGATCACATAACTAAAGCATGATTTCACTTGATTATTATCATTCAGTGAGTCCACATGGCCCGAATTGTGTCTAAGTAAGCTAGTTAACTAAAACATCCTCATATTTCATTATCACAAAAATAAAATAAAGATGAAATTATGAAATGACTTATTTGCATTCTTTCCAAATGTTGAAAGAGAACATTGACTCAATCAAAACTGAAGGGACCAAAAGTTTATTTAGGCCTTCTAGTTTCTACTATTGTTGTTGCACTTTGTCTTAGTGAAAGATGTAGAGTAACCTGAAATGGTTTGTTGCACTCTTGCCCTACTCCATAGTACAAAGGGTTGGGACAGAAACCTTTTCACTCTTCTTGGTCTCCATCAGTCCCTAAAATATGTGAAAATCATGTTCTTATTGCATTAAATATAAATCTTTCATGTTGTTTCTGCAATATCTTCTTTTGTCCCAGGTTTATGCTGATGCCACAGGATTTTCTTGCCCTGGGGTTCCAATTGTGCCGGCTATTTGCATCTTCTTCAACATGTTCTTATTTGCTCAGGTATGCTCGTGATCTCCCCTTTTTTTAAATATGCTGTAATAATACTTTAGAAAAAGTTAGAAGTTGATAATTTTGCACATTATAGCTGACGGTGATAGCAAGTGGTTCTTTTCACAGTTACATCATGAAGCGTGGGTGAGATTTGTCCTTTTTAGTGCGGTTATGATTGGCGTTTATGCAATTTACGGTCAGTATCATACTGAACCTGGTGCTCAGGAGAATGTCATTTATTCTAGGGCACCCTTGGAGGAAACTTGAGTTATCATTTGGTGTATATCCCATGCTTTTTTAGACTGTACTTGGTGGAGGAGATATCTTGTAGAGAAATGTAGGATGGCTGGGTTTAAAAAAATTTGAAGCCGAAATCAAACATTTAGAGACATGTAAGCATGTTAAGTGTGGGTCTCCCCTAAAAATATATTAATATATACTTATGCACGTTTTTACTAGTTAGGTTGGTTGAACCATTTTTTGTAAACTAGTTAAGAAGAGAAAGGATGGGAGAAGAAAAGAAAAAATAGATGTCTATTTTTTTTTAAAATAACCATTACTCGATAGTATTTGTTATTGTTTATTACTTATTTTAAAATAGGGACACGAGTGTTATTTCAATTTGTTATACTATTTCACTCTTTTCCATCATACCAAATATGACCTAGGTTTAGAAAAGAATTTCTTCAACTTGTACCTGTTACTACGTAGATTTAAATTTTTTTGGTAAGTTCAATGCGGCAAATCAGCTGATGTTCATTGTGTTGGGAATTTTACATAAATATTTTTTCCGGGTGCAATCGTGTATACTATACAGCAATGGCATCAAGCATATTTACCTAACCTTTTCCTTAAACAGAAAGCTTATTTACCTAATCTAATCATGGGTGACATTCAGGCTGGAATTCAAGATTGATGGTGGTGTTTTATCAGTATAATACTTATCATGTCTGTGACTAGTGTGTGCACAAGATAAAGAAAGAATTATTCGATTTATAGAAAAAAGAGAAAGAAAGAAAGAAAGGAACATTCGAATTCCCAATAGCATTTAGCATTCTATACGTTTTGAATTATATTATTATTTATTCATTGTGAAAAACATGGACACATTTTATGTGAATTATTTTTTGACCAAATTTAATATGAACTAGAGGTGGATCACGTGAATCATATGAAGTCTAAGATATATCATATAATTCATAGTTAATGAATTGTGTAACTTTTTATAAATTTTAATATATATATATATATATATCGATTTCAATTTGAATAAAAATTTGCTCATTTTAATTTTCTTAGATAAATGATGGACATTCCAAGATATCCAAAATTTTTTAATATGCAATAAAGATATCAGATGTTGCCTTTTCATCTGATCGCTGGTGGGGTCTAAAATTGTCAAAATCTTCAATCCCATTCTAAATTCAACTCACTTCAATCGCATTGAATGACTAGAGTAAAAGCCTTGTCACGTATAGAGAAAATGCTAATGACCCGTCAATTTTCAAGCAAACATATTCAATTGCCGTGGAAATCAGTTTTGGCTTGTATTTCTATCGCCCATCAAGTTCTAGATTTCAAGCTTATTTCCTGTGGTTTTAATTCACAATACATTTTTTTTTTTGAGAAAAAATTACAAAACAAACATAATATTAGTATACGCTGTATATGATAAATGAATAATGATGATTGGCTAAGATACACATACATTCATGTTCCTCAACACTTGCTTCATCTAACTAAGCATTTCATCTAATTGCATACCACATCAGAGTAAAAGGCTATGGTCCTCCTTTCACAGTTTTGTATACTTAGCAATTCAACGTCAAAAACCTCGAACTGTTTAGAGCTAAAAAACGTTGAAGGTCCTACCTGCACAACACAACTCATCTATCAACCACCAGTGCTTCAAACACAATACCAGATTTCAAATTACATATAAATAAAAGCAAATTTTGTCGTATCGTTTCTTGTCATTCATTTGTTTCAATGTCCGTTCCATTCACATGAATTGTGCACCCTTCTGATTCTCAGAAAGTGCTGCATTATACTTGCCTATATGGGAACAAAGATAGCTATGGATGAAGCAACAATTAGTGGCTAAAAACTCGAAAACAAATCATTTTTGACAAAAAATCAAAGTCCTCCACGTTGGTTTACATTTTCTAGACCAGAGACACTATAGGAGTTTCCCAAAGGAAAAAAATATATATATATATATATATATCTTTCGTTCCAGTTCTTCTCTCTTCCAGCTAATCCAAGTTTCTAAGTTTAAATTATGTGCCTGCCTGCCTTTACTGCTAATACTCAAAAATAATATCGCGAGTATAAAACACATGGCAAATTTCATAGTAATAATTCTACGCTCCCGCTCCAAGAGCAGTCATCACCAAAGTTAAAAAATGGAGATAGAAGAAAACGAGAGATGTCAAAGCTAACCGGTGGTCCGAGCTCAGGGGGAATAATGATTCTTCTCTTCCCACCTGGTCTCATGTCTCGAATTCCTTCCTCAAATCCTGCATCATTGTCCGTTTACTTCATTCACAATCATTTTCACCTTTATGAATTTATTTCATTATACAATTAATATGATGGGTAAATTACACATGAGTACCCTATGGTTTGAAAATTTGCATTCTGATACCTGTAGTTTAATCTGTGAGTTCATTCTATTATCTTGTTGATGGAATCCATTAAAAATTTCCCTAATTCCTAATTTTCTTTCAAAACTTCTAATTACCTATGCATAGAAGAATAGCATTCATCCTTGACCATTGACCAACTAGAATTGCAAAGTTGATACACAACACAATATCCCCCCCAATTTTGCCCCTAAACAAAATCCCTAATTTTATATCTAATTTTGCCCTCAATTCCTAATTTCCTATACAGTGAAGACCAAAATTCCTTCTAGGCAAATTGAAATCCCAAATTTGATTCACACATTGCAACACCTTCCCTAAATTTTGCTCCTAAACGAAATCTCTAATTTTGCCCAAATTCTGAACTTCCCCATAAAATCTCTAATTTTGTAAGTAGTGAAAACCAAAATCACTTCATTGGCTAATTGAACTTTCTAATTTCGTACAAAACTGAGAAAATTGGGAAAATTTGGGTCATCTGCACTGCAGGGTAGTAAAATGTTAGTGGAAAAATAGCACAGGGTATTAATGTACTAATGGTTTAAATCAGAGGATACCAGAATGCAAACCTTCAAATCACAATATCATAATTTAAAAGATAACAATAGCAATAAATGATAAGCTTCAGACCTGGAACTAAGGCACCAGTACCCAAGCGGATTCTGGCTGGAGAATTCTGTAAGTAAGTGCTGTCAATACGACGGCCAGATTCATTATAGCCAATATAATGAAATGTGACCTGCAAGGGTTATAAATTTTACAAGGCAGGTTAAGATGAAAAATTAAATATATTGTTTTGTTAGAATTAGATACAATAACATTTAGTCCCATCCTCTCTGCAAAGCATGATCTGTATTGTATACAGAAAATATTTCGTCAAATTATTGAATATAATCTGTTTATTTAACTCAAGTTGCACAGCTGATATTGATGTTGGACATCTATTCAAATCTAATATTGTTTACTCAATCAACAAGTCATCTTACTTGATCAACAATGTCCATAACAAAAATGACAGGAAGCATGCAGATGTACTACAATTTCATGAAAAGATCAATTAAGGAAATCGAATAAAAGAATGTTTTATCAAAAGCTAAGGAGGCATCCACACATGGCAACACAACAAAGTATTTAAGTATTATTTTGAGCCTTGCATCCTAAATCTGAAATATACCTATTCAATATTTTAAATGTACGTGCTTCATAGTTCTTAAGCAATGATAGTAAAACACCAACATAAGAAGCTAAAGAACACCATAGTAGCATCAACGAGTCACTTTCCTCAGCATCAAGGAAACCTTTTCAATATCAAAAGGAGCTATTCTTTTTCTATTTTTTAAATTACAATTAGAGTTGCAGCCATTGCCAGGGATCACAAAGATAATTCTAGTTCTCATTCCGAAGCTCATTGTCAAATCTTTTTGAGAGTCTTCTAATAAAACTTTTGACTTAAAAATTTAGATAATAAAAAATTTTTAAGGAAAGAAGATTTGACATAAGATTAAACTAGTGAAGATGCAACAGAAATGAAAGAAAAACCTGCTGACCATCCTTTGGGCAATCACCTTTCCCAACCTCAAAATCCTGGTATATGAGCCCTGAGTCACGCTTTACATAGCTATCAGATGTTACTACTTTAACTTCAAAACCTGAAACATATATCAATTAATCAATGTCAAATATACAAACATTTTTCATATATTTATTATGAACAAATTTCAGACTAAGCTCGAGAGTTTTCACTGTGTCAGCTGAGAGATAAATATTTCACATAATTTCACTAGACAGACATAGACACAAAATTCTGATAGATCATAAGGCACAGGATAGTAAAGCATTCCATTTCCAACTATGAAAGTAACATAGTAAATAAAGAATGGCACTCGTTAGATCATATATTACTTACTGGGTAGGATGCACATAGATATATCATAATCATACCAGTAGATATTTAAAGAGATGGAATTACAATAGCTGTTACCTTCTCTAACAAAATTTGGGAAGTCTTCAGGTGCATTATTTTCCTTTTGTATCCGCCTATTTTGTTCTAACAAGCGTTTTTCATCATATGGGTTCTTACCCTTGGTCTTCCCTTGAGAAGATAAACTTGGAAAAACACTAGTTGAGACCAAAACAGCAAGTATGAATTTCCGCCTCAACACTTCCTTAGAATGTAATATGCCACTACCCTGCACTCTATCCATAAAGATATTATTAATCACAGGAACCCAAGATGTTAAATGGTTCTTTCACGAAATTTCACCCAAAAAAAAAAAGGCCGTCAGTCAACTGGTAAGACTCTTACGGGTAATCTTTGGAAATCTGATTAGTGCAGCCATGAGTTAGTTGTTTCCTTCGAGAAAAGAGACTTCTTCGTGTGGAACAAAAGAAGATTGCTGCAAGAAAATTAAAAGCCATAATTAAGGATTTCCCAAAACGAATCTCATTCTTTAATTTGTGACCAAATAAATTCTGTAAGCTTTAAGAAAACTACCAGCTCCAACTAATTCAAGGGATCTAGCTCATTCAAACTACTTTTCCTCCTTATATTGGAAGCTGAGAATCAATAGCCATATTATCCGAACAGAAAGATGCGTTGCCTAAATATGATACATTACTGAAAATACACTGCCAAATACTTTGGCCAAAAGTTGCAGGCAAACCTTAGACTCACCGGGATAAAAACAGTCTAAATGACACTGTTACAGCATCAATTAGGCCATGCTGCTAGAGCATTGTTGATGTTAGCTAAACATGGTGAAATGTGATGAAAGGAAGCAAAAAGTGTCTCAATATGGATAGAAATTGCAGCTTTTAACGCTATGCAATCACTAAGCATCATCATCAGCAAAATATAAGCCTAAAATATAAAGTAAGAAAAAAATTTTTAAATCTTAGTCAAACAACAGAAGATATTAAATTTCTGATGGTTAAAATCAAAGACGAAGAGGAAAGCTAGAAGAATAAGAATAGGCAGGAACAACATGAAAGGCCGACTGAAATTGAGGTGCTGTGTGGTGTGGTGTGTGAGAGACAGAAAGAGAGACATACAGGGGAAAGATGGCTTCAGTCGGAGAGGGGGTGCAGACGATACCAGAAGCATGACTGCCGAGGAGCACAAAAATGGGCGTTTCCAGTCGCTCATTTATGTTATCCACTCCTCCGTGCTTCAAAAAGGAAATTATTAATCATTTCCTAATTATATCTATTAGTCAGTTATTAATCCTTTATGGAGACGGCGTACACGGCTTACGTTGTTTTATTTAAAAAAAAGAAAGAAAGAGAAACCGGTTACAACTTACAAGTCGTGGTTAGGGCTCACGATTTGTATCATGTATCATTCTGAATACGTCAGAAGGCCAAAACGTTTCCTGTGGTTACGATTTCTATTATTATATTAAGAAAAAGAAAAAGCAAGATAATGCAAATCGTGATGTAAAGTTAGGATTTGTACTATTTTATTTTAAAAAAATAAGTAATACAAAACGTGATTTGATGTTCTGATTTCAGATGTAGTATTTTGGTAAGTATTTGGGTATTATCTTTTTATTTTATTTTATTCTACTTGTAGCATGGGGCTTAATTTTAATTTTGTGATGTGTACAACATGGTTCTGAACTGAGTGGTAGGAGAAGCTCTCGTATCCCTGGTGGTAGCAGATCATTGTTCATCTGGGGTCCAATATGGGAGAGAAGGGCCACATAGTGCATGTTTGGGAAAACTTTTGTAGAAGTGATTTTGAGAAGAATAGATTTTGTAGAAGTGATTTTAGTTAGAATAGCTGTTGTGAAAATTAAGTTATGTTTGGATGTTTTTAACTCAAAAGTGATTTTACAAAATTAAACATGTTTGGATTATTTCAACCATAAGCACTTTTGAATGTGTAATAATTTTATGTTTACAAAATTAATTGATAATTTTTACTTCAAATTATAAATTATAAATAATATGAAAGAAAGCCTATAAAACATTTTTAATTTTTAAACTAAATAAACTGATATTGTTATAAGGAACTTAATAATATAACATGACTAATTTTCTTCGAAATATTGTACAATTTGATCTCGAATTAAATCACGAGTAATATCCATATCTCTTGAAGAGGCCAGGGTTAGACTTGAGGATGATGCCCGATACTCATTAGTCCGATCAGTATCTTCATGCTCAGTTATATTTTCATTTTCATAACGCAAAAACTCAGAATCTATTTCAGATTTCCTTCTAATGAAATTATGTATGGCCATGGTTGCACAAACTATCTGAACTTGTGTATCAAATTTGAATCTGGGCATTCGACGTAAAATTGCAAACCTATTCTTCCAAACTCCAAAAGTCCTTTCTATTGTGCTTCTTAAGCTTGAATGGTAATAATTGAATGCTTCATTCGGGTTAGCAAATCCATGAGTACGTCTGAATTCTGGCAGGTGGTAGCGCTCACATTTATATGGACCAAGATATCCTGTTGGTGTTGGGTAACCAGCATCTACCAAATAATATTTACCTAATAAACAATGAAAATTTTGTGAATCATTTATGATTTCAAATGAAATAATAAATACTTGTATTTATAAGAAACATACCAGGAGGGGGATGCGGAAAATTCATGGAAGGAGTTGTGAGGGCATTCTCAAAAACACGAGCATCGTGTGCGGTTCCTTCCCATCCGGCTAATACAAAAGTGAAGTACATATCCCAATCACATACAGCCATAACATTTTGCGTTGGATATCCTTTTCTTCCAATAAATCTGGGCTGTTCGGTGGGACTAACAATGCATGAGATATGAGTTCCGTCAATAGCTCCTATAGCATTCATGAAAAATGGCCAATATCGGCAATCATGTTGTATTTTTGGTGATATATCACGAAATCTGCTATCACGTGGCTTGATGTATCTCATTGATAGTCTAAGGCATGCCACTAAAACTTCATGAAAATGTCTACTTATGGTCTCTCCTGAGTGTTGAAATCTTTCTTGTAACATCCTATTTCCAACCCCATGTCCAACTGTGTTTAAAAATATCGCAATCATTTCTTGCACTCCCATCCCCTTAGTTTGTTTCAATCCATGTTCTACTAATTCAGTGCAAAGTTCATCAAATACCTTCTTCTCCATTCGGAACATCTCATAACAACGAATAGGATGTCCTTGTAAAATTTCATTCACCCATAAATGACCTGTATACTGACTAGTTCTTCGTGGCTCTTTACATAAATATTTAAACGCATACAATGCAACCAGTACACTCACCTGTGCAGCCTGATCTAAGTCATCATCAGAAGAGTCACTCATTTTATTTTTTGTACCTGTAATTTGGAAAACAAAGTAATTCTTTAAACAGTTGACTTTATAAAAGTTCAATAATATTAGATAAATTTAAAAGCTCCATATAAAATAAAGTTTTTCAAACATAAAAAAAGATAAAGTTCATCCACCAAAGTTCATAACAAATAGGATAGGAAGCAAAGTACTAAATTAAAGCATAAATAATATCCTAAATTCTATAAGCTGCCAACTTCAACCATGCCATCAATCTGTCCTTATGTGGTCTCAATTTGAAAAAGATCTCCCTCTTTGTCGGGTCCGAAAGGAGTTCACAACATCGAGAATACCAGTCCAGATCCATTGTGATCTCCTCTATTGTGCCTAGTTCATCCATCGCTTGACCCATAGATGTTTCAGCCTTTTGTTTTCCTCGTGACTCTTGGGCATCAGCAATTCTACTAATTGCATCAACTAAATGTCTTGCATTGGGGGCTCTCTGCCTTTTCTGTCCTTCAGTAGGTCCAACCCTTTTTCTCTTTCCCATGCTTCTTTCACTAATGCTACCTTGTGAAGTGTTTAAGTTAATATCTCCAAATTCAGTACTAATTCCAGCACTAACTCCAGGAGTAGGATTTTGAAGCTCTTCCTCACTGTCCCCGGATCCTTCCTCTAAGTCTAAGGTAGGACGATACACATCATCGTCTTCTTCTACCTGATTAGGTAATCTTTGAGATGAGGGTGCCCATGCTTGCTGTCCAGTTGCCACCACACTTTTGAATAGAATTGTTAATTCATCTTTGAACGGGAGTCCTTTATATCTGTATTTTGCATATAGTGGATTTGCCTGCATGTTTACGACCAATCATTGTGATTATTTTCACACTGAATATAAAGTTTATAATACCAAATTTACAATGACATACCTCTTGCTTCTCAGCCCACCAACTATCAGGTGCATCTATCGTATGTGTGTTAGGATTCCACCCTAAACCTGTCTCTTTCTCAAATAACTTGCACCATGTCATCCACTCTTTTTTAAGGGAGTCCAACTTATTTTTAAGTTGTCCCCTATCATAGCTCCTACCAGTTTGGTCTTTAAATCCAGAAACTATTTCTCTCCATGCAGTTTTTGTATAAGTAGTTCCATGCCGTTGCCCTTTATGGACTTGTTGCAAGCACAGTTTGATTAAAATTTCAGTCGTCTTAATGTCCCAAATTGCCTTTGCCTTATCGTTACTCATGATTCTATTATCAAAACATCCATAATAAAAAAAAGATTGAAACTATCCATATGCATATATAACAAACATGTAAACAAGAGAAGATGGAACTCACCAAGCCACCCATTCACTATCTATTACTAGATTGACTAAACATTAAAACAGAACAAGTTATACCATTTGAATGCATTTAAGAGAATGCCTATTATATTAACTATCTATTAACTATTAGACTGATGCTCTTTTTCTTTAAAGCTTCTTCAGTGGCATATTATCATACATCATGTACAAAACACTAACCAGCGAATATTCAACTTAGCCAATATCAACTTAGCCAAAATCAAGACCTGAACTATATTGAACTTATCCAATATCAACTTAGCCAAAATCAAGACCTGAACTAAATTCAAAGCTAATAACAGTCCAGTATAAGTTCAATAATATATATAAAACTGAATGAGACTCGAAATAAGATGGTGGTGGAGTGGAGCTTACCGAGCTCGAAGCAATAAAATTGTGCTTACTCGGATTTGCAAATGCTGAAGGTTGATGGGGTTGATGTAGCTTGTCCTCCACCGTGGATCTGCAGACAGAGTAAATAGTGAAGAATGAGAAGAAACGTCCGACAACAATAAGCTCAAGGAAGACGGTTCTGCAACCCCAGCGGCGGACGTGAAGAGGGGGAAGCTCACCGGTGACGGAGCTGGACACACAGATGTGGCCGTGAAGACGGATCTGGACACACAAAGCAGCTAACGGGTGATGGATCTGGAAGCAGAGCTACGTCCGTGCAAAGGGAGAAGTTCACCGGCGATGGATCTACAAGCACAGAACGCCGTGACGAAGGAGAAGCTCACCGGTGATGATTTTGCAAGCACGCCACGTGGAAGGAGACGCGGATCTGCAAACACCACCGGGGAAGGAGACGGTGAAGGACGAAAGCTGAGACGCCTCCACCGGTGCGTTGTAATGCTCGTTGCCGTGAAGCCGTCGCCGGTGAAGGAGGAGCCACGCACTCGGGAGCCACGCACTCGGGACTGGTTCCTTGAGAATGGTCGTTGAAGGAGAGGTAGTGAAATTTTAATCCAGTATTAATGCTTCAACGGTCAGAAACCCAATTTCCCCTACCGCAAAAGCTAATACCATCAGCTTCTGAGCAAAATCTATTTTGGGTCAGAATCTATTTTTTTTGAAGTGGAAATGTCAGTGTCCAAACATGATTTGAAATGCCCATAATCCCTTTTTAGACCCAAAACTTAGGTTTTGGCAGTGTCCAAACATGCCCATAAAAGGAGTGGGTGAAGAAGGTGTTGGCGACAGCATACAATAACTGGTTCCAGTCATGTAAAAATATTGTCCTTAAGAGTTATTCCGACATACCCTGTTAAATGCAGCAGCTCCCAAGAATTAAGCGAACCTTTCCTGCTCGATGAAGGAGCAAGGCAACAGAACGGCAGTAATCAAACAGAAGAAGATAAAAGAAGCTTGGGAGAGCGGAGGAGGAGAAAAGAGAGCTCCGAAGGTTGTCTGTGAGCTCGGTGTATCATCTTCAGTTCTGGAGCTCAATATTTATAGGCTCCGAAATCACTTGAACGTTGGACACACCATAATCACAATTAAACACTGGATTCGAACGTTGGGAGACAATGAAATTAAGGGAAATCATTTCTGGACATTGAGGAGATAAAACTGTAAGGTAAAAATGATTTCTAAACGTTGGAGGGATAATATTTTAATGGGTAATAAAATCTGTCAACAACAAATTTGAACAAATCTAAAAACTTAAACGCTCCAACATTTTATAATTCAAAGGTCCTAAGTTTGAAGTTGTCAAAAATTAAAGCTTTTCTAGTAAGCAATTTCACAAAAATTATTTTGTATTTTTCAAAATAATTTTTGCAAAAAATACCCAATTTCTTGTCTAATTCACTGCACAGGGAGGAATCGACAGATTTCAACTGTTTTCAATTACGTTGGCTCGTTGTTGTGCGTGCAAGTCCACTTCTCCTCTTGACTCATTTATTAATCCAATATTACATCTTAACTTATATACACTAAGGCTTTCATTGATTCAAGTAATATAGGATTTCCTTGTTAACGCGCATTCACATAAACTCTAACAAAAGGTAAAAGCGCAGCGGAGTAAATGAAATAGAATCACAAGTGAGGGGGACACAACACAAGTGGTGAATTATTGCGGAGATGGAAAAAGAATATGAAGGTCAATGGCGTACACAAAGGGGTGAATTAATGATCTTTCTATTATCTTATAATAAAGTTATTTTAAAAAATTGATAGGTAATAAATATTAAAATAAAAAATTAAATTAAGTATATATATGTAAACTTTTAAAAAAGAAAAAATTGTCCCCCAAGCCTTGCGTGCTGGTACAGCTCCTGAAGATCGAGTGGATACAGTCAAAAATTTTTCATGGAGATATTGGTTACAAACATTAGATATGATCTTTTAATTACGATTTTATTATTTGAGCATGAAAAATTAACAAGTTATCTCTAAAATTATCACACAAATAAAAATATTATGTATCAATTAATATTATTATTGATATTAAGATCTAACCATCACTTAATTTTTCATCTAATACCTTTTTTTCTCCAAAACAAAATGTAGTTTTAGATATTAAGTTTACTCTTATTTTTTTGGCCAGGGATATTAAGTTTACTTAACGTGCAGCATTATTATTTTGTAATTTGTAAATATATCATTTAAGACCACACCTTCTATAAATTTTATATTGACAGAGGGTATGAAGTGTTATATTTTAAAATGCAAAAATTAAATTGTAATTGGACTATTATTTTGAAGAGCAATATTAACCATAATTGGTCTCAATTTAGTATTTGAAGGATTATGGCCTTTTCGTTCCTTTTTTCTTTTCATATAAAAGCAATAATTGAATGTGGTCTTAAGTTTTATGTCTCGTGTTTCTAGTTTTTCTTTCCGGTTTGCTTTGATTTGTATTTCGTGTTTTATTACCGTTCGTTTATGTTGGTTGTTTTCAAGTTTTCATGTGGACTATGTATCTCAATGTTCTGATGAATGAAGCATCAGTTGGTCTTTTTTTTTTTTTTCCCACTGAGAAGTTTCAGTTGGTAAGAAAAAAAATATGTGGACATTCAACTATAATATATTTTTAACAACTTAATTAAGGGTGCATAGAGATCAGGTAATACCGGGTTAATAATCAATCTGATACCCAATTTTTGTGAGGTCGGTTGAGTTATTTAAAAATAAAAAATAAATTAATTTTATTTATTAACAAAAATATAATTATATTTATTCAAAATATATTTTCTTAAAAAATAATATTATAATAAAAAATAATATTTATTAAAATGATAAATTTTTAATAATAATGCATTATTTTTACATAATATTAAGAAATCAATTTAAAATTTAAAAAAAAATTAAAAAATTAAATTCTTAAAAATATTTACAATAATGTTATAACCAATTTATTTCAAGAAAAATATTATATAAAATTATATATATACGAGATAGGATGAAGTCGAGTTTATTCTCAACCTGGTACCCAACCTGATTCGGTCTTTAAGACTAACCTGGTATACCGAATAGAATAGAGCATACCAGACCACTGGTTGGTTGAATACACCTAATCTTAAACTTCAAAAATTTAACAATCTAAAACTCTTTTTAGAAAGAGTCAAAGTACGACAGCCTTAAGTTTCAAGGAGTTCTGATATTATATATATATATATATATAAATAATTGGATTAAAAATAAGAACTATAATAAAATATACAGCTATACCATACGTCGTGTGCGTGTGGCTATGAAATGGGTGTGAGAGAGAGTTGCAATCATTTAATCAATGAATATTCATACACACACATATAAAATCAGTGCGACATTAATTTGATTGTTATGACTAATTCTAAATTTGAAGCTCGTATGTATTAAGTAATAAATTTCTAATATATCTGGCAAATATTTTTTTTTAAAAAGACAACTGGTATAATAAGAATCATAAAAAGAAAGGCTCTCATTCTACAGTGGCACTTCTTTATCCAGAGTATCCCTTAAGATAAAAAATTCCAAGAGTATCCCTTATCTAGAGCAGGGACTAAAGGAGTAGTTAGGCCAAATGGTAGACCCTCATAAGAAATCAGATGTCTTGTTTCCAAAATCAACTTAAGCACAATTTTTAACACCATTATACGGTGCAGAGGGAAAAAATGTGGATGGGAAATAAATAATAAAAGTAAACTGCACCACTAAAAGCAATATTAAAATGGAGAAAGCTCCATGAAACAGAATATTAGATGACCTCTAATAAACTCCATAATCATCTTGTTAGAAACCATTGGAATTGAAGCTGCACAAGTTTTACGTATCACCTAATATTTTTTTCATTGTCCTTAGCCCTCTTGATCTGTCCATTGATGTGTCTTTCTGAAGCCTAATCTGCGCTTTAAACTTTGCTATAAACTCACTAGCTTTCTTATCAACCTCAGAATCCAGTCCTGAATCATTGGCACATTCAGACACCCTATCTTCATGTGAGTTCATCTGAAAGTTCTCAAGCTCAATTAATGAGTCTTCTTTAGCCACATTCTTGGATGGTTCTTCCTTATCTCTCTTAGGATAACTGGAAAATGTTACCTCAAGCTTAGGACAGGGAGGATTGACATTTTGTTTGCTGATGCCTTTCAAAAGATGACCAGGTCCTCCTTTTCTCAATTTTTCTCTTCTCATCAATACAGATTCAACATTATCAGGCTTCTTTTCCACCTTCTCATCAGTTTGCTTACTGCATATATCTCCTGTTCTCAATGTCTCAGAAGTCAGTCCACTGGCCCTCCTAGTTCTAACTGATTTTCCCTTTGTTGGAGCTTTGGCTAAGCTTGTAGGCTTTTCAGTGTCCGACGGCAAGTGCAGACCTGCCTCTTTGTTGCACGATTGATCCTCACCTTCTTTCCCATTCAAATCCAACCATTCATCTTTCAGGCCACTTTTCATGCCATCCTGGAGCAAGGAGCCCACACTATATCCACGAGAATGAAATGTTTGCAATGAAGCTTCTCCGTTCCTTCTTCTAGCCGGTGGTGATGGTGAATTTGAAGAAGGGCCATGAGAATTCTTATTTTCCCCTGAATCTTCCTTGGGCAGGTTCAAATTTTCTGATGGAGCGGAGTCCAAGGAAGAAAATAAACTTGTTCGCGATGAGAAAGACCCTGTAGACTGGAAAGACTGAGAACTGAGTGACTCAAATTGAGTTTCATCAACAGACACTGGCTTAAAATGTGAAGGACGAGAAACAGCAGCATATTTTTCTCTGGTTGCCATCTTTCTGATTCTTGGGGAAGACCCAAGGGAAGTCAAATTTTCTGCTGAATCTTCCTCCTTGAAGTTCATTTTTTCAGAAGAAGATCCATCAGAAGTCTTCTTTTGTCCCATCTCCCCCATCTCTTCTGCTTCTAAGTTCATATTGTCTGATAAGATGGAATCTGAGGAAGAATACGTGCTTGTGTGGGACGAGAAAGAAGTTGTACTCTTAAAAACCTGTGAACTGAGTAACTCTAATTTGGTTTCATCAACTGAAAGAGGCCTAAAATGTGAGGGACGGGTAATGCTCCCGTGATTTTCTTCACTTTCCATCCTTCTAGACCTTGAATGCCATGGAATTGGAGAAGCTGATCCAGGAGCATCATTAAACATTCTGTGATTTTCTTCAATTTCCATTGCTCGAGACCTGGTTTGCCAGGGAATTGGAGAAGCAGATCCAGTAACATCTTTAAACTCCCTGTGATTTTCTTCAATTTCCATCCTTCTACAGCATTCTTGCCATTGAATAGGAGGAAATGATCCGGCAACATCATTACACGTTTCATGATTTCCTTCACTTTGCATCCTTTTAGACATTGCTTGCCATGGAATTGGAGAAGCAGATCCAGTAACATCATCTAACTCTCCGTGACTTTCATCAATTTCCACCCTTTTAGACCTTTCATGCCATGGAATAGAGGAAGCCGATGCAGCAGCATCACTAAAATGTCCATGATTTACTTCAATTTTCATCCTTCTAACATCATTACACTTTTCATGATTTCCTTCACTTTGCATCCTTTTAGACATTGCTTGCCAGGGAATTGGAGAAGCAGATCCAGTAACATCACCTAACTCTGCGTGACTTTCATCAATTTCCACCCTTTTAGACCTTTCATGCCATGGAATAGAAGAAACCGATGCCGCAGCATCACTAAAATGTCCATGATTTACTTCAATTTTCATCCTTCTAGACCTCGAATGCCATGGAATGTGAGAAGCAGATCCAGCAGCATCATTAAACTTCTGGTCCAAATCAGAAAGATCCAGATCTCCAAATTTCCCATCTCCACTCTTAACCGAGCTTCTAGATGAACTTCTTGAACCAGAACTTGAATCACTTTCATTGGCATTACTAGGACTGTCTAAGTCTCCAGTAGTTGATCTTAGACTCCGAACTGGTAATCCTAATGGTTTATGACCAACAATCTCATCACATTCACCAATTGTGTAGTATGGTTGAGCCACAACAACCATTGGCTGTCTGTGATGGTACTCAGAATTCCAAGCTTGAACAACATTGGCTCCGTCATACATGACATCAGAGAAGTCATCTTCTGGAAGTGGAACTTGGGGTTTGCACTGTTCACCCATAACCATAACAGTACTATTTTCATAGTACTGCGAAAAATTCCAATTACAATGCATCATCATCCTATTCTCATCAGACCCACATGGATTTTCACACTCATCGCCAAACATTGATGAAACAGGAAACATTGTGGAGACATAACAAGATGTATTATCAACAGTGGGGTGAGTTTCTACTTCTATGTCAGGCTCTACATGTCTCCTACTGAATAACCCATAGGCCACGGCAACGCCAATAAAGAGAAGGTGAAGAAGCTCCCATAACTTAGTGAGTATAGTTTGGTTCACAAAGTCAGGAGCTTGTGTGGGGAAAAGGGGAAGAACAACGACAAATAGGGCAACGAAGAAAGATTTCAAGAGGAAGCCCGAGTAAGACTTACCTTTGTTGATGATGGGTTTTGGTTGTACTGGCGAGTTTGTCTGAGAAAATGTGAAATGGGGTTTGGTGTAAGGGCTCGAATCCGCCATTGCTGAAGAGAGAAAGAGAGCTTCTTGGGTGCGGGTGAAATGGGAATGAAGGAAGGAAGACTTTGAAGCGAAGGAAAAGTGCATCCTGAGAAACAGGGCAATAGAGGAAAAGGACAACCTTGGGCAGAAGAATTCAAAAGCGTAATTATTAGGACCGTATAACTGGAATGACGTTATAGACCTTGCCTTTCTCTGGATTTACACTTCTATTTAATTAGGTTTATAATGTGAAGATTACATTAAAATAAAAATAAAAACCAAATAAGATTATATTCTTCTTTACCTTCCCCGTCTTCTCTGGGTCCATGACAGCAGCTTCCTGCTGTGGACGAGGAACAGTGCAGACACCTTTAGATCCACCAACAACCCCCTTATCGAAAGTCTTGATTTTGATTTGCATCCTTCGACCGACCATTTTGATTTTTGATTTTACTTCTATCCAAACAAAGCCTTAGAGAAAGGACGTCGTTGGGCTAAAGAAGGCATTTTCTTGAGAAGAACATTTTCTCACAAAAATTCCAGCGAGGAAATGGCAGGAGCAGAAGGGTTTGTTAAAGCTGATAATGCGGAGGCCATTATGATCAGAATTGAACACAAAACTCGGAAGATCGAAAGCTTACTCAAACAGTAGCGGCTTCTTTCTCGTCTTTGGTCTATCTATGTTCTGTTTAAATTGGTCCACAATATATTTCCTTATTCTTAAGCAAATGCTTCAAAACTTTATCTGTGATACAAATTCAGGTATAAACCAGTGGAAGCCCTTAAAACTGCTCTTGAAGGCACTCATGCCATGACCCGAGATGAGCGTTGCAAGGTTTTCCTTTCTCTCTTCAGTTATGTTCATTGTTTCATACGTTAAAATTGAATGTACACTGGGGTTTCTATGGACGAATAAAGCCCACATTTTTTGTGGATTTTCCTTATTGCTATCCTTTAAGCTAATCTCCATAGGCAAAAGAGACTTGCTCATTTTTTATTCAGAGCTTAGTTGTATTGTAATTGAAGATCTTCTAATTCTTGATCAATTAAACAATGCGGGTGTATAGTTTTAAATTTTGATCTACTTGTTTTCCTACATTTTCACACCGTTTAGACTATTTATTTGATTTTAGAATTTTATGTGGTCCCGATTATGATATGTAGACATATTAACATGCCCTCAATTTCTTCTGCATGGTTTGATATATTTATTTTGTTGATCATCTTGTGCTCCTGATCCTCAAAACTTTTCGTTTTTAATATGATATTGGTCAATTTGTAGTCTGCACATTGGATTGTGGTGCATAGAGCTTTAATGGCTATAAAAGATGTGGATGGAATGCTTTCTTCTTTGGACCCTGAGTACTATGACATCCTAATGAAGTAAGTGACCAAGTGTTATATTTAATACATGTGAATTTTGAGTTGGATATCTGAGTTTTTTTTTTTTGAATAAAGAATTACTTGGATAATGGTAACATTCTGCAATTACTAGTCAACAATCATTTTAGTCTGGCTCCCCAGAATTTTCCATATGTGGAAAGGGCAAAAAATATATTTCTTTGTCCCCTTGTCTTTGCTTTTCTTGTCATAATCTGCATTATGCATTTTAATTGTTAACTGAGAAAAATACTTAAGAATGCATAACAGTGAAATGCCCCAACTATATTTCTTTCTTATGCTTTGTCCATGCAAAAGGAAGATAAAAGGTACGATGGTACATAGCATGCTGCTTAGCTGGTAGCTGCTGATCATAACACATATAATGATGAGATAGTATAATCTTTTCAACATTTGATAGATAATATGCCTGCATGCTTGCCTCATAATATAGATGTCTATTATAGTCCACAGGTTGATTATATGGTATAGTCTTGAATCATAAATTGAATGATTTGGAAAAAGAAAATGAAAATAACTTGAGAATAAAATTTGAATGAATATTACAAGTCGATATTAATTAATTAATTAATTTCTAGCAAGCCACACTATTTGTAAGCTATAAACAGTTCAGCTCATTTCTTAGATTTTGTGCAATGCATGAGAAAAATGTCTAATTATGCACATACCTATAACATGAACCACAATAGTAGATTTAACCTTAGGGTTAAGAGAAAAGTACTTAATTACAAGTTATAGAAAAGTACTTTCAGTGTTATATTTTATGAGGCTCATGAAACTCCCATAATTTTAGTGTTATTTATGCTTCAAAAGTTAAGATCTGAATTGATTCCACTTACAAGATGGAAATTGGGAATTTAGAGCTCAGATGATTACAGAAAGCAGCCAAAATGGAAAAGAAAACAGCAAATGAAAATACCGTCTAGCTTTTGAGAGGTTAGAGACTTTCCTACCCAAACTTTTCCCTGTCTGCAAAACACTCATACCTCTTATTAAATACCCCTCAACAGCCTTCTCTCTCCCCTCCCATCCTACGCACCAGAATCTTGTTAGTTATTCTTACTTTGTCCTATTCCTTTCTTATTCACCTAATCAGTCATTTGGGACCTGGCTCTTAGGGGTTAAGCTCAGTGTTACTCTTTCTCCAACCATATGTTCTCTTCGTAAGAGTGGGCCATCAGAGGCACTACTCCTTTACCCATAAAAACTAGAAGCCCATTCACTAAGGTACGAAAAAAATATGGGGAGAAATGTGTGAAAGCTTTTCTTCCTTGTACTTTCAGTATGGCACCCTTTACAGTTGATGGCCATGACATCCATAGCAGCCACAATGGCACCAGTTTGTGAAGGCTGCCATGCCTTGGGGGTTATGTAGCCAGGAGGCCCTAAGCTGCCATGCCATTCCACCATGGTGATCAGCATTGTCACATTGGCTCAACGATGCTAGTTCAATGCAATCCCTAGTTATAAACTTATATTTTGCAAATGATTCTTGTGAAAAGCTTATGGATATTGTTACATATTTCTCATGGTTGGATGATGTTGAAAAGTTACAAAGATATGTATAAGATATAATTACTATATATTTTGGAGAAAATATTTTAACTTATAGATTATAGATAAAGGATTTTATAGAGTAAATACAGTTTACCCTTGTAGTTTAGCCCAGAATCATTTGCCTTTTTGTGATTTAAAGCATGTAGTGGTTTGTTCAATTATGTGATGTCTTAACCACCTTGTGTTGTTTTGTTTCCAAACTTTGACGAAGTTAATCAGGTGAATCTTAAAAGTGCTAAAAAGTTTTGTTAAACATTTTCTGTGTTCTGAAGCTATTGTTGGGTTTAGGAGGTCAATTGCAAATTCAAAATGTTAGCTTAATCTTGGCAAATTCAAAATATTAGATTAATCTTGGTAATAGCCTCAAGGTATAAGCGACCATACTCAGCAATAAAGTTCTTTATTTTAACATGCACGTTATTATTTGTGTTAAAATTAAAACTTTAACTTAAAATACCTAGGGGTGGTTAAGTGATAAACAAACCAAAACTATACAGGTGCATGCTGATTTCAGGCCAAATTCTTACTATCGTTAACTTTTTAATATATACTTTTATATATTATTTGAGTTTACTCCAAATTCCTACTGTTTTGATGATTTAGCCTATTGATTCCTTTCCTTCAATCTAAATATCCCGCTATCAATTTCTTTTTCAGTTTGTATGTTTACTGATAGTGGACTAGTGGAAAATATAAGCAATTGCCGTCTGTTCCTAAACTTGACTTTATACTTTTTTGGAACTCTCTATGTTTATGTTTATAAACATTTGATCCAATTTATTTTTGTTTGTGGTAGTAACTGATGGAACCATGTGTATCACGACCGCATGACATGCCCAGTCCATATCATGTACAGAAGTCAGTTTAATAAGTAAAGGCCTCTACTACTCACTGAGTTAGTCTCCATAGTATGATAAAAACCTAGGAATTATGGATATTAAGTTATTAACACAGACATAGGACACTACACTGAAATGAACACCACAACGCAACAAAATCTGAAGTGTCCATATGTAAATCTAAACTGTTGTGTCATGTCCATTATAATAACATGGCTTTGGCTCCTTTTTTGAAGTGTCTGTGCTTCATATTAAAAACCTTTTTTCTTTGGAAAAAAGAAAAAAAGTAAAAAAACCTTTTTGTGCATGTGTTGACTAATTATTAATTTTATAATTTGAATTCTTATCACACTGATGCAGTTAATTCACAATAAAGATGTTGTCTGTGTCTTACAGCCCCCATTTAGTGCACGTGAGGTACTCTTGGGTGCACATGCACTGCCTCCTTTGGCTGTTTTGCATAAAGTAAAATCTTGTGTGGTTGTTCCAGACTGCCTTGCTAAAAAGAACAGAATTACTTCCTTATATGAATTATTTAATCACGTTTTAGCAGACTTTGCAATTTAGAGGATTGCGAAGGATTCTTGCCTCCAGTGGGACAGTGTTTTTTTATTTTTATATTAATTTTGAAGTGATTGCAATATAACTTTCTTTTACTTTCTTTGCTTTATGGTTATTAGTGATGGCTAGCTTGAAGAACTTGACATGATGGGTTATTGACCAGGAATTTAGAACAATGGGGAGTGTACTTGATCTTGGGGTTTTGGCATAAGTTAATTGCATCCTACGTCAGTTCTTTATTCAGGGAGTAGTGCTTCTAAAATCAGCAAATTTCTTATTCATTTGAGAGTCCTCGGGGCCTAAACATTGATCTTATGCACGAAAGAAACATGAGATGATAGAAACCTTATGATTTATGCTAAGTGCATAATGCCTAAACAAAACTGTTGTGGTCCTTGAATAAAGGTTATGGGATTAAACGAAACTTCCATAATTGTATCTTTGCATTGCATTTATATTGTTGCAAGACTGCCTCTGAATTTCCTTTCAATGAATGATCTAAAAAAAGAGAAAATGACAGTTACAGACCCATGACTTATGTTAATGACAGCTAAGGACTTTAAAAATCAAAGTTCCTGTCAAAGAGCGTAAAAACAAGTTATCGTTGATGCTTCCTGAAGTTACCACTTATGCTTCTTAAAGTTACAGCCTGATCTTCCAGATGTTATTACAAGGATGTTATCATCCAAAGATATTAACAAATTTAAACATTCTTATAATATGGAGAAGATCAAGTTGTGTATTTAGAGAGCATAAGTGATAAGTGGTAATGTATGTTTGTGGTTCTAGAGGGAAATTTTTAAGTTTCAGCATGCACGATTAATATAAGTTATGGGTCGTTAACGGTTATCTTTCCCTAGAAAAATGTAGAACTCTGAAACTGAGATGTAATCGGAGTGTCATCAGATGATATGAATGGCAAGAAATAACAGATGTAACATGGCTGTGGGATATTGAGGGGAAAAACTGAGACCTGTTGTGCTTAGAATTTAGAAATGTGTAAATCACATATATGCATGATCACATGAAATTGCATGCCATGCTTGAGTTCTTTTTAAATACTATTTTGAAGCATGTTGCGTGTTGGATTTTGGGTTTAACCAGTACCATACTGTTGAGAATGAAATAGATACTTGTACAAAGGGTTGGCTACGGGAGATCGACCAACATGTGAGCAGTGTCTTCGGATTCATGAAAAGTTGACAGAGAGGGCAGGATTGGGTTGCATTCTGCGGTACCTGGCTGATACTGTGAATACTGTTTGATTTCCTTACCTTCACCTTGTTGTTTTAGTTTAAGAGTCCTCGTGCTTGTTCGTTATTTGCCCTTTTCTTGTTATACTATCATGAAATTCACAATTCAATTCAAAATGAGATGATTTCAAACACTCGCAAGGCTTCCAATTCAAATGTTTGAAAACCCCCCCGCTTACTTCTGCTTTGTTTCCCCAGGATATAAAATGTTTTATCACACAAAATGATACACAAGTCATGTTTACAGATTTCCTGTATATTAGATGGGAAAATGTGTCTATTGAATCCTCTCCATACCCTCTCAATCCTTCCTTAATTTTGTTGACACCAGTAGTGAAAAGAAATGATTGATAGTTGGCGGTATTTTTTTCAAAATGGGGCTTGTAACGTCTCATGAGGATTGAGTGGGATGGGCCTGTGTGCATGAGGGCCCAATGGCGTGACGCGTTGGCATGAAGGACACATGGTAAGAATAGTGGGAGTGGTTCAGGTTCAGGTTCATGTTCATGTTTACGTACACATGAGATTGAGAGACCATTTGATTTTGAGTGGCCTCAGCTGTTGCACTTCCTTTCGCAACCTCCTATTCTCCTCCCTCAGATTCTCCCACCGCCTCTTCATGTACTCGCAATCCACCTCTGTTTGCTTCAACTTGCTCCTGCATTCCAATTAGATTAAATTATATAAATATCATATCCTCACAACTCTACTCATTTGGTCGTCGTGTATATGATTAATTGAATCCATCCAATACTGTCCAACGAAAGTTAAAATTCAAGCTTTTAAATCATTATTTCTTACACGTTACAAACACAATCAAATGATATACATCATATCCCAAGTTTTTTCAACTTCTTAATTAGTGCCTCTTTATTATTACCATTATTGGGCATGATTTGACTGTCAGTCAAACCCAGTGGATCTGGATCATTTTGTCGTGTCACCAAGTCAACTACTGATCAATTGAGCACGTGCGAATTCAAAACAGAAAAAGCATCTGGAGAAGAGACATCAACTTTATTATGTTGGATTACCTGTTTGTGCTTGTGTTGATATTTTGACATGCTGATCTTATTTTCATCAATTACTTGTTTTTGTTAGTGTCTCATAATTGTGTCATCGATCTCTCTTAATAGGTCTCCATCCCATTTTCAGTTTTGGAGTTTTGCTGCTTAAAGTTTGCTTTAATTGCTTTTAACAGTTAGTCCTATGAGAATCACATTCACAAGTACTAGTAGTTGAGTAACTTCCCAACCCTTTTCTAGATGTATCTCTTTCAAAATTTCACTACTCGAAATTCGCCAAACTACTTACATTACCATGCAGAGGATTGTTTGATAATATATACTGTGACAATATCACCCCTCTCACTTTGATGAATTGACAACTCATGACCTCACCTTGCCCTTCTGTTCTGAAACCAAACCTCCACCTGCCTCGGCCTCAGATTCAGCTGATTCGCCAAGCCCTGCTTTTTTTTCTGAATTAAACAAAAAACATTATTAAATTAGAAAGCATTAAATTGGAAAGCAAAATTCAAAACGGACAAAAGTTTTTCCCAGATTCACATTAAAAGATTTTAAAATTGTGATGAGCAATATTTAAAATTAAAATTCTAAAAATTTATTATCATTTTGTAACAGATGATAACAAATTATAATTTTTAATATATTTAATAATTATTTTCTTGAACTTTGAGCATAAATTTTGGTTAAAAAAATTCAATGTCATAAAATTCAATCCTTAAAAATGAGTATAATTTTAACAATCTTTTTAACTTCAATTTAGGTCTTTTAACGATTTTTTTAAAGAAAATAAATTTAAATAAAACCCCTAATGTATGGGCACACAAAAAAATAGGATATGAAATCTATATCCTTTATTTTTAGATGTCTCCTTTTTCAATTATATTACATTTTTTACCAACTTCAATTCAATTATATTATATTGAGTCAATTTATAAGCTCAATATTCTTCAAAACATATGTGTTTTAAAATATACAACCAAAAGAAAAATACTTATGTGCTTTTTCATATTATTTTTAAATTAAAAGTTAACATGGGAATTATTTTTTAACACATTACATATTTAGTTATTAATTATATATTAAAAATATTAACTTTTTAAACTTAAAAAAATTTATAGAATCTAAATGTTAACTTTTAATTGAAAAATAATAAAAAATAAATAAGTTTACAAAACTCTATTATAATTAAGGGTTTCGCCAATATGAATATCAAAACCCAAATGTATCCTTCATGATTACATGAATTTACAGATATGCCACTAGTCACCGGGTTGCGCGTGTTGTGCTCCTTGAACGACTCCTCTAGCACCATGGCCTGTTCCTTTGAAAGCCTAAGCTTCTTTTTCAAAGTGTGGTCCCCGCCGCCAACGCCACCACCATCCTCATCGTCACTTCCTCGGGAGCATGAAGTCCTCTCGGTATCGTTTTCGTCACCGTTCTGTTCCCTCTGGCCTCGCTTCCCACTGATGCTCGATATTGTACTGTTGGGCGAGGAAACTCGATTCTCGTTGTCGCAATCAACCAACGTCAAAGGTGCTAAATTCACATCTATTCCCCGGAGCCGGAGGGACGGCCTCGTGTCAGAGTTCCGATTATCTGCGACATATGAATTTTCAGACTGAGGCTTACTACGAAACGAAGCAGATAGCGTGTAGCGAAATTAAAACTTTGACGAAAGTTTCGATAGTTTCTGAGCAGCAGAAAATGCAGGATATTGTAACCGTAAAATTTTAGAAATAACAACATAAAAAGAAGAATTGAATGACTCTAAAAACCTCTGAGAAGAACTCACCAGGCAATTGAAAGAGATGATTCCAAGAAATCTTTTGATTGGGAAGGGAGGGTGAAGAAGTGTTGTGGATGGGATTCAGTCTCCAAGAGAGCTGATTCCCTCCAGAGCCGAAGCTCAAGCTCAGCCCAAATCCCACACCTTTCTCATCATCCATAATTAACTCCCCCTCAAACTTCTCTGCTGTCCCTCCTCTTTAAATAAATATTTTCACATCATGTTTGGATGGTGAGAAAGCAAAATGGAAACAGACAAGAAAGTGGCATAAAATGGGTGGGCTTTTGCTTTTTGAAGAACAGTAACAACCTATCTTTTTTAAACTAAATCATAATTTTTAATCATTATTTTTTTTTCATCTAAACAGGTTTTCAGTAAACTTTTCTACTTTTATCTGAATTTTATTTTTGTAAATTGTGATTATTCTAAAAGTATTTTTATAGAAAAATAAACCAAACGGGCATAGAAAGATGGGACTAGCAGAAGAGGGATAGAGAAAAGAGAATAGAGTTAATGATGACTTATGTCAGAGAAGCAAATTGGGAAAATGATGAGATGACATAAATGGGTATTCCTAGGCTCCTTTTTAAAGCTTTTGGATCCCTCCATCCCCTTGTGGTAGGGCTAAACACCATGGCCCGATACCCAGTTAGTCCGGTCCAGTCTGGTTACTTCGGGTCAACCGGGTCGGGCCAAATTTCGGGCCGGGTCGGGATTAGAGCCAGGCACTCTAACCCCGACCTGGCCCGGCCCGACCTATATATATATATATATATTTTTTTTTTTTTAATTTTTTTTCTAATTTTTTATATATCTTAATTGATTTTTGTAGAATTTTTTTTCTTTATATATCTAATATAATACATTTACTATATAAATATTATGAAAACTTTTTGAGATTTTAATGTTTCAAATTTTTTTTAAATTTTGAATTAATTTTTTAACTTAATATTTATGTAAAAATAATGTATAATGATTAAATATTCATAAATTTTGAACAATTTTATTTTTTTCTAAGATTACTTTTTAAAAAATCTATTTTTAAGTATAAATAAATATATTTTTTATTATTAAATAATTTTTTTATTTTTTTATTTTAAAAAAAAGATATATAATATCGGGCCAGCCCGGTACTGACCTGATATTGGCCTGAGATATTTCGGGCAGGGTATTGGGCAGTGGTCAAACCTGGCCTGGCCCACCCTATGATCACCCCTACCTTGTGGTGTCAAGTTTGGTTAGATTCTAACCATGATTGGGTTAAATGTTTAGCCATTAGGTTGGTTACACTCAGAGTGTCCAACTGATATGAGAACTTGTAGAAAGAGATATGGCTCACAAACTGGATTATTTATTATTGTTATTATATTATCAAATTGTTTTATCCTATCTATATTATAAAATATTTTATATCAACTATATGCATATTAAAAAAATTATTTTTCATATAAAATCAATGTAAAAGGTATTAATATTTTTTATTTTATTTTTATTAAATATATCATTCTATTATCATTGTAGGGTTATAAATAAGGAGGAAAAAAATTAAAAATATGGGTAAAATAAAAATAAAAATATTTAATACCCTATATTTTAAAATAAAAACTTGTTCTACAAAATATCATATAATTCGGATGGGAGAGAATATTAAATGCCCTTCCAAGAAAAAGGGATTTTTCTTCCTACGTTGACCGTTGACTAAGGAAAGAGGAGTATCCGTGTTTGATGAAATCATCATCTTATGATGATCATGAGGGTTCACAATAAAAAACAATATTAATATATATATTAGTTAACATTTTAAGAAATAATAATAATACTCCTATCAAGAATAATTAGTTAAACTTTCAAAAAATTAGTGCGATGATTATTACTACTATATATATACAAAATCAGTGCGTAGTTTTTGAAGTACGTGCAATTTTTTAGTCATAATACCCATACACTGCAAATATTACAAAGGAATAGTTTTGTTTACAATGAACGTGTATATGTTGAGTCAGAACTAATTGGAAAGCAAATGTATATATATTTTTAATTTAATTCTTTAACAAATTAAATAAAAATTGGATTTGATAGTTTTACAATGAAATTGAAGAGGTTATTTATTTTGAGATGAGCATGAAATTGAAAAACACAATGGCCTTTTTAACATGCCTTAGGCCAATCATTGTATTATGAATATTGTACTTTATTATAAAAAAAGAAAGTATTTTTTCTTATATTATTATATTTTTTTTTCATATTTCTCTTTATAATAATATCCTTGGATAAATCATATTATCCTAAATGTCCCTAGTTAATCATCTTTGTGGGAACAATGATGAACTAAAACTAATATGATTTTGATTGATAATTATGTATGAACATACAAATCAAAATTATAAGCTTATATTAGATAATAGGCGCTCGATCGACCCGTCATAAGATAACTACATAGATCAAGTCATAAACATATCTCATATATAACCATATCACTAAGCCCTCAAACCTGAGATCACCATGACTTCCTACATGGGGAACACTATACTTTGGTATAGTCAAAAGTCACATTTAATCGGGAGATCATACAAGTTATAATAGGGTATAGTGGAACTCGTGTGGAGGAAGATGAATGGTCAAGATGGAATTTGTCCCTCTAATTAATAGAAAGATATATCTGGGCCCCTCGATGAGTAAGATTGAGAAATGCATAGCCGTGCTTAGATGGAAGAGTTTCCATCTATTCTGTTAGTTGCTTGGAATCGAGAAAGTGATGATCGAGTAAAATGAGGATGACATCTCCATGCCTTATACTTGACCTATATATCATGAGACAAAATGGATGTAATCGAGTTATATGATAGGTTACATCGGATATTCGATCTCATATGATTTTGGTAGTTACAATGTCTTGTTAGAGTCCACTTGTGACTTGTGGGTCCAATAGTGTTATTAGCCCACTGCCAACATCATATAGGTCTACAGGATCGCACACAAGAACCGGCCAACTCGAGCTAGAATGTCCAGATTCATTGAATCTAAAATGTGTCTAGATTCAATAAATTTAATGTCCAATTTAGGGTGATAGAATTATATATATATATATATTTGATATATATCTATATATTAAAATTCAAAACATATATATGTTTGATATCTTATATATTTGATATATATTATATTATTTCGAAATATATATATATTGTTCAAATTAATTCAAATGAATTAGTTTTAAATTTAATTCTATATGATAGATTTAAATTTAAACTAATGTCATAATCTAAATTTGATTTATATGATAAATGAAATTTAGATTTGATTTTGGATAAAGATTAGATAGTTAATTTAAATTTAATCTATTAGATAGATTTAAATTCAAACTAATCTATTTAATTAATATTTGATTTAGTTTAAATTATTGATTTAAATTAAACAAATATCAAATCCTATCTATATATTGATATAAACTAGGGTACAGAATTAACACAATTTTGAATCACCCTAAAGAGAGAGCGGCCGTACACTCAGAGAGAGTGACTGTACAGATGAACGATGAACAACGGATGTACGGACGAACAGCGATGACGTACAGACGTACAGACATTCACAAACAGATGTGCTAGCACGCTGTTCGAGTTGGACTCACCGTTCATATGGATATTGGTAGAGGGAGCTGACCAGTTGCGTTAGTTCCTCAGGTCTGATGAAACGAAAAAGAACACCAAGGGACGCACCGGAGGTAAATTCTTTTTCTACATCTCAATCTAAACAATATTAATGGATTCATGGGAGGAAATTTCTTGATGGTTTTTCCGCTGCGTGTATGCTCAAATTCCCAACAGTGTAAACTTTCTAGCAAAAGTAAAAGCAAAATTGGCAAGGTTATCAACAACAATGCATATTGAATAATGAATCTTAACAATTCAGTTAGCACAACAATTCCACAACCAAAGCCTGGACTTTTGTAATTTGTGTTCATTTCACAAATTTTCAAAAGGAAAAAAATGTTCAATGACTAGTCACAATTCACGGACCAGAGGGGTACAATTGAAGAAGAACATACCTTGATGATGAAATCTGGACTAGAGTTCACAGAGACGAAGGTACCCAAGCTTGAGCTTACACCATCGTGCAATCATTCATGATTCACAGACATGATGGCCGTAGACTATGCACAGGCAGTCAATGTGATGGTGCGGGAAAATGAGGACCTTGTATGAAGAAATTTAGGCTATCTTGGCATGACAGCGATCTTGGGACAATAAGAGATAGAGTCGATGTCACGCTTGTGATGTGAGATTGGGGACTTAGGGAGTTAGGGTTGAGTTTTCTTCTAGCCATTGAGTTTAGAATGAGAGGAGTGTTTTGTTGAGAGGAGAGGAGAGAGTATTGACTATTGAGACTTCTGCTTTAGAATGAGAATGAGAATGTATTGTTTAAGCATTTAGCAAATGAAAAAAAATACAATACATATACACGGGTTAGGACAGGGATGGACATAGTCTTGCCCATGGCCCATCCCGGCCCAGTACTCACTTAGTCTACATTTTGCTTGTGTTTTGTTCCCTTCATTTTTGGCCTAACCTAACCTGGCCCGAATTGTCCGAGCAGGACTGGCAAACCGAGCATGCGGGTAAGTTGAACACCCCTATCCTTTGTACATCTATGTCAATCTCATGCTTCAAAGTAGAGGCGTGCATGGGCCGGACTGAGCCCAGGCTTGCCCTACCCTGGAGCCCAGCCCGGCCACCATCATACCGATCCAGGCTAAATGCTCAAGTATTGCTGGGTGAGCCCAATAATCCAAACTGGAAGAGACGGCATTCAGAGAATGATAGGGAAGATCCAAAAGCACGAAGAAAAGCAAAATACATCAACAGAATCCCCAAGTAGAAAATGAAATATATCAAATCATATCATAAAAGATCTACAAAATCATGCCTTTAGATATGAAAACACAGCATCAAAGCAATCCACCCTCAACAGAACTCATTAAATCTGAAGGAAGGAACCAAATCTAAGGCTAGCAAGGGAGATTTGGTTCATCGATAGAGGAGCTTGATAGCAGTGATGAAGGCATTTTGCGGACATAGAAGGAGAATGTGACATTGATGGAGGTGGCTGTCGACGAGAAGAATAAAAGAGGAAGACAAACAGAGATCTTGTTCATCGATATAAGACCTTGATGGCAGTAATGAAGGTGTTTAGCAGAGGCAGAGAAGGAAAAGGAAGAGACGCATACTAGGGAATGAGAAGAGTGGTTGTTTGTTATAAAATAAGGAAACATGCACATGTTTTATTTTTTAAAAGTATAAACCTTAATTTTTTTTTACATTTTTATTATATAAATGGGCCGGTCCGGGCTAGTTGACCAATTTGGTTCAATCCGCAACACGGACTAGCCCAGTAATTATCAGCCCTACTAACACTGAGCCAAACCAGTTTGGTCGGGCTCACGGGTTCATGCTTAACCCTACTTTAGAGCAACCTTTGTAAGTTTAAAGTTTTGAATAGACTAGGGTTAATGGTAGAGCCGGTAATATGGGCTTTAGCTTGCTTAGCCTGCAAAAAAATGGCAAGGCGGATTGAAAAAATCATAATGGTTCATAATGGGTGTAAAAAACTGAGGCCGCCTCACCATCCCGCTACCCGCTTTTTTTTTGTATTATTTAATTTTTATTTGACTTTATATTTATTATATCTAAAAAGTAAAACTAAAATAAAAACCCTTAGCTAAGCTAAAAGCCTAAAACATCCCAAATATACTCTCACGGTCCAACACAGTCTCACTACTCACCATTCACCAGACGTCCAGACACCACACACCAGTCCCTCTCAGCCTCTCCCACAGTTTGCCACCGCTAGAGCCTCTCTCTCCTCTATCTCATCATCTTGTCTCTCAATCCTTCCTTCTCCTTCAGTTGGAGCTTAGATATGAATCCCTCATTTGGTCATTCCATCAAATCCCTCATGTGATCTTGCTTAGTCCGCCACTTATGACCATGACCATGACCATGAGAGAGAGCATTCTTCAATTGAGTCATTCAGTTCTCTTGTGCTGCTTCCTCTTACTCATTCAGTTCTTGTTGACCTTGAGACAGAGCATTCTGCAACCATGAGTCGTGACAATACTGTGACTATACTCCCTCCTCCTCTCACTTGTTCAATTGTTCTTACTTCCTCGTTCAATCATTATATGACTCGTGGCATGCTCTGATCTCTCCCTCCTCCTCTCACTCGTTCTCACTTCCTTGTAGCTGTTGCTCTTGTTCAATTGTTCATTCATCTCTCTTGTGCCGCTTTAGTGACACCATGACTGGTAAGCTACTAAGCCTCATCTTCTCCTAAAGTTTCAATCTTGCTTATAGCTAATTTAAGCTGGAATTTTAGTTGATTTCACTTAATTGAGAGTTTAGTTTTCTTCCCTATTTTATCTGTTTAGGACATGGTGGATTTTCATTTGATTTTTGAATGTTTGTTATTGAGGATTTGATTTGAGCTTTTTGGAACAAAACTTAGGTTGCGATAATGCTTTACTATTTTTCTCACTTGCAATTTAAAATATGTCTAATGCTAATGTGGATGATACTAGTAATTTGGAGGTTGATGATGTGATTGCTGCTGTTAATAATGAACCCCAAACTGAAACTAAAAGAATTGACGGTAGTTTTGTGGAAAAAAAATAAAGAATCTAACAAGAGTAAAACTTGCATAGGTGAATGTTGGAAGTATTTTACTGAAGTTGGATTCAATGCTAAGGGACAAGAATTAGCAAAATGTAATGGTTGTGGAAAATAATGTGTAACGGGTGGTAAATCACATGGCACTTCACATCTTAATTGTCATATGAGTGTATGTACAGCTCTTGCAAAATATCATGATGTTAGTGTGATGTTGATGGACCAAGAAAGAAATATGAAGTCTGAGAAAATTGATCAAATGCGTATATGGGAGGCCATTTCAATGTTCATAATTGCACATGATTGTCCTTATTCCTTTGTTGAGTATAAATGGGTTAGAGAACTCCATACATTATTGAATCATGATGTTAAGCATATTAGTAGGAAAAATGTTTTGGCAGATATGTTGAAATTATATTTGAGTCAAAAGGAAAATGTGAAACAAGTTTTGTCAAGGATTCCTGGTAGAATATGTTTAACATCTGATTGTTGGAATACGGTAACTTCTGAGGGATGTCTTTGGCTAACTACTCATTTTGTTGAAGAAACTGGGGAACTTAATAGTAAAATTCTTGCTTTCTGTAAGATAGAGCCTTCATATTTAGGGGTTGAATTATCAAAGAATGTGTATGAATGCTTGATGGATTGGGAGATTGAGAAAAAAGTGTTTTCTATTACTTTGGACAATGCCTCGGCCAATAACAATATGTAAGATATTTTGAAAGAAGTTGAGTTTGCATAATAACTTAATATGCAATGGAGAATTTTTTATCATGTGTGGTGTTATGCCCATATCTTGAACCTCATAATTCAAGATGATTTGAAAATAACTAGTGATGTTTTGCACAAAATTCAGGAAAGCATTAAATATGTGAAATTATCATGGGTAAGAATGATTAGCTTCAAAGAATATGTTGATGAAATAGGCGGAATTGACACCTTAATGGGCTTGCGATTAGATGTGCCAACTAGATGGAATTCCACCTATGCAATGCTTGAGAGTTGAATTAGATATCGTCATGCATTTGCTACCTTGGCTTTAAATGATAGATATTACAAGTTTTGCCTATCACATATTGAGTGTAGGAGAGCGGAGCTAATGTGCAATTTCTTGGAGCCATTTGACGTTATTACAAACTTGATTTATCTTATCCTACTTCTAATATGTATTTCAGTCATATTTCCAAAATTGAGTTGCTGTTGAAAGAAAACATTGATAATGATGATGATGATATTTGAAAAGTGGCTCAAAGAATGAAAGGAAAATTTGATAAGTATTGAAGTGATTATAACATGATGCTTGCACTTGTGAGTGTTCTTGATCCTTGAATGAAGTTTGCAATGATAGAATATTCTTATTCATTGCTTGACGCTAACTTTGAGACTTGCCTAGACAAAGTTGAAGCAATCAAGAGCAAGTTATATTATATTTGTGGTCCATATAGAGATGTGGGTGCTTCATCTTCATCTAATGATATTGGTCTTGGACGAGGAGCAAGTTCAACTATGCCAACGGTACCAATTCATCCCACCACTGGTGCAAGGAATAATAATATGGTGAAGAAAATAGATAGATCCAAAACTTTTACTAAAGCTCTTGGTGTAAATTTCAAATTATTTAAAACTTAAATTTTTATTTGTGTCTTCTTTTTAACTTCTAATTGGTACTTTATAATTATAAACACTTTTTTAGGATGTAGGCCTATATTAATTTTAGGAATAGAGGTACTTTCATTGCAAAATCTAAATTGAATTATTATTTGGAAGAAGTAACACTTGAGCCTCACTTATTTCAAGAATTAGATGTCTTGAATTTTTTTAAGATAATAAAGATTGATTTATATTCTTTCAAGGACAACATGTGATATCATTAGTATTTCAATCACTACTATGGCTAGTGAATTAGCCTTTAGCATTATACATGCTCTCACAAAGTATCGATTTTCCCTTCTTCCAGATAATATTCAAGCTCTTATTTGCACCTGTTGTTGGTTGCTTGGATTTGAAACTAATGGTAATATACTTATATTGTCATTTATCTTATATATTTATATATATTTATCAAAAGCATAAATATTCAAGCATACCAAATAATATTTAATAATATGTATCTTTATTTTATTTTATTATTTACTCCAGATGATGATGGAGAGAATGACAATGCTTTAAAGATTGATGTTCAACCAGATCAAGCAGCTTCAAATGTGATCTTTGAACGTGATGATGATAATAGAAAATTATTTCAATATGAGAAGTTGAACTTTAGGATTTGGAGTTTGGACATTTGTTGTGTAACTTGATGTTGTATTGTAATTTGGACTTTTGGAGTTTGGACATTTGGTTGGTGTTGTATTGTAGTTTTAGTTATATTTTACTTTATTAGACTAAATGTTACTTGTCATATTATCATATTAATGTGTTAATGTATCATGGTTTGAGGCTTCAAGTACCAAACAGGCAAAATATTTCATGGATATAATCATTATTTAGTTTATAGTATGGTAGTGAATAGAAAATTGATGGTTTAAAAAATATACGTACTCATCATACATTAGTGTCTCATGCCCAAGAAAACGATGTTGACGATTGACATCTAAACTCACGATATCTGGCATGCGTGCTAGAAATATTACAAAGTAGAAAAAGAATATTTGTATGGGAGCAATGAACCTAGCTAGCTAGATAATGGAAAGAATCTCTATGATATGAGAATATGGTGATGGAGGATCTTTATTATTTGCATCGCTTTCTAGGTGGATTTCAACCTTGTATTACTGTCAATGAGAATGCTTATGCTGGAGTGGATATTAATCTACTAATTCTTATGCATGGAAAAAGAAAAAGAAGAGTTGAATTAGGAGGCTAGCATTTGGATCTTGGATTACTTTTTCTTTTTTTGGTGAGCACATGCATTCATAACTTTAATTAGGCTATACGGGTCAGAATGACACGCAAAGCATCTTAGTTTGAGCCCAACTCATACCTCCGTCCGTCCGTCCATCAACTTATATATATCCAATCAATCAATAAATAAATAAGATGATTTATGAGGACCTTAGTTTTAAGCAAGGAGTGTTTTAATTTAAAAGAAGACTTTTAAAAAAAGAGGGAGTGGGAGAAAAAGGAATGGGGAGGAGAGAATTGGGTTTCGGGGGACGGGGAGGAGTGGGGGTCACGTGGGGAGCATGCAATACTTCACGTGCACCACCATGCCACCTTCGCCACGTGGACCCATAATTTCCCCTCCTGCGTTTCCCTCTGTCTCTTCTTCCCTCGACACCCGCCTCTCTACAATTATTGGATACTCTCCTCTGTCTCTCTCTGCCATATTGCATACTCTCCTCTGTCCCCCCCGGCGCCCCCCCCCCCCCCACCATCACAACGCGCCTCCAATTGCCTTGCAGTCCACTGCCTTTTACCCCCTGTTGAAAACAGTATCTAATAAAAATGAAGAATTGTAGATAAACGTGTGACAAACACAGTATCTTTAAAGTGTTAATTTGCCTCCATTAAGTTTATTACAGGATTTCCATTAATCACTTCTAAGAATAATCCTGACACCTGAGATTTTATAGACAACAGCTTCTAAAAATTTCAACAAAATGCAGTATGTAATCAGTAAGAATTTGTTTAGATATGAAGGAGAAGATATGGTGCAAATTGCTTGTTCTAAACTGTCTCATATATATATATATAGAGCAACAGGAAACCAAATTGTTAATGAGAAAATCATAACTGATATCAAATTTGATGCAGAACCATTGTTGAACGTTAACCATTAATACCTAACGTCTTGATCATAATTCTGGGCATTTGTAAGAATAAAAACATAATTAGGAAAAATAAAATCGATATCAGTTATGTTTTAATTCAGACTAAATTTGGACTGTTAGATATGTCTTAATCCGATGGTCGTGATCGTGCCATGTGCTAATTGCTTTTTAAATATATATATATATATATTAATATTTTTAAATACACATACCCGTGTCCCCAAAACCTTTTGTAGTCTTCAACAAATAAATTCATTTATAAAAATTCAAAAGTTCTACTACCTCTTTAATATGGGATTTAGTAGTTTTTCAAACTATTCAAATATTCCCTCCAGTTCTTAATATAAGAGATAAAAGATAAAATTTCATAGATAAAAAAAAGTAATAAATTTTTCTAAAATATAAAATAGTTTCCAAAAATATTCTCATTTAATGTTAATAATTTTTACATTATTCAATTAGTACAAATGAATTGTATTGAAAAAATACTATCTTAATTAGAGATATGTTTTTAAATAAAATTATTAAATACACCAGACAATCCCCTCGTGTTCCTTATATTTTAAAACATGGAAACTTCATTAATTGTCTCTTATATTAAGGAATGAAGAGAATATTATATATTCTATTAGTGTAGGAAGCACTCTTTGAAACAAAATCACTTTATCATCTGCCAAATTAAATATATTATAAGAGATAATTAACTATTACACGAATATTAAGAAAAACAGCAAAAAGCAGTAAGAATTGTGATTATTTAGCATATTTAACGAAGGGCACTAATGGAAAAAATAATTTAATGCACAAAACATTCACAATTATGTCTAACTCTCTCCCAATTTCTCTATATTTAAGAATAGAGTGAGTATAATTTTTATATATTTTCTCTTTCCTCAAATTTATTTTCCATGTACCAAATGAAGCATTAATTCCTTTTTTGGGACAATGCCACTCAACTTGGAATTGTGCATTTCCCATGTTGGTTGACAAAATAAAAATACAGAAACCTTTGCGTTTGCGATAAACCTTTTTCTGTTAAAATTGATCACTCTTAGTTTCTCGTTCGATTAGTAAAATACAAATATGCACCGTAACATGGACATGGTAGTTCTACCAATGTTCGTTTTTATTCCTACCTTATAAACATCATGCGTTGGCAATTTATTTCTCAGACACTCCAACTGCTTGAAATGTCGAAAGAGATGCTAAGAACATTGATTAATGACTTTTATTGCTTAACATGCGTAATTCTTTTTTTTTTTTTTTGCCAGATACAAATGTTATTCTGAGACCTATAAATTATATGGTTTTTCCTTTTATAGCTGTGCTTAATTGATAAATCTCACGTCATGAGCTAGTTACTCGGCTTTATAACTTTTGAGAATTCTCACGATCATGTCATATTCGCTTCTTTTTTTTTTTTGGGCCATCAGATATGTCAGTTTGAGTTTGAGTTTGAGACATACAAATTTTATGGATTCACGTAATTTATTTTTAAATGGAGGTTCAATATTTGACACAACTCACATCTCAGCTCACCCTTAATTAGCACTTGAAGATGCTTTTCCAATAATTGTTCAAAATAATCTTAAAAAAGAAAGAACATTGAATGCTGGACAATTATACTTGAAAAAAAGAAAGAACATGATTTCACTTTCCGAAAGAGGTTGTTATTAGATATTTTAAGTGATGTCAAATAAATTAATAAAAAATACAAATTTTTAAAATGTGCGATTTTTCTTATAATAACAAAATTTGGTATTTTAAATTTTTAAACATAATAATCGACAAAGTCAGTGTTGACTTTGCCTTAGACCAATGCACATCACGTCATTGCCCAGCCTGATTTATTTATTAGCACAAATCTACTTTCATAAATTTTTCTACAGTCAACATCCCACTATTTACACTGCAAAACATTCACACACAATTTAGTCGTTCCCTATCATATCATCCGTAACATTTTTAAACTAAACATATTACGATTCAAATCCATTTTTAATCATATCCTCTTAAATTTTCCGAAGAATCTTCTATACTGAATTTTCCACAGTATCGCCTAAGCATTAGGAAGCATGCTGGTATCAGTATTAGTAGCATAGCACAGATCCGTGACATAGCATTCCATTCACACACAAAAATGAAAATGACCAAGTACTCTTTGCTTCAGAGACAAAATTCTGACACATTTGATTTTTAAGTCGCAGCAATACTCTTTCTCAGATTGTTTAACTTGAGAACAAGAACCCAAACATCGTATGCGTCATCTGATCTGATAATTACTAATTCTGTGAGACGAATTGTAAGACAGAATAAAGTACTACTTGAAAATCACCATGCTCCATGCCCAACATCTAGGAAATGTTACCTATCATTACATTAAATACCCATTTTCATAGACAACAAAACAAAAGATACTTTCATAATATAATAATTTAAAACAATGATACGGTACAACCAGAAAAAAGTCTGAGCACTAATATAACTCTATCCACAGATCAACTCTTTAGTAAACGTCCTCCTCACACCAATGAGGACCAACTCTGCAGCGATAAAGCCAGATTCAAGGCACAGCACACATGGATGAGAACCAGAGATCCTGATTTTACAGGTTTGACATTCTCCAGGAACTGAAAAGATGGGGTATTTATAAGTTTTGGCACGAAGAAATCTGCTCAAGATAAGGCATATCAATTATACCTTACCAACATAAACATAGGACATCGCTTGATAATTTTCAACATAAAACTTGGCTTCGCAATTTATTGAAAAAGAAAATACCCGTAATCAATAATGTATCATTGTTTAATAAGAATCAGTGTCCCAGCTCAGCCTAAAATTAAACGTCCTTGATCATCTACTTCGAGTAGAATGGGCCATTTTATAACAAAGACAATATATCCAATTTCATATATCTCGCCCACCCACATTTCCACTTAAGCAACCATAGAAAAGCTTTTGAAAAAATACCTCCACTGATTATTCGGTGCCAGATTGTTGTATCAACTGAGAGTATATATACTCATCAACTCTCTGTTTTGCCAATGCGACCTGTTCAAAAGTCCCAGCTTCAAATTCAATAAAATAGGAACATGATATTAATTCTAATAATCCAAAACTAAAATAAGTCAAGGAGAGAAGGCATATCACAGGTTAAATTCCACAGGGCTGCCAAATTGTACTTTAACATAATAAAATAAATCCAATCAGCATCCTTATCTCTAAGGTTAATAGCACCGATTTGCGTTTTATCAATCAACTGGAAATATACAGTCAAGATTCTAGTGATGTAAGAGACAACAGCTCCTCAATTACATTCCTGATTTTTTTTTTTTTTTAGGGAAAGTTTATTCATTGTGTCTTACACTTAAAACTGAATCCTAGAGGATCTAAATCCTACATTTACAGAACAGATGCCAAATTAAATTTTGGCAAATGCAAATAATCCCTAGTGTTTCAAGCTTCGCAATTCAGCTTAAACTTTAGGCCCCTTCTATCCAAAATGCCACAATGTTGAAACTCCTAATTGATGATACAATACCCATAGCCCAAAAACTGAGACATGTCACCTAATAACAAACTTATTGAATCAAGTTCCGACAACAAAACCATATGGCCTATACAATTGATCCAATTTCCTTGTTTTCATTTTCTGCTGAAATGAAGGGGTTATTTGGTACCACGTATTGAAGCCATAAGGTCTTATCTGGGCATTTAGTCCAAATATATTGACTCCAATTATGAATGTCAAGTCAGTTATCCACTCAACCCACGAAAGAGAGCCTAGCCTGTAGCTAAACCATAGAATCTACAAACCAAAATGAAAAAAATAGAGATAAAAGAGAATGTTTAAAGTTACACTACTAGTTATCTTATACTTCATGTGCACCAAAAGGCTAAATTATCAGTAATAAATACGATCACCTGTTGAGCACTTCCACCAAACTGAATTTGCCTATGCTTTTGTTCACCTTTTCCCCCATAAACCTGAAACATTTTCTCAGTGATCGAGAAATAATACAAATATAAGAAGAAAAATCTAACAATGAAAGAATCAATAATAATAGTAAAGGTAAAATCAACAATAATAGTAAATGTAAAATAAACAGTTAATCGATGCAATAAAATAACAATCACGTAAATTATACTAGAGCAACAGCCTTTCAAAAGAGCATATTGTGGTACATGGTGCATGTCACAGTGCATCAGAATTTATCAGGTTAAAACCATTAAGAACTAATTCTTTTGTGACTGTCTTTTCTAAAAGGCTGAAACACTGGTCATTATTGCTGGCTTAGCTCACAGCTCACCACCATCAGGCGTCAGCCCTCTCATTCTCATCAGCTTTGCCATGTTTCTCCCTCATACTTCATATCTCCATCTGTAATTCTTGTCTATTATCTGTTCTGCTATCTCTCATCAGGTTCTTCCACTTTTTGTTCAATTCTTTTTCTCATTCACCCATCTGCGTTCCTCTCTATCATGCACCCTCTGTTCTTTTTTCTCTTTCTTGGTTTTGCTTAATACTTCTTATCCCTCCTCCATCACTGTATTTCTCTGCTATGCTCGCTCTCTTTATCTGTTATTCGTTCTTTTTATATTAGTTTTACTTCTCATTTTTTCTCATGCCCTCTTCATTTTCTCTTCATAAGTGACTATTTTGTTGATAGTTCATCAAGTAATTACAATTTTCTGATTAAATCTCAATTTTGAAACGCTGTTATTTTTGTTTCAGCAATTTATGCTTGAAACATTTGGATATTAGTTGATTAAAAAAGTAATTGAAAGTTGTGCATTGTTTATTTGTTTTTTATTGAATCACAAGTTATGTGAGATGCACCTCAATTTTGCACTACACAGCACAGCTCCAAGGGCCCCTATTGTAACAGCCAGGCACCATCAACAACTATGATTTAATGAAATAAAACGTCTTGAATTATCAATTACATCAACAGCAAACAGTTATTATGCAATCTGAGCTTTTTTTCCCCCCAATTTTTAAATTTACCTACAGCTGATACAGAACAAAGTAATCAGGCATGCTAGATGTTTATTAGAAAAGTTCAAAGAGGCAGAACCCTCAAAGTCTTTCCATAAATTATTAAATTTGTTAAAGTCAGGCAGGATTCTCAATTCATGAGCAAATATCTGTATTAGATTAAGGAAGAAAAATATATAACAATTCATTTCTTTCTTTACTTCCAATTTATTCCCGACTTCAGAGTTCATTACTAGTCCAGCATCTCTAATGGCACGCCTGTATTAAAAACACTAACATGATTCCCATCTAAGTGCCAAAATGTTCTTTTCTCTATGCAATACAGATTTATAATCTGACATAAAGTCAAAGTAGAGCTGGAACTTCAATCTAGGAACTGGAAAAATTGTTCTATAATAGGCCATTAACTTTCTGACATTTGAGCAATAAATAAGCTAATAGACAAGTACGAGATCTAACCTTGATTGTTGCTCCAGATTCATTTCTGATCCTAGAAATGTTTGAGCCGCACCTGCCGATCAGCCCACCAACCAATGTCTCCGAAATCAGCATCTCAAAGGTGACATAATCAGCTGCAAGATTGGTTGTCCTAAAGATGATGTGGTTGTAAGACAAGATTTCAAAAATTGATACAACTGCTAACTGACGGCTAGAGACATCATGATATAGAAAACATTAAATAACCTGAAGTTGGGTCAAGATATGGTTGAGGTGGTCGCATTGCAGTGTAATTGTATGTTGGGCTTATTGAAATCACTTGTCGAGGGGGGTTTTCCCTAAAAAATTAAAGTTGAAATATAGGTCATATAAAGCTACGAACTAATTCTCAAAAGCAATGTTAAACAAAGTTTAATAAGCATATTGAGGTTCACTATCAGACCTTAGCTGACAACCTATCTCCTCCAAAGCTTTCATTACTGCAGAAGCATCTCCTGATAACTAAATTCAGCGATAACATTTGTCAAAATTCAGCAGCAAATTTAAAGCCACAAAAAAGATAACAGTATTAATTGAATGAATTCTATCCAAAATGTAAAACAAAAAACAAAAGCAGGACAAAAAAAGTCGATACAAAAAATTTATTGAAAGTATTTAAAATCCCTAAATTCACCAGTGGGAAAATATCTCAATTTGCACCCAAACCACCTCCTACAAACTGAACCTGATACGTATAGAATAGATAATGGAGAGAGAAAGAGATTGCAAGATAGAGAAGAGACAAGAAGGAAAGAATAGAAGGATAGAGGAAAAGGAACAGAATGGCAAGGAAGGGAGAAAATTGAATTCTATTATGCTAATACAAGTCCAAAAGCCCAAACTAAACCTTTCCTTACACGACCTTTTACAGCCGTTGCCCCACCAAAGCTAGTAACCACCCCAAATAACAATTTAAACATACTCGCACACACGTTATGTATCAGAAACATATTATTCAAATTCATTCACAACTACGAAAAGAGCATGCTTCATGTTTTATCCTACTTCTGATACCCTTGAATTGTCCTGCTAGCTGCTGCATGGTGTAGTAATGACCTTCTGCCCTTTAAAAAAGTTTATTACGGGATTTAGACACAAACACTGGAAAATATTGTTCCCAGTCATTTACTCATCTTGTTTTATTTTCTCAGTCCTACCATGAAAAGCAAAGCCAAGTTTCCTAAAGTTATATAGCAATGCTGTATGGTGTTCTTCAGAAGCAGCAATAAAATTGATAAATCAATTTTATCCAACAAATACAGACTGCACTTGTAGAATTTACAGCTAAGATTTTGTCATTAGGCAGTTACCCATCACACTGATGACAAATTAACTAACCAAGCTGCTAAACAACTGAGAACATAAATATTTTGCTTGTATCTTTTGAAACATAATCACAGATGAGTAAAGTTACTTCAAGAGTCCAAATCCTACTAGCACCCGACACATGCAGCCAAAATTAAGTGAAATACCCCACAAACCACATTAAACAGGTTCCTAGATTTCCCATCAACAATGAAAACCAATCCAAGCTGGTAAAGAAAAAAATTCCTGCATATATCCACTCTGAAAAGGATTCATTTCACTAGACCAGAACAACTAATTTTTCAAGTTTTCTGAAAAATTGTCAAGTCAGGCATAGTACAATAAAGGTCACATAATAAAATATTTTTGAAATCAGAACATTTTAGGTAAAAATTAATTATTTTACTCCCTCCATCCCATATTATAAGACAACAAAGGGGGATTTTTTTGTCCCATAATATAAGGCAATATGGTCTTATTTGTTAATTTTACCCCTCATTAATGCAATGTATAGTATTATAAATTGTGTTGGAATTATTAAAAGAGGAGTATTTAATAGGGGTAAAATAGAAATGTTTGGGAGTTTTTGAGGAATTTAAGGATGTTATTTTCATTCTTAATACGTGTGAAACCCCAAATGTTGTCTTATAATATGGGACAAAGAGAGTAAATGACAAGAATCAAGTAACAAAATTCTACCTGTACTACTCGATCAGATTCATGCGCAGATGCACATAAAGGCAACTGATTTGGCGCAAGAACTGTAATTGTGGCACCAGAAGAGTTCCTTAACTTCTCAATGTTTTGACCTGACACCCCAATCAAACCACCTGCCTGGGACCCAGCAATCAAAAGCCTTATTGTATTTGCAGCCACATGTCCTGCTGTGACTTTTGATGCATCAAGATAGTTATCATCTTCCTATTATAAGATGCATAAGTGATACAAATCAAAAACAGTAAAAAAAAAAAAAGGACCAACAAAGCAACAAGTGTTATTAGTTGAAATTCAGAGGCGTAATGGTCCAAAAAAAAGTTGTCTACAACAAACTAAAGGTGGCCCTGCCAAGCAATGTTATAGAATTATGGGATGCTTCCTGAGAAATGATAGGTTAAGATGCCTGAGCTTTACTTGCTACTAAAACAGTATCAAAACACTTCAAAGCTATAAAATTAAAAACCACAATCTATACTACTTAAGCTCCTTAAAATTACCCAAGGTCCGCTATTTTCATGAATGAAGGAGAAACTATAAATGTTGATAATGACACCCAAGATTGGCCAATCAATAATTCTCATCACTTAAGAATGTTCAATAGTGAAAGATATAAACATTATATTAGAGAAAGACTTTAAAAAAGTTCTACAAGAATTGCATTACCTTTAAAATTAAATTGGCTATTTGCTGAAGAGCATTCTCAGCATCAGTAATGTTTTCATCAATGTATTTTGAACTAATAATGATAACTCGTTCTTCATGTCGCTACACAAACAAAATGTGAGATGGGGTTCAGTAAATGGTAGTTAGTCTGAAAATCCTCTGCTTAAAAACTAAACATCATATTGGCCCTTCATGCTAAATGTGATTGCAGAAAATTAGGCAATATATCAAATATCAGCAAAACTAAAAGAAGTTCTCATAAATGGATACATTCCCAATTTCTCCTTCCTCTCTAACTCAAAAAATAGGCATGCAGAACATGATGATACCTACATTAAAAAACAATACCACAAACCAGACAAACACATCAATCAGGATATAAAAAAGATTAGAAAGGAAACTTGATATCAGAGTGGACATTACAGTCTGCAGAAGCAATTTGTGGTCAAAACAATCCCTCCGCTTACTGCCTTTTAGTCAAGTGCAAGCATGGTTTGTATAAACAAAACGAATCGATCACTAAGGAAATTTTCAATTCTTCATACAATCTTTGAAGGAACCAAAAATTGTCAGTGCCAGAGCATATTCATGATTTCCAACTGTCTTGAGAAATAATGCGTAAGGTAAATTAGTTTTCTTATGAAATCTATCAGTGATCTTACCAAAGGATGTAAAAACAATTACATGTCCAAAAACTAAAAAGGCCCATCCATAGAAAAACTCGAGTTCCCAACTTCTCCACTAGTCACTTCTTTCTTTCATCTTAAAGTAACAAAATATCATGCTCATAAATGTCCACTTATTTAGCTTCCTACAAGCTTCAATACTAGATAAAGAAGAATGACACTGCCCACAGAGGAGAAAAACAACCCAATCCCTTTTTTTCTCTCCCTTTCTTGGGTACCAAAGAAATATAAGCATAGTAATGACTTACAGCAATAGCGTCGGCAATTTTAATGGTGGCTTTCGTGTCTTCTCGAATCTTCTGTATACGACAACCTTCTTTTCCGATGACCTTACCAATCTGCCTGGATGGCACCACGATCCTGAATATCACGTCCTGACCCCTTGCCCTCTTGGGAGCAGAAAGCTCGGCCCCTTCGGTGCCAGGAGTTTCGTCCTCTCGGCGGCGCTTACCAGAGGCCGATTGGCCGATTTCCTGAGCGGGAAGGGGTAGCGGGAACGGCGTGTGAATGGGCATCGGCATTTGCATCTGCATCTGCATCTGATAGGGCATTGGCATCTGCATGGGCATGGGCATGGGTATAGGAACCTGCATAGGCATGGGAACCATTGGGCTTCGCGGAACCATGGGGTTTATGGGAATTTGGCCTTGCTGCGACATTGCAGCTTCGGAGAGGTATGGAGGAGGAAAAGACGAGTCCATTGGCACCGAAGAGTAAACTTTGGCGTTGAGATGTCGAGGGTTTTATCGGCTCCAAATTACGGTCATGCCCTCCAATCTCTCCAGTCTAAAGACTAAAATTATTTATTATGCCTCTCTCAATCTTTGACAAAAAAAAAACACGCTGGGTAAAACCTATTTGTTTTATGGAAGAAGCCTCATTTTGAGCCCAATTGCTTCGACTCTCGAGGGCCCAAAGAATGGGAATCAGCATTTTATCCTCGATCAATGTGTGTTTTGGCTGGCTTGTATTCTCTTCATTCTTATTTCAGTGGGCAATCATTCCCATAAATATGAGAATGACTTCTTCAAATATGTTGAGAAATTTGGAAACTTTGAACCATGCCGCCACTTTATCGATATTAGCTTGACATGAATCAAAATTTGGTTCCCTATCTCCTAACCATCAAGTAATGGTCATAAATCATTCAGGGGTTCTCGTGAGAATGTTCTCTCAATCATCTTTGTTATCCAATTTTACTTGAAAGAAACCATTACCCATATCTACCAGTTTAAAGGAACTGCACTAGGACCACATGCACTTCAATCTCATTTCTAGGGTCTTAAGACATATTGTTCTACCCAGAAGTTTCACAAACAGTGCATTCTCCCACTTCTTGTGGAGCATTTTCTTGACTTTGTCAAAGATTACAAACTTAGGAAAATCCTTGTTTGGGTTCTCTATGATAGAAAAATCCAGAGTTGGCTTCTCTTTCTCAGCACCAATCTACTCTAATTATTCATCTAAAAATATATCATTTGTGTCATAGTCCCTAGGTTGTGGCAGATATGGACATTATGTTGAACGCTGCCCCAAGAAGAGAGAAACTCCTTATACCGAGCAAGCTCCTGTGAGTGATAGCTCTACTCTGATGAAACAAACAACCTTTTCCCTGACTCCAATGGAATCATGGACAATAGTACAGAAAGCAAGCGGGTCTAGGAAGGAAAAGGTGAAAAGTGGCAAAGGTGACATATCTACAGGCTCAAGCTTTCGCTTTAAGGCCTTAGCCACGATGGATTAGAACAATTGTGAGGAGCAAATTTAGCTTTACCCACAGGATAATATGAGTCTTACCATAAGCAAAAAGGAGAACTTTGCAAGGAAAGAGAAGAGGGATATGAGGAAGGAAGAGAAGCAAAAAAGAGAATAAGCAGAGGCTAATAGGTATAATACAAAAAGGGGTACCAAAGAAGTTTTCAGTGTAGAGAAAAGGTATCTGAGAGGCCTGTTTTTCACCAACCATGTCACATGAAAGGAAAGAAAATGTGCCCCCTAGGGATATAAGAGGAAGTGAAAAGTCTGCTATGAAGTCCAAGAGTTCCACTATGATAGCCCCAATCCAACCTGAGACCCTCAATAATGGGCTTACAAGAATGTTAATGGACCCTTCTCTTCTAGACCCAAGGCCTATTGAAGTAGCAACAAGGGAAATGGAAATGGTGATTTGTAAGTTGGGCTAAGATCTTATTGAAGGAAGAGGTATAGATTTAGAACCTAATCCTTTATGGTCCCAAGAGTCACATGACTGTGAACAGACTTTGAAGACTGTGGTTCCTGAGACTTTCTCTCCAAATGAAAACTAGTTTGATGATTAGCAACTTTCTAGTTTGGAACATCCGAGGTAGATGTAATAAGAAGTTATTTAAATACATGAAGCAATTTTGTGTTGATTACAAGCCAGTAGTAATGGCCCTATTGGAGACCCACTGTTTGGTGGCTAATCCTTTTTACTGCCTCAAAAAGCTTGTTTACAATAATGTTTTTGTTGTTCCTAACAATGGTCACTCTGGAGTGTTTTACATGGCTTGGAATTATAACCAGATCCAACTTATGGTGATAGATAGTGATCAACAATCTATCTCTATTAGATGATCTGAGTCGGCTGGTGCCTTTACTTTTACTTTAGTTTACATTATTCCATACTCAAATATAAGGCAGATCTTCTGGAATAAAATGGAAGTTATGGCTACCACTCAGACTTTAACTTGGATCCTAGTTGGGGACTTTAATGATATCACTAATGAGGACGAAAAGGTGGGAAGGCCACCAATTAATATGATGAGATGCAACTGGTTTGTTGATCAGATCAATACTTGTGGGCTAGTGGGCATGGGTGCAGTGGGCCTAAGATATACCTGGAAGGGCCAAAAACTCCTAGGCTTGAATAGATTGTTTGAAAGATTTGATAGAGCCCTCTCCAATGCGGCCTAGATGGCTCGCTTTCCAACTACTCAAGTGAAGGTTCTCCCTAGAGTCAACTTTTCAGGTCATAACCCTCTCAGCATTATAATCTCTTTAGATCCGAATTGCTATAAACAAAACCTCACATTCCGCTTTAAGGCTATGTGGATCACCCATGAGGAATTCCCAAAAGTTGTGAGGAGGAGTTGGTAATCGGACTTCTCAATTCAGGAAGCGCTCAATGTGACTAAGGAGAAATTACTAGAATGGAATAAGGATTCATTTGGCAACTTGCACGTTAGAAAATAGCAAATCACGTCTCGGCTTAAAGGGATCCAATAATCTCTTTCTTACCCCTCCTCAACATACCTCTGAAATTTTGAAATGGAACTCCAATAAGATCTCGAGCAGGTCCTCACACAAGAAGAGCTTTTATGGTTTCGAAAGTCTAGAACCACTTAGGATTCCTAAGGTGACAAGAATACCAAGTACTACCACTTGAAGACTACAACAAGGCATAGGTGAAATTAAATTATTTCCTTGAAAAATGACTCTAGATAATGAATAGACGAAACATAGTAGCTTTGTGAGCACGTGATAAACCACTTTAAATCTCTTTTTATAAACAATGAGTACCCTTATTCCTTTGTGGTGTCCTAAGCAAAATTTCCCTTACTTTCAAAGGATGAACAAGCTTGCTCTTGATCAAATTTCATTTGCACAAGAAATTAAAATGGACTTATTTTCAATGGGAGGTTTCAAAGCTCTTGGTGTCGATGGCTTCCTGTCGATTTTTTTCCAAGCACAATAGGATGTACTGAATACAAAAGTCATAAGTTTTGTTAGACAAGCCTTTCTTGGTGATATGAACTTGGACAAAATGAATCACACATTGGTGGCTCTGATTCCCAAAGTTGAGGACCTGGTCCAAGTTACGCAATTTCGTCCAATATCTCTTTGTAATGTCATTTATAAATGCTTAACTAAAATGTTGGCTAATCAACTGAAACCTGTGATTGATAGAATTATATCCCCATTTCAAACGAGCTTTATCCCGAGTAGGAATATACATGATAATGTGATCATTGCCCAGGAAATTGTCTACTTTATGAGTAAATGTAGGGGGAGAAAATGTTACTTTTTTATTCAAATTGATTTTGAGAAAGCCTATGATAGAATCAGATGGAATTTTATTTTAGACTCACTAGTTGAGATGGGTGTTGGGTATCATTTTCTTGAGATTGTTAGAAAATGAATTTCCTTTTACTCTCTAAATGCAATGTGGAATGGTGAACTAATTGAGTTTTTCCACTCCCAAAAAGGCTTGTGCCAAGGCAACCTTATTTCACCTTATCTTTTTGTAATAATTATAAATAAGCTCACTCATATCATCAGTGACGCGGTCAGAGCTAAACAATGGAAATTTTTTAGAATTTCTAGGAGAGGGCTAAACTTATCTCATTTGATGTTTACTGATGACCTTTTTCTCTTTGGTAAAGCATCCACTAAAAATATTAACACCATGTGGCTTATTTGAAGACTTTTTGTGATGCCTCGGGACAAAGGGCAAATGCCTCAAAATCCTCAATTTTTTTCTCTAAGAATGTACCCCCACAAGTGAGAGGTGAATTAGCCAGACAAGCTGGATTCCGTATATCCTCAAACTCGAGGACCTACTTTGGTGTTCCCTTTCAATGTGGAAGAAGGAGTAGATCTACATTCCAATATTTGGTGAATCGGATTAGACAAAAACTGGCAAGTTGGTTGTCTTCTACTCTTTCTCTACCTGAACACATCTGTTTATCCAAATCTGTTATCGTTGTGCTTCCCATGTACCTGATGCATACAGCCAAAATCCCAGCCATTATTTGCGATGATATTGAGAGAATTCAAAGGAAATTTATATAGGGTGAAACTAGACATAGCCGCCAACCACATTCAATCAAATGGGATACTCTCTGTTTACCTAAGAAGGATGGTGGTTTGGGTATGAGGAGGTTAGAGGATGTTAATAAAGCTTATGTCTTAGAGCTGGTCTAGCAAATCCTATCCGAAGAAAAAGGTCTATGGAAGGAGGTGATTTTAAATAAATATATGCTCTCGCAGGATGATGACTTTTATTTGCAAAAGTGGCAATTCACCTCTCTGGTCTTATATTTGCAAATAATCTCAATTTGTCAAGGATGACGTCATTTAGTGGGTCAAAAATGGAGAAACTGTTAGATTTTTTTTAAGACAAGTGGGTTTGCAGGAATTTTATACTTATTGATAGATGCAATACTTCCCTTGAGGAGGAGTAGGTGAATTCTAATGTTAAGACATGGTTGAAGGAAGGTGAATGGTATCTTGAGCACTTAGCCATGCTCCTGCCAGAGGAAATCTTAAATATCTTAACTTGCACAATGCCTTATAGGGATGAGTTTGGTAGTGATACCTTTGCTTGGAGTGTATCCTTCAACAGCCTTTTCTCTGTTAAAGCTGCCTACAGTGGCCTTCAGATTTTTTATCCACACTCATTAAGAAGCATATGGTAAGATCTGGGCTTGGAAAGGGGTTGAACGTATGTGCATGTTTATGTGGATTGGCCTCCATAACAAACTCCTTACGAATTAGGCTAGGAGTAAATAGGGGACTTGCAACTTGAGATGTCACTAGTGCCCAGAGAAAGAGGAGGACATGCTTCATGCCCTAAGGGACTATAGTCTCGCTGTTATGAGCACAAGTCCAAGGGTAGAGCCCATCTCAAAAAACTAGTCTATTAGGTGGGGGAATTCCTTAACCTTATAAACCCTACTTCCTATGTGAGGCATCCCAATGTGAAACTCATAACAATGCACCTCTGTTCAAGAGCTGACTTCCCCGGTAGCTCCACACCATAACACTTCACTTAGTGACACCTTACTCAACCTCCTCGTTGGACGGAACCCTTCACTAGTCAGAACCCTCCATGGTATCACCCTTTCAATGAAAGCATTATCTGTTATGAGTATAAGTCCAATGGGAGAACCCATCCCAAAAGATTAGTCCATTAGGTGGGAGAACCCCTTGACCTTATAAACCTCACTTCCTATATGAGGCTCCCAATGTGGGACTTATAACACTCGCCAACTCTATTTGGTAGGGATTAGTTGCTCTAACAAAGAAGTAGCAATTCTTTAACTGCTCATTAGCTTATTAGTTACACATGAACCTTATGCAGACAATGGGGATCACTGGAGATTCCAAATGGAACTTGATATGGGGTTTCACGATATGGAAAATATGGTAGTGGTGGACCAAAGCTTTGTTTGAGCACAACTTTTGGCAACCTTCCGACCCTATATCCTTTATTTTGGCCAAATGTAAACACTACCTTATGTCCCCAAGACTCATTTGCAATCAAATACATAAGAGTTCCATGTAACGATGCATTTTGGCAAGCTCCCGTAGGTTGACTGGATTAAGTTACTCTAAAGGAGCTATTCAAGCAATAGTACAAAATTCGATTGTGGGAGAATCATCAGAGATCATGCAGGTAATTGGTTGGGGGGATTCTCAAAGTTCCTTGGGAGATGTTCGGTAGAGGAAGCTGAATTATAGGGCATTTATGAAGGTATGAAGCTTTGCTTGCAAAAAGGCTTTAAAAGAGTGGAAATATAATCTGATGCTGCCAATGTGATCCGACTCATGATAGACGAACAGAATGTCAATCCTAGAAGTCCTACTATTACCTTGGAAATTCAGACTCAGCGTGAATGCAATGTTGTAGCTAACACTTTAGCCAAATAGGTACTCCAAAATGACTAGGGTGTAATTGTATTTGATGAGATGCCTGCTTGTATCAGGCATGTTGCACTGGATGATTCTCTGGGGGAATTCCTTCCTCTCTAGTAACTTATGAGTAACTAATTGGGCTTCGGCCCTCTAGTTGATAAAAAAAAATTGTTGAGAAATATAACCATTCTCAAGTTGGAAAGAGAAGCATAATGTCAAAAATATCTTCTTCCTCCTCTGGTTGTGTCAACATCGTCCTTTTTGCCTCCTTGATCATCAACATTGCCACTACCTGCACCATTGTTGGTGTTGTTACACCAATCCTCTCTATAGGCACCATTGTCATATTTGCCATCTCCAATAAAGATTCCAGCCTTATAAGTGTTGAATCTAGAGTTTTGATGATTCCAAACCAACATTCAAGAGCTTGGAATGAAGATATCAAAGGAGCTCAAAATGTTTCAAGTGAAGAAGTTTTGAGTAATCTGTGCAAGATTTGTTGTAGGACCATTAGTTATGTTTAAATATGGGTAAAAGACTTTGATTTGATGAAAAGATGTTTTAAAACCTTGATTTTATGTTAAATCATGAAATATTTGAAAAATACCCACCAACAGATGGAGTTTGAAAAGTTCATATTGAACTATCATATTGGAAATTCGAACTTTGGCTTTGAAAATTCAAATTTCGAGCTAAAACTGAATAAGTCTGAAGAGATGCCTCTCTGACAGACGAATTTTGATTTTCCAAAATTCGAATTTTCATAAGTGTTTGAAAGAAGCTTTTGAGCAACAGACGAACTTTGGGTTTTAACATTCAAATTTCAGACAAAATAAAACTTATGAAAACTGAAGAAATTCGTCTGAAATAATGTTAAAGTTCATCTGAAATCATGATTATATTGAGTTTCAAAATTGCTCACTGACAGACGAACTTTGAACATGAAAATTTGAATTTCAGAAGCTAAGGTTGTGAGTCTGTTGAAATGATGTGATGACATACGAAGGACAGTGTTTACAAATTCGAATGTTGAAGTAAATCTGAAAAGAGGTCTCTCTGACAGACGAACTTCACTCTTTTAAAATTCAAATTTCGAAAGAAAATGAACTACTGTGCTTCTTGAGCATGCTACGAACAGACGAAATTTGGGGTTCCAAAATTCAAATTTTGAGGGCACTGTAGCAAATTGAAAATACTGTTCACACTTAACAGAAAAACTTTCTTCTTAAAAATTCGTATGTCACAATATGGAAACATTTTCTAAGTTTCAAAATTCAAATTTCACTTCATGAAAAAATGAACTTCGGTATTTCAACATTGGAAGCTTTAACCTTCGGTTCCTTCAAAATTCGTCTGTTGACCAACCGAAATTCGTATTTCAGTATGTCAGAAGCATTAAATGCGGTTGGTTAACGGATAGTTTTTCAAAATAACCGTTAGATAACTTCCCCAACGGATAGATTTTGTCTCTAATGAATAGTTGGGACCTAAATCTATAAATACAACATCATTTGAAGTTGTGGGTAACGAATCAAACTTTGTATATACTGAAATTCTGTCAAATCTTCTACTCAAAGACTTTTACCCTCTTACTTCAATACTTGTACTTCAACTTTCATATTCACTCTATTTAAAAGAGTTTCATCTTTGTAAACAATCTAATCTTCATCTGAAAGATAGATTTTCTTGTGAGGAAATATCACAAAGGATTGTAAAGCACTTTGTGAAAGTGCAGAAAGTGATTGAGTGAGCTCTAGAAAACAGAGCACTGACGTTGTACTGTGGCATTTGCAAGAAGTCCGTTGAATTCTTGCTGAATAGTAGAAAATCTCAAGTGGTGTCTTGGGGACTGGACGTAGGTCAAGTGGAGAGACCGAACCAGGATAAATATCAAAGTTTTTCTTCTCTCTATCACTACTCTTTCATCTTACTGCTTTATACTTTGTTTTTCTGTCGTACCTTGCTTTCTTCATTGTTTTCACTTTGTGCAGAAAATTTTAATCTTCCCAATTCACCCCCCTCTTGGGAAGTCAGCCTAACTAACAATAAGTGATGGCATCTAGAACTTGCGATTTAGGATTTTTTTTCATCTCTGTCATCTTTGTTTCTCGTTCAATTTTATCCTTTGTTGTGGGTAAAAAACGTTTGCAGATTTATATTTGATATTGGGATTTGCAAATTATGTCAAAATAATTATTATTTAGCTTTAGATTTGCATATTTGTTGATGCACTGTGAGTTTTTGTTCAATCTTTATGCTGGTCCTATTTGGAAAGATTGAATTATAGCTCAAGAAATTTAAATGGAATTGAAACTCAAAATTTTGCTTATTTGGAATCACTGAAATTGGTTCCATATGGAAGCCCGTTCTATTTAGCACTTCCATGGAAGTCCAAAATTCTAGCATTTTTGCCCTCTTCTTCTCTCTCACCACCATCTCCTCCTCCTCTTTCTTACCTTCTCATCAACCTCTCACCCATCTTTGGCCACTTTATCAATGTCAATCTCTATTGTTCTTCAGTGTGGATGAATTAGTTGGTTGCTCATATTGTGCATATTGTTGTTGAGGATGGGTTCCTTCACAAGTTCAACTCTGTCGTGGTTGTAGGTGGATTCCTTCGCAAATCATCGCCTCTATCATCCTAGTCACCCTCGTCTCTACTCATCTGTTGCCTTTGCAAGTCTGGGGTGGATTGTTCGCTAATTGGGGTTTATACTTTTGTTTTGGTAAAAAAGAACTATTAATAAGACTATTTGCCATTGCCGTGTTGTCCTAAAATCTTTCCCTTTGAACCTGTGATATGGGTGTATGGGGTGTGGATGAATTGTATATAAATTGTCCTTATTCAAAATAAAAAAATTAATGAGTATTTCTATTTTTAATATATATTTTTTTAACATAACACAACCAAGATTAAGCCTTCAAAGGCTGATCATGAGGACCAAAGTTACTTGTTTATATCTTTTAATATTAGAAATACATTTATACACATAATAAAAAAATCATATCATATTTTCATTTAGATACCAAACATACTTTCAAACTCTATTCCTATTTTGATAAAAAAAAAACCTCCATTTCTATTACTTTTCCTATTCTATGTTCACCTCCTTTTCTTATTCCACTTTCTTTAAAGGCTCTTCCAACATTCCAAATGAGCCAGCAGATTTGTAAGCTATTTTCTAGGTTGATAATGGGTTGATTCTTTTCTAATAGGATTTGTTGGTGTTAATTATTCTATTAAACCTAGGTTGATTCTTGTTTGAGAAAAAAATAGGAGAGAAGACAATAGAGGAGGGGTGGGTTTTTTTGTTCATATATATTCCAGTATTTTTAATTTTATTCTTATTTAATCAAATATAAAAAGTGAATTTCTTTCTAACCTAGTAACCTTCTTAGTAGCAGGCCAAACTTATCACGGTGATCTAGATTATTTAAACTGCTTTGCTGAGGACCTACCAATTTATTAATGATTTTCTTGAATATCATATAAGATGTTTTCCAATTTTCTTCTTTATTTTTATGAAAAACATCTTATCTGATATTCAATTTAAAAAAATAATTTTATGAAGCAATTACTTTTTTTTTAAAGAACCTATTCAAAAGGAACCTAAGTAGAGTTTATTCTCCCAGTTCTATAACAAACTTTTTTTCTTCAATTTTGTAACAATTATTCCAATAATATAATTTGAATTTATCACAATATCTGTTTATTACTTAATATAGTTTTACCCTTCTTTTTATGTTTTTCAATATTCTTTATTGTTAAAAAAAATTCAAAATCAGTCTATATGAAGGGAAGGACTTGCACTTCTTGTTTATTGAGGCGGAGATGAAGACTTCAGAGGGTTAGGGTTATCTTACCTCCCTTACTCACAAGTTATTCCTATGACACAAGAAAGCAAAGTAGTAAAGGGTAAAGGGTCAAGAATGATAAAAATAAAAAAATAAAAATATTCTAAATAAGAAATAATGTTCGTGTCTTTGGAAATATATAATAAAAAATGTTATAAAATAATATAAACAAGAAGGCAATAAAGGAATGGAAGAGAGAATGAAGACAACAGAAGAGAGTATGGAGGCAATAGAAAGATTTCACCTGTATATCATTCCATATCCAAATACAAGAGAGGTGTCCCATTTATAGGAACAAGTTTAGAATTCAAAGGTTTCAACAAGTTAAATATGAAATAATGTGGAATAATGATCCACAAAATTATGCATAAATTCCATGAGTAATGAGAAGATGAATTCCAAGAAACTTGGGTCATTGGATGTTATAACCTTTGAGAAAATATGAAGAGATATGGGAGATAAATGATCCTTTGAGAAATGTAAAGTTTGGGGAGATGGACATCCACACAAATATATATGTGTGTGTGTGTGTGTGTGTGTGTGTGTGTGTGTTCATAACATATACCCTTAGATGTCTATTATTTAAGAATATGCTTCATGAAAACTTCCATTAGGAAAAGTCCTGTGGAACAAAAATCTAATAAAAGAAAAATAGCACATTATTCTTTAATACGCTATCTGAAAATGCCTCGTTATAAAACTTGTTAGGAAAAACCCAATGGGAAAAAACTGTAAACAAGGAAAAAAGAGTATAGTGTGTAATAATTCCCCCTAATAATATCACCACTTTAGCTTAATTATGCATGATGTATCGTTCTCACATATCTACTAAATATGCCAAGATGTCAACCTGTAGTCAAACATACTTTCAAAACTTGTCATTGTTAAAGTAGTAACAAGAGTTCTTTCTTCAATAAACTCTTTAAGAGTTTCAATAATGCTAAATTAACAAATTTGATGAAAATCTATGCATAGGAAAATAAGGGTTAATTTAATAAAAGAAATTTTCTGAGAATCTTCTTATGCTTCTAGAATTTTAAAATCCTTCTAGGATTTTCATACTTATTTCATTATATGGTAAGCCATGTAAATAGGCTATAACCATATTTTTAAACAACTATTGAAATTTTCACATACTTTCAAACTAATAAGATATTCGACTGCTTTGTCCACTGCATAATAATGTCTTTTAATGTTAACCTTTGCAAAAATCCTTGCTACTTTATACTTCTCATTGAAAATTTAATTCTACTCATATTGTGTCTTTCTTTTCCATTTTTCTTTTGGTCAACCATATTTTTGTCTATATGCCATGACAAATTTATATACAAGATCCTCATTTGATCATTTGATAGTATTATTTCATTATCATCAAAATTGTTGTCGACAACTTTATCTTTTCGATTCCATCTTTTCATATTATGACAACACCTATAGAGTTCTCTTTCTAATTTTCAGGTTTCAGGTATCTGAACCTTCTTACAAGGTTTCACAATTAGTTATGTCTTTGACCTCTTCCATAGCGTCTACCTCCTAATTATGATCATCTTAATCATTTCACTTGCTCCTTTCCTTCTCTATGATATAACCTTCTCTAAGATATAATCTATGGAATTGATTCACGTTTCAGGAGTGACTTATGTTCATTTGTATTATGTATTTGTCCTATTAGGACATTGATTAGAGCATTTTCGACTGGAATTTATATGAAATTAATAATGCTCATGTAGGTCAGTAATTATATCTAATAGTTAGTTTGCAATATTTTATGAATGCAACATTTTATTAACTTCTGGTTCATATTGCTATATGAGGATCTAAATAAGATATTAAAAATACATTCATGTAATATTCATTTCTAGCTATTCATCATCTACCTCTCATTTTGCGAAAATTTTGTAAAATTAATAAATTATGTAGTATAAGTCTCCTAGATCTATTTGTTTATTTAGAAACAAAGAAAAAGGATGATCTTGCCCTACATATATTCCCAGCTTTCTTTGAATATCTATCTATGTGCGTTGTGGTGGAATGATAAGTTTAGAGATCGCACATTCAAACTTCTAAGATGGAAAATCTTTAGCTCCTGACCAAAAGCCAATAATGGTAGGGAGAATTTATAATTTAATGTTGGCACAATGCATATAATTCTTGGTCTAGTTATATAGTATAGGCATTTTCATGAGCATTCAGTCAATAGGCTTTTTAAATATTCTTTTAATAAGAATACATTGATCATTGAAAGCCTAAGATATACATTCACTAGCATCTTCAAGACTACCTTTATCATATAGTTTAGAAATTGTGCACTTGATATAATTATTTTTGCAAACAATATCGCAAACTTCAGGTTGTAGTTTGATGACACACATGTGACCATTTTACTAATGCATCTTCCAAATTTATTAAACACTTGTATGGTTCACATGGTATTTGAATGGGCCCATAGATTAACTCGTTCTAGAAATACAAGAATTCAATCCCAATCTTTACTAGTGATGATCTCATAATTAATCTACTCCAAGAACAAACATCACATGAGAATCCGCAAGTTATATAATATGTTGGCTATTCATAAAGAATCATTCGGATTTTCAATGAATGTTTATGTGAATTCTCAATAATTCTTTGCATCATAATTGATCCTGTGATGATCGAACCGGTCATGTTAAAGACTATACATATTTGGATTAGAATAATTTTGGTATATTATAACATATCTCAAATATTATTTGTTACATAATATTTTACAATCTTAATAAGACATCAAATGCAATAAATATAAGGAAAATGACATTTTAGAACTAAAACATTCAACTAATGCCATTTTAGGACCAAAATATTTCAAAATGACAAAAAGAGATCATGGTCTTAAATTGATCAGAATTTTAAAAGGAAATTATCTAAGTACCCTTATTAAAAACTTTGACACTCAATTCCCACTATTTACTACTTAGATTCCACGATTTGACACAGAGCTACTCCAGTTTTACACTAAACACATTATGATTATCAAAGAAGTCAATTGTTCAGTCTCAGAGTTTGACACTCAACTCACGCTATTTACTACTCAAATTCTATAATTTGACACTGAACTACCTTAATTTAACATTGAATACATTATGATCACTAAAGAATTTAACTTATCAGTTACAAAGTTTGACATTCAACTTTTACTATTTATTATTCTGAACTACCGTAATTTTACGATTTGATACTGAACTGCCCAGATTTTACATTGAATAAATTATGTTCACTAAAAAATTCAATCGATCAATCCTAGTGTTTAACATTTTACTCCTGCTATTTGACACTCATGTTCACCCATTTGACACTGATGTTCCCCAGTTTTATACAGAACAATAGTTGAGTGTCAAATATTGGGACTGATCAGTTGAATTATTTAATGATTATAATTTGTTCAGTGCAAAACCGAGGAATATCAATGTCAAATGGGTGAACATGAGTGTCATATATTGAGACTGATTAGTTGAATTATTTAGTTATCATAATTTATTTACTATAAAATCGAGAAAACTCAGTGTCAAATCGTGGAACCTAAGTATTAAATAGAGGGAGCAAAGTGTCAAACACTAGGATTGATCATTTGAATTTTTCAGTGAACACAATTTGTTCAGTGTAAAACATGGGTAATTCAGTGTCAAATCATGAAACCTAAGTAGTAAATAGTGGGAGTTAAGTGTCAAACTTTATGACTGATTAGTTGAAATCTTATCATAATGTGTTCATTATAAAACGAAAAAAATTAGTGTTAAATCGTGAATCTGAGTATTAAATAGAGGGAGAAGAGTATCAAACATTGGGACTAATCGATTAAATTCTTTAGTGAACATAATTTATTCAGTGTGAAACTGGGGTAGTTTAATGTCAAATCATGAAATCTAAATAATAAATTGTGGGAGCTGGGTGTCAAACTCCATGTTGTCAGAACCAAACCAGGATTGAACCGGACAATACGCCGGTTCAAGATTCAATAGTTCAATCGTGATCTAACCAAGGTTAAACCAGTAATAATTAAAATAATATATTTAAAACAAATAATACAAGTTTAAACAAATTTTATGACTTAATTAAAGTCTCAAACTAAATAAAATAGAATTATTAATATATTATTCACCACAAACAAATTATTAATAAGTTTCATAACTCAATATTTAGATATAAATAATTTAATATTCATCTATAATCACATTTTAAGTTTAAAATAATAAATTAATAATTCATTATTATATTATTTATTAAGTAAATATACAATTTTTAATAATTATATATCACAATAATACTTATATAATATTATAATATATATAGAAAAAATATTTTGTATTAAAAATAATGTCATTTTATTTTAAAAACTAAAAAAATGTTTTAAAAAATTAAAAAAAAATATGAGATCGGTTTATAACCGATTCTCACCAGTTATGAATCCTCCCAATCCTCTTTCTTAGCCAGACCGAACCAGGTACCGGTTTCCGGTTCGACCAGTTGAATCGATCGATTCAGTCCGGTTCTGACAGCACTGATCAAACTTTGAGACTGATCAATTAAATTCTTTGGTAATCATAATGTGATTAGTGTAAAATTGAGGTAGTTCAGTATCAAATAATAGAACCTTAGTAGTAAATAGAGAAAGTTGAGTATTAAACTCTGAGACTAATCAGTCGAATTCTTTGGTGATCATAATATATTCAGTGTAAAATCGAGGTAGTTTATTGTTAAATCATAGAACTTGAGTAGTAAATAGTGGGGACTGAGTGTCAAACTTTTTAATAAGAACATTTAGGTTATTTCCTTTTTAAAATTTTGATCAGTTTAAGATCATTATCTCTTTCTGTCATTTTGGAATGTTTTAATCCTAAAATGAGATTAATTGAATGTTTTGATTTTAAAATGTCATTTTCCCTAAATATAAATTCCTTTGAAATTTAGTAAAATAATATATCATCAATAACTTAATTGCTTCATGAAGTAATAGAATATGATAAACCTCCCAAAACCTTTATTGGTTTCATACATTTAGAAATGGCATTAGTATTAAAAGGTGAAAATATACATTTAATCCCTTAATTTTGAAGTATATTTCATTTTAATCCATTAACTTTAAAAATTTTATTATAATCCTTTAACTTTAAAAATGCGGTAAAAAACTTTCTGAATTTAACACCGTTATACAAATTAATAGAAAATTTACTTAAATTTATCTAATCACTATTATTATACATTAATTAATATAATAATTATAATTATCATTTTTAGGTTCAAAATAAAGAATTAGTATCTTAGAAAAATAAAAAAGATAAAAAATATGTTAATTTAAGGCATTAAAAATTATAACCTTAGAATAAATTATTTTTAAAATATTGTGGTAAAATGTTTAAAATTATTATGTTAAAATGAATAATTTTTATTTATTTTGGACAAGTTCACAAGTTGAAAAATTTAACTTGAGAATATAAAGTATAAAAAATAAATATTTATTTTTTCTAATAAAAACATTTTAATGTCTTAAAATAAATATTTAAAACCTAAAAATAAAATTTTTGATTTTAAGATTGTAATATTTAACTTCTTCCGTTAACATATTTTTAAAGTAGTAAATATTTAAGCCTTAAAATTATTTTTGTTATAATTTTCATATTAATTAATACATAATAATATTAATGATGTGACTTTTAAATAGGTAAATTATCATTTTCTGTTAGTTTATTTAACGGTGTTAAGAATTAGGAAGTTTTTAGTTACATGTTAATAGTTCAAAGATTAATACGAAACATAATAAAATTAAATGACTAAAATGAAATTTAACATAAAATTAAAAGATAAAAAATACAGTTTAGCCATATTAAAATCACTGATTTTCAAATGAGAAAAGTATACATCATATACAATTACTACCCAGAAGACAATTTTTAACTATGAATCTTTTGTCCAATAAAATGATCCGTGTTTATAATAATTATTTATGGACTAAATCACATTCTATTTTTGTTGCAATATGGGATCTTAGATTCATCCTAAGGCTCACACTTCCTTTCTAGGCAATATAAAACACTAGTAGGTATGCTTTCACCAAGATATATAATCTCAAATGTACCATTACCTGCCGTAACAATTCTATTTAAATTTGAATTTCACAAAATAATTATTCACCATAAATTATAAATCAACATTATAACGATCATTTAAGATCATAAAAACATCTAATTTGTTATAACTAGATTAAAATAAATTAATAGTGAATGTAAAAGTAATGTCCATAGAGGATAAAGAAAATATGTGAACATGTTCCTAGAGAATTCTTGATGATCATTTTCACTTTATCTTCTTCAAGACTAATTTTAAAAAAGTAATAATCCTTCAAATTCAACGAAAAACGGACTTTAATTGATAGCATTAATACAACTTGGATTTTACAAGCTAACATATAGCAGAAAAACATTTTATAAAATAAATCACTCGTTAGCAACACTTATAATAAGATGATAGATATTACCTCATCATAGAATGTCCATGCCTTCTTACGACTCCTATAAATTCAACAAGCACTAAAAAAAATTCTTTAAATATAATTTATCATATGATAGAACTTTTTTTAACTAGAATTTATCAAACATTATAAACATTTATGGGCAAGAATTATACTATTTCAAAAGTATCTCCACCAGGCCACTAGCTGTAACTCCCTCACCTGTAACGTTTTTTCACGCTTGATCATACATGATTAAACCAAATGCATTCAACAACCATTCTAACATCAACCGGTTTTGTGAGATAATTGACAAATGTTAATACATCCACTAGAATACATTCAACAACAAATGTTAATACAAATGAAGCAATATATTTCAACTGACACAATATTAAAACTTCCTTAAAGCCAATTATTTCAGAAGACCATATTATTGCAATCTTAATAAATTTCTTGTTATTACTGTTGTTATCATGATGCTTCAGTTTTTTTTTTTTTCAAATACCATATTCCTTCCAAAAGACCATAATTTTTTTCAGGCTTTTTACTGCAATAGATGTTGTCTTTGAGGTAAAATGTAGGAGTGTAACTGGATGAGCTTTCATTTGCATGTCATGTATGGCCCTTCCACATAATAGTAATAGCAGGTTGAGTCTGCCTGTAAACTCATTTTTCCTCCATTTTTTCTTCGAGTGACATTACTAATTTAGAATATGTTTTCCGCTTAGCTTAAGGAATCAAGTCATTTTCTGTTGGACAATGTTTATCTGTTGGTTGTCATGTGATATTCCTCTCTAGCGGTATACTTTATGATTTCTTCACTTGGTGATTTCATTAATTTCAAATACGATACATTCCGGTATGATATAACCAGTCCACATTCCAATATCATATTTCTTTTTCATTTTACTATATATGAATGTCTTCTAAATCACTATCAGTGTATTCTTAAGCAGACATTCAGTTATATTTTTCAATAAAATTTAGACAGTTCAAACTAACGAAGATAAATTTGTTTGGCCTTGCTAGCTGAGTCCATATTCTTGTTACATGGGTAAAGGTTAGGTTGGAATGGCAAAATCATTTTATAACCAAAGAAAGTAAATTCATGGACTTCTACATTTGCAGGTTTCAAATATCATATGTGGATTCTAAGTAAATTACACTCTTCTCAAGGCTTAAAATTCCAAATGCATGTTTGGATTTCCTAATCAAGAAATCATGATTTATTTCCTCCTTGAAACAAAATTACGCAAATTTTATTTTTTGCTTTTTTATTCATATTTTAGAACCATAAGATAAAATGTCAACATAATCACGCACAAATCCAAACCATTTGAATCAAACAAATCAAGCTTCATATGATCCTAATCATGCATAAAATGATTTCAAGAACTAGAAATCAAAAGATTAGAGAGAGAATTGAGAGTCAAACTTAATCTCATTTACTTTGCAATTAACTGACCAAAATGGAGAAACCTTCATGAAAATTGGATCAAACCATCTCCTTCATTGGGATGAATAGGAATCAATGGGGACCTTCAAGATTTTACCTCAAGTGAATTTGGCAGAACTTTGTGCTAATAACGTATTATAAAATAACATAAACAAGAAGGCAATAAAGGAATGGAAGAGAGAATGCAGACAATAGAAGAAAGAATTCTTTATTGGACTTAATAGACATCATATAGTTTTTAATTTTTATGTATCATAAAAATACAATGTATCTTTCAAGAATGATAGTAACTTTGGGAAGGATCATAAATGTTACAAGTCATGAGTCATCACATTTTCTAGGCCTCCAGTCTAAACAATGCAAATTGATCAAACTTAGAATATACAACACAGGTCGCACGTGTTGGGAGGGACAAATTGAAAATTTGAGAGCAATATTATTATCTACACATATGAATGAGTATTGAGCCAATGTCAGAAGGCAGCTGCTAAATTCATAGATATTGCAAAGGATGAACATACAACGTCCAATTCTTTTCTTTACATGTGGATGGAGGGGTCAAGACAGCTACCATTAATTCTTCAAACCTGATTCTAATCTACTAAGCATCTACATCTGGACCTGGATATGCCGGTAGGCTCATTATACGTTTGTCTAACACAGGACCTCCAACCGTAAAATGATACAGGCTCTGAAAGTTTGACCCTTTCAACCCAAGCAACTGGTGCACTGCAATCAACAAACACCCAGGCTTTCCAGTATGATCAAATAAAGCAACAAGAATAAAAATTTTTAAACCCATCTATACAAATTCATACACCAAGTTTATCATGAACAAACATATTAGCATGATAATAGCACTTTATAGTGAAAGATCTAGTTTTTGACATGATTCCATGTTCAGATTTAATGGGTACACAAGTTTTTACCTAACATTTTCTCTTGCCACAATATGATATGTGCATGTTCGTTATTAACATGCACATTGAGGTTCGTTAAGCTTCAAGGATAGATTGTCCAATAATAGATGATGGAATGACTTTATCATCCGAGGGTTTCCTAACCTTTGCATTAGTGCCGATACATCACTGCTTCTAACAAAATGTAACTTAGAGCCTCACCATTATCTTCTATTAACAAACAAGAGCCTTTCACCGTATTCCAGTATGTTCTCACTATTTAGTCTCATGGTTGAGCATACTGGAAGTACCAAATTGAATAACAAGAACTCTCAAACTCATCCATCCTTAGTAATAATATTGTCTCTTTTTTCCACTCTATCTCTGAACAAGTTCTATGTGGACCAAAAATCATATTCTTCATCTACAACTCTATGTCACTCTATTTCCTAAAGAAGAAGAAAAAAGGCAGTATAGAGAATGTGGAAAAACTCAAAGGATCCTACAATCTAGTAATTCATTTGAATACTATTCTGAATAACATGCACCTCATATGAAGACACTTTTCTATTGTTACCACTTGAAGTGTGCAAAAGATGGAAGCTAGAAAGTGTTGGATTCTAAAGCTGATAGCATTGATTTATGAATGTCGTTAATAGCAAAGTCTTTCTTCAGTAAACGGAAGATAACATGGAGTAGCTTTAGGTGAGATAACTAAGCAATCAAATAATGACAGCGCTTCAGGTACAATGTGATTGGTTAGCTATGATTGGACCATATGAAGCATAGAAAATCAACATTTGAAGTAGAATATTGGGCAATAATGAACTTTCTACATTGATTATATTTGGTTCTGCTATAACCAAGAATGAATAAGCAGAAGTGATAATTTTTTAATGGTTCATAGGAGGGAAAAGAACATATTGTAGACAGACTGTCTTCGGATCTAAATTCCAAATAGGTGACTTCTTCAAATCAACACATGCAGAATCAAAGTCAAACTATTTTGTATTATATAAAATTTCAACAAGTTTCAACATGCACTAATTACATTTAGAAACACCAAATTTTTTATTAGAGATCAGATAAAGTTCTTCACTATCTATATGGACCTTAAATTAAAACTATAATACTTCTCTACAACATGGAACATGAAGTACTATGCAAATTATATTTTCAGCTGCCAAACCAAGATTTTTCCAAGAAATGGTGATGGAAATGAGTCCTACCAGGGTCATCAAAGAAGCAACCAATTCCAGTTGCCGAGATGCCTACAGCATGTGCTTCGAGATACAACAACTGTCCAAGGGCTCCAGTCTCCCAAAATAAACGAGGATACATCCACACATTCTTCTCACGCAATGTAGGCTCAAAACGTGCTAACATACCAAGGCTGAAGCAACCATCACTAGCAATATCCTGCAAGTAAGGAGTCACATTTAACAGGAAAGAAATATGCAAAATGTTCTGCTTAAGGTTAAGAGTGAAACATTCATTCAAAAAACGAGTATAAACTCATTCATTTGAGATATTAATAGATAAAGTGGAAACAGAAAATCCCAAATAATTCATATCCAAGAAATTTAGCAGCTCCGAGGACAAATGAAACAAGTAAAACATTTAATTTTTATTTATATGCTCCTGTCCAAATATTAAAATATTAGTATTCAGAAAAATTAACAACAGCTTACTCACTTAATAGTTATAAAACGTACCACATGGATATTATGTCTGAAATAGTTAGCAGATTACTGATTGCAGCGAAGTATTTCACTAAGCCAGTACACCCTACTGTGAAGGATATAATTAATTTTTTAATACTGCTCAAAGTAAAAAACCAATTTTGAACACTTATTCCATTAAAGGAAATAAAATCCCGAAAGAAAGGGAGATCATTTCTTACGCCCCTATGTAGCAACACAACCATAGATCATTATTCACCTGATGACATGAAAGCTGCTTGGCAAGCTGCTGACAATTGAATCCATAGAGTTCATATAAAGGTAGATCATCAGGGCAGCCCTCTGGCTTGGCCCATGCAAAGTCAGGGTTCATAGATTTCTTGAGCTCGTCAAAATGATTTTCATTCCTCACCAGAAAATACAAGCCCTGCGGTAAACCCACCACTTTATGGACAAATAAAGCAGCATGAACCTCAGCATCCCATGGAAAAGCCCGGAATGGCAATGCAAGCTGCCTCTTTTGCCTCTCTCCAGTTTGACAACCTGAAGGAAGACAATGTGACAGAATCTGATAAAATGTATCTCTCCCCATTTCTGTAACTCCATCCATATCAACTGCACTTCTACGTGTCCGAACAACTTTCCTCAATGTAAAACCCTTGTATGAGGATTTGCTGTAAAGACCACTTCTTTGAAATGGATCAATAAAGAATCTTTGTCCCAATGTCAAAGGCTTCTTCACAATCTCAGCAGTCCTATAGATAATATCCCAACATATATGCTCTTTGCTAAGAGAATTGGGTTTTCCTTTCCACTCCAATTTTGAAAATTCAGATATGGCAGAACTTAATTTTTTACAATCCACATCAAAATCACTAATTCCGTTGGGATAAACTAGTAAAACACAATCCGGATGCTCAAATTCAATCTCTGGAGTCCTTCCTTTTACAGGTCTTGACGGAACTTCAAATTCAGGGAAAATGTGAAGCCCCAAAAGATTCTTCAAATCCTCATATCCCAGTCCGTCTATCAGCTTCACGTCCCAACCAAGCCCTGCAGCGGCCATTGCAACCGCAGCAATAGCATGACCTACGTCATGATTACAATACCTAAACGCTCGCTCTCCGTACTTCCAAGCCTCGCGCCAGAAAATCGATGACAACCCAACAAGAAACGAATTCTGGGGAAAGAATTTTTCGAAGAACCCTCGTGGAAATTCGGTTCTGACCTCCAAAGCATGCTCCTTTGGGGCATAATGAGCAACAAAAGGTGAGTCAGAGAGAGATTCTACGGAAGAAGCAATAATGTAGGCCTCCGTTGGGTGCAAATTCCCACTACTTGGGTTAACCCGGAGAGACCAAGTGCTGAATCCAGTGGTTTTCCAAGCAGAGAGAGCGAAAGAGTCATAGAAGAACTGAGAAATGGTGGATTTAGATATGGGTTTTGCAGGAGGAAGAGAAAGGAACAGAGAGGAGTACAAAGGAGGTTCAATTGGCAACGATGGGTAGTGTAAAAGAGAAAGGAGGGGCGAAGACACATACCTGCGAAATGGGTTAGGTTGGTTGGCCCAATCGAGGCCATGAGGGCCTCTGGCGTACTTGTTGAAGGAGTGCTTGGTCTGGTTGTGGTATTGGAGGACCTGCGAAAGTTTGTGTTCGCCCGAGTCCTGTTCTTCTCTGGGGTTGGTTCTGGAAGGTGAAGCTGACGAAGGAGCGGGAGAAGAGAAGGACATGATGGGAATTAAAGGTTTTGAGTTCGGAATCACGGAAGTGGCAGGAAGAAAATGTAATAGTGGAGGGTTCGGCGACAAGAAGAACCTGGAAGGGAGAGGCAGCATTTTTTATTTTCACGACTCTTGTTCATGCCCTCAAAATCTTCCATCGACCATGTAATACATCTCAACGCGCGCACACGAAATGATCAAGATAAAATATGGTATAAATAAAAATATAAATATAAAATATGGTAGAATATGATTTGTCACTTAGTGCAATTAGAATTGATAAAATGAGCTACACTATCACTATAAAATATGGTGGCAAAAAAAAATTAATATAAATATAAATATAAAATATGGTAGAATATGATTTGTATTGCTGCAGTACCCACCTCCCTCAATTAGTATAATTATTAAAGCAAGTAAAAACAAGTTAGGTCTGATAGGTTTGGCCAAAAATATAAACGGGTTGGATCTTATTTTTCAGAACCCATATACATTTTAAGTTTTTTGAGTCCAATTCATAATGGATTGGCCCGTTTAGCCTTTTTTTTTAAATATTAACAAATATATATATATATCATTATTTTAGAAAAATGTCAATTAAATACCTCCGGAGGAAAAAATTCAAAAAATGTACCTTAAACTTACCTAATTACAAAAACATACCAATGTATTAAATTGTAAATATTTATTGCACGAAAAGACCAAACTATCCTCTATCCCTTCATTTTCTCTCCCTCTCTCCTCCTTCCTCTTCTGATCAACTCTCCTCCCTCTCTTTCTTTCTCCTCCTTCTTCCAAGCACCTCCCTCTAGATCCACCATCGATCACGTACCTAGGGATTGAACAAAATTAGATCCACCTTCAAGCACCTCAACGTCGCACAAAATCGAATTTGCTGAAGAAGAACATGGACACTGAGATGGGGAGCTTGGTTCCGGTGATGAGTGGTGGTATTTCTTCCTCCTTTGTCCACTTGCTGGTGCTCCTCCCTCCCTCTTCTTTTTTCTCTTCCACCGTCTTTGGCCCACACGCATTTTCAGCTTCTCCCTCCCTCTCTCTCTATTTTTTTTTGCTGTTGCTAGATTTTTTTTATTCCAGTTTGATGGTTTGAGTGGTGGTTTACAATTTTCATAAAATGGAAATGTATGCAAATCAGTTGTAAATATAGATGTATCATTTATGAATTTACATGAATCAATTGTAAATGTATTTGAGTTCATTTTGTTAGTAAACTCGAATGTACATGGACCAATTAGAAATATTGATATATTAGGTGCAAATATATGTGTACAAGTTGTAAATGTATTTGTGTTTACTTTATTAACTCAACTTATAAAATATATGTAGATCAGTTGAAAATTATTAATTGTCAGTTGTAAATTGTCAATTGTCAATTATCAATTGCAACTGAAGCAATAGTCGATCAACAAAGGGAGGTCCCTCTAATGGTCGACTAGGTCAGTAGCTCAGTGACAGCTTTTAATCTGATCGACCATCAGAGGGACCCCCTATGATAGTTGACCATTACATCAGTTATAACTATCCAATCAACTATTGTCTATTGCAAATGTACCAGTGTCCATTGCAAATCATCGTATATTAGTTATAAATGAATATACTCAGTTAATTAGTAATTTTGACAAAAATGGTGGAAGATAAAATGATCATTTTGCAATACAAAATAATTTCATATAGATACCTTGGTATCTTATATTAATTTTACAAGTTTAAGGTATATTTTTTGTTTTTTTTCCAGGGGTATTTAACGGTCATTTTTCTATTATTTTATTAATTAATGATATATAAATTGTAAAATTTAAATATTATATTAATTTTTAGTAAATAATTGTGATAATTTGTTATATCAATTTAAATAATTATATAAAATATTTAAAAAAATAAAAAAAATATTAAAAAATACGGGCTTGCGAGCCCACTATATACATGCTCAGGCTTTTAAATCTAAGCCAGTTTTGGCATTTAGGGTTCGCAGCCCTACCTATAGTGAGTCACCCTGAATTGCAAGTTCTAACTACAATATAAAAGTGAGCTGTGAGTAAATTGTCCGCTCTAATTATTTTTATATTTTTATTTATGTATAATAAATTTAAATTTATCTCCTTTTAATATACTACATTTGAGTAATTGAGTGAAGTTAGCAGCACACATGCAACTCCTGTACAATACCTCTAGCTTACATATTATTGTAAAGATTGTAAGTATATATTAATTATTTTATTTATATTATATCATTTTTTAAAATTTATACAATTATTATTAAAATTTAAAATGTAAATAGTTATATATAATTTTTCCAAAAATATGTATTATTATTGTTCTTTTATTTTATTTTAATTTAATAAATTAACTTGAAAAAAGTAGTTACACTATGTAGTTTTTTTTAGACAAGAACACTCTAATATTTATTATATCATATTATTGTTTTATAATAACTGTATATTTTTTTATTAATTTTTATATATGGACACAAAAGACATTTCTCATATAAAAAATAACTTTTTATTTTATTCTACCTATCAAATGATATTTTAGTATTTTATAATATTTTTCTAAACTTATTCTTACAATTCCTATTATTCTAATTTTCTAATTAATAAAAATATTTATATTTCTTACATAAAAAATTAATAAATTCGTTTAAAAGTAATTTCAAACATTACATTTAAACAAATAAATTATGGAAAAGAGGTATACTTACTTCCTACAAATTACTGCCCATAAAAAAAAAAAAGGAGAAGTATGATTAATGCAACCAAACCAGTAAACCACCCTTCAATAAAAAAGTGTAATTCCACATCAATTTTCGATAATGAAGAAAGCCTGTTCCCGAATTCGTTTTCTACCATCTTCTTCCGCCATGTTTTCACCACCTCCATCACCACAAGGAAGCTACTGAACTCCTCAAATATCCCAGAAAGTACCAGAAACTCGTTGTCCGTGAAGCCCAGAAAGTCCTCACCGATTACCTCCACGAAACTCGATGCTTGCCCTTTGTATTGGCGGATCAGATTGGCAGGAACTCCCTCCTTTCCCTCGTTAATCTCATTGTGAAGGTTGACTTCGCGGCCTTCACTTCCTCAAAAAATTTCCAGAAATACCTCAGGTACAACCCCCCATCAACGAGTTCTAATTTTTCTTCGAAAGCATAGGCATAGACTACAATGGCGTTTCTGGGTTGTTGCCTGCGAATAAGATCTTCTTTTCTGAAGATGGGTCAATTCTCGATGCAGCTTTTGCGCTTTCAGGGTTTGGGTTTACGTGGGGTAAGTTGGGTAAGTTGTATAAGGATAAGTTGGGTAAGTTGTATAAGGAAAGTACTTCCATTTTCAGGAGAAGTCCCGAAGAGTTGAAGTCCACGCTCTGTGAGCTTAAAAAGTATGGGTTTGCTAATGTTGAAGTGGTTGGTATATGTCCTGCTTTCCCCTATATCTTGGGTGTGGAAGGTGAAGCAGTCGATGTTGAAATTGATGGTTTGTTTACTGATCTGAAGTCACTATTTTTAGATTTTGAGTTGGCAAGATCTGTTGAGGGAAATGTAGATTCTTGGCATGACGTATGTAAAAAAAATTGGGATTCTACAATTTAAATCATGAGAAGGGAAAGTTAGGGGAGCTCATGGAAAGGGCAAAAAAACATCTGTATTGAATATGAAGAATAGGAGTTGATTCAAAAGGCAAAGTATTTCTGCAGATTTGGTGTCAAGAAAGAGGAAGTGGCTCTTCTACTTTTAAAAGCCCCAGAGTTGTTGAATCTTGATTTGCAGATGCCATTGATTTCTGTGTTTAGGCTATTAAAACACTTTGGCTTGATCCCTAAAAATCTGGAGGATATTAGTAAAAAATATGATCATGTATTGGGGACGAACAAGATGGCTAATTTGCCTAATATAATGAGAGCTTTGGATTTACATGAGTGGTTCTTCAATAAAATGAAGGACGGAGGTCATCAGTTTTTAGTAAGTTATCTTGCAAGCCATCCTAATGAAGAACAGGATCAAGAATATCAAGCTGGCTTGGGAATGATTTGTGTTTTAAGGTCCCGAGATCATAGAATGAATAAATTGAATTTCTTGCATGGCTTGGGCTTTGGAGAAAATGCTTAAACCATGAATATTTCAGCTCCCTTGCATGGCTATAGTCGGGAGTTAAAGGAAAGATTTGAATACCTTCTACATTTAGGGTTTGAATTCTCAAACCTCTGTATCATGGTGAAAATAGCGCCTAAAATTCTAAACCAAAAATCTGAAATTATAGATGAGAAGGTGAAATTCTTCTGTCAGGAAATGGGAATCCCTTTACAGTGTCCAACCCCTATAACAGCAGTGTTGCATTATAATTTAGAGAACCGCCTTCAGCCTAGGTACAGATTCCATATGTGGCTTAAAGAAAAGGGTCTGTGGAGAAAAAAATTATTCCATCATAACTGTGATTGCTTCCAGCAACAATGATTTTGTAGCTTTTGCCTTTAAAATTCACCGAGCTGCTCCCAAACATTGGTTTAAGCAATTCTATATAACTGCAAATACCTAGTGTTATAATCATATTCTGACTGACTTTGTACAGATTCTTTATCTTTGCTTCTTCATATATATGGGAGTTTACTAATGTGGATGGCAAGCATGTGACACAGAGTTAACAGGAAGGAACTGGAAACATCTTATCCTGCATTGCTACATTTCCTGTGACAAGATCCTAAATTCTTGAGAGATGATAGATACTAAACACCCAATGATGTGTAACTCTTTTTCAAATTGATTATATCAGAGGTAAGACAGGCCAATTGTACATCTTTGTACATCTAATTGTCCATGTATGATGTAAAAGTTGGGAAGATTATATACTGTCATGGTGTTGACTACTGACATGGAAGCGTCCTACTTACTGATAAAAGCAGTTCTCTACTTACTGATTAAAAAAGAGGGTTGGGAGAGTAATACATGCTTGATATAAACTCCACAGCTTCAGTTGTATAACATTAGTGTTATTTGGTTTTGTGTGTTGTTTTTGTAATGGTAATCGTTGCTAGTATAAGTTTAGTATGTTTTTTATGTTTGTAGAATAGTTTTGAAAATAATAAATAAGTAGGGTCTTATCATGCTGAAGATGAAGAATTTCATCTTGAGTCCCTATCTGCGACCCTAAAGATTTAGCTTAGCATCCTACTGCAACTATACACGAAAGCAATGATAGGCTGAAGAGCGCTAGGTTAGAAGCTGTGGTGGCCAATCTTAAAGCCTGGATAGTATAACTGAATCTGAATTTGAAGATGGCTAAAAGCTGATGGAATGGATCTGAAAGTTTATAGCCCCTCTCATGTTCCCCTAAGGATGAAAAGCTTTTTCTTCTGCTCCTCATGTTTAAATTGTTTGCATTTTGTGTTGGGGTGTAAGAGGGTGATGGATTGGAGTTAAGATATAAATGGGTATTTGGTATAATATCCAGTGTAGAGGACGGAGATATATGAGAGGATTAAACTGAGAAATATAATATTTCTCAGTTTTGTGTTTTTCCTTAACTAGGGTTGATGTTGTGTTGTAGTGGCTTTGATTTTGGAACTTTCTGGTTGTACACGTATTTTAGTAATGAATGAAGCATTTATGGGACAAAAAAAAAGAAAGAAAGAAAGATAGAAACAGAAAGAAACTGAGATGCACCATTGCCTACAGGACTTGGAATCTTATTATTCGACACCAGATGGCTCCTGTTTTCTTCAGCCAACCACAAGATTGGATCTCGGACAACAACCCAAAGAAGGTTGATAAGAAATGGTCCTTGTTTTTTGGGTTTCTATGTTGGAATTTTTGGATTGTTAGGATCAAAAGGCTTTTTGCCAATGAGTCTTTTTATTAGTTATTATAGCTGCTAGGACTCTTTGATCATACTGTTAGGGCAGAGAAGGTGGCTCATCTTTTCATGTAGAGTCCACCCTGAATGCAAATATGTTTCGATTTGATCTTTGTCCTGGCATTTTCGAACGCCGCTCTGCTTTTGTTTTTTGCTTTTCGTTCTTGTTTATGTTGAATGAATTTTCTCCTTCACTAAAAAAAAAAAGAAATATTATATTTGTCAATAATTAAATTGAGAAGATAATTTTATTGCAAATTGAATTTAAAAATGTCCAACTGTAAATGACTAAAATGATATCAATTCATTCAATCTATTCAATGTACATATATGAATTATTGCAAGTCACACTATTCAATTTGATTGGCTCTTTCTTCATAATTTTTTTATTATCTAAGTTTTTATTTTAAACTTTCAACTTCTCCTTTTCTTTCAATTTATAATTATAATATAATTCGTTTAAATTTCTCTTTCAAAATTTTATGTCCATCAGTCAATTTAGTTTTTAATCATCATGTAAATTTTTAGCTTAATGTTATATATATATATATATATAGAACATCTCCTGCATTTTCTAGTTTTAGCTAATAAAAGAAAATGGTTTTTGGCCAAGCGAAAGAAATTGACTTTTACTTACTGATTTCTCCCAGAAAAGGGTTGGACTCTCGGCCCAATAAAGAACGAACCAGCCCAACAGCCCAAATTTTCTCCCTGGCTCTGAGCTTTCAGAGGGTCAATTTGGTCATTCCACTATCATTTTGAAACACATTTCTCTCGGAACGTGGGCTTAGTAGTGGGGGGGGGGGGGGAGTGGAAATAACCGTCTAAACCGTCACATAAAACTGGAGAGAAACCACAGACACACACATTGTTCACGCAGTGATTCGTAGAGAATGCAAGGGAAGAAGAACGATCAGGGACCTATAAGGAAAGGGCCATGGAAAGCCGAGGAAGACGAGGTGCTTCTAAGCCATGTCAACAAGTATGGCCCCAGAGACTGGAGCTCCATTCGATCCAAGGGCCTTCTTCAACGCACCGGCAAGTCTTGCCGTCTTCGTTGGGTCAATAAGCTTCGTCCAAACCTCAAGAAGTACGCGTTCCTCTTCTCTATAACTTTTTGTCCATTTGGTGTTTGATGAAAGTTCTCTTAGGGGCTATCCAAAAGACATTGCGTTTAATTACTGGGGCTCTTCTGTATTAATGTTGCTGGATTGATATAGGTTAATTTGAGTACTTAAGCTTATTGGTGACATAATTGAAATTATTTGATGGGTTTCTGTTTTGTTTTTGACTTAGTGGGTGCAAGTTTTCCCTAGAGGAAGAGAGGGTGGTGATAGAGTTGCAGGCACAATATGGGAACAAATGGGCCAAGATTGCATCTTATTTGCCAGGGAGAACAGATAACGACGTCAAGAATTTCTGGAGTAGTAGGCAAAAGAGGCTCGCTAGGATTCTTCACACTTCAACACCGCCCTCCAAATCCCACAAGAACAAAAATAAACTCCCCAAGTTTCATAATGTTCCCCCTACTTTGGAGGTAATTGAGGAATTTTTCATTTTGTTCTTTCATTCTGAGTATGATATTTAGAATTACGGAAGTTGAAAGATTGAGTTTTGGGTTTCTTACAGCAATTGCTTGGTTCTTCCAATCTTTTTCACGTTAGTAGTGCAATTCTGGAATTCTACTTCTCTACCTTGGGTTTATTTTTCTTTTCGCCAGGAATTATTCAATACAGACATAACACAATAATTAATGTAATACAACAAAAATATCTAAAGTCCATGAGTAATTTCAAGCGTATATTAATTATGTCTAGTAAGTATAGGACATATATGTATATTGAATATGATATGACTCCTTTCTTAAAATATTAATGCTTCATAGTCTTCTTGAGTATTGTGTTCTGCTGAAATATATAATGATGAAAGAGGACTAGAAATTTGAGTGACTCACATCAATTTATCTGCTATACATGAATGTTATTCTGTTTGGGACACTATTTGTCCTGTCACTTCTGCATAGAGAGGGTCTTACCGGTTGTCTGGAAACTGGTTTAGTTTCATGAGTTGCCATATACATAAATTGCTTGCCCTGAGAATGCACAAAGGCACACTGCAAATGACTATATTGGCTATGTTTCTTCATTGCAGTTCCTTATATTTGCATAAGACTATCTTTTATTGATTTGTAGGCTCCTAAGTTTAGTTCTTCATCAGAGGAAGAATCTTCATCGAAGGCTTATCCATGCTCATCATCCATTACTGATAATAATTTGGAGGTCATAACAATGGTGCCGTTACCAGATCTCATGAACTCCAAGCCATTGAGTTCAGACACGGTCACTTCAAACAAAGAAGAGTTTACGACACCATTTGAGAGCTATGCGAGCACCGATCTAAGCTCACAAATTGCTTTCCCTCAGATTTTCCCATTCTCAATGGAAAGTCAAGATCTCTTGGATAGAGCTAATGAGTCTACTGGTTTCATTGATGGGTTAGGCCCTTTGGATGCATCAGAACTTGGAATAGGAACACAGATTCCCATTGGGTTTCCTGTCTTCGATCCATCAGGAAGTTGCAGAATTGGAACAAGGGATCCAACTGGAAACCCTACAAACCCTGACAGTTTCTTCGATGACTTCCCTGATGAAATGTTTGATCATCTCCAGCAACCTCCAAACCCATCATCAGAGCTGTGACGTCTGTTCACATTTTAAAGGATGAATTTGTGCAGCTGTGTGCATTCTTCTTGTACCTCACACACACACACATATATATAGGTATATACGTATATATGCATGTAATGTTTAGTCATCGTGGGGTGATATGCTTGAGAACTATATTATTCGTAGGAAGGACCGCAAAATACGGAGGTTGGTATTGTCCTAATGTCCTGGTTGGTTGTTGAGGTTCTTGATTTACCCGAACAATATATCTGAAAATGGAAGGAACCAGTTGGAATATGATTCTTAATTAAAGTTATTTTTGGGTTCGAAATTCTCTGTATTTGCGTGATTCAATATTAATTCAATTAGGTACTACCCGAATTATTTTGTTTAAATTAGTTTTATAATTTATTTTTTTCTGTAATCAGTTAAAGTCAATTATAAATAACTTTCATAGAAGTTTGACGGCAACTATCCTAAAATAAAATTTTCATATGGGACATCTTAATTTGTGATTTTTTGGGTCAAATAATATCTTTAGTTGTGATTTACTTCCTATTTTCGTAAAAGTATGGATCTCCTCTATATCATCTGAAGTGTCCAGATGTAAACAAAATCCACCGCAATTCTAAAAGTATGCAAAACAAGATAGCAGTATGCCGATGCCTTATAGGCTATACTCTATACCCCTCTAACTTTTTTCTTTTTTTACCCCTCAACAACTTGATGCAAGGATGTCTAGTGAATTTGTAAATCACTCCCATCACCACTCGACGTAACTATCTTCCTCTCTTGTTTTGTTGTTGTTGGGATTAGAGAATAGATTAGGCTTATTGGGTAAAAACAAGTAATGATTTCTTGGTTTTGGGGTCGTTGAGAATAAATTAGATTATTAAATATACAAACTTTGCAATATCAGAGCCTTTTCCTGTTCTCAGCAGCAGTGAGATGATAAAATTTATACGCACCCCATAACATGAATGGAAATAAAGATGACAGGAATGAAGAATGCTGCTTTGTTTTGGCTTCTAATTTGAAAACAGCATCCACATTCCAACAACAATAACAATAACATTAGTCTTATCTCACTAAGTGGGATCGACTACATGAATTATATGATATCAATGAGCTAAAACAGTATCGACATTCCACAAGGAAGAAATCAGTCTGGAGGATGGTAAATGGTAATGTAAAAATCTGGAAGAGTTGAAGTGAGAATAATGATCAAGTTTCATTGATAGGATTGGTGGAAGCATTGGGGAGCAAATAAGTGATGCCAGATTGACCCGTAGGAGTGAGCACCTTGAAGTCTCCAGCAGTGAATGAGTGGTGTTTCTGGAAAATAGGACGTCTTAGTTCCACATAAGCACAGTACTCTATCTTACACACTTGTGCGTCCTTTATGAATGCAGAAAGAGCCACTCGAACTCCTTCCCCTGCATTTCATTTCAGTCACAATTCGCTTACTCCCAACCACTCATCAATTTTATATTAGAGAAATTAACAAACAATTCTAACAACATAGGACAATAAAGATTAAAAAAAAGAAGCAGCGTTTGGCTTTTATAGTGAAATGGTAGGTTGTGATTAAGATGCAAGGACGGTGTTATTGTCTTAAGCATCATCCATTCCCTGCATCTTAGAGAACTAATGGATTCAACATCAAGGGCTACGATGTCACAAGGACGTAGGAGTCCAACAGAAGAAAAAAGTAAAGAAGAGAAGCATGTTATGTTAGCATACCATGTGTGACGAGCAACAAGTTATCGGTAGGATATTTATCTGCAAGGTCCTTAAATAGTTGCTCATATCTAGCCCTCGTCTTCAACACAGGCTCCTCCCACTTTGGCAACTGCAGTTGCAGTTTATCAATAACATTAGTTTGATTTGATTGGGCATGCTAATGCTTATTTATATGATATGTTATGTAGTGTCCAATATAAGAACAAACGCAAGACAACACATCATTTAATTTGTTCCTTTGTACCTCTTTGTACAATCTTTCTACTTTATCATCCACTGTTCCTGATGGCAGCATGGCTTCCCGCTGTGATATATCTATACTAAAATTCCCATCTTTTGGAGCCACCTCAGCTCGTATTCCTTTCCTGTTCATCATCTCACATAATCCATATTCAACCGATACCTGCACATCACTTACTGCTGTTCAATTTCTCTCCTCCAATCACATATCCACAAAAATCAAATTCATTTATAACCTTAGAGTACAAGATGCATGGAGTTTTCTCTTTGTCTTACCCCATTCAAATTCACTGAGGAAAATACCTTGTATTCTAAAATCTGATACATATTTATGAAATAAAAAAATAGAGAAAAATCGAACCTTGACTTTGGAAGGATCGTTGGGTATGGCATGGCCGGAGAGGGCATGGGGATCGTCGTGGACAGCACAGAGGGCAGTAACGACTTGGGAAGCAGTCTGGACGCAGCGGAGGAAGGGGGAGACAAAGACCCGGTGGATGGGAAACCCGAGAGACTTGCGCAGGGTTCGACCCGTTTTCAGTGCCCGAACCCAACCCTCCCGAAATAGTGGTGGGTCCCATGGTCGGGCCGCAGTGGATGCCCACAAGGGCTCGAAATTATCCAAACGGTCACCGTGTCTCATTACGACGACGTTTTGGTAGAAATCAGGCTCGGGCGAACTCATTTTTGAATCCATTTCCCTATAATAATCTATAGAAAGAGAAGAAAGAATGAATGCATGGTATGGTATGGCATATATGAGAGGATGAGATTGAGGGGGGAATGAAAGGTTGGAGAGTTTTATAGTTTAAATAGTTGGGGTTGAGGGAGAAAATAAATGTCTGGGAAGTTACTCAAGAATTTCAAAGAAAAAGGATGGCATCTTTCCTGAAAGAATTCAAAAAAAAAAAAAAAGTAAAAGTATACACCAGATGTATAGAGACTAATCTTCGTAAGATATTTTATATACGATTCTATAATGAGTTATATTATTTATATATCATCATGTCATGATTTATTTTTCTGATATCGATAATTTAATTATAAAATAGTGGAAAAAATGCTGAATAAGTTCATTTGAGTCACACCTTAATTATAAGATTGTAGGAGAAATCTATTTCTGTTGCACAAACACATACTTATTATATCTTTATTATTGTTTTTTTTTATTTTTAGAATAAGAAAAAGAGTCATTTCCTCATTATATTTTTTTAATTCATCGATTTTCTTTCGTCTTCATTTTAGTAATCTTCAAAATCAGAAAGGCATGAAAGATTAAAATAAAGTGAAGCTGGTCCCAAAATACTAAAAAGATAAATAAATAAATAGAAGAGTTGTGAGTTAATAGGAGTGTGCAGTATCTGGAAAGAATGAATCCTGTTGCGTTCTTTTTTTTTCTTTTTAAAAATATCTTTTATATATATATATATATGTTTTGCAGGGTTATATATTCTAAATATAAAATTTTTTATTTTGATTCAAAATATAAAACTATTTTCAGAGTATTACGAGATAGTATTTATTACATATTTCTAAAAAATGCACATTCCAAGATAGAAAGAAATTAAATAAAAATAATTTTAAAAAAATCTTAATTTAAAAAAAAATAAAATAATTAGCTGTTATCCTTTAAAAAGTTCTCTCATTAAGTGCAAGAGGGAGTATTTAGTAATCAAGTAAAAATACAACTCTTATACACCATGCAGTTTTCTTATTAGCAGAATCAATATAGCCAGAAAACATGGCCAGCTGGATTGATCCCAGGATTTATTTAAGAAAAGTGACAAAATTTGGTTGTTGCTTTGTGGCTTCTGAAAAGGCAAAAACAAAACGCGTTTTTTCCTTTTGTTTTTTCCTCTCAATTGTTCATTTTCTCTAACGACCATGATACTCGTAATTAACACGTTCATATTATTAGTAATCAATCCAGACCGAACGAAACGTAAATGAAAGAGAACGACAATTCAATGTACCTGGGAGAGAAGCTGAAGCAGCCGTCCTTGACCCTTGCTGAAACAACACAGTCATCGTCAATTAAAAGTTAAAACAGCAGCAAAGTCCAATTTCCCAAAATATCTTTAGGAATGGTTCGAATTTACCAAAGTCACCTTCATGTAGCGAACGACAGACTCGGAACGAAACCCTAACACACGAAGCATGATGGTGCATACGCAGAAGGAGATCTGAGAAGACCACAAATATATATATATATATATATGGAGAGGATATATTGCTGCAAATTGCAAATCGAAGCCTCCAAATGTGAAATTCCCAAATATTAACGACGAAGAAGAAGAAGAAGAAGAAGAAGGGATTATTGGAATTTGTTGATCAAATTCTATTCAAGTTAATGTGAAAGAGAAGGAAGTGGGTTCCAGGAAAGAGCCATGAGAAGAAAGTCATCAAGTGTGGGGAGAAAAGGGGGGATATATGTGGGTCACATTTTCTTACTTTTTATTTCAACCCAAGGTCTAACCACTTCCTTGACTTTGACTGCTTCTCCTTCCTTAAACACTTTCTTCTTCTTTTTTTACATGTTGATATTTTTACGAAATTAGTTGCTGCATTTTTCATTCATTGCCAATTGACTTGATTGAGTTGTCCTTCTTTCATCTCTCTCTCTCTCTCTCTCTCTCGGTTTTTAATCAACTAATTCGGCTTTTTTGCTTTTTAAGATCAAAGCGTGCTCTTTTGCTAATGGAATAGGTGGAATTGTATTTATCCTTGCGTCCAAACTTTTCTTAGGCGATGTAATCATTAGGAATAAAGTTTTCCTTGGTGAAAAAAAGAAAACTTACGGTTCTTTAAAATGTGTGTGATGCCTATATGGAGTTGGATTTATATGGGGATGTGTATATGTGTATGTATTAGGTGGATAATCATTTATTAATATATATATATATATAATATAAAAAAATGTAAGGAATTATACAATTTATAATTTGTGAGCAGCATGCATGGTTCATCTCAAATTTTAGATAAATGCATAGAGTTCAATCTCGTTGTAGGAAATATGAAAAATGAGCACACAATTTTCAATTTGTGAATAGTAGTGTTTATTATAATTAAATTTGATATTTTACATGATATGATGTTACATTTTGTCGGCACACATAATAAAAGTAAAAAAAAAAAAAAATCCAGTGATAAAGGGGGCACAGGTATAATAAGGAGGTCTCTCGTACATCATGAACAAGAAAGAAACAGCGCGTCCTTATATGCAAACATACATGTTGCGGCTCCATCAGGCTCTGCTAAAATGAATGGCTACGAGGTGAGGTGTGTTCTAATTTGTGTCTGAATGGCCCATTTTCCTTAATTTGCAATATATTAGCTGTTCATATCCTTTCATTTATATGTATCTCTTGCATCTTACTAGTATTCAGTGCCCCTTTAGTTACTTATTGATTCAGTTCAAGGGAATATAATGAAATTTCACTAATACAGAAGTACAAACGGGATAAAAGGTCAGTTAGTTACCTCTTTCTTTGTAATAATGATGATGTAATTTCTGCTCTTTGTTGCCCCTCCCACTCCCAATATATTAACTTTTAAAGTGTTGTTCAACCAAGGCAATACCAATACAAAAAAGTCTATTTCTATTATTAATTTATTCTGCCATGACATTGTTTTCCATTTTGAATTTACCCAACAGAAAATTTAATAGTCTCAGAAGAAATACCAAACTAGGGGGAAAGACATAGAAAACAAATTTCATGATTTCCTAATCCCACCCAAATTTTTCCATTTGAGTGCCACCTCACATAGTGTTTTTGTTGAAGAACCTTCTTCCTTCAGGGCATTAGCAGCAGCACCTTTTAAATCCTTCATTCTCTTGCCAATCTCCTTACCTTCTTCCCCTTCCATCAAACTCTTTACCAATTTTGCAACTTCTTCCCTTCCCACTATGCCATTTTCATTACCCTTTGGCCTCAATGCCACCTTCAGACCATTAGTCACTAAAACAGAATTCATTCTCTGCTCTGCAAAGAGTGGCCATGCTATCAGCGGCACTCCCTGCTCTATGCTCTCAAGAATGGAGTTCCAACCACAGTGACTCAAGAACCCACCAGTACAACTGTGTCCAAGGATTTGAATCTGCGGTGCCCATGAAGGAATAACTAAACCTTGCTCTTTGGTTCTCTCCAAAAACCCTTCTGGTAAGAAATCTAGAGGATTCCTATTTTCAGAACCAAGGTAAGCAGCACAAGCAACTTTACTTGGGGCTCTCACAACCCATAAGAACTCTCTACCGCTTAGTTCCAAACCTAAAGCCAGTTCATTGAGCTGCTCTTGACATAGTGTCCCTCCACTCCCGAATGAAACATAGAGGACAGATCTGGGTCGTTGATTGTTCAACCATAATAAACAATCCGATCCATTTTGCTCCCCACTTGACCCACCTTGTAAAATGGGTCCAACTGGATATATCTGGGGCTTCTCTTTGAACTCTTCTTGTAAGGCCTTTATTGTCTCAGTTTCCAATTCTAGGAAACTATTAACAAAAACTCCATCAGCAAGTCTAAATCTTCTGGAACGTTCAAGAAATTGCTTGTAAAGTAAGCTGCTTCGATCTTGAAGAGAGTCTATGAGATCTCTGCCATGTATTGGTACACAACCTGGCATCTCTATGGGATCTTGCAGGTCTCTGAACTCGGAAGAAAGTGACTTCACCAGCTTTGGTGAATAAAAGTAAAGAGATAAAGCCATGGCAGAAAGGGGGCAGTATATGTAAGACAAGATATTGAGTTTGAAACCAATATCTAGTACTTCCGTGGCAAAATTATCAGCAACCAAAGCTACAAGGCCATTTCTTGAACTCAAGGACTCTAATTCCTCACGAATATATGGCAGGGAGAGAGTCATTGCGCGTTGAATTTGGATTGCAAAGTGTGGTGGTTGATCCTTTTGATGAGACATGTCTTGTTCAGGAACTGGAGGGAGGAAAATGGAGTGTATGTTTGAAGGAAGAGTTTGAAGATAGGCTTTGGAGGCCGTGGAAGGAGACCCAAGTGTGGGAATGATGCAAGTGACATGAAAATCTGGGCGGAGCTGAACAAATCGCTTGGAGAACTCAACAATGGGGACGAGATGGGTGAGGCCAACGCTGGGAATGACAGCTATGTGAGCTTTTTTGTCCATGGAAACTTAAGCTCAGAGCAATGGGCTTTGTTCTTGCCAAGTTATCGATTGCTTTGGAAAAAGATGAATGAATGAATTTGTTTGTATGGAGAAAAATGCAAGAGGGAAAACAATAGTTTGCCTGCAACTTCTTTGCATTTTCCTGGAACAAGAGGGAAAATAATAATTTATGTATATACATGAGTCAAATGACGTACGTAAGCTTCAAGGGTTATTAGTCTTTTTATTTCATTTTCTTCTCTCCACTTTCTTTCCTCTCATTCTTTGATCTTAGTTGATAAGTCCTAAAGTAAATTCAAAAAGTATACATAAATAAAGATAGACAGAGTTGTAATCTTCCCTCTGTTTTAGTAATTCCACATTCACTAAAATATATACTATTTTCGTGGTTACTTAAATCAATATATTGACATTGCGAAAATGTTCATGGTCTGTAATCATCATATAGGTTCATGCGTCAGCCTATTTTAGGCTCTTTCGTGAATGGGTAATTTAAAATGAAGACGAAAAGAAAAAAAAAAAACAGAGAAAGCTCATTTTACATTGAACTCAGAACCGTTTTCTAAGAAATGAATGTAAGAAAAGTGCCCATTTTTCAAAGAAGGAATAGTATAGAGTCAAGTGCGTGCCAAGCTTGGTTCTTGTTTATACGAAGAAAAGTATTCGAGATTTGAAAACAGAGAGCTGCAATGGAGAAAAAGTATTTGTCTAGTTCATTGGACTATTTTGAACTTACTAGTTAAAATGGGGTAATTGGGTATTTTTATAGCCAATTAGCTTTCAAAATAGTCACTATATAAATAGTTCACTCAACCAATTTTAATAACTATATCAGCTTATTTTAATGGTGTTACTGCCCGTGATGGAAGATTGAGAAATTAAATTACTGAATTATTAAAACCTTAAGGCCCATATTATTAATGAAATCAAACTATAGGGAGTTATTTGTGTTAGGTCTAATAATCAATATGATTGGTTTTAATAATGTCAAATAGTAGAATAAAAAGTTTGCATGATATGCATATTTAGTATTCATTATATTATTTGTATCATGCTTATCATATCATATGAATTGAATTAACTACTTTTCTTGAAGAGAGTCATATTCAGTGTAGGTTTTTCAATAAAAGAAAGAGTGAACATTAAAATGGAGAAATTGATTATCAATATCATGCTCAACTTAAAGATAAAGATAAAGAAAGGTTGTTCCAAGAATTTTAAGGATGCAAAGATGAATATATCAAGAATATAGCAGATATCAAAGTAAATCCAAGAGAAAATTAAGCTCAAATATTATATTTATTTCTTTCTTTTATGTATGGAGGTTTAATTTTGAAATTTACTTAATCTCTTTACCACTATTCTTAAATGAGTTTTAGAAAGAGTTTTGGTAGCTAGTTAAGTGCTTTTAAAGTTATTTTTATGTTAAGATTAGTTTAGTAGACTAAGTATTGAGGTTTGTGGACTAACCTCCTATATTCATTGAAGTTTTTGCCTATGGCAAAGAGTTTTGTAGATAATGGATGATAAGTTAGAAGGAAAAAATATTACGCATAAAAGATTGTCTCTTTGTCAAAGCACGATAGTTAACTAACATATGAGGTTTGTTTTCTAACTTGGCCAATGCGAGAGTAACATATTTTTTGGGTTGATAGCTTTGTCTACTAGGCTTTCAAGTTTATCTACTAACCTTGTTTTCCAAAAAATTAAGTATAGTAGACTTAAAGCTTTGTGGACTAAGGTGCCAGCTTTGTCTTCTAACTTGCAAACTTCGTCTACTGACTTTGGAAGTTTTCATAAAATTGTTTTGAACTAAGCTGCTGAAAATGAATAAAGTGAAGCTCGATAGTTGACTAACCCCCTTCAGTTTGTCAACTAACCTGGTCCAACATTATGACATGTATCTAATGACTAGTTGAGGTTTGTGGCACTAACTTGTTAGTTTTGTGGACTAACTTGTTAGCTTTATGGACTAACCTATAAGTTTGTGGATTAAACTTTGACAACGCATTTAGTGCTGTAAGTTAACATTATATCTCACTTAATAATGGCTAGTTTTTATCTCTAATTGTTAGATTAAGTTGAAATTTATATATAGGACCGGATTTAAGGTTGTGGGTGACAACATTAAGTATTTTGGAGCCAAAATGCTGTTATATTAATTCAAAGTCCTACCTAATATACTTAGATGATTTTTTTGAGCTATAATGCTTCTATTATACTCAGAGTTTATTTCTATAAATACTTCTTTTCTACTTGAGCAGATTGCTTAGAGTATGAAAACTCTAAGAGAGAATTGTAATCACATCTTGTAGGGATGTGAAGAGATATTCAGGAGTGTAATATTCCTTTGGATGCAAAATGACTTCACAAGTGCTCAGATAAAATTTGTAGGATTTAGTGGAAAATCTCAAATGAGTTGCTTGAGGAATAGACATAGGCTAAGTAATTGGGTCGAATAGGGATAAATCTTGCTGTCTTGATTTTTTTTTTACCTTAAGTTTCATCTCATTACTATACTTTGTTTTCCATTGTTTTTGTGCTTCATATTGATATATTGGGTTGTTCTTCACAAAGACAAAAATTTTGTAACACCCAAGAGAGAGGTGACTAACCAATCTAACAATTTGCACAAAATGAAAATACAAGGACCAATTGAAAAATGTTGAAAAAACTTAAGCACCAAAAGGTCCTTCATCCCAAAATTTTATTCCACTAATTGTATAGGATAGAGATTAGCCTACACATCATCATGACCAAAAGGAGTATCAAAAGCAAAGCAGTTAAAGAAAATAAAGTGAAAGACAAATCCAAGGGCCGTTTAGTATACTTTCTTATAATTAACTTATCATATAGTATGCTTTTCAAGAAATTAACTTTTTTTAAAATTCATATATTACTTGCTTGTTTCAATTATAGTTTTCAAGGAAGTTTAAATTTTTATTTAAATAAATAATTTATATTTTAATATTAAAGACATAAATATTCTTTTTTATTAATAAAACAGGTTAAAAGGTTATGAGACCATTTTAAAAAAAATGATAATTCACTCAAAAAATAAAAATTTTTTAGGGTCTACTCAGAAAATAAAACTTCTTAAGTTAAACTGAAATTCTTGAGAAATTACATCTTTTTTTGAAATCAAGTAATATCAACTAATTTACGTCTCAAAAAAATTTAACTTCTCTTAGTTACTTTCTTTATACCGAACGAGCCACAAAAACCAAACCCAAAAGCACTATTCTCTTACAATCATATTTGCTCTACCAGTCATATTTGGTCAACTAGTCAGCAGTACTTGGGGATCCATGACAACCCACCTCACTATTACTTTTGAACAGGTGATCAAGATCCTTAACAATAGAGTTTGAATTTAAGAAAAATTGTACTCTTCCTGACTTATGATTAATACAGTTTGATATAAAATTCACATTTTATATTAATGGAATTCTAATTGATAAGTTTAATATTTAATTACCTAGTGGAGTTTGATTTGAATTTCACTTCCATATCATGTAAAAGCCCCTTTTACTTAATTAATAGTGGGCATCTAGGTTGTACTCTGTTGACCAAAAAAAAAATCTAGGTTGTACTCTGAAAATGTTTTCATGAAAAAATTATGGAAAAAGAAATTGGATTGGATCGACTAATTTAATCAGTCCAATAAAAAATTGGTGTAAAATTCGATTCGATCATAAATAAAAATTAACCAATTCCATAACCGGTGTGAACCGGTATAAAATTGGTTGAATCAGTCACAAACCGGTACAAAATCAATTGAATTGGTGTAATTTTTTTTAAGATAAAATGACATTATTTTTAGTGCTATATGACATTATTTTTTGTATAAATTTTTTTTCTCTATATTATAATATTGTATAAGTATTATTATGATATATAATTATTAAAAATGATAAATTTAATTAATAAATAATATGAAAATAGACTATTACTTGATTATTTTAAATTTAAAATATAACTATAGATGAATATTAATTTGTTTAGATTTCAGAATTAGGTTATAAAACTTATTAATAATATTTTTTATTTTTTTATATAATATATAAAATTAAAAAAATATTAAATTTATTATGACTGGTTTAATTCTGGTTGAATCACGATTGAACTATTGAATCGTACCTTGACCGGTTCAATATCCAGTCTAATTTTTTGAAACTTAGAAAATATTCGAATTTGCTATCTTAAGAGAATATATTGTCCATTCCAAACAATAATAAATTTAAGAGAATAGATATTTTTGTATCCATACAATTGATATTTTTGGCATTTTTTATTTAAAAATTGAATTAATTTTTGGCCAATGATCAATATAATAATTCATGGTTTTCTATTTTAATTTGTAGATTAACCAAGATATTAATTTTCTTTCAATTTTATACAATCGATTGTCATTTACTTTGATTTGAGTAATATGGAAGTTTTTTCAACATCTCTCTCTTTTTACATTTTTCTTAAAAATAACTCATTACTATCATACCAAAGATGAGACTCGAGTCACTTGAGGAATTTAGGCTAACTACCACAGGAAATGATAATCTGATAGACCTATTCTCTCCAGCTTTTCTGGTTCTGGCCTACTTAATTACTGATACTTTTTGTGCATCTAGAGAGGATTGGGACATTTGAGACCTACAGAGAAGCTAGCCTCATCCTTTTTTCCCTGTTAGGATCCTCTCTTGTCCATTTCTGAATTCTGATCACAACAGCCATGTGTGCGTAAGCGTGTGTGTGTATATATAAACTTTGAGAAATTTGGATCTGGAAGTAATCACATAAAATTCTAAATAAGATGGCCTTTAAACCCTTAAATCACTTGGAATACTGTCAAGATTTTCATAAATCCAACTCATCAACCTATAGCTAAGAAGGCTGACAAAGAACTCACTCAAATTGAAGGCTTGTCATAATAAAACAGAAACGACCAAGTCCTTCCCTGAGCTATTTATCTCTCAAATTAATCTTTGCAAAACGTAGATATAGTGCCTGTTTGGTTTTCCTTTTTAAAAATCAAACTGTACTTTCTAATCATTATTTTCTTCTTTTTTATCCAAACAGCTTTTCAGTAAATTTCTCTACTTTTTTCATAAAATTATAAAAGTAGCGGAATATTTTATAAATATCTCTCACTATGCTAAATGATATATCTTTGCAGCTACTCGATCTAAATATTATATCTGAAATCTCATATAAAATTAGTTAGGAGGAAATATAAGAAAATAATCTAGGTAGACAATTCTTCCAACTAGCAATGAGACTTAGTGATGAAATTTGGAAATTAGTTTCAACTAATTGGGAAATTATAATATGTGTTAAACTCAACTCAATCTGCCTCTATTTAATAACCTTGATCATCATCGGTTATCAAATTTAACTTTTAAATTTAAATTCAAATAAAGATAAAATTATAACTGAGTTTATATTAAGATATATTTAATTAAATAAATAATATAAATAAATTTAAATTAAATTAAATATTATTAAATTAAATATATCTAACCACCCATCTCCTTTTAGCGCATTAGCTGCAGCATCTTTCAAAATTTCGATTCTTGTGCAAATCTCTTTACTTTCTTCGCCCTCCATCAACCTCTTTATGGCATTTGCAATCTCTTCCCTCTCTACCATCCCATTCTGGTTGGCCTGTGTACATACAGCCACCTTTAGACCAACAGTTAGCAGAACAGCATTCATTCTCTGCTCCGCAAAGAGTGGCCATGCTATAAGTGGCACACCATGCACAATACTCTCAAGGGTGGAGTTCCAACCACAGTGACTCAAACTGTGTCTGAGGATTGGAATCTATGGTGCCCATGAAGGAACAACCAAACCTCGCTCTTTGGTCCTTTCCAAAAACCCTTCTGGTAAGAAATCTATAGGATCCTCATTGGTGGTAAAAGGTAAGCAGCACTAGCAACTTTACTTGGAGCTCTCACAACCCATAAGAATTTCCTATCACTTAATTCCAATCCATGAGCCAATTCATTGAGCTGATCTTGACATAGTGTCCCTCTACTCCCAAATGAAACATAGACAACGGATTTAGGTGGTTGATTGTTCAACCACGTTAAGTAGTCTGGTCCATTTGCCTCATTGCTCGACCCACTTTGTATGATGGGTCCGACAACATAGATCTGTGGCTTCTTCCCTTGGATTTCTTCCTGTAAGGCTCTTATTGTCCCTGGTTCCAAATCTTGGAAACTGTTGACAAGCACTCCATCAGCAAGACGAAAATTTCAAGAGCGTTTGAGAAACATCTGGTAGCCTAAGCTAGATCGATCCTGAAATACAACGGGGAGATCCCTGCCATGAATTGGAGCGCAACCTGGGATCATTATGGGTTCGAGTAGGTCCTTGAACTCTGAAGAAACTGTTTCATCCAGTGTCAAAGAAAAGTAGTAGAGTGAAAAGATCATAACAGCTTGGGGGAGGTATATGTAAGAGAAGATGTTGAGTTCTGTGGAGAAGTCTAGTGCTTCCAGGGCAAAAATATCAACAACCAATGCTGCAAGGTCATTTCTAGAGTTCAAGGACTTCAGTTCGTCGCGAATATATGGCAGAGATAGAGTCAATGTGCGTTCAATTTGGACACCAGGAATAACCCCTTGAGGTATGTTTTCTTTGGGAACTGGTGGAAGTAATATGGAATCGATGTTTGAAGGAAGAGTTTGAAGGTAGGCTATGGAGGAACTTGGGTGAGATCCAAGCGTGGGAATGATGCAGGTGACATGAAAATTTGGATGAAGATGAACAAGTCGTTTGGAGAACTCAAGAATTGGAACCAGATGGCTGAATCCTGGACTGGCTAGGATTGCTATTCTACCACATTTCTCCATTTGATTAGATGGAATTGCCTTCCTTCTTGCGAATAATTTGTTTATATAGAGACACAGGTGAAAAGGGGCTACTTTTAGAAAAAATTACAATTCATGACTCTGAGAAAGTATGTTATGATTATCTCATTGCCATACCCAGAACCGATAGAAAATAAAATATATAAATATAATTAACTAATGAGGGTTTCTTTTCTGGGCCTTGGAAAGTTAAGTTAATTTTTTTTTGGTTTTAAATTTTTAAATAATTTTAAAGTTTATATTCTTTTAATTAAAGTATATTAAATTTAGGGTCGTCAATTATAAATTTCTTTTGTTTATTCCTGAAACTCCTTTGACACTATCAAGAGATGGCAGGGTAGGATAGGAATGACGCAAGTTCATGTGTAACTCTTCTATGGAGCCAATCAGTGGCCAAAGGACATCTTCATTTTAATATATAAAATATTCGAAGACATCCTACGTAAGCATTTGGAATATTCATATTACTAAATAATAATGAATTTCGGGGCTCTGTTTGCATAAATATGATGATTAATTATATAATATTAATGCAAAACCAAACAAAACATCACATCTCTTTTCGATTTTGGTAAATTATTTTTTCCTTATGCTTAAATATATTGTTGAAAATGAAAATTTTGATGATTTCCAAAATAGCCAGTGTTGTAAGGATCATATCAAGGAAATACTAGTTGAAAGCAAAATGTTGACCAAATGAAGAAAGAGGTTTAAGCCATGAAGATTTTGATGATTGCCAAAACACCTAATGCTATAAGGATTATATATATCAAGGGAATATAAGTTGAAGCAAAAAGTTGACCAAGTGAAAGAAGGAGAACTTGAACTATGACAATGTTTGGTACAATGGAAAGTGGTTTTAAGAGATAGAATGAGAGAGAGAAATTTTCATGTTTGTATGTTTGGTGGAATGTATTTAGTTTTCTAAAGAATGTGGGCTTCCATCAAACAAAGGAAGCTTGTTTCCTTCATCAAAGGCTTGAAAACTAATTTTTCATAATTAATTACATATATTTTTTAATTCAAAATAATAATATAAATTAATTTTTTTTTAAAATTTTTAATGGTTTAAAAAATTTATATTCTCCTACAAGTGCATAAAATGAAAATTAGTTTTAAATTAATATGTGTAAAGGAAATTTTTCAATTTTTTTAAAAAAATATAATAATAAAAAACCAAAAAAGAAGAAACAAATACTATTTTGATTTTGAAGTTATAAAAAATATCATTTTTTACTAGAATTACTATTGTACAGTATACTCATTAGCTATTGGCTAATAGGCTAATAGGAGAAAACAATGACGAGAAATTATTGGCGTTTTCTAAAAAAAATAAAAAGGATAGTTTTTTATTTATAAAAATAAAATAAAGGTCTCCAATAATAAAATGTAAAGATAATATTAGCAGGGAAGAGGGACATGAAAATGTTTTCATTTTATTAAAAAATTGCTAAGAATTTTGAAGACACTATTTGAGTATTTTAGTAAGAAGTATTTATGTCATTTAGTTATTTTGGTTCATTTCTGTTTATAGTTAATTACATTATACTAAACTTTCAAAGTAACAAAAATCTTTGATTTCTTCCATTCTACCAAACATATTTTTGTCTCAAAAATAGTTTTTCCATGGAGGCTTCTCTTCCTTTCTTTCTTCATTTCCATTTCTCTAAAAAATGGTTTCATCCTACCAAATATAACCTTATAAAGACTCATACATTTTATGTTTTTCTGTCTTTTACTTTGATATAGAGGTAGTTAAGCTTTAAACTTAATTTTATTATCTTCAATCTTAAATGAGTATGTATCAAGAGTCTTGCTAACAAACTCGGTGTTTTTCAAGCTTGTTTTCATACTAAAACCACCTTATTCGACCACGCTAAGGATGATGTTTTGCCAACTGCTTAGCTTTGAACTTTTTCTTGCCTATGATATTGAGCTTATTTGACCAAGACCTTGAGGATGTCAAAATATTGTGGGTTATATAATGTTGTTTTCCTCTGATCTGTTGCTTGTCGTGACATTGTACCCACCTTAGTAGTATAAGGCATTGCAACAAGAAAATGACCTTCTATGTGAAAGCTCATTGTTTTGACAACCTTACAATGTTGTTTTCCTTTGATTTGTTGCTTGTCGTGACATTGTACCCACCTTAGTAGTATAAGGCATTGCAACAAGAAAATGACCTTCCCTGTGAAAGCTCAATGTTCTGGCAACCTAGGGAGGTTGTCATGACATTGTGGTTCCAAAGATAGTAATTTGACCTTGCTATAGTAAGCTTGTTAGAACAAGGTCCTAAAGCTTGTTAGAACAAATGTGACTTTCAAAAACTTAGTTTGGGTGAACTGATACTTGTCATGACAGGGAGTAACATCCTATGTCGCTTGTTCTAACATCCTTGAAATCAAGCTTCTAGATTTCCACGTAATGATAGCTTGTTCTAACAATTGAGATAGGCTGTCATGACATCATGCTTGAGCTTAGCTTCTGAAATTCAAAATACTTCTCAATATTTTGACAAGGTGCCTACCTCATTTGACCAACCTGGACCAACTTTGAGAAATGTGTTTAACAACTAATTAACTTGTTTTACTAACCTATCTAACTTGTCATGATAAGATTTGACATGCATTTAATACAATAGGTGAATATTGTAATGAGCTTAGTAATGGCCAGTTCTAATCTCAAACGAATAGATTTGGCTAAAATATATATATATATATATATGACCTCATTTAAGGTGGTGAGTAACTTCATTAAGTGAGAATATACCAACATTATGCTAAAATCTTTACTGCTCATATCTAAAGCTCTAAAAACCATTTAGAGAGTCTTTATTGTTCTTCATTGGTTCTATTTACTCTTGAGTGAGAGTTTTCTGATTGTAATAATTCTTTCTACTTTGGGTAGAAGAGTTTTAGTATGGAGAAATATTAAGAGATTGTAAACAATCTCATAAGAGAGTGAGAAGAGGGCATACTACAAGAAAACTATGTTTTTGTCAAGGAAATTTCTTAGGGAAACAAATTTGTGAGAAATGCTCACAGAATTTCTCAGGGAATTTCTCATCAAAAGAATTTCTCAGAGACATTTCTTATGAAAAAAGAATATAGAGAGAATATCCGTGAGAAATTTCCTGAGAAAGAGTACGCGAGATGGCGAGAAATTTTCTCAGGGAAATGTTCTTGAGAAATTTGAGAATTTCTCACAAAAATATCCCTGAAAAATGCGCATGAGATGACGGGAAATTTTTTCAGGAAAATGTTCCTGAGAAACTTGAGAATTTAGCAGTCTTTTCTCATGACTCATGCCTTGAGAAATCGTGATCATTTCTCACGGATGTATTCCTGAGAAACTGTAAAAAAGAAATTTAAAAAAAAAATAAATATATGGTAGTTTCTTACACACAATACCATGAGAAATTATCTCTTTTCTCATATAATGTGGAAAATTTAAAAATAGAGGTATTTCTCATGGATAGATTCCATGAGAAAAATTGATGAATTCTCATGACTTTGTCCTCGAGAAGGTTTTCTCATGGATATTTTCGTGAAAAAAGTTTTAGTTTCTCATGGAATTATTCCATGAGAAATGTTGAACATATTTAAAAATATAAATTAAATTTGCAATTCTGCTTAATATCTATTAATTTGAAATGTGTATTTTATTTATATGAGTTAACCAATAAATTTCATTATTTTTATAGTTAAATCTAATTTCTTATGATTTTTTTTATAGATAATCTCTTGTTATTTAGATAAATTTAAGTAGTTTGGATATATGAAGTGTTTATATGATTTATTATGCATTAGATTAATTTGCTGGAAAATGAAATAGTCTTTACTGAAAGCATTAAATACAAATTTGAAAATGCAACAATTACATGTGATGGTAATATAACTTCTAGAGATGAGTGTGCTATTAGTGATATAAGATATTATGGTATTTGCGATATATATTTCTTAAACCTAACATGTATATTATAAATGTATAAAAAAGAAATATATATATATATATATATTATATGTGTGATATATATTGTAATAATATACATTTTATATAATAATATTAAATTAAATGTATGAAGCTAATCTATATATAATTTGTTAGTTAAATACTTCAAAGAGGCCAAAGTATTACTGGTAACATGAGTAGCAAAAATACAAGAAGTCTTCAGTTTGAATCCTCGCACAGCTGATTAAATTTTACAAGACCCCCAGTAAGTAGTAAACGACGTCGTTCCTCTCAAATTTCAGAATCCCTACCTGAGCTCCCTTTTTTTCCTCTTCGGCACCATTCTATTTCCCAAGTTTAAGAATCCCTCCCATCCCAAATGAAAAAGCCCTAAAATCCCACTCCTAATTTGTTCTACCCATTCCCAAATTTTCAAGATCGATGTCGGCTCTTGCAGATTCACTCCGATATTCCCTCGCTCACACCTCACAGAAGGACATTCGACTCTTGTGGATTTACTCCGATATTCCCTCGCTCACACCTCGCAGACGATGACTTCCCACTCCTAGTTCGTTCTCTAGTTCTCTCTCATAGAACAAGCAAGGTATATATGTTTAACTCATTCTCTGGTTCTCTCATAAAACTCTCTCAAGCCGTGCTTTATACTGATACTCTATGCCTAAGTCTAAAGAGTTCTGATTACCGTTTATTTAGCATGATTAGTAACCACAAATATTTATGAATTCTCATAGAACTCTCTCAAACCGTTTATTTAGGAATTCAAAGGCCTAGTAACCACACATATTTATTTAGCATGATTATGGTTTTTAAATAGGCTTCAGTTTCCTTTTGTTTTTAATCAAACCTCAGTAGTTTTCTATTTAGATAAACATTACTTGGGATAAGGTTTCTTTAGCTAATAAAATGGAGTTAGGCTTAGTTATTAGAGATTTAGCAAAAAATTTTCAGGTTTCATGACTTGATTTATTTGAAAAAAGGTGACGACATGTTTGTCCTAGCAAATTTTTTCCCTTTCCTTAATTTTTTTCATTAGATAGAGAGATGTATGGATCTGTATATAGTTGAAAGTTTAAGTTAATAAGATTGTAATTTGTTTGTCATCAAATCATCCGCACGAATTTTTTCATTCCCACCATGTAGATTTGCTTTTTTCTACAATATAACATAAATAATATTATATATTATACTTGCTCTAGTGGGTCTTTATGTGATGAGTCACCTTCTATAAGATTTTAATGGTTAGCCATAATGTGAAATGGTTTGAACATCTAATTTTTTTTTACCAATGTCCTTACTAACTACACTCACAAATTAATATGAGGTTACGATTATTGGCAAAAAAATATATATAATATGAGGTTACAATTAAATCAATTTAATTAGATGCAATTTTGTACAATACTATTTTTTTTATAAATTTAATGACTCTAACTTCTTTTAACAGTAGTATGTTGATTAAGAAAAAAAAGAAGAAGTAAAGCATAAAAAATAGAGGGATTAAGGTTGCGGGAGGGTGGGTTGCAACTTGCGAGGGACTAATTAACTTTTTTTTGTTTTTGTCACCGTGAGGGACTAATTAACTAATGTGACTTCGATTGGTCAAGAGGCAAAAGTGATCATGCAACAGGGTCATCTTTTGTGACTTTTAATTTTCTTTTTATATATAGTATAAATATAAATAATTAATAAATATGAACCTGTTAAGTGTTGATGCTTGGTGCTATAGAAGAAAGATTTTCATGTGAGATGGATATACTATTATTGCTCCCATTTGGTTGTTCCTTAGTTGAGTAGAGTGCTGAAATTTGGAATTTTTCATTTCATATTGTCTTAGCTAAAGTTTAAAGTCTTGGATATTGGAAACTATAACAACTCATATAAACACCCGTTGATATACTCTCCTTGCTCCCGTTTGGTTGTTTTAATATTTATTTTTAAAATAGTATGTATATTTTAATATTTATTACTAATCATTAGACTATAATTTCTCTTTGAAAATTAAAAAAAAAAGTTGGGGCCAACCTAATATGTAACTTGTGTCCATAATTAACCATTACTTTGAAGTTGTGTGCTACATTATTGTTAGATGGCTCCTCCTGAGTATCGTCGTTGGATGGATAATAGATTTGATAAGAAGCGTGAAATGACTAGTGTTGAGTTCATTGAAGGAGTGGAGGCCTTTCTTCAGTTTGCAAGTCAGCTGGACAATTTTAAGGAATCTAGGAAGTTGAGGTGTCCATGCTTAAAACGTCAATGTCTAAAGCATAAAACTCCGGATGATGTTAGGAAGGATTTGTACTATAAAGGATTTATGTCTAATTATTACTATTGGCATAATCATGGAGAGAAACGCCCCCGAGTAGCTCCAATTGAGGCCAACATTTGTATGGCTTCTAATCCATACGAGCAAATGGTTATAGATGCAACTGGGCCATCTTTTGAGCCACATAACATTCCTGAGGATCCTAATCCAAGTTCTGCAAAATTTTATGATATGCTTCATGCTTCACAGTCACCAGTGTGGGATAAGTATGAGAATCACACGGTGTTGTCAATAGCTGTGAGATTATTGAGAAGTCTGATTATAACATTCCTAGCGCATGTATGGATGAACTTATCACACTTATAAAAGAGATTTTACCAGCTAATCATCATATGCCATCAAATTTGTACCAAATCAAGAAATTGGTTATGCAACTTGGTTGCGATTATCAAAAGATTGATTGTTGTACTAAAGGATGCATGTTGTACTATGGTGATGCACTCAATGATAAAAAATGTAGATTTTGTGGGGAAGCAAGATTCAAAGGGGCTAGAGTTGAAAAAGGGAGATCTAAGGAGATCCTAAAAAAACAAATGTGGTATTTACCACTTATTCCAAGACTTCAGAGGTTGTTTTGTATCTAATGCATCAGCCAAGCATATGCATTGGCATCATGAAATTTGTCGTGATGAAGGCGTGTTGTCACATCCATCAGACGGTGATGCGTGGAAGCATTTTGATTGAATTCATCCTGAATTCGCATCAGAGCTTAGGAATGTTAGGTTAGGGCTTTATGCTGATGGGTTTACTCCCTAAGTTCTAAGACATACTCTTGTTGGCTAGTGATTATTACTCCATACAATTTTCCACTCGGCATGTGTATGCAATAGGAATACATGTTCTTGACAATCATTATACCTAGGCCTAATAATCCAAAGAGTAGAATTAATGTTTTCTTGCAACCTCTAATTGATGAATTAAAGTTGCTTTGGGAAGAGGGTGTCGTAACCTATGACATATCATTAAAACAAAATTTCAATTTAAGGGCTGCTCTTTTATGGACTATAAATGATTTTCCAGTGTATGACATGTTGAGTGGCTGGCAGACTTCTGGAAAGCATGGGATCCCAATCAGGAACCAATCATTCGTGACATATGGAAAAAGAGATGTAGTAGGCTTATATGTTCAGGACTAAGAGACATTCGAATAAAAAAGTCGAAAGGAGTATGGTTGCCAGATTCATCTTTAAATAAGTTAGAAAATTATTGGGATTCTAATGAGTTTAAGAAAATATAACGAGAAACAAGGCAAATAGAGCAACTCCTGAAAGATGTAAGCATAGGGGTGGTAGCATTTCACTTGTAAAGTATAAAGATAGAATGGTAAGTCTTGTTTGACATCATTTCATTTTGGATATTATGATTGGGAATTACACATTTTCCTTATACTTTGTACATCTTTTTCTGAATTTTGATTAATTGTTGCTATCTGAGGTGGTGTTGCCATGTTTATTTTCATTGTTTTCATTAATTTCTGACTTTATAGGAAAAAAAATCTGGTCGGCCCGTTCACTTTCCGGAGGTGTTTAAGAAAGTCAACCATGATGAAAGAAAAGGTGGTTGGGTTGCAAAAGAAGTTGAAGATCAATACGTAAGTTATTTAAGGCTTCTTTGTTTTATTATATTCTTTCAAAATATGTAAACTTTCATGAACATTTAATATTGGTTACTCTTTGATAATGCAGAAGCAATATGAGGAGCTGCGTGATCGACAAGAGCCAGGAATAGATATAGATCGAGATGTAATATGGATACAGTCTACAGGTGGAAAGAATAAGAAAGGCCGAGTTTATGGGCTGGGTTCACAAGCGGGTGTCTTAAAGTCTTGTGGACCTCGATATAATTATGGCGAGATATCACAGCTAAGACAACACTTGCATGAACAAGCACAATATTATGAGAGAACCTTAGCCGAGGTTGTGAAGAAGTTTGAGTATCATGAACAACGTTTTCAAGCCCAACTAGATGAGAATAATCAAGTGATGAAACAAGTCTTAGCTCAACTGATTTCTCAAAATGTTCAAGGTAGCACTCCAGCTCAAACACCTAGTGCTATTGTTAGTAGTGATAGTGAGGAGGATGATGAGGAGGAAGGGCAAGGTGCAAATAATCAGTATGGGAATGAAGACGATTAAGATGATGATGATGAGTAGTTCATAATGGTAGCGAACTGTTAGATAATGTTATGAATTTCGAATGTTGAATATTAATTTTTTGTTATAAATGTTATGTGAAAATTGGATGTTAATTACAATGTTAGTAATGATATCTATGTTATGACATTAGGCTATTTATTGGTTTTGGCTTGTTTTTGGTTTACAGGTTTGTATTTGAAAATGCAAATGATATAACACATGAATATATATGATGGCCAAATTGTTGTCTTCTCACAGACTTCTCCAGGTCAATTTCATGAGAAAACTGGGAATTTAATCGTTTTCTCATGGGAGTATTGTATGAGAAAATTTCTCATAGAATGTCCTTGAGAAACATTTCCATTTGGTCTCAGATGTTTTCTCATGGATATTTCCCTGAGAAAATTTCTCATAGACTGTCCGAGAGAAATATTCCAATGTGGCCTCAGAGGTTTTCTCATGGATATTTCCCTGAGAAATTTTCTCACGGAATTTCTGAGAGAAAGATTTCTCTGGGAATGCGGCCTCAGAAATTTTCTCAGGAAATATTCCTAGAGAAACTTTTCTCTGGGAAGTTTCCCTAAGAAAAGTTTCTCATAGATTTTTCCATGAGAAATTCCCTGAGAAATGTTTTCTCAGGGAAATTTCTCAAGGAAATCTTATTTTCTTGCGAGTGATTTTCTCACAATGACTTTTTCCTTGAGAAATGTTCATGAGAAATGATTTTCTTAGGAATTTTTTTTATTTTCTCAGGAATTTCGTCCATGAGAAAATTCTTGTTTTCTTGTAGTGGTATTTCCAGCTGAAAAAGGAGTATGATGTTGTACTGAGGTTTAGTAAAAACTCAAATCAATCTTTCCGAAATTAGTAAAGAAATCTCAAGTGATAATTTATGGACTCAAAATAGGCTCAATATAGTGGTTGAATCAGGATAAATTTTAAAGTTTGATTTTTTCCTTCCCTACTCACTTTACTTAAAAGTTCTTACTCTATTTTTTCGTTCTTGCACTTTTGTACTATTTTTTTTACTTTGTGCAAAAAATTTGAAAACCCAATTCACCTCATTTTAGGTACTCTAGCTAGATTAACATATATTTCTTATTTAAATCACACTGATCATACCCTTGAAATTAAAAAATTGCATTTATACGTACCTTCTCTACTATTGAAAGAGGTTAAAACTAATTCTAATTATTTTAATATATATGCTTACAATTAAATTAAGGAGATAATTTAAGTACAAATCTTACCTAGCTAGAACAAAATTAAGATTCATAGTTTGATTGAAAATATAAATGAGAAGAAGGAACTCAGCTGGATCACAATATTTTTAAAGGAACATGCAGGGCCATGGCCATTTGATTTTAGGAATGCTTGCAAATTTTCCATTCCCACCATTTTACCCTTGTTTGGTTTAAGGGATTTAGAGGGTAGGAAAAATTTTCTGTTTATTATTTTTTCGAAACCAAAATAAAGGAAAGGAGTATTTTACCTCTCCTCTCCTTCTTTCCTTCACTACTAAGATGGGAGGAAAAGTAACTCCTATCCTTACGTGTTTGAAAAAAAATGAGATAGAAAATTTGTCCTCCCCTTCTCTCCAAATCTTTCAAATGAAACGAAATAAACATATGCAAAGCATATTTAGTCTAGTGCACATTCAACGCTAGAAATTAAATTACACTGTCCAGGAAGGAATACAAGCTAGATTCAGGAAATGGCTATTATTAGTATACCTTCAATTAACGGGAGGGATGTGCTTTCTGGCCTAGGAATAACGCTCACAGTTACATCATTGCCCTCTCATGCTTGTTGCATTGAACCACCATTGACGCATCACAAATTTTTAAATGAAATCAAACATAGACTCAACCTGACCAGCTAGCTAGCTAGTTGCACTCCAGTGCAGTACACATAAAAAAAAAAGTTCAATTTGCATTTATTGAATGTAATTAGATGCAATCAAGAATATCTAAGCACAAACAAATCCATTTGGAACATTCTTGCCGCAAGCATTAAGAAGCAAAGAAACAGCGACAGGCACTTTGAGATTGAGAATGCCCAGAACATTAGCCTTAATAGCAGTGCACAGACACAAAGCAGCTTCAAGATCTGCGAGGCCCTTTACAATGGAACAGCACTGTTCACTTGGTTTGGTTCCAATAACCTCAGTGACCAACCCTAACCAGCTTCCGCAAACCCCAAACTTGAGTGTATCTTTGGTGCATTTCTCTGCTTTCCTTGGAGGGCATACCATATTGTTACCTGCAACACCAGAGAAGAAGATAAGGATAATAATTATTGCACATACCTTGTAGCCCTTTACACTCATTTTTCTCACTCACTTCAACTGATATTAGGGCTTGGCTTGGAATCATTTATTGCTCTGAAGGATGACTTTTACCGTCACTGTCGCTACACATATACAGGCTGTGGCTAGGATTCAACCATATGTGGATATGGTTGTTGATTTCAATCCTTGTGTTTTTGGCATCAAGAAGCAGCGAAACACAAGCTTTGGTTATCTAAATCATTGTTCTACAAATAATAAATTTGAACTTTCTAAATTAATTTCATGAGGTGGAGAGAAACTACATTTATTATATCAAATTTTTATATCCTACTCTAGTTCTTCATTTTCTTTACTTTTTCTCTTTAACTTCGAGGCAATTTAGATTAATTTTAAATGGCTTACATTTATTTATTTATTTTTCTAATTTTCACATTTTAAAAATGATTTTTTAAATATTAAATTTGAATAATTAGGATTTGATTTGAACAACTCGAAAATTGAAGATGTTGTGAACCATTTTGACGAAATTCAAATAATTTCAATTTCAATTTAAAAAACTTTGGTTTAAATTTGTATAATTCAGATTTGATTTGAATAATTTAAAAATTAAAGAGTTTGGTGAATTGTCTAGATCATCTTTTTTAAAAAATATTATTAATATGTAAACATTTTGCTTTGAATATCCCAGAGATAGATTGGGGAAATATACACATATATATCTTGATACACCTAAAAATTTTTTTGCAAAAGAGATTATAAATTATAAATAAATATCAAATTAAACATATATTTTTAGAATTTGGGGTATCTCCTATGTAGAACCCACTTGCCACGGTCTTGTAGTGTTTTCATTTTTCTTTGTTTTTTTTGAAAATAAATATTGCAGATGAAAAAAAATACTTCTCATAGTTTTTTTTTTCATGAGTATACTTCTCATAGTCATGCAATTTTGTATTTATATAGTTTTTATTCTCTTAATGTCTTTTTTATCTACTACAGTATAATTGTATGACTTCAGAAATTTAGTTTCTATGTTGGAGCATTATAAGGATAAAAATTGCATAAAAACATAACTATATAATTGTAAAAAGTATATTTTTACGTCTATAATATTTATTTGAAAAATAAAAAAAAATTTACTACGACAGCAACACCGTGGCAAGAGGATATTCAGAGGAGAGACCGTGAGTTCATATTTCAGTCAAAAAGAAAGGGGAGCAGTGAAGTACAATGGTCAGAAACGGAATATTAAATTTGAATTTTCATATGAACCATTAGAGCCGTGATGAAGAGATATTTGGAATAGTCAATACCTCAATGGTCCAAGGTGGACAGATGCATCTCACATTGAAAGGATAGCCACTTTTCTTTGTCCAGTTTTTTTTCTTTTCTTATCCTTTTACATTGAAAGGATTTATCAGTTCTAGACATTGAATTCAAGAGCTTTGATTAAAAAAATACACCCTTCTGCTAATTCAGTCAAGTGCTGATAGCTTCTTTCTTTCATGCCAAGCCAAGTATTTAATGCTTGGTAAGAAAAAAAACAGCTAAGTATTGAATGGATGACATTTTGTTTTGAATTGGTGACAGAGACTTCACAAACAATTTAATTTAATTTAATGAAAAATATTATTTGCATATAATGAGGTGTGTATATATATATATATATGATATGTTCATTTTCAAGTTTTCATAACTATTTTATTTTTTTATGGAAAAAAAGCTATTTTAGTTTTATATATAATGAAGTAATCCAATTAATTGGTTAACTAAATAATGAAGATGCGTACGTGTTCGGTGGCTTGACAGCTTTGTGATATGGAAAACACCAGAATATTATATCTGGGTATCTAATTTCTGTTTTGTTAATGAAAAAACGAATCATAATAATATGCAAAAGAATACAAAGAGGAGTCAGTCTTTACATATATCACTTACGACCTTTTTGGAGCAAGGTGGGGCAATGAAAGGTTAAAAAAATATGACAATTAGATCGGGTTAGTCTGAGCAATCTATGGGCACAATTATTTGCTTCCCTACACATGACGTGACGTTAATTTAATTTGAAAGAGATAGGAACAAAGATTGTAAGATTAGATTAGATGAACCAAGCTCATTTCCGTCTTACTTTTCAACTTACATCCATCATTTCTTGAATCTTCCAGCCGGCGTATGCGTGTCAAAGAGAATAAAGGCAGACTATTTGGACAAATTAGAGAGGCGAGAATATTCCTACATTGATTAAAATTAATCTCAAGTGTGTATATATATGCAAGAACGAGTTCTAAGATTTTAGGTAAGAAACTGACTATCAAATTTATTAGTTATCCTATAACCAAATTCGTTCATGCATCTGCATCTACCAAAAAACAGAACAATTAACCACACATACCCACCCAACAAATTAAAAATATAGCTTAATGATTTGAGTGTCCATGGCGAAAACTCCTCACATCGCTGTCATTTCCGGTGCTGCATTCACCCATCTCTACCCAGTAATCGAGCTCTCCAAGCGTCTTGTTCACCTCCACTCAGATCTTCATGTCATCTGCATCGTTCCCATACTCGACTCTCTTCCCTCTGCCTCCAAATCCTACCTTGAATCTCTTCCACCAAACATACACTCCATTCTTCTTCCTCCAGTTTTCGAGCACGACATGCCTCACGGTGTTCACCGTGGAGCTCAAGTTCAGCTCCCAGTCACCCTTTCATTACCCTATATTCGTGAGGAGTTGAAGTCGCTGAGCTCCAGGACATCCCTCCTTGCTTTGGTTACTGACTGTTTTGCCCACGAAGCACTGGATTTTGCTGCAGAGTTCAACATCTTATCCTACATGTACCTCCCCTATGCTGCTCTGATTTTTTCTCTCTACTTCTCTAACTCCACGAAGCTGGACGACCCAGCGTTCAGAGACCTACCAGAATCCATAGACATTCCATCTTGTGTCCCCATTCGTGGCCGAGATCTCCCAGATTCACTTTATGATGGACTAGTTCGCAAGCAATTCTTTGAACGTGCCAAGAAGCTACGTCTCATTGATGGCGTTCTTTTCAATAGCTTCTTCGAATTGGAAACTGAGACAATTAGAGCCTTGCAAGAAGAAACCAAAGGAAAGAAGCCTCAGATTTATCCTATTGGACCTATTATACAGAGTGGGTCGAGTGGTAATGAGGCAAGTGGGTCAGACTGCTTAACGTGGTTGAACAATCAACCATCTAAATCTGTTCTCTATGTTTCATTTGGGAGTGGAGGGACACTGTCTCGAGATCAACTCAATGAATTGGCTTTAGGGTTAGAACAGAGTGGCAAAAGATTCTTATGGGTTGTAAGACCCCCAAATAATGATGTTAGCGCCGCTTACCTTGCTGCTTCAAATGAGAACCCTTTAGATTTCTTACCCCGAGGGTTTTTAGAGAGGACCAAAGAGCGAGGTTTAGTTGTTCCTTCATGGGCACCTCAGATCCCAATCCTAAGTCACAGTTCGGTTGGAGGGTTTTTGAGTCACTGTGGTTGGAACTCCACCCTGGAGAGTATTGTGCATGGGGTTCCAGTATTGGCATGGCCATTGTTTGCTGAACAGAAAATGAATGCAGCCTTTTTAACCGATGACCTGGAAGTGGCACTGTGGCCAGAACCTAACCAAAATGGGATGGTAGAAAGGCATGAGATAGCTAAAGTCATTGTAAGGTTCATGGAAGGTGAAGAAGGGAAACAGGTTCACACAAGAATGCAGGACCTGAAGGATGCTGCTGCTAACGCCCTGAAAGAAGATGGGTCCTCCACAAAGATCCTGTCTCAGTTTGTAATGACTTTGAGAGCTAGGGCATGAGCGAATTTTCTATGTTATGTAATTACAATATTAATAATTAGCACATTTCAGATTTTCAGAGTGATTTTGTAAGTGGTGAATATTGTTATATACGCCTAATATTTGTTGGTCTGTGAGAGAGAAGGACAGAGGATACAAATACAGGGCACAATTTGCTGTTAAGGTAGTTTTCCAAATTTATTTTAATTAATCCCAAATATCTATCAACAAGCTTCAAACCTAAGTAGTATAACGTCACTGAAGCTTTGTCGTGGATGAACATAGACATCCATAAAATCACAAGTTCCGGAAAGTATGTTAGATGCAAAGTGATTGAAGAGGCCAATCTTTTGGCTATGCTTGGTCCACCTTGCTTTTTTGCAATCCAACTATAACCACATCTTTTGATTGTCAACTATACAGAATTCCTTATCATATTCATTTTATATATTTTCTTTAATTTCAATCAGAATTGCTCTGAAATTTATTTCTCCTTCTCCGGAAGTTCAGTTCCATGTTTGAAGTCACATGCTATCATAAACACTGCACGCGTAGTCGGGTTCCAAGATTTAAGAAAAAAAAGCTTACGAATGGACTTACGTCATGAAAAAAAGTGGAGAATCTCGATTTTGGTATTGATGTTGGTCAGGACTTAAAAAAGGAAAAAGAAAAACAAAGATTTTGTATTGACCAGAGATTAAGAAGGATAAAATGCCTCTAAAATATTTTATTACAAATAACTAACTTATATTACATGGATTAAGGAAAGTAAATGAGAGTATTAAATTTGTTAAGAATTTGAAATAATTTTTTAAAATATCCCCATTTAATATTTCATAATTCTATTTTATAATTAATGAAAATTAATTATATCTACTTATTTAATGAATAATAAAATTATAAAAAAGAAGCAAATGCATCAGACAACTTATTTCTATATGATTGTATTTATATCTTATATTTAAAAAAACACCTTATTTATATTTTATATATAGAACACAGTATTTCCTAAAAAAATTTATTCTTTTAGTATTTTTAATCATATAATTATAGAAGGTTGGCAAAAAAACATATAATTATAGAAGATTTATTATTTTTTTATTACTGAATCGTCTTCGGATGATTTTTTAAAATTTCACGAGAAGTGGTGCTTTTAGTTTTATAATAGAACAGGGATTTAAGTGGAGGCCAAACAAAGAAAAGAACTCAGATTTTCGTGATCACTTACATCATCTCTTCGACTTTGACTGAAATTATATGGACGAAAATATGCTCACATGTTATTTTCTCAGAATTAAAGGCAAAAAAGAAAACAGCCACTCAGGTCTTCACCACATGCTGGACAATTATTGTAGTTGTAGTATTTTCTAAAGCTTCAACGAAGCTTTCTAGTCAAGGAATTGAAGGGCATGTCATCTATATAACCCCATCAAAATCTTCAACCCCTAAAACCACAAATTTATCAACATCCATTCAAGTTTTCATTAAGTTGTCCATGAAGAAAACAACTCACATAGCTGTCGTACCTAGTCCTGGTTTCAGCCATTTGATTCCTATTCTTGAGTTCTCCAAGCGACTTGTTGAGCTTCACCCAGACTTTCATGTCACCTGCATCATTCCCACGTTAGAGTCTCCCCCTAGTGCCTCCATAGCCTACCTTCAAACTCTTCCTTCAAACATCGAATCCATTTTTCTCCCTCCTATAAGCAGACACGACATACCACAAGTGGCGTACCTAGGAACCCAAATCCAGCTCACTGTCACCAAATCTTTGCCATCTCTACTGCAAGTGTTGAAGACCTTGAATTCCAAGTCTCCTTTGGCTGCTCTAGTTGCTGACCCTTTTGCATTCCAAGTACTAGAATTTGCAAAGGAACTCAACACTTTGTCTTTCATTTACTTCCCTTCATCTGCTTCAACGCTTTCCCTCGTCCTCTGTTTCCCAAACCTCCACGAAAAGTTTCCTACTGGTGAATTCGGAGACTTACCAGAACCTATCCAGATTCCAGGTTGTGTCCCACTCCATGGTAGAGATCTCCCTAATCCAGTTCAAAATCGATCAAGTGAACCTTACAAACAGTATCTTGAACGATCCAAGAGAATCTCCTCTGTTGATGGGTTCTTGGTTAATAGCTTCTTACAGATGGAAGAAGGGCCTATCAGAGCCTTGACAAACAAAGAAAGCGGTTATCCACCTGTTTATCCGGTTGGACCCATCACTCAATCCGGAACAAATAATGAAGAATACGGGTCGGGGTGTCTGAGGTGGTTAGAGAATCAACCACCTAGCACTGTCTTGTATGTTTCTTTTGGAAGTGGTGGGACACTATCGCAAGACCAAATCAATGAGCTAGCTTTTGGCTTGGAACTGAGTGGCCAACAATTCCTATGGGTGCTTAGAGCTCCGAGTAACTCAGCTAATGCTGCTTACCTTGGTTCAGCAAATGAGGATCCCCTGGATTTCTTACCAGAAGGGTTTTTGGAGAGAACCGAAGATCAAGGTTTGGTTATTCCTTCATGGGCACCTCAGATTTCAATCCTAAGCCACAGTTCCACTGGTGGGTTCTTGACTCACTGTGGTTGGAACTCCACACTTGAGAGTGTGCAGCAGGGAGTGCCAATGATAACATGGCCACTTTTCGCAGAGCAGAGAATGAATGCTGTTTTGCTAACTGATGGTCTGAAGGTAGCACTGAGGCCCAAGTTTAACGAGAATGGCATAGTGGAAAGGGAAGAGATTGCAAAACTGGCAAAGAGTTTGATGGAAGGGGAAGAGGGAAAGGATATGCGCAAGAAAATGAAGGATTTAAGAGATGCTGCTACTGATGCACTCCAAGAAGGTGGGTCTTGTACAAAGACACTGTCTGAGGTGGCACTCAAATGGGAAAGTTTAAATCGGATATAAGAAAACCTTAAACTTTTTGTTGTTCCTTTTAGTGTTGGTACTTGTATTATTGACTCTTGGTTGACAAATTAAAATGGGTTTTAGGATTAAATGGTTCTTGTGTTGAAAGCAAATATATAATTGCTGTGCTTTTGTTTCAGTTTGGGTTTACATGAGTAATCCATGTTCTCTTGTCAGGCGCAATTTGTGGATAGATACAAGCAGCATTTCATTTGTTTGTTGGGCTTTTTACAATTGCTCCTAAACATTCTTCAAAAGAACAATGATAAAGAAATTAATTATATGAAACAAGAACATAATAATATTTGTAGATAATCAATAACAATTTTACAACTAAAACACAATCCTATATATGCAATACGTTCATGTCCAGGACAGAACTGCAAGCTGTGCAGGAACTTGAACTCTTTGATTTTCCTCACTCTGCCTTAAAGGCTTGCTGAGCTGAGCATCATCATCCAGAAAGAAAGCCAAATACTTTGAACAAAAAGGAAGATTCTACTTCATCTGATAAGCCTTTAAGGCACGGCCATTGCATAACATAGAAATCACATGCTAGAGATGTACTAAACTCTAAACAGGGTACTACTCTTAAAGTAAGGCTTGATTAACCAGATTGATTCATGTTGAAGGATGGTTGAGGTTGAGGAGTCAAAAAAAAGTGTGTTTAATACCATAGCCTATGGGGGAGAAAAGGACAAGCCTGAATAAGTGAGGTGACCATCTTGTGGGACTACGTATGATGCTTCAGAAGTTCAGTATTAATTTCTGCGAACCATGACTAGTCGTTTTTTTTTTTTTTCGGGCCAGACATAACTAGTCTATACACATATGTATATGTATATATATATATGTGTATATGTATATGTATATGTCGAAGAAAAAAAAAATGCGGGCTTGTATGAAAAAGGCTTCCCAACATGACTCCAGATTTTGATAGAATTTCCCAGAAACAGACAAAAAAGCTCGTTCCTTCCTCTATATTCTGTCAAAAAAACAGTGTTATTTAGTTTCTTGTCTAACCCACCGAAAAAGCAAAACCAGTGTCCTTCATTCATCTGAAGCTGTGAACAAGAAAAGGCTAAGGAATGGGATGCAGCAAAGGAAGGACCACCAGAAGAAAGAAGATGCCTCTACATCACATTTTCCAGCAGCCACCATCCACTCAATCAAGATGAGATAACTCACTTCTTTCACCTATAAATTTCTATCCTTCTATCATAACTAGGCTCTCTAAGATTGTACTGTTTGTCAATTCTCTCGCTAGTTTCATTGGGTCTAGAATTGCACAGTACATCAGTTTTGGTTTTATTGCAGTGAATAATTTCGTACTTTGAATCTTTGCGTGCTGCAGCTTTTTGGTGCGTCAGTTTTCTTTCTTGGCGGGCGACATGCACAAGAAGAAAGAGTAGTCTTACTTGGGAACAAAAAAATTCAGTAGCTGGTGTGTGATGCCGATGCGTGACGTATGTCATGTGGAGGCTCTAAAGCAAATCTTAATCGTTTCGTTCATTCTTCAGTAGCACCATGTCAGACTGGAGCCTTTCACGCACAGCACATGGATTCCGTTTTAGTCTTGCTTCCTCAACGGACAAAACTAATACAGTATATATTAAAATCATAGATTAACTGAATAAGACATCATCATTCATAAATTCGTCAAAATGCATTCAACTAAGCAAGTCTATCCATTTAACCTGGGAGTGTTCACGAGTTAGGCTGGATTAGGCATGTCTATCCATATAAAAAGCCGTCTTTAATTTGATCGTCTTGGGGAACCAAGTCAATCGTGTACTACATGTTTTACTGTCAATTCCAACCCCACCATCATGTACCCCTGCATAGATAGCTGCGTTTCAATACTTGTTCCTTTTTGATGTTTCTTCAGCTGGCTACCATCAAATAAATTTTATCCTTTCAATTAATTGATTAGCATTGAATTTCTTGTAGTATATAAACTCCAACTACTGGTTTAAAGACTGGCTTTCTCAAAGCTTTTCCCTTTTCCTTCCTAGAAATTTGCAAGGATATATATCTTCTTCTTTCTTTCTTTGTTGAAATTTTAAACCAAGATATTATATTAATTGAATAGTTCTTGGGTGATGGACATGGAAGGACCAACCCTACTAGCTCTCCAACGCCCGTGCTTTAACATGCAGTTCCAGTCAAAAGCATAAAACCACTAAAACACGATTGAGCCTGTATATATTAATTTATTGAATACTTCGATCTCCGCGCTTTACTTTGCAGCACTGCGCAAATGCTGTTGCTAGCTACTATTGAAACTTGGATCTCTGCCCTCCTCCACTACATTAACAGGCCCAAATACTTACTACTAGGAGAATCTACCATCGCACATCCATCCTACCCTATTGCAAATTTCATATATGCCTACCCAAAGTCAATTTATTCTTAGCTACAAAAGTAAATATATCTATTTTAATTGAGCTGAGGTGTAGAATATATATAGCTATAGTCATTCATTCACAAATAATATAGTTTTTTCCTCACTAGAAACTTCTCTTTATTAAATCACCAAAAAAAATTACATTTCAAATACCTTTTGAGATTCCCTCGAGCTCAACACAATCAATTATTTTCAAAAAGCATATCCACATCCACGGTTAAAATATAGGGATAAGGATAAGCACATCCACCACTGCCCTTTTGTCCTTTTGTTCATGTCTTGGTTATAAATATATAGGGGCTGGAACTAGATCTAGTAATTAAGTCCATCTAACAACAAATACAACATGTAATATTTATATACCACGTCAAATAAAACTTCCAGTACGTACAGTTGTCACCTAGGAACATTCTATAAGATCTACACAATAAATAATAAGGCCATCCACGGCATATATAAATAAAACAAAAAGGCAAAATAAATCTGTAGTGCACTCTGCAACATGTAGGGATATTAAATTAAGCCAAGTATTCCCTCAAATCATGGGATCTAATTATGTTGGTCATGAGAATGTGACTCGATCGACTCTCAAATTTTTCCATTTGAGTGCCAAATTTGACAGTGTCTTGATGGAGCTACCATCTTCCTTTAGAGCACAAGCAGCTGCATGTTTCAGCTCTTTCATTCTTGTTCTTATTTCTTCACCTTCTTCATCTCCATCCATTACACACTTTATAACCTTTACAATCTCCTCCTTCTGCACCATCCCACTCGCTACAAATCAGATTACTTGGGTGCAAATTCAATACTTTATTCATTGACTCATCATGTATATATACAACTCTGACTCCGAGAATATTGCAGAATCATAATCTGCCACTTAACAATAATATCCTATCTATATCTTATCTATATCAGTATCTTGACTATAACAAACAATATTATACAATATTTGAATAACAACCTGATATATCCTAACAACCTTTCAACACTCCCCCTCAAGTTGGTGCATAGATATCCATCATGCCTTACTTGCCTATGATGTCATAATGAGCCTTAGATGATACTGCCTTGGTGAGAATATCAGCTAACTGATGCTGGGACTGCACGTATGGGAACTGAATGACTTTATTATCTAGATTGTCTTTGATAAGATGTCTGTCAACTTCAATGTGTTTGGTACGGTCATGTTGTACTGGATTCTTTGCGATCTCTATAGCTGCTTTGTTATCACAGTGGAGGTTCATTGGTAGATCACACGTTATTCCTAGTTCCTTTAAAATTCCCTTGGTCCATATTAACTCGCATACTCCATTCGCCATTCCTCAAAACTCAGCCTCAGCACTTGACCTTGATACTACCTTTTGTCTTTTGCTTTTCCAAGATACGAGATTTCCTTCAACAAATGTGAGGTACCCCGAAGTTGACTTTCTGGTGGTTTGATCCCCAGCCCAATCTGAGTCAGTGAATCCTTCAATATGTTGCACATTATTCTTAGAGAATAGCAACCCTCGCCCTGGGGCTCCTTTAAGATACTTCAATATTCTGATCACAGCTTGCATATGATCTTCACTAGGTGCATGCATGAATCTACTTACAACTCCTACAACATATGTGATGTCAGGGCATGTATGCGATAAATAAATTAGTCGTCCTACTAACCTCTGGTACCTTTCTTTGTTTGTTGGAACCTGCTTAGGATATATTCCAAGTTTATGGTTCATCTCCATAGGTGTATCGGCTGGTCTGCAGTCGAGCAAGCCCGTTTCTGTGAGTAAGTCCAATACAAATTTCCGTTGAGATAGGAAAATGCCATGTTGAGATCGCGCCACTTCGATTCCAAGAAAATACTTTAGTTGACCCAAGTCCTTCATTTCGAATTTGAAGGTCAGATGTTTCTTAAGGGACTCAATCTCATGCACATCATCTCCAGTCAGGATCATGTCATCTACATAAACTAGTAAGATTGCTATCTTTCTTTCCTGTCTCTTTATAAATAATGTGTGATCAGTGTTACTCTGTCTATAACCAAAATTCCTCATCGTTGTAGTTAGTTTCCCAAACCAAGCTCGAGGAGATTGTTTAAGCCCGTATAATGCTTTCTTGAGTTTACATACTAGATTTCCAGGAGGTTTCTTAATACCAGGTGCAATTTCCATGTAAACTTCTTCTTCCAAGTCCCCATTTAGGAACGCGTTCTTCACATCCAATTGTTGTAAATCCCAATTCCTATTAGCGGCTAAGGATAGGAGTATCCTAATAGTGTTAATTTTAGCCACTGGTGCAAATGTTGCTTCATAATCTATTCCATGCTTTTGTGTGAACCCCTTTGCCACTAGTCTCCCCTTATATTTGTTTAAACTGCCATCAGCGTTGAACTTTGGTGTGAACACCCATTTACATCCCACTAATCTCTTCCCTTTCGGTAACGATACTAGCTCCCATGTTTGGTTCTTCTGTAGTGCTGCTAGCTCTTTATTCATTGCTTTTTTCCATTCTGGGTATTTCAATGCTTCATATACGCTCCTTGGTATGGGAATTTTTGCTGCCTCATTGGTCATAGATGCATATTTCTCTGTAAGCCTATGAGTAGCTGTGTAGTTGGATATTGGATATTTTCCACAAGCATCAAGTTCAGGTTCATATTGCTTCTTTGGTATCCCCTTTGTAGTTCTTTGAGATACTCTACGTTCAAGATTCTCTTCAGCTGCTACTGGTTCGGCCTCGTTCATATGAGAACTTTCACAACTAGAGTTTTCATGATCCTGCATCGTTGTGGACTCTAGATTAAGTGATGAGTCATAATCATTTGGGTCAGAAGTTACCTGATCATCTTGGACATCTCGAGGAGAGGATTCTAGCTGTGTTGGCACGGGCATGGGTACGGGCAAGCTCATGTGTGATTCTTCTACTGCTTTGTCTTCATTATTGTGTGACAGCTGTTTGGAGTTTTGTAAGGTTTCATGAATTTGCTGTAGTGAGTCGAGTACACCCACATCCATACCCAAATCATTAACTCGAAGATCCTTCTCTTCATGTAACTGCTTCTCCCCCTGAAGATAAGGATCAGGATAAAACGGAGTAGCTTCATCAAAGGAGACATCAAGAGTGACATGAACTTTCTTCGCTTGAGGATCGTAGCAGCGATATCCTTTCTGAAAATCTGAGTAACCAATGAAGATACATCGTTTAGCACAGGGGTCCAACTGGCTTCGTAAAGTCTTGGGAATATGTACGTAAGCCGTGCAGCCGAAGATTCGGGGTTCCAGATTAGGAACATGGGGAATTGTGAGTAACGTCTGCATGACTTGAATAGGAGTTTGGAAGTGCAATACACTTGATGGTGTTCGATTAAGTAGATATGCAGCACTCTTTACGGCTTCACCCCAGTAAGTTCGAGGTACGATCATGCCAAAAAGAGAGGCACGAACAATTTCAAGAAGCTGGCGATTACGACGTTCAGCTAGGCCGTTTTGTTGGGGTGTGTAGGGGCATGAGGTTTGGTGACGTACCCCTTGTTCACACAGAAAAGTGGTCATCGTGCTATTAATAAATTTCGTGCCATTATCAGACTGCAAAACTGCGATACGCCGATTGTATTGTGTCTGTATTTGCTTGTAAAAATCTTTGAAAATATCAACAACTTCATTCTTATGTTTTAACAAGGTGACCCATATCATGCGTGTACATTCATCAATGAAAGTAAGAATATAATACGCATTCGAGAAGGTGGGAGTTTTTGCAGGACCCCATAAATCAGAGTGAATAACCATAAAAGGCTCAGAAGTTTTATTTGAACTTAAAGGATAAGAGACACGATGACTTTTTGCATACTCACAAATTTCACAATGCAAAGATGAACTATCCAAATTGGAAAATAACTGAGGCTTCAACTTTTTCAAATAACCAAAAGACACATGACCCAAGCGTTTATGCCACAACCACACCTCAGCTGTGGCCTTATTCGGACTACGAACACCGTTAGCAACTGTTTGTGCAAGGAAGTTTTGATCCTCTGGTTCAAAGTAATAGAGCTTGCCCTTCCTAATACCATAGCCAAGAATCCTCCGTGTTAAGATGTCCTGAAATACACAATAATAAGGCCAGAAGGTTACTGTACATGAGAGAGCCAACGTGATTTGACTAACAGATAGCAGATTATAATCAAGAGAGGGGACGAGAAGCACGGTGTCAAGAGTTAGTGTGTCAGATAAGTTGCATTGTCCTTGACCTGTGATATCTGAGGTGCTGCCATTTGCAGTAGCAACAGGTGGTCGCGAAGAAGGAAATATTCGTTCCAAATTAGCAGCATCACAAGTCATATGATCCGTGGCCCCTGTGTCTATTACCCACGTGGAGTTAGAGAGTAAGGAAAGCTTACCAGTTTTTCCTTGAGTGACAACGTTGGCACTAGGGACTCCTGCATTTGAGTTACTGGTCAATGACTTATCATCCGTTGCAGTATGCATGGCTTTTCCTGCAATGTTGCGCCGTGGTTTTTTTGAGAAATCCCACCAGTCGGGATATCCAACGAGTTCATAACATCGTTGTTTGGAGTGACCAGTTTCTCCATAATAAGTGCAAATCATGGAGTCATTTTTCTTGCTTCGAGGTTTCTGTAAACCAGCTGAGTGCCCTTGTTGTCTAGTGAGGAGGATAGTGCTCTCTTGTTGGGGACGAGATCCACTAATAGCTTGACGTTGTTGATGCTCCTTTCGAACATATGCATATGAACCTTCAAGGTCAAGCTTAGGATCTTTACGTAAAATTTCATTACGTACCTGGTCAAACTCTGGGTCTAAACCACTAAGGAATATGTGCACACGCATCCTAGTCATTGCCGTATGCATTTGCACCACGCCGTTTACAGTGTCGGCCTGTAAATTCATTCGGTGATCAATCTCCTGAAAGAGTGCTACAAGTTCATTGTAATACATGGGCAGAGGTCGTCCATTTTGCTTTGTGGTGAACGACTTTCGATTGAGTTCAAAAATAATGCTCTCATCAGCTCCTTCATGAAAAGTTTGAGCTACTGCATCCCATACGTCTTTTGCTGTTGGCAAACGTACAAATCGCTGCATTAAGGTGGGTGTCATCGAGTCAATGAGCCAACTTTTCACTCGCTGGTTCTCCATACTCCAGTGTGCCAATGCTTGATCATCGGCTGTAGGTTTCTTCAATGCTCTAGTAATATAGCCAATTTTGTTACGAGCAATAATACGCATTTCAACTAGTTGAGACCATAAGGAATAGTTTGATTCATCAAGGGTGGGATTCGTTGGGAACGGTGTATTATCTTGGTGCACCACGACTTGGGATGTGGCGGCAGAAGCGTTTTGGGAGTCAGAAGACATGGTGGTGAGTGGATGAGGGTTGTTCGGTGGAAATTCTAAAGAAAATCAGACTGCTCTGATACCATGCTACAAATCAGATTACTTGGGTGCAAATTCAATACTTTATTCATTGACTCATCATGTATATATACAACTCTGACTCCGAGAATATTGCAGAATCATAATCTGCCACTTAACAATAATATCCTATCTATATCTTATCTATATCAGTATCTTGACTATAACAAACAATATTATACAATATTTGAATAACAACCTGATATATCCTAACAACCTTTCAACACCACTGTCACTAACTCTTGGCCTTATAGCCACCTTTAGCCCCTCAGCTAACATGGCTGCATTAGTTCTTTGCTCAGCAAAAAGTGGCCACGCTATCAGTGGCACTCCTTCTACAATGCTCTCAAGGATTGAGTTCCAACCACAGTGACTTAGAAACCCTCCTGTTGAACTATGACCAAGGACTTGAACTTGTGGGGCCCAAGAAGCCATGACCAAACCTCGCCCTTTGGTTCTCTCTAAGAACCCTGATGACAAGAAATGAAGTGCGTCTTCATTTTCATCACATAGATAGCTAGCGCTGGCTTTGTCACTTGGTGATCTCACATTGGCCCATACAAATCTCTGCTCGCTTAATTCTAACCCCAGAGCTAGCTCATTGATTTGGGCTTGGGACAGTCTCCCTCCACTTCCGAAAGAAACAAACAGAACGGACTTTGCTGGCTGCCTCCCTAACCATCTCAAACAATAGTCCTGCTCCGTGTCCGACCCGCCGTTTGTTTCGCTGATCAACCCGGTTCGTATTATGGGTCCAATTGCGTACACAGAAGCGTATCTCCCACTCTCTCCATTTCCTGGTTCGTCGTGTTGCCACGCTTTTATAGCCTCTGCTTCCATTTCTGCAAAGCTATTGACTATGATCCCTGTAGGAGATACTTTTGGGTGATTACCTAAGCACAAGAGCTTTGGAAAGACGGCCACTAAAGAGGCCATAAGTTAATTACTTGTTTTCAATTTATGTTTATGGTCAGATTTTAACGGCCTTTGCATGACCATATATAATAGGCTAATTAAAATGCCTGTGTAAATACAGTGACCATATCCACAAAATCTCTCTAACAAAAGGCAACGGTAAAAAATAACTTGGATTTTCGTTAAGAATTATAAATATGAATGTGAGCGATAAAATGTCTAATAAGATGCAAGAAATTAAATCCTAAGACATGTATATATCTATATACACACCATGTGTGCATGGTACTTAAATGAAGAGAAAAGTAAGTACAAGATAAGAACAGCGCGGTGTTGAGCTGTTGTATCTTTAAAGAGACGTATTTTGTTCAATTTTGATCCTCTATGTATATAAAAGCAAATATTTGTACAAAGATAAAAGAAAAAGAGACGATGAATGCGAAGATAAATATAAATTTCATATAGTAACGCATTTTTTGTGAAGGTATAAATTTTCTCTATGTTTTTTTTGTATGTATGTATAAAAGATTTTTTTTTTAAGTTTACCTTCTATACCTAGCTAGTGATAATATAAAGTGACACACCGAAGGCGTGAATCTCACCCTAAAGAACAATATATGATTTTTGTTTATTTCTTGTTTCATATGATCGATGTGCTGCAACAATACACGTACATACCTTGAGCATGATGATATAATTGGCAACGTTGGAGAAACTGCGAATAAGCCAAACTTGATCGATCTTGATGATTGTCTGGGAGATCTTTTCCACTGACGGGGACACAACCCGGAATCTCAATGGATTCTGGCAGGTCTCTGAACTCACAAGAAACCTTTTGACTCAGCTTAGAGGAATATAAGCAGAGTGAAAGTAACATAGCAGAACATGGGAAGTAAAGATAGGTGGCGATGCTAAGCTCCTTTGCTATTTCTAGTGCTTCAACAGATAAAGGCTCAGCCACCATAGCAGCCAAGCTGGAGGTGGAGCTGAGGGACTTTAAGGCCTGGCGAACCAAGGGCATGGAGCGAGACAGGGCGAGCTGAAGCTGGACCTCGAGGGGAAGATCCTTAGGTTGGTCATGGAGGGTGACTGGAGGAAGAAAAGTGCAGGTTATGGCCGAAGGAAGAGAGCGAACAAGAGTTATGGAGGCAGGAGGAGGTGATCCGAGAGTGGGGATGAAGCAGGTGACATGGAAGTGGTGGTTTTGGAGACGAACAAGTCGCTTGCAGAACTCGAGAATGGAGGCTTGGTGGCTATACGCTGGGACTGTGACTACGGCAATCTCAGTTGTGGCCCCCATGTATATTGTCTTGTTGGGTCTGGTTTTAGTGTTTATATGAGAGGGTATTGATGGCTGCCGTTTGGTTCGGTTTTGAAATCAACCGTTGGGTTCGGTTTTTGAATCAAACCAACCGGTTTGGCTTTTACAACCTTATCTGTTTAGAAATAGTTGGTTTAGTTCAGTTTTAATTTATACTTTTCAAATTATTTTTAAAAATAATATGTTTTTTTAAAAATTAAATTAAATAGATTATTATGAGCATAAATATTATATCTAAATAATTTACTAATTAATATATTTTATACATATTAAAAAAAAGCAAAACAAAACATATATGGCCATAATTAATTAGATATTTTTATATATTATATATAATTTATTATAATATAGCTAATAGATGTGGTTTAGGTTTAAATTGAATTAATTTTAATAGGGTAAAAATTGAAATAAATCTCATTTCAATTTAGTTCAATTTAATTTATTTGATTTGGTTTTAAAAAAAGACGTGGACGAAGGTGGACCATCACATGCTAAATCTGACACTTGGAGATTTTTTGGCTTTTAAACGTGTTTTTTTGGGCATACATGTTGAATTCGTTTTCTATAATTGAATTCGTGTGTGATCATCAGCATACATGTTGCAACTTTCTTTTTCGGCCAATAAAACATGTTACAACTTCAAATTCTTCGAAGATTAAATTTTATATAATTATTTTATTAATAATAGACAAGTTTTTGCACTAAGAAATATATATATATATATATATGTTAAATTATTTCTTTTATTACTTTTTTACGCAATATAAAATATTCTAGAATTAAATTCAGGATTATCCAGGGACAACTCCCATATATTTTCTTTATTATTATTTCATAAATTTGCTCTTATCTCTCGCACTTGAGCATACACACACAGTATATGCTAAGTTATTTCTTTAGAACAAGTATGTATATTTTGTTTGTCCTCTTTTGTCGCGTATCTATTTGTCATGTAAGATTCTTTAGGCATTGTCAATCCCAGAAATTATTCAATCAAATCAATAGAAAAAATATATATATATATATATATATTCAATATCAAAAATGGAGAAAATTATAATGAAGGACCAAGAGGAAATACTAGTAATATTTATTTGAAAGGATCTTTAAAGTAGGAATTATTCAAAAGGCCCTAAGCATTAAAATTTAAATCGAAAGGATCAAATTGAACCCTAAACCTACCACGCTCCTTCCGGCCTTCAATGAGATTATACTGTCCATTTCATTCACCGATGACAAACATAAAGGCAGGAGATATATGCTCTCTGTCAGATAACATAATAGCGTTTTGTATATTAAAAAAAATTAATTGAACAAGTAAAGATTAAATGACATGTTCATGAATCTGGCCGATTTGATTCATGACCAAGGGTGGTTACTGGTAAATGAAAATGAAAATGAAAGCTCCACAGCTTATACTGGAATAGAGTAAAAAGTAACAGAATACAGCCACAATCAATTATATAGAAATGTACTTATGGCCAAAAAAAAAAAAGTACTCCCTCCGTTCCACTATATAGTGCACTTTTTTGAGAAATTAATGTTTCATAATATAGTGCACTTTGCGGATTACATAGTATAATTTTGTTCTCTTTCCAATATTGCCCCTAATTAATAAACCCAAATATGTGTTTATTATTAAAATATTCCATTCTCAAAGCATTTAATGAGGGTAATTTGAGAAAAAGTGAAAAATTTTGTTAGTTATTAATTATTATCTTGGTCTGTGTGTGGTAGTTAAAAATGCACTATAAACTGGAACAGAGGGAGTACAAAATATAACGGTCAAGATAGAGGAGAATAGCAAAGCACAATCAAATATTAAAGAAAGATTACCGTAGGGAAGCGATATGCCAGTTCTTGTATTCATTCAGATCAATATGCATATCTGAAGAAACTTTGATGGCAGAGGTTGTTTTTTATTTTGGAAGTAATGAGGCTTAGGGTTAATTTCAGTACTTTTAAATTTCAATTTCAATTTTTGGTCCACTAAAATAATAATAATTTTAATATAAAATATTGCTCCATTTTGATCCTTTAATACTAATAATTCTCCTGATAAAATATATATAAAATTTATAAGATGTTGCACCAGGTGTCATCAATATAATGTGCTCCTCTCCAACTTCATAATTTTTATTTTTTAATAGTTTTTACATATTTCATTGGACTCCACGTAACTTTATTTTTCTTCTTTCAATATTTCCTATTATATTTTAGTAAAATTTTTGTTTGTATATTTTAATAGAATTTAAATATTAAAAAAAATAATGCAATGAAAATCTTTTAAATAACGCCTCTCATGTGCTCGAAAAGAATATATCTAAATAAAAAAAAGTCAAATTTTGGATTAGTCACCATAATCAACATTAATATATATATATATATATATCAATATGATCAAATATAAATATAATAATTTTGTAAAGTCATCAAATGATAAATATAAAGTGACCTAGCTATCTCGAACTTTAATTGCACGGATGCTCGCGCCACTTTAATTAATTATATGAAATGGCAAATATAATGGGGACAACAACAACAATGCAATGAATCTGGGCATTATGAAGTTGCCATTATGAAGGGCAAGTGTCATATATAATAATAAAAGAATAAAAGGAATGAAAATTGTGACAAGCTACCCCAGGAACTTTATTTCATTTTCATGCTTCGTTCAACGTTCCTGTTCATTGTTTTTCCTTCTCTTCTCGTAGGCGCCACTGCTTAACAAATTTATAATAGATATAATAATAGTTACATTAAATGACCTTAATTAATAAACCATTAACGTTATTATCTATACTTTTTATGATTTACTGGTTATTTTTACATACTGTGTGTATATTATATTTTTATTATCATTAGTTAATTTAATAATCTTTATATATTTTTTGAACTTTTTATATAATAATAACAGAGTGCATGTGTATATATATCAATACACCAAAAATAGCTTTTCTTGGTAGTTATATTTAGTGTTTTTTTGCAGTTCCTAATCACAAAGCATTTGAACACCGAGTAAATTTTGTTTGCGGTTGATAATATCAAACAAAAATATAGTTTTTTTTTTTGCGGTTGTTTGTAACAACCACAAAGGAAAGTCATTCATTAAAAAAAAATGAAGAAAGAAAAAACAATGAAGATGGTGGGTTTTTCTATTATTCGATTTACACCTCTAATACCATACTAATATTTGAAATAAGAACAAGTAACTCAGAAAGTATCATATTTACTATTTTTAATCTATTAGCAAATTTTAAATATACAAAACCAATTCAAATTTATAGTGAGCAGAGCTACAAATCTACAAAATGAAATGAAATCTCCAATATTAACATAGTCAAAAATCCAAATAGAGAAGTACAAATGCAAATTCAATGAAATTGAACCTCTAGATCTTGGCTCGATGGTGGTATGGACAAGAAGCTTCGACTGACTACACCTCAGATTTGATAGCTTGTGGTGGCTTAACAGATTTGGACTCGACGTGGAGCTTCAAGCGATGTAGTAAATGGTGATGAGAAAGGAATTTGAGCTCAAAACTCATCATGAATGGAGAAGGACACTGTAGTCGTCGCTGGAGGAGGACGCCATCATTGTTGTTTTGAGTCCTATGCTTGAGATGAGAGATTAGAAGAAGAAGAAATGAAAGGCATCATGGATAATGTCGAGAGATGAGAGAAAGAAGATATGAGAATGAGAAATAGAAAAGTAAGGAAAAGGTACAGGAGTGATAATGTCCCTTGCTTTTCTTTTTATCAATGACTAGAAATGATGAACCATGTGGTATGTTTCTTATATTAAAGTTTCCTTTGCAGTTCTTTAATTCTTTTTTTTTTTGTAACTAGATTGACTTTTCTTTGCGGTTATTTAAAGAACTGCAAAGAAAAGTTTGGTTTTTTTTTTGTAACTGGATTGACTTTTCTTTACAGTTATTCAAAGAACAATAAAGGAAAGTTTGATTTTTTTTAATTGGATTGACTTTCCTTTACATTTTTTTAATAACTGAAAACCAAATCTTACCTGCATCTCCGCCTCACTTTTTTTAACATTTGCTTGTATAACCGCCAAAGTTTATATGTCAAGAAAAGTTATTTTTGGCGTAGTTTATAGTTTATCATTTTCCATTTTAAAAAGTTTTTATCTTTTTTTTATTAGTGCGAAGGTCAATAACTTGAAAAGTTACAGAGAAGGCCTCTCCAAAGTCATTGTCTACATCACTCCCCTCAAACTCTCAACAATACCAATGGGTACAGAGTTGAACTAGCTAGATATTGATTAATTCGGGATGCATGCATCTTCCACGCATTACATTTGCACGCCAACCATTTAGCACATTGCATAAAATCCCTGTCAATTGATCCATTGTGGCTAGATAATGTCTATTTTATACCTATAAAATACCTGCATTTATGCTCCAAATTGTATTTAAATATGTTTACATTGGTATATTTTAGTATAATTTGACATATTTTTGTGTTTCATGGTGTTATAGTCTCATTTGGAAGAATTTAGAGCAAAAATATTATAAATCGCTTATGCTGAAAAGTTTCAACACCTTTTGGTATTTTGACCATATACTCTCACATCTAAACTTCGATTGAGGTGGTTTAATATGTATTGAAAAGATAAGACATAGAGTTACAATTTTATGTTTTGAGTTTTTCAAAATTCCAACGTTATGGTGGTAAAAATCAAGCTCAAGATGTTAACACGTTCTGGTGACTTGTCTAAAGTTAAACAAAGCAGTTGTTCGTACCACGCATCCACCCAGTGCCGGGTCAAACTCAGCCGATGCCAGGTCAACTCATTTTTCACGTTTTTCCACCTTTTCGAACCACCCAATGTCGTATTTGATGATCCTATGGCCACCCGGTGCCGGGTCAAACAGCAGAAGTATGTAAAAACATGTTTTTAACGCATTTTTGTGATATTTTGATCTTTTATGGGCTTATAGATTTTCTCTATATAAGGAGATACAGTAGAAACACAAGGGGGATTCAAAAACGCACCTGGAGGCCAAAGAACACTGTTCAAAAAGCATCTGGGAGCAACTAGAAGCATCTTATAGAGAGAGAGTAAGGAGATCTAGGGAGTATTAAATATATATTCATTCTCTTCTATTATAATTCTTTCTTCTTGTTATTTTCACTATGATTTGAGATTTTAGTTCTGATTTAATTTCTATTTTCATGTGTAGCTAAATTTCCCAATCAGGGGTAGGGATGTAGCCTGATTGGAATGAATTGGATTTGCTTTCTTAGTTTTAACTCTGTGGATTTGTTCTTCAAGTTATATTTAATTTGTTTCTTTATTATATTTGTCTCTCTTATTTGTTCATGTGGATTTTATGCTTGATTACCATAGAATCTAATTAATGAGTAAATTTTATGAACTAAGAGGTGAAGAGTGAACCTAGATCTAGAAAGATAAATACAGATAACTAATCTAGAGATAGAATTAGGAATTCGTGGTGATATATGCTGTAGTTTTCAAATTTTAGTTAGGAATTTTAGCTGCACTAGAGTGAATTGCATCATAATTAAATAAAAACTAATTGACCGATAGGTAATTAGGATACTTTAGAAACAATGATCATTATAATTGTGCAGAGTCTAACTAAAGAATAGAATCTAGTTATTCCATAAGGTAAATCATGATCCGTTGACGCTTCTAGATCTGAATCAAAACTTAGTCATCATTTTGTTTTCTATTTCTTTCCTTTTTAATTTAAATTTTCAATTTGATTATCTCTTGCTTTTAGAATTAAAAGTTTGGACTAATAAATTTACTACCTCCTTTGGGTTCAACTTCTGAAATATTACGAAGACTTTTTATTACTACGATCGACTCTATATACTTGCATGATCCCGATCACTAGGGTAATCTCCTAATTATTGCATATGTCAATGTAATTTCTGATTTCGTCAATCAGCCACTTGTACTGATACCATTTAGAGTTACTAATTTTATGGCTCCAATTAAGGATTTGCTACCTATGATATCCAAATTCTAATGAATGTTCTGGACTGGAGATCCAGGATATCATTTATGGGAACTAGGGAAGTCTCATTAAATATTTGTGCTGAGAGTTTTTGAAAATTATTTAGATGAAAAGTTGCCGGTTCAAAATTTGTTTCATCAACCACACACCTTAGTTTCGGTTGTTATTTAATTTTTCAAAAAATAATCATTTTTAGCATCTTAATTAATCCTAAACATGCTAATGAAATATTCATTTTCTCATATATATGATATTCATATACTATCTATTCTGAACATATCTTCAATTTTTTAATGACCCAAATATATATAATTCTAGAGAATAATGGACTCCTGAATACCAAAGCGAACAGCTTCGTTTTTGGTACATCCCATCCATTATTTTGGGCTTTAGCCCGCAAGTTTTGCCCACAAAAAAGGACATATTTTTATCGATCCTTTTCACCTCAAATTTGCACCAGTGAACTATCCTATCTGCTCCTAGTTACAATTACATGTCATTACAAATAAAAATATTACAATTATAAAAGAATTATGATTAACATATGTTGTGCGAATAAATCAAAATTGATTTTCAGGGGCCCAAAATCCATGAAAACCGAGAGGGAAATTCAAATGCCTGGGGATTTCTAGTCTGGCAACCAGGGCATTGCCTACTCCTATCTTTTTGGGATTCAGAATAACCAGATAACATCTCTGCATTGCAACTGCATACTGCACACAAACCCAAACGAAACACACAAATATCATATTTAATAATAGAAAATTAAACATATAATAATTAAGGACCTATATATATATGTTGTAAAGAAATTAATTTATGAGTTGGTCACCTCAACTACGAGCAGGTAGCCATCGTCTTCTTCTCCACATTGGTTATCATGTTTGGGAACGAAAATAGGTTCACCAACAAATCTGCGACTTCCAACGGACCAAGTATGTGCAGAATGACTTGATAAATCCAACTTGACCACCGTATCAAATGGGAAATGTGGCAATGCTTTGCGAGATCCTAATGTAGTTGCTGAATAAACATACTTGTTTTTCTTGCCAGAAAATGTGGGATTTATAACTGGAAAATCTGACGACTTGTTCCACTGTTTGATGCGGTTGACGCTGCATTCTTGGCACTTGTGATCAGCATCTAGCTTTATTGATACCTGTGAATAAGAGACATATATATATATATATACACGTTGTGGTGTGGTATGACTATGACAAAAATGAATAGACCTGAAATTAAAGTTGATATATAGATATGGGAAATCGATATTTTGTGGACGTACGTACCTGAACAAGATGAGGTAACTCATTTTCGCCGTCTTTGATATTCATAAAGGAAGGGTCTAGCTTCTGTCGTTGCCAATTGTATCCAAAAAGGTTAGGGAAATTGAACCAGTGGTAAGAGCAAGCAGCAGCTTGGATGTGAATGTGGAGAGAATTGGAGGGATCATTATGATCGACAAGCTGAAAAGCATTGGCAACGTGAAGGAGCCAGAGCTGAGAAGGAGCTTCAATGGGGACTGTCCAGTCTCTGCCGCAATATTTGGGTTTGGATTTGGAGGAGTAGTAGTTTGGGAAGCGAGGGAGCAAGTAAATAGGCGACGTGGTCTTACTGGGGTTCACTCTTAATGCCGATATCATTGGCGATATTCCACACACTGCTCCCATTGATCCTAACACATCCAGTTTGATGCGATTGGCAAATATAATATAGTGGCTGTCCGTGAACGCCCAATCGTGGATCATCAAGTGGTCTGGAATCCTGAAATCTTGCCTCCCTACTAGCTTGAATTTCGAATCATATTCTACACACACACACACACACACACATCCATCCATCCATCACCAATTAATTAATTAATATTTAAGATCCATTAATTAATTCCATCTATGTTAATCTGCACATAGTATACATACCGCAAAATGTGAAATAGCTGCGTGGAAGCAACATGTCCTCAGCATTGCATGACACAGTGAGCAGCCTGTTCCTGGCGGCATCCACCTTATAATGGGACAAAAGTCTCCTTGGGGGCATCTTAAACACTCCTGTTCTTTTCCAATAATTATTCCCAACTATACATATTATATTACTACTATTCTATTCTATTAATGATCCATCCATAAACGCCACAACAAAAACATTTAATATAATTACATACCTGTCTACTATAACGTTAATACCAACATATATAGACTTGGATTGTACGCTGTTTTGTACCAGCATATATATTGTATCACAAATTATTTAAAATCTACATTTTTTTTTTATCATTAATCATTATAAAATTATTTTTATTATATGTTTTCTTTTTTTGAAACAAAAAATATTGACTGTAATATCTTAAGCACTTAAATCATATCGGAACAACAGCAAACGATCTAGACTTATTCGATTTCCACCAAAAAAAAAATGTTTCTTTAAGTTAGAATTATCATCTCCTCAGATATCACTTTCAAAGAAGAAAATTATTCGATCTAGACTTATTTTTACATCTGGTGTCTTTACAAACCACTTGGCCACCACTAATTATTATTTCATAATTTATCTTTCTTTAAACATTTACATTATTTATTCGATATATGCAAGAATTCAAATATAGACAAACACAGGGGAAGTGTAAATTGGCAAATAACGCCAAAAGTGTCAACACGGGTATATTTCCTAAAGAAACAAAAACTAGGAGACAATGGGTGTGCCACTATATTTTGCCCAATAAAAGTTGGTTAACTATAACCCATTTCTGACTACAAAAGATGCACTATATGTATATAATGGCTATTTATTTATTTATTTATATATTATTATTATCTTTTTTTGGCTAATAATTAATAATTATATTGGAACCAGGTATGTGTTGTGTACTACATGTCTAAAAACCAACTAACAACTCCCACTCAATTATACTAGCTATTCCTTTTGCCAAATTTTGATTTGCTCATCATTCAACATCATCATCACAATCCACTTATTGGACTCCCGTCTCTCCTCTCTTGTATAATCAAAGCAAGAGGGATATTAAATAAATTGCGTACTCTTTCAAAATCAGTAAGTGAAGAGAAATATTTTTTTTTAAAAAAATCAATTTTAGCGCACAACAGAAAAATCTTTATTTTTATGTAGTAGAAAAGATCCTAGCTAGGGTCAACTAGTTTCCTCTTGACTTGGGTAACTTTTCCATGATCTTTGGCATATGAACAGCTATGTAGCTCAGGTTTTTTTTTATGATTTTTTTTTTAACTTCAAATATTTGACACAAACACCTGACTCACTTCTAATAATAATAATTAATTAATTGATTAATATAAATAGGAGACGATAACGTACCATACAAAACAGGCTTCAAGAGTTCGGCAGCGAGTTCCCATGCATCAGCGTGATGGTTGGTGTTCGGCTGATTCAAATCACAGCCGCCCATCATGTCGAACCGTCCAACGGTATCCAACGTACCAGATTCCATCTCATAGGGATCCCCGCCTTCCCACAAACACAATAACTTGTCTCCCCACCTTAGCACGCTAGTGTTGGCCACATTCTTCATCACCTTAGTATTCCCAACCTTCCTTCCTCCTTTGAGCACAGAAAATGGACCCCTGTGTGTGAACCGCCACGTGTCCGTCTTTGGATCGTGCTCCTCCACTTGAGCCTCCGTCTTTACGTACTTAGCCATATATTTCACTTTCTTGCTCACATTATCGATACTGAACGCTCTCAGATATCCATGACCATCTAGCGGGTGCACCGTGGAGCCGTGATCGTCCGAGAAGAGGCCCGGCCCCGTCAAATAATATGTGCCCGATGGGAAGTCTGCTGGTATCGCCCCGTCCACCACGCGTAGGGTTACCGGTTGGGTTGTCTGCTGGCGCTGTGAAACGAATAGGAATTGGTAATCCCAAAAGGCAGCTATGGAATCATCAAGCTCTATGGTTGGAGGTACCGGCACGGACACTCGAGTATCCGGCGCAGAGATTGATATTGCTCTAGGTACGGTGGTGGGCGGAGACAATAGAAGTTGGTTGGGCGGAGGTGGTTTTGTGGAGGGAGGAGGAGGAGGAGGAGGAGGGGGGAATGTGAATGGTTTGGCTTGCATTTTTGGAAGTGAGTGAGGCTTCGATGAGTTGGGCACATGAGGGTGGCAACATATATGTCGTCTATAAATATATGAGAGGGAATAGTAGTGATATGGAAATGCACAGAGTAAATGCATTAATTACAGATTTGCCATTGTTATTATAGAGTTTGGAGTGACCAATGCATGGTGAAGTGGGGTAAAAATGTGGTGGACATGAAAATATATAGTTGCACTTTTAGTGGCAGACACAAAGTGCTTCATTTTCCATTGCTTGTGCTTTTGTACTTCTATGGTTTTCGGTATACTCATGAATTATTCAATTTCAAGCAAGCTTTCGTGGCCAAATTAAAATGAATTTTTATTCCTTTAATTTTTTCTTCTTAAAAAATTATAGTACACCTATAGTTTGAGGAGCGCAAGTCATCATATGGCAGCCACAACGAGAGGTTGGGAATTATAATGGGTGAGAAGAAAATATGCAACTTGCATTATAATAGCTCAATCATTAATTATAATATATTTTATGTCCACTTTTTAATTTTCTTAAATTTTCTCCGAATAAAATGTTCAATTTTCTATGGAGCCCATTATTATGATTTGTAGTGTGATCATTGCTTCAAGAATGATCTTACAAATAGCCATCCAATTCATTTTAAACAGTAGATGCATGGTTTTCAATTAAATTTATTTGATATATATACACACACATATATATGTTATATATCTATATATGAATATCAAATTAATTATTATTTTGTCCACAATGGGCAAGTTTAAGCAACTTGATCCTCTCTCTAGCAAAACTTCTCTGACCAATCCTCCTTCCATCAATATTCTAAACGTACATAACATCTAACCGTCCAAAAAATAAGCTAACAAAATATTAAAAAGACAAAAAATGCTGTCGACATGTAAAATACTAATATTAATTGTTTGGGACCAATTAATAGGTCAGCTTTTATTTTTTTTTCTTTCTATTATTTTTTCTATTACTAAGAACGAATCAAATTTGTGGTGTAACTGCAACACGCTCACAAAATTGGATTCTTGTGGATATTAATTATAAAAAAAATTAATTTTTAGAAAAAAATAATTAAATTTATATTTTTATCTAAATTTATTGTAATATTTTTATTTTTGTTTTTTTCATAATTTTTTATTTGAAAATTTTAAATTTATTTATTATTAACATAAAAATTGTTTTTAATAAATTTAAACGATGTAAATTTTGTAAATAATCACAATCAACTTAAAATAATTATTATTTTTAATGGAAAAATCTAAAAGATAGTTGAAAAAGCATTTATTCTTTTTATGTCTTTTTTAAATTTTTTTTATATTTTCGGACCATTGAATTTTATGTACGGTTAGGATATTACTGGAGAGATGATACAGAGAAGTTTTAATGAAGAGGATCAAAAGTTGCAAGTTTAAGTTCCGTGATTGATTATTTTGAATGTAGACTCTCACTTAATTAATCAAATAAAATTTGATTTATTTCTTAAAGATTGAACGGGTGGTTGTAGGAGTACAAAAGTAATTAATTCTTTTATGATACACATAGAATGGAAATACAGGAAAAAAAAAGAAATTAAATAAAAAATAATTTTAAAGATAAGAAATACATTTATAAAATGTTTTTTTGCCACAGAAACATGTATATTATTGGTAACAGATAACAAGAGTACATAGCACCATGAACACATAATACAGAAATATAATCATATATTAGATATTATACATAAAGAAGATTCCATTTCTGTCAAGAATGGACAAAATGAAAGATGGAGTAAAATCCTATTTTGGTTCCATTTCATTAACTATAAGTCTTCAACAAATCATTTATTTTTTCGTTTTGGTCTCTCATAAATTTGTATTAACGAATAATATTCTCGGTGATGATTTTATTAGTGAGGGATGAAAATGAAAAATATCTACATATATATATATGAGACTAAATTGATAAAACAACTTCATGAAGAACTAAATTGAGAAGTGTCGTATTCGTAAGAGATCAAATATAAAAGATAATCATACAAAAAACTAAATTGACAAATATGCAATGCTAGGTGAGCAGATTAAAGTTTTACTTACAAAACATTATTTTAAGGAAATAACTTGTCATCAGACCCATAAATCAAACTTTAGTAAATTATCTGGCTTTAAGTAAGTAATTTTGATAGTTTATTATATGCTTCAAAAAAAGTTTCACTGTATGTTAATTTATTGTGTACTATTAATGAAATATAAAATTAATTTAAATTGATGCAAGAAAACTAGTTATAGAAATATGTATTTAGGAAGAAAACTTTAATCTACTGATACTTTTTCAATATATGCACCGACATATAGTACCTAGTTTGCGTTAATTAGACAACCATTAGTAGGATGAATCAATAAATAAGGGAAGCATTAATTAATTAAAGAAATATATATGTAGGTTGTTTAAGTTATTGTCTACCGTGTCAAGACAAGTCTTCCGATCTGGTCTACAAAATTATTATTATGATTTCCATTAGGGTTTGTCTCCATGTTATGTAGCAATATTGGTGTCTTATGCAAAAACGAGAATTACTCCAAATTAAAGTAGAAAGAATAATCATGAGTGTTTCTACATAAATTAAATGAAAAATTAATATTATCATTATATATCCAGATTAAATAATTACATTCTTTAAAAGAGGTTGGATCGATATGAAATCAATAATTCAGAATATATGTGTTCGTCCGAAAACAAAATCGGATCGAAAACATCTTCAATAATAATGGAAAAAAATAATGAAGTGAAAGGCGGGTTAAAATTCTATGGTAATTAAATAAAATAAAATAATGAGTAGAAATGATTATTAATTAATTGTGGAAGAAGGATATGGTGGTGGAAGATGATAGTATCCATGTTTGAGAGGCAATAGGGAACTGAGGGGCAAAAGAGAGAGAGAGAAGGATTGACTTAGCAGGAGATGATCAGATCATAATGAGATAGATACCAATACATGGAGTTGGTGGGATTCTGCTCGCTAAATGACAAAGAAGGGGTCGGGGTAGGGGTAGGGGTAGGGCCCTACATTCATACTCATATTCCCTGCTTTAAATTTAATTGGCCGTCCGTCCTCTATGGCGGAATCTGCTGATTTCATCCCATCCTTCGTTAATTATTTACTCCTTCACTCTGATATTACATGGTAGCAAATATTTTTTTTATTTCATAATACAATATCTTATTTTTACCTCTTATTAATATAATGTATACTCCTTTTAATCCTTTTTATAAAATATTTTTTAAAAATTTTTTCTAATTTTTTTATAAAATACCTTGTAATGTTTAATAACATTGTTCATATTTTATCCCTCATCATTCATTTCTTAATCTTGTAAATTATCATTAAAGTTTTTGTATAATTAGTCAATAGTAATGTTTTTAGCCTTGTTTTAATTGATTTCACACATTCCCACCTAAGAATAATTAAAAACCTTATTATAATAAATAAGAATAAAAAAGAATATTTAGTTTTTTTTAAGATTTTAAGAATATAATTAATTTTCTTAATTTACATAAGGTAGTTGGAAATATCTTATAAAAGGGACCATAGAAAGCAGTATTGTAAATTGTGTTAGAATTATAAAAAGAAAAGTATTTAATAGGAGTAAAATAAGAATGTTTAGATTTTTTTAAGAATTTAAGTATGTTATTTCATTTCTTAATATATGTGAAATTTCAAATATTACCTTATAATATATGAAAAAAAATATTATTTAATTAAGAATTACTCCCTCTGGTTCTATATATAAGACCATTTTAACCGAATCACGTGAATTAAGAAATGGAGTTAAAACTAATTAACTATCTCGATTTCTTTAAAAATTTCAACATTTTTCCAAAACTACCATTATTTAATCTCTCTCTTTTTCTCTTTGAATATATTAAATAGGGCCATTTTTTTGGAAATGCATAATAAATATCACATCGTATATTGTAAAGAATCTTATATTTAGGATCAAGACAAAAAATTCTATATAATGAACCGGAGGAAGTAATTACTTTCTCTAGAGTAAGTGCTTAAACCTTAATTAATTAATATCCTTCCTAGATCTGCCTTCAATTCTAATCTTCCCCCATATTTTTCAACTTCCATTGGTTAGACGGTTAGTGGCCCACTTCATTTTTGCTTTAATTTGCGTCCTAGCCTCCTTTCTTATTAACCACTGAATATTCATTCATTCAGTGTACATCCATCCATAGGTAATAAATACTCTTTATCCAACGTGTTCAATTATATATATATATATACACACTCCTCTTATACATATTATAAAATATTTTATATAATAAAATTTTAATTTAAAATAGAGAATATTAAATATTTTTTTTATTTTACTTATATCTTTAATACTTCCTTTCTTTTTATTTATAACTTTATAATAATAATAAAATAAGATATTTAATAAGAGTAAAATAGAAAATATGAATATTTTTTATATTAATTTTAATTAAAAAATAATTTTTTTAATATATATATAATTAATATAAAATATTTTATAATATAAATGGAAGAAGTATACATCCACCTGTTATAAAAAGAGTGTAAATATGTGTACCTGCGTTTTCATAAATTCGTCGTACGTCAGACTATTATGTAGAAATTAAAGACAATAAAAGAAACTTTGTTATAAATGAAAATGCAACTATTATTACAATAACAAAAAAATAGGTGATATTTATTAGCGTTTTTAAAAGGTCAAGTATTACAACACTAATAAAAATAAATACTTTATTTAATGTTTATTCTAAACATATCAATTAAAGTATAGATTTTAGTTAGTATTTATTCTGAAAATGCTAACTAAAGTAAAATAAATGTCAACTTTTTAAAAAGAAATATTTTTGACAAAAGCTAGTATTTTTTTTTAAAATAATTACATAAATGAAACTGAACTTATTGACTAAATATATATATATTACATTAAAAAATTATATATTCTAGCAATTTAATTATGACAAAAAAAATTATAATTATTTCTAGTATACTAATACCAATTCCTAATAAAAAGAAAAATCTTTTCTAATGCATAAATATGCTAGCTGGGCTTTCTCACCTATTTGTTCTGGCACTTATTCAGTAAACTCAGCAGCATCTTGAAGTTTCCCCTTGGTATTTCATAAGTGCAGCAAATGTTCTTCCTTCCTACTGCAATTCGTTACTCTTCTCCAGCTCAGTCATATGGCAAAACCCAATTAAAGAATAGAATTTAGGATACCTGTCCAATCAAACAAGGGACAATAAAATAAAAATATTCTCAATGATATCAGCTGTTTGAATTATGAAATTACCTAAAAAAGCTCTATAAACCTAGTGCCGCCCAAGTGCTCCCGAACAAAGGACACGAAGGATGCATACATTCTATCCTGCAGGGTTGTCCCTTGGAGATAGCAAAAATTTAAACATAAATAATTATAAATTTCATTGAAGAAATTAATAGAGTTCAGAAAATGAGTAATTAAACATTTGAAGCCTCTTTGAGAAATTTAAATCATAACATTATTGTGATCATCAGTTGGTGGAACGCAGAACAAAATTAAGAATTCAGCATAACAAAACCGAACAAACATCATTTTATGGAGTTATTACCTAACACTTCTAACTTTATCATTGTATATCCTTGACTGAATAAAAATTCAAGCACATGCAAACTTCTATTAAATTAGTTTTTCCTAGAAAAAAATGGAATAACCAGCAATAACTGAAAACAAATTACGCAAGAGAGCACAGCTAAGGCATTCAACAATTACCTATGCCCCTAACTTGGGCACCAACACAAAACTGCAACAATGCAAGCTAAAAAACTACTATGTAGATCGCAAAAATGAGCTGGCTAATCAACTAAAACCATTCTTTGTTCAAGCAAATTAATGGTATGTCATGTAGGAATTGAACAAAGTACCATCCACTAACAAATGTGTAAAACATCTTCAATTGCATATATATGTACCTATCAGGTTGGCCAAGAAAAAAAGAATATGTATCTATTAGTAACTGCTTGATCCGAAGCCTAAACTAGTAATTGTCTACCTATTGATGGAGTCCTGACTATTGCATTTCTAAGTCTGGCAGCGAATTGTCCAATCAAGTTGAAAAGCCACAGAAAACGAGTTCTTAATATTCCCCCTCCCCCCAATATAAATTTCTTGTGAAACACCCCAACATTCACTTTAGTTTGTTTTGAAGTAGAATAACTATAACCACCCCATCATTCATCTTGGGAGCTAGAAATTGTTGCAGAAATTGAAAGCACAAAGCTTTTCTATCTTGACCCAAATAAGAGAAAAGAAAGACTATAATCAATTTTCTCAAATGTTAGTGGATGGTCCTAGGGGAGAAATGTATTTAAAAAATTAAATTTGGTAGCAATGTTAGTAAAACAAACAGATTTTCTATGGAAAGCCTATTGCCTCTATAGTGAAAAACAACATATAGAAATATCATCAACTGCCAGAAGTTTAGGTAAAAATCACAAGGCACGTATTGAACCCATCTTTATTCTCAAGTTGCTGATATATTTCACCTAAATAGTATAATATCTTGAGTCCTCATATCATATCTAAGAAAATACAAAGTATAAAGTGAAGAGTTATCACACAATGGATGCTATAAGGTAGAGAATGACTTAAGACCTCAGGTCAACACTTTAAAAAATATCCCTATACCAATGATTAATGATAAGCATGTGTGCTATTAAAGACTTGAGAAAAGAACCAAACCTTCTTTTCTGGTAGTTCATAATTAATCAAAACATGGCCAAAAATTGGAGATTCCCTAGAAGCAAGGAGAGGAAGGCATGCATCTATTACAACGATCATATGAGACCTTTGCGTATCTTTCCCCACCTCATCTTCATTTTCTATCCCAACATAGTTTACCTGGTTCCACCTTACAGTGACTTGCTAAAATTTCTCTAAGTGCATGCTCTACATACAATTGGCTAGTCATAAAAAAAAATGTGACAGAGTAAAGAGCTAACAAAAAGAATAGTCTAAAATGAGTATTGGTCTAACTCGCCCGAAATTGGAAGAGAAAGATATTAATATATACATATGAAAATCTCAGCACTAATTTATTGGTGAGCATCATGGTAGAGGTCAGTCAGTCTTGATCCTTAGTAGTGGGAATTATTGTGTAATGTGTGCTGATACATGGATGGATATCCACTGATCATATGCGACAAGATAATCAATCACTACAATCTGTCATGGACATGTAACTTCTTAGGCTTGTAGAATTAATGCTTCTCTAATATCACTACATCATGCCAATTCAATTCAGCTCAACTATAGAAGAAAGCTAAGTTTACTTTTGGCAACAGAACTATGACAACATAAGTATCAGAATACTTCAGTAGAAATTGTTCATGTAATGTGCACTTTGCCATTACCTGTAATTTGAAGATGATATTTAGCCCACACCGTATATGGCGTTAGCAATTGTAGCAATGTGTGAAAGGAATTTTCCTACATCAATAACATGATATATATATATATATATAAAGAAGGAAACTGTGTTCACTGTAGTTTAGCCCACACACCTCTTATGAATTACTCACTTGCAGTAGCAACTCCGAGAATGACCCAAGGACGAATACCATTAAAACTAAAAAAAATGTCTGCACATAAAATCATATTCAATTAAAGAGGGGAAAATAGCAAAAACTCACCGATCACAAAAAAGGGCAAATGGCCAACAAGATTTGGAAAAAGGTGCAATGGTAGAGAACTCGAGAGGAAGAATAGGTGTGATCCGAGAACGAAGACGAGGAAGATCTGGCAAAACATTAATGTTGTTCTTTTACACTATTTGTACTTCTCCGAACTTGTGTGAAACTAGGCACAAACAAGAATGTGGTAACTCTGAAATCCTAGAAGCACCATGAACTATGATGGTAGCTTGGGATGATGGCGAGTTCTGACTTAGGATAACAGAGGTTGCGATGGTGATGGTGGTGGAGATTGATAGCACAAGTAGATCGAAGGCGAAGAACAAAAATAAGGAGAGGACGAGAGAAAAAGATAATGAAGATAGTGGTGGTACGAAGGGTTAGAACGAAGATGCAAGTGAAGAAGAAGAGAAGGAGGAGAGTGAACGAGGCGATAATGGAAGGAGAATGAGTGATCTCGAAAAAAGTTAAGGAGAGGAGGGGGCTTAGGGTTCAAACCACAAACTCACCTAAGGATGCATGAAGAAGAGAAGATAGTGAACAAACGAGCTACGGCAGGCTTAGGGGAGGATGAGAGGGATGGACTGAAAGCTGCATGGTGAGGGAACGAAGTGCTGAGTCTTAAAGGATCGAGGATGGAATGGAGCATCGAGGACTCTTGGGTATTTTAAATATTTTTTAAATAATTTTAAATGGCATTTCCTTTTGAAAACGCCATCTAAGGGTATATTTGGTTCAAATGAGGGAAAGGGAATGAAGGGATTTTAATGGAGGGAAGGAAGGGGAGGGAAAAGAAGGGATTTTAATTTTACCTCATTTGGAGGAAAAATAAGAAATTTTAATGGAGGGGTTTTAATGTTACCTTATTTGGGTTAGGAGGAGAATAGAGGAAAAATAATTATAATTTGACTATTATACCCTTAGTTTATTTAAGTTAATATTTTCTTTCTATATTAAAAAAAGAGTTTTTTTTGTTTAAATATTAGATAAAGTTCTTAGTTAGAAGGAAATACTCTTTTTTTCTCAACCTCAACCATGATTGTATGTATCTTCTTTTTTTCTCAACTTTAACCATGATTATATATGTTAATATACGAATGTGTCTGTGTGTGTTCGTGACTTCATGCATGTATGTCACTAAGGTATTTCATATTTTATGAGTGAGATCAAGAAGAGATGCGACAAGACTGATTAGTATATTGTGTGGTTGAGTTATGAAAAAATAAATGAAATAAATTTTCATTATGGCATTTACAACATGCAAGTAGTTGATCATCTTGCTATTGAGCAAATAAATGAAATGCTTGATCATGAATGGATAGGTGCCACAGTCATCAATGTATATCTCAGGTACTTGCATGATAGCTCATGGTTGAAATCAGTTTTAGCTTTTTCATTTGTCATTTGATGTGCACAATATTAATCAATTTGTGTATTTTTATTTAAGGTACCTATACCATAGTTTTTTGGTCCCTAATGGGTTGATGAGTAAATTCTCTTTTGTCAACCCCCATACAATATCATCACATGGAGGAAGCAAGATATATGAGCAATCACGATCTTTGTCTGATTTATTTGGAGTAAGAGCAGTGAAGGATATGTTGTTTCTGGCACCTTATAATTTGGGGTGAGTCATTTATTAGTAGAATTTCTAATTTTGAATTCTTTCAATGTGAAATACTTACAATTTGCTTACACTTCATTTCAAATTTTTAGGGAACACTGGGTGTTGATCGTCATTAATCCTTTAACTACAGAAATATATTATTTGGATTCCATAAATGCTAACCTGCACCCAGCTCCTGATATGATAATGAAGCTCTTTAATCAATAAGCATATATGTTTATTTTCTTCATACATCTATATATTTGTGTGATATTCTAAATAGTAACTTGCATTAATTTTTTTTTTATCTTGTTAGCTCCTTGACTACTTTACGTGGGAGTCGTGGCTTATGGTTCCCAACAAAATCAAAACCCACATAATACAAATGGACTTCAATACAGGTATTAGTATTGATAGAATTAAAGTGAAGAAGTTATTATGAATAAATACATTGCATGCACAAATTGATATATGATCTTTTGTTGTTTTTATAGTGCCCTCAGCAGCAAAATACTATTGACTGTGGATATTATGTGTTAAAGTTTATGAAGGATATCATATTACATGACCAATCTACCATTCTGGAGAAAATATGTTCTTCAGATCTTGTATATATTATGTAAGTTTTTAATTAATTAAATTTTATCATATTCATTTCACTAATTTTGTTGTCATGTTTCATTTTATAGTACTTCTCATACTCGTATTGTGATTTCTACACCAAAGATGAGATAAAAGAACTTCAAGAAAAGTGGTCAAGATATATGTTATAACATATTATATAAGTTGCTGGTATTTATAATCTTGAGACATTGTTCAAAGATTTTTTGGCTTGTTATGGAGATACAAAGCTAGGACTTTGGGTTGTTTTAGACATTATTAGGAGATCTTTTGGCTTGTTTTGTATGTGTTAAAAATGTTGTGATGTTTAATTTGTACTAATTTTTAGCCAACAATATTTTTGTGATTGATCTTGTATTGCGGAAATTGCTGAATGGATGAAAATGATATATTATAAATTTATATGTACCAGGTTGAAAAGGAAAGATTACAAAAATGTATATTTCAAAAAAAAAATTGAAGGAGCTTTGGGTACGCTCATCAATAAAAAGCGTGTCTGAAGGCTCATCCATTGGTACGCTTTTATTTAGAAGAGTACCCAAAGACTAAATATTGGGTATGTTTTTGAATCATAGCGTACCGAAATAGCACCTCTTATTTGGCCCAATGACTGTGTTTAGGTACGCTTATTGAAGCGCATGAAAAGACTTTTGGAGCGGTCACACAGGGTACACTTCAAAAGCGTACCAAAACACCAAAAAAAAGCATACAAAAAACCAATTTCTGTAGTAGTTAAAGGGTATTTTAGTTATATTGGACACAATAACACATTTTTCCCCCAAATTACCTCAATTTAGGGGAAAAATATATAAGAGGAGCGGAGGAAAATTTTTAATAACATTTTTCCTCCCGTTCTCCAATTATTTGATTGCCAAAATCTTTTCCCTTCCCCCCATTTCCCCCAACCAAACATACTCTAAAGCTTTAACTTTAGTTGGAGGAAACGTCATCTAAAGTTATTTACCATTTTTTCAAATTTATAAATAATTTTAGTTGGCATTTATAATTAAACGCCAACTGAGATAGAGCTTTAGACGTGTTTTCTTTGAAAATACCAACTAAAATATTTTACGTATCATTTTAGCTGGCATTTTTATAGGAAATGCTAACTATTGTGTACCATCAAAACTCAGAATTGAGGTAGTGTATATACAGATGTATAAGAAATGCCAAGGCACTGCAATCTATGCAACTCAAAGTTGCAAGCCAAGTGGGTTAGAAACTAATACTGTGATGAATGATACCGTGCCTGACAACGTAGCTGAGGAGGTGGACATCCAACGTGGGCAAGGGGCTATGGATAAGGATGCTGGACATAGTCGCATGAGCAACTCACTTGAGAGCAATGTGGTGTGTGGCAGTGCAAGGGAAAGGAGAGCCACGTGGAAGATACGAGTGAATGAAGGGCAATATTAAAATAGGACAGACCAATTGGGAAGGGTATGATGGATGAACGACCTTGCTTTCTGGCCACTATTTTCTGTTCTTTCTGAGCATTTGGCAGCTTTTCTGCCATTTCTGTTATTTCTTTTACAGCACGTTCTTTTCTTTGCCGTTAAGATATCAATGTATGTATTGAGAAGCACGCTGTGTTGGTTATTTCCAGTAATATAAGACTATCCTCGTCGTGTGAATTTCTTTGATTACTAGTAGATCATAAAAAATACTAAATCTCTTGTACGTATAAACGCACAATTTAATTTCGAGAAGCCAACAGTGCTCAACACATGCATATGAATGAAACCTCTTGTACCATCCAATAACAATTGCTTCAATCTTCCATTCCATATTAACCTGCCTGTCAGCAAACTTCCATTCATGATTCTTATGGAGTCCTCCACCATGTCCTCCTTCTGATTATCACTTTCAAAATTAATTCGAAACTGCCTTGGAGAAAAACCAAGGCTCACCACAACTAGTTTAGTTAGTAGTAATGCATAATTAAGAAGCCAATCCTCAAACTCGTGCCTTTTTTGTGCTTAATGCATGTTGCGACCTACGTACCTATTCCTACTTCTTGGTAATATCACCATCATCTGATTTCGTTACGGCCAATTCATAACGTGTATTTCGTATATTTCGCCTATTCGTCAAACACCACATATATCTTTGATAATAATCATTAACGTGTACTCCATGTTCATTGGATTTTGGATCTCTAGCTAGTGCATTATACATACATACATATACATATAGATACACACACTCAAATATTTTATATATATATATATATGTATGTATCTCAGCTCATAAAATATATATATGTACATATGTATGTATATATGTGTGTCTGTATACACACACACTAAACAGACTTTTGAGGGTGGCACCGGCGGGAGGAATACAAATGACCCAAAAGTGTTGAATTGATGATCAATTGAAAGATATTATAGTGGTATAGTAGTCTAGCCCAATGGGCCTGGCCCAACTCGGTTGTGGTGTGTAGGTTGCTAGCTTCACTTAGGGCCCGTTTGGTTTTCAGTTAGTTAAAAATGAGTTTTGGTATAATTGCTTTTGTAACATAGTTATGATAAAAATTGGTTTTGAACTAACGTGTTTATGTTTGGATGATTTATTTGAAAATTGGTTTTGACAACACTCATAATTTTTCTCTAAATTGAGCTTAAATTCTATCCCATGATTAATTTAATTTACTTGGACTAAAATTTAATCTGCATTTATTTAATTGAGAACATAATATATCTGATATAACATTTTCTTACAGGTCATGATTTATAAAAATTAAAATTTTGAAGGGACATTTTAGTCAATAGATAAGATAAATTTTATGGAAATTTTATTTTCCTAATTTTTCTATTTTTCTTATTTTTATTAATCTATTTTTATCTGACTTTAAAATAAATATAAGCAAAAATAAAGAACCAAACGGAAAAGCAACAAATGGATTGCTTCTCCCTCAACTCTGTTTTGACCAAAATTCACGGCAGCAACGTGGTTGATTTTAACACCCAAACATCAACTAAGGGTCCGTTTGGTTTTCAGTTAGTTAAAAATGAGTTTTGCTAGAATTGGTTATAATAAAAATTGGTTTTGCATTAACGTGTTTATGTTTTGATGATTTATTTGAAAATTGGTTTTGATAAACTCATAATTTTTCTCTAAATTAAGATTAAACTCTATCTCATAATTAATTTAATTTCCTTGAACTAAAACTTAATCTGCATTTATTTAATTGGGAACAAAGTATATCTGATATAATATTTTCTTACAGATTATAATTTATGAAAATTAGAATTTTGAAGGGACATTTTGGTTAATAGATAGGAAAAATTTTATGAAAATTTTATTTTCCCAATTTTTCTATGTTTTCTCATTTATATTGGTATATTTTTATCTTCTTTTAAAATAAACACAGATAAAAGTGAAAAAGTAAAACGGAAAAGCAAGGATTGATTTGCTTCGTAGGGAACCGTTTGAGAGCCCGAATGCGTTGTCAATGGGATCATTAAATCGAAGCCAAACACAATTTATTTAAATCAAACTTATTCCTTTTGCCAAACTTGATTTCAAACGGCTCTCCAAACATGAGTTAATTATGTTGGAATTTCTAGCATGATGAAATAGACACATTTCAAAAATACTATAACTTTTAACTAATTCATAAATACTTAAAAAATTTATTAAAATTCGTAGTGGTATTGAATTTTTTAAAAATTATTATAACTTTTCAAAATTATCCTTACTTGAACTTAATAAATTCAAACATATTTTAATTACTCTATATCTTAATCCCATCTCATAAAACATTTTGATTATTTCCTATCTCATAATTATGAATGGAAAATTTAGGAACAAATCTTTAATGCTTCATTAATTTTCTAAAATGACTTGTATTAAAGACTAACAATTACTTGTAAAATGTACTCTAATTAATGCTTCATTAATTTTCTAAAATGACTTGTATTAAAGACTAACAATTACTTGTAAAATGTACTCTATTCAATCCTTTTTATAATGTGTTTTTTAGAAAGTTTCTTTGTCTCAAATATAAGGTGTTATGATCATATTATAATCCGATTTTCTTTTTCCCCCTAATTATTTAATTTCCACCTCGTACAGTGTAATATGTGCAGTTTTTTACTTCACTTCTCAAAATTATTTTGATTGGTCAATTTTCTTTTTGTTAAAATTTTCTCAATTTCCATGTAATGATTGCTAATTTAATGATATTTTTATTATTTTAATTAGTAAGGGTAAAATTGGAATCCTATGTTCTTTTTTGATAAATTTAATATTTTAATTAACTCTCCTTAATGTCTGTGCGGTGATTGAAAATACCTTATAAAAAAGATCGAATGGAGTAGTTTACACATAGGAGGAAGGTTATATTAATATTACTGTGTAATAAAAGAAGCACATTTATCACTAGTAAGATCCTGATACAGTTGATAGATAATTAGGTTTCTTAGGCATATAGTTCTAAGTTCAATCTCTTGCTATGTACTTCATCTGTTCCGCTATATACTGCACTTTTTTGAGAAATTTATGTTTCATAATATAGTGCACTTTTATGGATTTATGCAGTGTATTTTTTCTTTTCTTTCCAAGATTACCCCTAATTAATAGATTCAAATATTTATTTATTATTAAAATGTTTCATTTTCAATATATTTAATAAGGGTAATTTGAGAAAAGATAGAAAAAATTTTTATTTATTAATTATTATCTTAGTCCGTATATGGTAATTAAAGGTGTATTCTAAATTGAAATAAAAAAAGTATATGAAAAAGGTCTCATTGGACAAGGCACAACACACTGGTAATCTCAGCGACTTAAAACTGATTAGTTATTAATTAGTTGTCAGATAAAAAGTGCTCTTGATACTCACCAAATGAAAAAAAAGGCACATTTATCATCAAAAGTATACAAAGGCTGTAATGATTTGAGACAATAAGTATAGGATGATTTCTCTTTCCAACGTCAAACAAAACATGCACATGGAATCATGTTCCTTGATTCCTCCACGAGTGTCAATTGTTTGATTAAGTAACATGTACTTCCTTCCCCTTTTTAAATTGTCACTTTAAAAAAATGTTTCTGTTTATTTTTTATTTTTAAATTCTAAGATAATATTAATTATGTTTTCAAATTGTATCTTTATATGTTATTTTAAAAATAAAAAATATAATATTAATTACTATTTTTTATCTATTATTTATTGGAGACAAATTAAGAAATTTAAAAAAAAATCTAACATATTAATTATATTTCCTAATCTGTATATTGAAATATTAAACTACATATTCAAGGAAAGGGAGATAATAATTATTATGCATATAATTATAACAAGAGAAAGCAAATTTGAATAGGGCTCCTTATTAAATAAATGTGGAAACTGAATAAATCATACAGTCCTTAATTGGGCCTATTATTATATGGGCCAGATTGGTTTCACTTGAATACTTTAATGTTAGGAGGGATAGGGTCTAGTATAGCATGTGGATTTGCAAGTTTCCCCTCTTTCTAAAATATTATCTTTTATATTAAAAAATAACTTTGTTAATCTAGTAATGTGTCTTTTTTTTTTTTTGGAATCATCATACATGCATATTTTATCCAATCTTATAAGGTTTAGTAAGAAGCAAATTTAGTAAGGGGCGTAAAAATCCATCTTAGCTATCCACTTGCAACTCACAGCAGTTAATCACAATCATCCCTTCCTCTGTTTTATTAAAGATCAAGATAGTTTTCTAAGAAAGATAAATTAAGTTGATCTATATAGGGATAAAATTATCATTTTCTTAAAAAAATCAATTTCTTAGGATTTTAATATGGTTTTTAGTTACTTTATATTTCAACAATTAAATCTCATTTTTTCTTCTTTTGTACTTAATTTTCATGCCTCCATTAATCTTAATTAGAGCCTACTTGAATTAATTTATTTAATTAAAATTAATGTATTCTAATTTTATCATTAATTATTTTTGCTAAATAATCTATTTTGATTTCATATTTTTGTAAGTGGAAGACTCATTGGAGGACATTTTGGTCATTTTCTTGGAGGGATTTTGTGGCATTTTTTTATTACCCTTTCCTTTAAAAAAATAGAAATAAATAATTATTATTATTATTATAAAAAAAAAAAAGAAATAAAACAAAGCCCTAATTTTCTATCGCATTTTCGGACTCCTTCCTCTCCCTTGGCAGCCGACGCCTTCTCAGTTCTCACCCTTACTCCTTGTTTTCAACGTCTTCATCTCTTTTTTTCATCTCCCATGATTTCTTGCTAAAATTCCTTCATTACACCCACATTTTCCTTCATCCTTTCATCATTACCACATTTTCCCTTCATTATTTCACTAAGAGCCCGTATGGTTAGTAGAATCATTGGGAATAGATTAAAATGGAATGATTGGAAATTGAATGGAATCTTATAAGAAAAAATTTGTTTGGTTTACCATGAGAAAAACATAGGTAACAACTTGAATTTGTTTGGTTGAACATAATAAATGGATGAAATGGAATGTGAATAATGCGCAAAAAGTTAGAATTGCCTCTAAGTAAAAATTTAGCCCAATATCAATTGCTCTAATACTGTGTTTGTAACGTAACCTCCTTTTTTTTCTTTTTTTTTTTTCTTGTTACAAATGGGTGACCTTTTTTTTTTGTTCAGACAATAACCTCATATTTTAAATTTTTACATATTTTTATCTTTATTAAATAAAAAATATCTAAGCATAAATTGTAATATAAAAAAATATAAGGAAAACTTATGTATATTTCAATTCTATTTTTTATTTAAAATTTTAAATTAAATATTTTTAGGAAAAAAAATCATATGGGAAAATTACACTAAACAACTTATTGGAACTAATGAAAAATTTTCAATCGCCACTAATTATTATTATCTCTTCTCCCCCTTCCTCAATCCTCTCCTCTTCCATTTTCTAACAATAAGAAATCATATTTAAAGTTCACAATTTATCTAAAAAATAAATTATTATTATCTAGGTGGATTTTATTCATTTTATCAAATTTAAGAAATATTTGCAATAATTATAACTTCAAAAATTTTTATACATTTTTAAGTTTATATTAAATAGAATACCATTAAAAATGTATTAACTTGTTTACAAAAATTATATTGAACCTCAATTAATTTAATTCGAGCTCAATTGAACTACATGGAAGTGAAAGCTCCCCTTCTAAGAGTTTTTTTTTTTCAATTACAAATGAAAAATTTTAAAACAATTATCAATAATTAACAATAGCCTGTTAATAATATATCAATATTCAATATCTTAATATATATATTTTAAGAATGATGTTTTATAATTAACAGTGATAAGGTCGGAGTGATTTTTAAGTCAAAGATGTAAAATGATATAATTGTACAGTAAGAATTCCTACTACTAGGAATAAGGAAAGACAAGATTTGTGCATGGAATTTGGACTCCCATTTTTCCAGAACTTAGGATTATCATGGGAGAGACTATTCTAGGTCTTAAAACCAACCAAACAAACTTTCACTTGGAATAGAGTCTCAATTCTCATTTCAAAGGGGATAGGGAGTTGAACCAAACGTGCCATAAGTTCCATAACCTTCCTCCTACTTCCATACGTGGCCAAATTCATCATCAAGGAGTATGAAGGAGTTTTGGCCATGGTGCTTCACACATCTTCACCATTATCAAGTTGAGCTTTCACCTTCCACTTCCTTTCATGTTCTTGGTGGTGGCTCTCATGAATTTTCTTGGTGGAATTTTCGTTCAAGTCATGGAAGCTTGAGGTTGTTGGTGGGTCAACTATGGTGTGAAGTAGAGAGCATGGGCAAGGAGCTTAATGGAGTAAGCTTGGATGATTGGGATGTTTCTTTCCACTCTCCTTTTCATTCTTGCAATTTCCTTTAATTTGAGTTTAGCCTAGGTAGCTTGATTCTTCATTGTGACCAGATCTGCAATTCTTGAATTAATACTTAATTTTGATGTTTACTTGGTTAATTCATTGGTTAATGATGTTAGCTAAGTGATATACTGTGTGGCCTTGCTTAGTTAGATGTTAGTCTACTTAATTAGGCCTAATTGAGTATTAATTCCCAAATTTCCATATATAATTAGATATTTAATCAATATCCTAATTGAGTTATATAATTAATTAGTTTATACAAGTTTAAGTGATTTAATTAGTAATATAATAGGTTATAGTTAATTAATCACTTGAATTGAGTTTAGTTGGCAAGGGTCGTAACTAGTTAATTGACTTGATTGATCACATCCTAAATATAATTAATTAATTGGATTAAGTAAGGACATGTCCAATTTTATTTGCCAAACCCATAGTTAATTTACTATTCTACTCATTCTTTATTCCATCTATGCCATTTCCTTTTCATAAAATTATAGTGTTTGATTCTTACATTTTCCTTTCTCTTGTTATTTTCTTTGTTTGGTTAGCATAATTTGAATTCCTTTCCTTTTTACTTGTTTGCAAAAACCCCCTTAGTGTGAGTGCGTGTGAGTGTGTTTTTGTCTAATCCAATTTTAATGGCTTAATTAAATCAAAATTTAATTACCTCCAGTGAAAACGATCTAAGATTCGATTAGCCATACTACAATCTTTTGTTTAATCCTAATAATTGAACAACCTCCACGACATAGTTGTCAGTAAATAATGTGCCTTCCTATATTTTTTAATTATATTTTATATTGATTTGCAGATTATTACCATTACTAAATTAGCAATGGCCTATATATTGAATTTTTCCCTTACGTGTCAACCATCAATCCTGTGCAAACCAATATGAGATAACATAAATCGACTCATGCCTAAGATTTAGGTGACAACTACACCAACCATGAAGATTTTTCAGATTGTTATTATCAAGTACTGAAAATTACGAACTAACCTAGTAACTTGAAGCCTCTTTGTTCCTGCCATTTTGCACTAAAAGCCCTTCTCTTATAATTTGCGAATTTCATTACGTAATCAACAATGCCATAATTGTCTCTCATGGTGGTTGATTCCATGCATCTTTAGTTGTCCAAACAAAAGATTTCATCAAAGAAATTCTCACCAACACTTCGACTACCCTAGCTAGATTTAGTTTTCAAAAAATAAATATACTGTTATTTATGATGTAAGCATGTTGGTCTTATTTTCAATTGAAGAAATGCAACTCTTATTTATATTAATTAAATTTCTAAATTGTATACAATGTACTCTTTTTAATTTTAACTTATTTGCATATCCTTTTTTTAATTTTGGTCGTAAACAAAAGTATTCTTGTTTATGTGAACCAAATCCTCAAACACTTGCTTAAGAAACAAAAGCCTCTTCCACTAATACTAACTTGAATTGATAAAATTTTGTGCAATTTATTAGTTTTAATTAAATCAGCATACATTTCATAAACTATTATTTAAGAACCTTTTTCCGACCCCACAAAGATAATCGTGAATTTGTCTTTAGTTTTTGTCGCATTCTTTTGATGGTCTTGTTTTAATTTGGCACTAATCTTAAATTCTCCTCGTGATTAATGTATCTTCAGATATAGTATATAGATTACTTTGAAAACAACATTCTCTCTTCGATTCAAAATATAAATCCATTAAATATTCTTTTTTCTATTTTACCTTCATTTGCAATTAAATGTAGAAGACATAATAGACTTTAAATACAATGTATTAAATAGGGATACTATTGAAAAATAATGTATTTTTTGACAGATTCAATGAGTAAAACCCTTGGTTCACATACTATTAGTGAAACATATCATATATTTTAGATTGGAGGGAGTATATAATTTGTGGGTCAGGTTTATTTAGCTAGCTTATTCGCTTTTGCAAACAAATTTTATGGGAAGAGCTAGAGATAATTATTGAACTTTGAATCCAACACCGATGGTGACTAAATATATATAATTGGCTAGTAGCATTATGAACGTGGCCAATTATTTATGGTCTTAGACTATGGTAGAAGATATGATGAGCTCCTCTATGAGATATTTGCCTAATAATTAATACGTCATCTGGCAAAAAGAGTATTTCTTTCAGTTAAATAAGATTTTCGAAGCCGACTCATAAATCCAAACAAAAAAAAGTTGCTCAATTCTTGTAAAAAGAAATTGTTTTTATTTTTATTTTTAATTATAGCAGAAGCAGTTTTCTGTTACTAAGAAGAAAGAAAAAAACCTTTTTTAGATGGACAAAAATTTTTTTTTGACAATCTTTGTAAATGGGATAGATCCACAAAATGAAATTCAACAAAATCAGCTGTAGAAAAATATCTAAGCAGTGTATCATCATTCTTGTGAGCTTGATGTTAAGAATATGATCGATCTCTAATGATGTTTCTTTTCTCTTCTTGTTTTTATGGTATTTTGCCTTCTTAATTTATAATGAAAAATAAATGTCAAACTAAAATACATAAAATAATAAATATTAACTAATTGTTTTTCAAAACCAAAACTAGGAAGGGTTTGAGTTATATTTCAACAATGATCAAACTGTAATCAAATTGATCATAATTAAATTAATATATTTTTATTTTGTCTTTAAAAATATTATATAAAAAATAAAAATAGTTTTCATTGGTTTTGTCTAATTTTAACGGTTCTTTATTATTTTTATCAGTTCTAATTTTTGGGATGCCATATACTAGACTAGCTAGGATATCAATTCGCATGAGTTCACCAGCGAAATTGGCCAATCTAGTTCAATCTTGATAACATCGATATACATATCAACGAAGACTCATATTCACTATAGTTATGTGTGTCATTACATAATTAATATATTTATTCTATATTTGCTATAAAATATTTTGAGAGAGAAAAAATGCGTGCAAGAGTGAGGTGGTTTAGCACTTTTTATTTAGTGCGTTTGAATAATTTTTATTGGAAATCTGGGCCCCATGCTTTGCTATAATTTTGGACTCTGAGAATACATATAAATTCTCTTCTTAGACAATGATGTTGTCACCTTCTTTGGATACCTGCATGTGTGTCCATAGAGGTTTGGAATCAGATTAATTTTCTTATACCTAATCATGACACAAAAGTTTACCAAAAGAAAAATATTATTCCTTCTAATCGAGTCCATTATTCTAGCTATTTGTATATAATTAACCACACCATGTTGTTGAATGTTTAGTTAAATAATACCCAATTGACAAATACTCCCTCTGATTTGTATTATAAGACATTTTATATAATAAATTTTTTATCCAAAATATAGAGTGTTGGATATTTTTCTTCCCATTTTACTTCTGTTATTAATTCTTTCATACTTCTTATTTATAATCCTACAATAATAATAAAATGAGATATTTAATAAGAATAAAATAGAAAATATTAGTACTTTTTACATTGATTTCAGGTGAAAAAGTGATTTTTTTAATATGCGTGTAATTGATATAAAATGTCTTATAATCTAGAACGGAGAGAGTATACATTTAGGCTATCTTTCCAACGAAAAGCAGAAAAAGCATAGTGAAATTAAATTTCAGGTTGGCTAGCTTTACAGTCAACTGCATCAAACCTTCATCAATGTGTTGGAATCTAAATCAAGCAAGAATATTATCTTCTATAACTTTATCTATTTCTGTAATTAGATTTAAAAAATATATTAATCAAAGTAAAACATGGTTAGGCTCAACTCTTCCTCATCCAGTAAATATTATATCATATTTATGAAAAAAATATTATTCTGGGGGATGTACGTCTCCATGAGTACTGTAAACCATATATTAAACTCTTTATTACCAAATTATTGTTATTGCTAGCTCTATTATTAGCATGATTCAATGTTTGTGTGAGTAGTACGTATAATGCCTTGAACTTGAAAAACTAAGAGACTACTGACCTTAATTAATTATCATGAGCAAATTCATTATTTCCATGATTTCCATTTTAATCCAGCATTAGTCTCAAGCTGTAAGTAAAAATGTAAAGTGGGAAAAAGAAAAAGAATCACTACTAGTATAAATGTATAATAGTAGATTATATAGCCGTTTAATTAATGATAAACGATGAAATCAATATAAACTTTCTTGAATTGCGTTATCCACCTGGAAATTGTAAAATTCACTATTATCACTCTAATTTACATTATAAGATATTTTGTATCAATTAGATGTATATTAAAAAAATTATTTTTTCACCTGAAATCAATGCAAAAAGCACCAAGCATTTCTCATTTTACTCTTATTAAATACCACATTCTTCTATTATTGTAGGATTATAAATGAAGAATAAGAAAAAATTAAAGACAGATATAAAATGAAAAAAAAAATATTCAATATCCTATATTCTAGGCCAAAAACTTATCATATAAAATATCTTATAATATGGACAGGAAGGAGTATATTTTTACACACAACAAACAATAGTAATTTTCTAGTAATTTTCCCAAAGAAATGGCTCCTCAAGCCTGAAACCACTATCAAGTGAACAAAAATTCCACGATGAAGAGGAGGAAGAATAAGAAGAATAAGAGCAAAGGCCATTGTTGCCATCAGTGAAAAGATCTGGCAGGTCAAACAAAGCGTCGTCAGGTTCCTCAGATGAATTAGCCTGCTCGGGTTGGCTCGGTTCGGCCTCAGCGTGATTAGGAGCCTCAAAGACAGTGGCTGCAGCTTTTGCAGCTGCGGCTTGGATGTCCTTAGGAGCCGTGGAGGCTGGGCGGGGAAGGTCGGGAGCCAAGTGAGGGAAATTGAGGTACGCAGAATGACCTTTGATGGCTAAAGCGGCAACGTCGTGGGCTCGAGCCGCCATTTGTGGAGTAGGGTATGTTCCAAGCCATATCCTGGACTTCTTCCTGGGCTCACGAATCTCGGAAACCCATTTTCCCCAATTCCTCATCCTCACGCCTCTGTACGTTGGATGCTTATTATCTTTTTCTGAGTCGACTATCTTGGTACGTGAATTATCACAGTTTGAATTTGAAGATGATGTTTTTAAAGATGATGATGAGCATGATGAAGAGCAGGTGGTTGAGCCAAAGGTGTCCTGGGCATCACTTTCCATGTTGATACGTTTTCCCAAAAGAGGAGAGAGAAAGAGAGAGATGTTTAACTGATGAGTGCTACAGAATGAATGGTGGGAGGGATGGTGCATTCAAATAGAGAGCTGGGTGCGTTTGTCTTAATTTTATATTTAACCAAAGAAATTTAATTTTTATTTCTTTTTCAATTTTGACTTATGTGCCAATAATTTGATATTCATTAGTGGAATAATTTTAATAATATTATTTTTTAACCTTAAAAATTTATGCAAATAACACTCATGATTAAGTAGTTTGTTGTTTTATTATTGTAATGTAATGTGTTACATATGACTTAAAATTTGAGTGACTGAAGTTTAAAGGTATTATAAAAGGAAAAAGTAAATTTGAGAAAGATATACTCCATTGAATTCAAAATATAAGATATATTTGACTAATTACACATAATAAAAAAAACTAGTTTAACTCATTAAATCTGTCAAAAATACATCATTTTCTAATAATATCCCTATTTAATGTATTATATTACCAGCAATATTGGTCCTCATGTTAAGTCTTGGAAGGCTTAACTTAGAAGTCATGCCTTCAATTACCAGTAGAAAGAGGAAGAGAACACAAAAAAATACATTATATTTAAAATTTATTATTTCTCCTGCATTTAATTGTAAATAAGAAAAAATAAAAAAAATATTTAATATTTTAAAAATTACTACATAAAACTTAAATTTTACATCAAAATAAATTTTTAAAATATAATTTATATTTTAAATTGGATCGTATCACATAGAAAAATAAAAAAGGGCAAGAGAAGGGCATGATTGAATTTGGTGGGTCAGGTCAGGTGGGAATTAATTACATGCAGCTGAACAAGCGGGTGTAAGAGGTGGGACATGCATGCCATGCATGCTGGCTTCAACCATGATTTAAAATTTCTGATAGACAAATTAAACTACGTCGTTTCAGCCGCCTATTGAGTAGATGACGTGTTAGCCCTCCATTTCAATATGGATCCCATCTATCTAATACCACCCTCATTCGGATGAATCGGATCAGATTCCACGGAGTGGTTATCTTCAATAGATGGAGAATAGCTGAAGAGGTTTATTTGCTGAAACTTGCAATATTAATTGTACGTACCTAGTGATGAAACAAATAGCAAACATGTGTCCTGATACGAACTGCATTTTAATTCCTTAGCAATTTAAATTCCACATCATCACTTTAAATTATAAATCATGTATAAATAATTTTTAGCTTTTAAATTTATGCATATAACTCTTTTACTACTCCCTCCAGTTCTATATATAGGGTCTTTTACCCTAATCCTGAATATAAGACCATTTACAATATATAAGGTAATATTTATTATACATGTTAAAAAAATGTCCATATTTAATGTATTCAAAGAGAAAGAAAGAAAAATTAAATAAGGGTAGTTTTAAAAAAATGTTAAAATTTTTGGAGAAATTGATGTAGTTAATTAGTTTTAATTTCAATTATTAATCCATGTGATTCGGTTAAGAGAATCTTATATTAAGGATAAGAGAAAATATTATATTAATTAATTGATTCATTTTTACGTACATCAATAGAATTCTTAATTAATAAAGCTATATCTGGTGTGTGTGTGTGTGTGTTTTGTCACCTGAATTTCATTCCAATAAAAAGGCATGCATATGGGAGTGAGAAAAAGAATTAACCCACCCACCCTTCCTCTCACAGTGTTCATCATTTTATAGGCACTTTTATACATTTCTTTATGATTATTTTACTCTAATCTGATGCAAATTCATTCATATCTAATTAAAAATTTTCAATTAATTTTTTTCATCATCCTACCCATGACAACAAAGAATAGATCCCTACCAATTAAATTTGTTCCATATACAAAGTTTAAGAATCAAACTACTTGCTTAAGTAATAACAAGAACATATATAGCTTTCAGTAACTTAGTTGATTTTCAATTAAATGTTTGCACATTTTTCTCTCCCTCTCTCTTTTCTGTTCATATTCAAAATTCACAGCCTATCGTTCAAAGAGCATTTGAAGTTATCCCAATACTGAAAGAGGTTGTTGGTTCCAGAGTCATCCCAATACCGAAAAATGAAAGGGCTTTCGATCTCCAAATTAATGCCAATAATAATAATAATAGGAGGGGATTGTTTTATTTTGAAGTTCTTCTAAGGTGAGTTTGGCGTCCATGTGTCTGTTTCTTCTTTTATTTTAATTTGTTAATTCCAATTAAGCTCCTGGGGCAGTATTAAATCCTGTAACAAAAAGGAAGTTCATATATATATGCATTATCGATTCTCAACTCTGATGTAAGCGGAATAGGGAGAAGGAGAGAGAGGGTAGAAAGAGAACAAAGGAGAACAAGAAGAACTTAAAAGAGAGATAAAATAAGGGAAGGAAAAATAGAAGAGCTTAAATTGACTAGGTATTTCTTTATAACCATTTGGATTTCCAAATATACTTTCTGATGTCATACCCGAAAGTTGCTTACTCATCATGTTTATGGAATGTCTCATCTCCTCGATCAATTAGTTTGTTTTCTCTCGATCTTACTTTATCTCAATTTGCAGAGATTCAAGCGCTTGGTCTACATATTCTCTGTTACTCCTTTGAACTTCTTCAAGGCTTTGTTGGGTAATTTGAAAATTTGTAGGTATGGTGGAAATTAGGCTCTAATACCAAAACAAGGAAGAACAAGAAAAACTCAAGAGAGATAAAACAAGGGAAGGGAAAATAGAAGAGTTTAAGGAAAGAGAAATATAACTCAAAATCAACTCAATCTTGTCTTCATTTGAATTACAATGATAAATATTTATAAACTCAGAAATCTAATAAAATAAGAAATTATTTAACTTAATGACTAAATCTAGGGAGATTACAAGAATCTCATTTATTTTAGAAATTTCTAAAAAATTAAAACATTCTAGAACATTCTAACCTAAACTTAAAGAAAAAGAAATAATAAAATAGGAAATAAATAAAAAATAATATAAATCCTAATAATCCTAAAAGATGTGATGAAATCTCATTAAATTTAAAAGATATTTTAAATATCCTAATTTTTTCTATTATTTCCCTTTCTTCGAAAAAATTCGCCCTCGAATCTTTGTCTTGTTAGAGTTAACTTGGACTTGTTTCCTTAATTTCAATTTTCACAGTTGCCAAGAAATCAGGGGCTTTGATTTTGACCTTCTTGATTATGTCACCAGGAAGAAACCACCTATGATTATCCTGCTGATCTCTTATATAGTCATTCTAGTGGATCTCAGTCTTAGGAAGAGCACCCCTACCATCTTGGTTTTCGTTGCCATTTCAAATTGACCAGTATCATAAGGTAGAACCTTAAATTGACTAGGGAATGTATCTCTTTGTAGCCATTTGAATTTCCAAATATACTTTATGATGTCTTACCTGAAAGTTGTTTACTAATTATGTTTATGGACTGTCTCATCTCCTCGATCAATTGGTAGAGAGGGTAGAAAGAGAACAAGGGAGAACAAGAAAAACTCAAGAGAGAGATAAACAAGGGAAGGGAAGATAGAAGAGTTTAGAGAAAGAGAAATATAACTCAAAATCAAGTCAATTCAACTTAATCCTGTCTTCATTCGAATTATAATGATAGATATTTATAACTTCAATGGAACTTTCTAGAAGATTGACGAAATCTAATAAAATAAGAAATTATTTAACCTAACGACTAAATCTAGGGAAATTACAAGAATCTCATTTATTTTAAAAAATTTTAAAAAATTAAAACATTCTAGAACATTCTAACCTAAACTTAAAGAAAAAGAAATAATAAAATAGGAAATAAATAAAAAATAATATAAATCCTAATAATCCTAAAAGATGTGATGGAATCTCATTAAATTTAAAAAATATTTTAAATATCTTAATTTTTTCTATCAAACTCCTACCCATTAATTCAACCAAATAATCCCTCAATTCCTCTGTATATGTAACCATGCATTTAGTTTTAATTAGCTATATCATCATCTACATCTAATCTATACGCGTTCATTAAACTTATTCTATCTTAATCTCGATCAAATAATTTAATAAAATCTGTTTTCAAATTAAAATATTAAGTTGAAATTAAATTTCTTATCTAATATTTTTTTAATATATACCAATAAATAAATTATTTTAAAATTTTTTACTAAGAATAATTTTTTTGAGATATTTTGAACTGGAAAAAAAAAACTCACTTCGCTGTATCACCATTCATAATCAGTTTATTAGCTGTCAATTATTCTCTTCGAAAAAATTCACATGATCAAAATGGAAGATGCACATGATTAAAGCAAAGATGAATCCGCTCTTTCGGTCTTTATGTACTGTGACATTTGAGTGCCAAAAAAGTGTGAGTAGTCAAATTTGTATTTAATTATTTCCATTAATCCTAAAATATTTTATTTTCTCATGATTTTTGGCCTAAAAGAAGAACCCCACAAAAATTGTTGTCACTTGACAATGACATTATATATCTGTAGTCAAAATCCATGGCTAACTAATTTATTTTCTTCCTTCATTGTGCCTTTCTTTTTCTTTTTTCTTATTTGGTAAATCAGGAATGTTTGAACAAAAATTCTCTACCCAAACCCTACCTTACCCTTATCACTTGAGGTGAACTTAGGTGGCATTGCCTTTTTTTTTAATAAATAAAATTACTATAAAATAAGTTCCTCTAAGGGTCAAACAGTGTTGTACCAATTTTCAGCCATGGATTAATGGCGATATGATTATTCTCTTTCACAAAATTGATATGATTATATATAATGCAACAAGTCTCTGAATCTTCTTTTTCAGGCTTTATTTAACGTGACATATTGAATGGCAAAAGGTTTTGAATTGTCAAATTTGCATTCCATTAATCCTTTCTGTTTTAGCATATATTGAGTGTGTGCGAGTATATATAGTTCAATTTCTTATTTCACTATTGTTTTTATTAAATAAAAATACCATAAAAACAAGTTGCTTCAAGTATCAAATATTAATGGGTATACCTTTGTTCTGTTACATTGAGCACAAATATTAACATAAAGTTAAGACTTATTGAAGAACAATAGGGTGATGCACCCAAACGCTCTGGACATCAAATATTAGTAATTGTGAGACTCTTTTTAAGTGAGTCAATTCATATATATCATCGTTCTGAGGGGAAAAAAAGGTGAATTGAATTTGTCCATCTAGCTAATAAACCGGTAAATTAGATCTTAGAACGATTCAAACAATCGAATGAATCAATATTTTTCCAAAAAGGATTTGAACTTAAATGGCTCAACACACATTTGTAATTTGACCTGCAAAACTTATATCTATTATACACATTCAAAGTATATTTTATATATTTACATTTATAGAAGTTTATTAATATTTACTTATTATCATCGGTCTATTAAATAAAAACTTAATTTGAATACATAAAATATAAATTGTTAAATTTCATTATAACTAATTTAAGAGAGATTTAAGGGCATTAATTTCCCCTTCAATGGCACACAGATGTAAAATTTGAATTTCTCTAAGAATAAAAATATATGTGATCGTTAATGTTTCTTTTTTCAAAATAAAGATATATAATTAGTGGGGTAGGATGGTAAGATTTTGTCTGCCAAAAGAAAGAGATGCATCTGCAGGTCACAGAGAGACTACAATAGAAAGAAAGAAAAAAAAAGAGGAAGCATTTGAGCCAGAGATTCTTACATGAACGAATTGAATGGGTGCTTTAGAATGGAAATTAAAAGGGGAACAATAAAGAAGAGACAGACAATATGAGGTGACTTGTTAAATTTGTAAGTTTTGCTTCTTTTTATAAAGCAAGCTTTCAGATGTACGTACATATGCAAGCTACGTAGGTTTCTGGTCCCTCTCCCATTTCCAATGGATGAATAGATTAAAGCGTGTGATGATGATGATGATGATGACATACAACAAATTGATGGGTCAATGCATACATGATAATGTCAGAAAATTTTATCAAAGTTTTATTTGTGGTCTCACATTAATTAATCAATTATTCTATATTTTTTAAAAGATAGATTAATCATAGTTCATTAAGATGTTAAAATCCAATATTATTTTAGTGATTATAAAATTAATGGACTAGACATACACAATTTTAATTTCTAAGGCTGATTAGCGGCATAAGTGTGGGTCATTGTATTTTATTAAAGTCCATAGTGAGTGGGCTCAATAAAACCGTTATTTAAGAATGTTAGGTTCCTCTTAAACCCTAACTCAATGAATTTCTACTCAAAAGCCGCCAAATTTTTAGGGTTTGAGAGAGGAAAACTTAACCAAACTTTTAGGGTCAGGTATGGTTTCATATTTATTGTTTCTTATTTCTAAACATTGAAATAGAACTTCACGGTTGTTTAAGAATTTGATTGAATGAGTTTAGTGAATATGTTATAGTTAAAATTTTATAAATAATAGTAAATAAATTAACATTAAATTGGAAGAAAAATTGACCCTTCCTTCCATTGAAGGGGCATTAATTCCCTCATCGTTTATTCACCAAATACATAATTGCAACAACAGTATATTTGATGCATGGCATCATCAGGAAGTGGAGGAGAATAAATATTTAATTGAAATGAAAGAAATCCCAGAGTTTACCAAATATACATACATACATAGGCTTAAAATTTAGTTATGAATTTGATCAAGAGTTGTGAAAGCCATTAAGTGGCCCAGTCAAAGTGAGGTTGTTGAAACAAAGCCCAAGCCCATTCTGCCTTGCTGTATGTATGCAATTTTCATTCCCAATCCCATGACAAGTTCCCGCTACTTTAACTCATACGAGAAACACATCTTAAATTTATATATATATATATATAAATTATAAGATCCACTCAATTACATATATATATATATATGCATATTGACAACCAAGTAGTAATTCATGTAGCAAGATGTTCAAACTTTATAATGAATAATGATTGCTGCCATTTTATATATGAGCTCATCTTGGCTGCCACTTCTTAAAACTCCACCCTACACAACTAATGCACCTCAATGTTTGGGTAGGCAACTCTAGTTATCAAATAAATGAAAAACTTTTTTTCTTTAAATGAAAATCCAAGTATTTACCCAATGGGCCCATATTTCTTTTAAAGATCACTAAAGGCCCAACTATGGCCCATGTCGAGAACCATATGCATTACGTGGCAATTGCTGCTCAGTTTCAGATTATGTAATAATGGTCTATGGTTGCTGAGCATTTCCGAGAAGCAATGGGAGGAGGAACCATGTATGTTGGCTCTTGTATGCCTCAGCCTAGAAGCTCCCCGATTGTGATTCCATCCTCATCACCTTCTTCTCCTTCTTCCTCCAATAGTAAGCTTCCTGTTTCAACTGATAATGGCGTCCCCTTTGGCCACAGTGCCTCTGCGTGTTGCTGCTTTTGTTGCCCAAAACTAGTACTGGTAAATGGAAAAGAAGATAAAAGATGGATTGATGTGGTTCCGTCTCAATTGGAAGTTCAAGATGCGCTTATTGCTCTTGAGAGGTGAGAATTTGTGAATTCCTTGCTTCTGCTCTTCCTTCCTACATACTTTGTTGTCGGCAATCAACTTTTAGACCTGTATTACACTCACTCGGTGCGCTTGTTATTCTGTAATGTTTTAATGAAATTTAAAATATTATCTCGTATTTAATGTGTTTCGGAGCATTTCCTAATTCCTGGACTGACATAAACAGATCCCTTGTTTTGGTAATAAACAGTGATTGCAATTTTATTCATTTCAACTCATAACTCTATCTGCTAAGCTAAGCCCTACGTGGAATTGTCAAATTGGATATTACTCTTCGCGCAAGGTGATGACGCACAATATAATTGATCTTTTGGGGGCTCAGTAACTCAATCAGTATTCCATTTTCTTGTTCCTATTTAACTAGAAGGAATTCTTTTTTTTCAAGACATGGTGAAGTGAATAGTGAGGATTTTGTGAGCCATATATAATTGATCTTTATTTGCAAAAGTTATTTCAGAATCGTCACATGACATAAGATAAAAATTGATGGTTTTCTACTCTAGACTCTAACATCCATCCCTTTTCAATCAGTTTTCTGCAAGCAGTAACATCAGGGACATTGCAACAGGACTCTGGTACTCATGATTCAAGCATATTGCTTTCTCAGGGGTATAATAGACTGTATGATACTTACCAGTTGCTGCAATCAGATCCTTCTATTAAGGTGCCTAAACATAATTACTTTTCGTGAGGATTGCTTACGCTCCATAATCTTATTCTCATCTTTATTTATCACTTCCAAGTCTACTTCTTTGTTCTTGTTTTGAAAATTTATCTGACTTTTGCTGCCTTTGTTGACTTTCTCCTTAATTTCTTTCAAATTTTGACTTTCCTGTAGAGACTAGTGACTTCACTGTCATCAGATAAATCCGTTTGGAATGCTGTCATGAACGTGTTGAATCGAAACCTCCAACACTTACCTAATTCAGGTGTGGTGTATTTTCTATATATCCATATCTGTATTTTGTGAGATGAACTTAGAATGTGGAACTTACTTGGGGTATTCAAGCGTTTCTTCAACCCTCAGCAAAGGAATTAAAAATAGGGGGGGTCCACATAGACTGATTTATGAGCTGCCACCCCCTTCCAGTCAAAACAAATTTCATAGGTCCGATTCAATTAGAACTAAGGAAATGTGCCGGTGGTGCAGTACATTTCGTCCCTTTATGCTTTCTTTTTTGTTTTTCCTTCTTTTTGGAGGTTCCTAGCTTGCATGCTACTTTCACTAACTTGACTCATTTTTACATTGGCATTGCATTGTTTATTCCATCTAGGTGAATGTAGAAGGCCTCAGATTTCTGACAAACCAGAAGTCAGCGTAGACATGTTAAGTTGGATATTGGAGATCATCAAGGGAAAAGTTATGGAACTGATAGAAAATTTTAAGTCACTTATGAATGTTTTATTTCAATCTCCCAAGATAGAAAAGGCTGCATTAGATGAGCAAGAGCTGGAAGGAAAAGTTAGGTCATCTATGCTTCTTTCTATAGTAATCCTCTTGATTGTAATCTTGGCTCGAGTCCAAAGGTTGTAATGTCAAGTATTATTTGCTAAAATTCAAAGGTTGTAATGTATTGTGTAGAAATATCTTAAAAATTGCATATCTTGTTGTACAAATGAGCGTTTGGAATATTGACATAACCTTATCCATAGTCCACGTTATTTTATTTTGATATTCTCATTTGAAAAATGGCATAGGCTGTTTTTTCTGTCTTTTTTTTTTTCATTAAAAGGGAAAAAGAAAAGCACACTAAAAAGAGACAATGCACAGTCTCATCTATCCAACACCCACGGCGTCTTCACGTAGGATTTTAGCCAAGTCCTCAGGTGGGGCCTCCAGATCATGGAAACCTCTCTACATCGTTAGTGCATCGGCTGCCAGAAAATTAGCACACTTATTCTCCTCACGATATACATGAGCTAACTCAACTTGCCAATCTCTGCTGAGAAGCGTATGGATCTGTCTAAGAAGTTTGGTATTAGCATTAGATTGAAAGTCATCTTGGGTTAAAAGCTTTACTGCCAAAAGGCAATTGACGTCGAGTTTCACACGGCGAAATCCGCAGTCCCAAGCCATATTTAAACCATCCGCCATGGCCCAAAGCTTTGCTTGGAGAGATGTACAGCACCTAATGTTCCGATAACCACCTCTGATCCAACTCCCATCAGAGCTACAAAGAAGAGAACCTGCTCCTGCTTGTCCAGACGCCCCTTTAACAGCGCCATCACAATTTAAAGAGCCCCAGCTGCTCGGGGGTTTCCACCAAATAACGCTGCATGCTTCTTTCCTGCCACTAGTGTTCTGAATGCATTTCTAATTGTACCTTGCCTTCATGCTGAAATCAGAGAGTATTTTGACTTCCTCTGCAAGCTGAGAGGCTTGAGTTTTCTCATTGCGAAAGACATTTTTGTTGAGTGCTTCCCATGGTTTCCAGCATGTGAGCCCAAACATGGAGGTCCACTCTCCACTAGGATAAGGGGTGGTCATACTTCCTCTAAGATTCTGAATCATCCAGTCGTCAAAGTTATTATTCATGAACTAAGCTATTTGACGTGATGGGACAAAGATCTTCCAAACATCCCTTGCTTGCTTGCACCACCTGAGTATATGATCTACATCCTCTCTCACGTTGCCACATCGGCTACAAGCTTCATTGTTCATCATGTGTCGTCTAACGCGCTCTTTATTAGTGAGGAGAGCTCCACGTAACGCTAACCAGAGGAAAACATGAACTTGTTAACCCCCTCATACTTCCAGATTACACCCCACTTGCTATCTTGTGGATTCCAAACATCTCCCATAATCAAATCATAGGCTAATTTGACAGAAAAGGATCCATTGCTCATCCTATCCCAGAAGCAGCTAGCATCTCCATCATCCCGGCTTGGTGGCTTAGTTCTTGCAATAATAGAGAGGATTTGATCTGGAAGATCTCGGTTAAAGAGACTCCATTCCCAATTTCCGTCAAGACCAATAAAGTTACATACTGTAAGAGTAAGCTCTTCCTCCGTGATATCCCTACTAGCGAGAAGTTTGAGAGGCCCCACATTTGCAAGCCAATTATCAGCCCAGAACCGAACTTTACTGCCATCACCAATCTCCCATCGCATGCCCAACTCCAATTCAGGCCATAATCTCTTAATATTACGCCAAAGAAAGGATCAATTCTGGTTAATACGAGGCGGGCCTCGAATATCCTCCCAACCATATTTACATCTCAGAACTCTATCCCAAAAGAGATCAGGCTTCGTCACAAGAGTAAAACCAATTTTCATCAGGAAAGCTTTATTTCGAGGCTCTAGCTTCTTATTGTCACAACCCCCATTATGACGCGGTTGGCACATATCCTCCCATCTTACTAAATTCACCTTCCACGACTCCTCCGTATTACCCCAAACAAAGGCTCTGATCAATTTTTCAATGCGACTACAGAGGTCGTTTGGTAGTTTTGTAGTTTGCATGGCATAGAACTGAAGGGTTTGCAGGACCGAAGTAGCTAAAGTAATTCGTCCTGCCAAAGACAAGGTCTTGGCAGCCCAACCAGAAAGTCTCTGTTTAACTTTCTCCTCAATATAAGCATAGGTGTCAAGTTTAACTCGCTTATGAAGAATCGGAAACCCTAGGTATTTCCCAAGTCATTAGTCCTACTAAATCCCATCTCATTGTTGATCCATTCCGCACATGAATTAGGGGTGTTTTTAGAGAAGAAGATCTGGGTTTTAATGTTACTAACCTTGTGTCCAGAGCTGATACAGAAATTACTCAAAATTTTCATAATGAGTTGAACTTGAGAGATCTCTGTAGTACCAAAAAGAACTAGGTCATTTGCGAAAAAGAGGTGGGATAGGGGGGGCCCTTTCCTCCCAAGTTTAATTGGTCTCCACATCTTATCCCTCACCGCTTTGGTGATTGCTTGGGATAGGCACTCCATGCACAACACAAAGATATAGGGAGAGAGAAGATCTCCTTGACGTATACCTCTAGTTGGTGAAAATTTCTCCGTTTTTTGCCCATTCCAAACCACTCGCATTCTACAAGTAGTTATGCACAACATGATAGCTTTAACAAATTTCTCTGGAAAGCCAGCATCATAGAGGGAGTCTTCAATAAAATCCCATCACAATTTGTTATAGGCTTTTTCAAGATCAACCTTTATTGCTATCCAATCCGTCGTACCCTTTTTATTTCTCATTAAGTGTATGACCTCTTGGGCAACAATGATGTTATATGACATATTCCGGCCCTCAATAAAGCTTGCTTGATTGGGGAGAATCATGTCAGGCAGGAGTTTTTTAACTCTATTAGCAAGAACTTTCGTGACAATCTTATAAAGGACTGTACATAGGCTAATTGGTCTAAATTCTTTGAGTCTCTCAGGATTATCAACTTTAGGGATAAGAGTAATTAAAGTTTCATTCAGCCCTGGCTCCAAGATCCCTTCTTCAAAAACTTGACGTTACACACAGAAGGACTGACTGTCTCCCAATAGGATTGAAAGAAAGCAGCGTGGATGCCATCAATGCCTGGAGCTTTGAGGGGTTTCATTGCAAAGAGAGCATGCTGGACTTCATTGTTCGTAACACAAGCTTCAAGTTGTCGTCTAGTATCAGTACTTAGGTGGGGAAAAGCACCCCTACACACATCCGGATCAACCACCACATCTTCCTCAGAATAAAGGTTTTTGAAAAAACCATATGCCCACTCTCTAAGCGTCCTGTCGTGAGAGCACCACTCCCCATCATCTCCTTTCAAGGATACAATTCTCTTCTTTCTGCTTCTTCGCACCACTTTCGTATGATAATACTTTGTATTTCAGTCCCCAAAATTTATCCAATCGCACCTTGCTCGTTGAGCCCAGGTTAAACTTTCTTGTTCATAAATAAGTTCAAATTCTTTTTTCAGTTCAATTTCAAGTCGAGATAGATAACTCAAAGGGCCAAATTCGAGCGATCTTTGAATGCCACCAAGCCGAGCTAGTACTCATCGCTTCCTCCTTGTAATGCTCCCAAAAGCCTCATGGTTCTCGGTTGTTGCTTTATTAGTGAAATTATGGATTTTCTCCATCATGGATCCACCCTCAACCCAGCTACTATTGACAACACTATTAAAAGATTCGGAAGTCTCCCACGCTGCAAGATAACAAAATATAGGTTGACTTTGCGGATAATTATCCTCTCTTTGGATTTGAATGACCAAGGGTCGATGGTCCGAACACAATTTAGGGAGATGCTTCACTACAGTATTGTTAAATTCCGAGACCCAAGAGATGTTCCCAATAGCTCTGTCAAGCCGTTGCATGAAAGTGTCACGTCTCCACGTAAACTTAGGTCCGCTATAGCCTAGGTCCATCAACCCGGTATCAAGCATAAACTTTTGGAAGAGTTCGCGTCCTTGAGCTCTGCCATGAACACCACCAACTCTCTCCTCACTACTCAGAATTGCATTAAAGTCCCCAGCACAGACCCAAGGCTCATTTACTTCTTCAGCCACTTGACAAAGATCCCTCCAAAGGTCCTTCCTCAACATATGGTTAGGACTTCCATAAATGGCAGTCAAAAGAAAGGATTTATTCTCATCCATAGTTGTAATTCTGGCATGGGCAAACTATTGATGATTGTAAATAATCTGCACTTCAACTTTATTATTGCATAGTAACCAGATTCCTCCTGAGAATCCTGTTGCTTCAATCCTGTGAGAGAACTCATACCCAGTACGATGAATGAACCTCTCTGCTTTTACGCCAGAGATACGAGGCTTGACCAAAATCAAAATAGCATATCTAAACTCAGTAGCAAAATGCATGAGAGTTTGCATAAAGTGTTTATTAGCTGCACCCTGGCAGTTCCAAACAAGAATATTTAAATCCATAAAAACAAAGCCAAGGAGAGAAACAGTCAAACCCGTATACTAGATCCCTCAGGATCTTCATTATCACTGTCTTGGTCATACTCATTGTCTTGAGTATTCGAACACACATCCTTGTTTACTAGGTTAACCGGAGTGTCTCTAAAGGCCTCCACCGCATCTTTTGAGAGAGTCTTGTTTGAAGATTTTTTCCGGACTCATAAGTTTTTCATTATGGAGGGCTGCAACCTCACTCCACAAGGCGTGTGTCTTTTATCTGGTCCTTTAGGCACTCTGTTTTCCTTTTCCGGCACCCCTATACCCAAAGTGCCCACTAGTTCTGAAGCATTCATTATTTCTTCCCTCCTAATATTGCTCATGTCCTCCAAAGCTGTCCTATCCCTCCTTACTTCCACAGCAGTGTGTTTCTTTTGGTCCAAGGAAGTCTGCGCTTCGAAGGTTTTAAATGCCGCAGAGTTAAAAATGGACTCGCTGGTTTAGGTTTTCTTTTCTGATTCCATAAACTCTCCCTGGGCCTGATTTGCCTTGCCTTGATATTCAAGAGCACCCCTACTGCTCTCACTATGAGATAACTCGGGTATCATCTGTTTTGGGCTTAAAGGACCATCATTAATTCCATAGCCTATATTTGCTTTCTGGAGCTTGACATTTTTGTCCTTTTGCGCTTTTTTGCTTTCCATTATTATTATCGACTTCCTCCCTAGTTTGTGGGCCCACACTTGTTTTAGTGGCAATTATACCATGTGTTTTATCCTTCCTCCCTCTTATGCCTCCATTCTCCTCCGCACATGCAGGCTCCTTGACCACATATTTTTAGGTCACTTTCTTGCCACAAATTCTTTCGCCATATTCTCTTTTTGATCATCATAATCATAAAGCACGTTATAGCAAGATCCTTCATAATGGTACGTATCACCCAAATTGTGCTCTTTCCATTTTGATTGTTTATTTCCTCTTTTGGGGTATTGAGCCATCATTCGTGGGCCGTAGATGGATTTCGACAGCGTCGGGGTTTGTTGTCCTCCAACCATTGGCTGAAACACCATTGACGAGAGGCTCTCCATCTTCAACCCTTGGGAAAAGTTAGCTACTGCGATCTGTTCCGTTGCTTTCTTGTTCTCAAAGTGAGTCTTGCATTGATCCTTAGTATGGCCATATCTCCCACATCCAAAACATATCATTGGAAGCCCTTCATACTCAACACGATACAACTTTCGATCCACCTTAATCTCAAGGATAAGTGGTTGTGCCAGATCAATAAGAACAGCAATCTGTGCGTATTTTCCCCTTCCTCTCGCCTCCATTGTGTAATCTATTTTAATAACTTGTCCCAACAGCTTGCCAATAGACCTTAAAGCGCTCTTATGATAGTATCGGAAAGAAAGCCCTAGAACTCTAATCCATCCCATGACCTTAGAGATTTTCACTGTAGCCGGATCGAAATCAATAGACCAAGGTTGCATCGTAAGATATGCCCCAAAGATCATCCAAGGTCCTCCCGTTAAAACCTTTGTGTAATCATCCATTGCTGTAAAGGTAGCCAGGTAGAAACCTCCTTCCACATCCGCAAGTTCAAAGGATCCCTTTAGTTGCCACAGGTTCGGAAGCTTCTCTAGTAGATCTCCATATCGTATGTTCTTCCCTGGCAACTTCGAAACAAGAGTTTTTTCCATCCCTTTGACAAACAGCTGGCGTAAACGATCAGAGAAAGTAATCATGGGTGTGATGTTTTCTTTTCCAATCTTATAATCTTCCTCAGTGATCTTAAGCTCCTTACGAGAGTCCCCCTGCCCATTAGTGATCAGCTTATTCTTGTACGAGGAAATCATCACATTCCCCCCTTCCAACCTGGCATCAGCAGAATTACACCTTGCAGTCTCCATCGTCACATCCTGTGTCGGAGTCTTATTTCCCTCACATATCCGAACTTTCTTTGTGGATCGTAGGCTATCCGCCGCAAGCGGTGGTGCATCGCTTTTCTCGTTGAGAGAAACCTCTACCTCCATCAAACTTTTGATTGTTTTTTCTGTCTTTTTTTAATATATATATATATATATTGACAAAAAAAAAAGCTCAGTTCCACTACATAATAAATACTATTACATTTGTAAAATCTTATAGACTGATAGAATTTAATTATAATATATCATCTTCTAATGTTGCCTTTGATGCTTTCTAAAATATTTAATTAATTATAAAACTATTTCAGAATTTATGGGATTCTTGTGGCCAATACTAATGTGACCCTTAATTTGAAGAAATTTATTTTTGAAAAAAAAAACACTTTTCTAGGCATTATTATAGATCACAGTTTGGAAGATTTTATGAAGTCATTACAAAATGTCATGCATAAAAATTTTCCCCTACAAATGCTCTTACATAAGTTGGTTTGTTAACTTTAATTTCAAAATTTAAAATTTTAAAAAAAAATTCATAAAGAGTGACAAAACTTCTTCTAATAAATTTCACTAACTATAATCTCAAAAAGTTGTGATACTTTTTTAAAAAATAATAACACAAACCACATTTAATTACTTTCCCAATTAAATATAACTCATAATAAAGACCAAAGATAGTATAAGTGAATATTAAACGTGGTGCTCTTCTACATACATTGTATTCTTATATATTTCAGTTAATTTTAAAGATTTGTCCAAATGTCAAATTTTTTGCTGAAAATTTGTACAAATGTTTTATTTGCATAATTCATGAGTCAGACTAGATGAAAATTCAAGACTAGAGCTAGGTTTGAACCTGAACTTGTCCATACGAAAACCCAACCGTGATCAGATAATAGGAAGGAAAATAGGTGTTATTAGAAATAGAATAGAAAGAAAAATTCATAAAATTAACTTAAACAAATTAAAAAAGGCAGTGTGAACGCGTTATCAAAGAATTAGTACTATTTGGTAATTGGTAATGGGAATGGTAATTGGTAACATGGTATGAAGCTCTGCCCGAAGTATCTTAACTCGAGTGAAACTAGCAATAGCCCTTCTGCAATCTTAAAAGAAACACAAGTCGAGGCACAATTACAAATGTTTTTAATGGCTGATAAAATATCAGAATCATTTAGCCAGAAGGGATGGTTCATTACATAAAAATTGAACACCAAGCGTAACAAATCATCACTTGCTAGCGATCAGCATGTAGAACATTCAACAATCATGATGTGCATCTAATTCTAATGAAGTCGCAGAAGTTTACGAATGCTAAAGATCAGGGCATCCAGAATCTAGGACCTGTCAATTCTCGATCTGCAACAGAGCTTTGGTTGGCAAGCCTCTGAATGCGGGAAGAAAATTCTTCAGCCTGAAGAATACTGATGAAATTTAGCTGTTGCAGTGGAAAGTAAAGAACAAATTGAACAAAATACACACTCCCAAGATGAAGCTCTTCCTAGTTTAATAGGAGTTCAAAACTTTTTGAATAACAACCAAAGTTAACACAACTACAGGTAGGGATATATAAGTGTAAAACATAAAAGGGCCACACCCCAACACCACCTTTGCAGTTTGCCCCTTACCATCGAATGGAGAGGAAGGAGGGAACCACCCTTTGCAGTTTTCCCAATTGTTTCTAGTATGCAAAGGGACCGACTGGATTGCTCTCTTTTGATGTGTACTTTCTTTTTCACTTTTCCTCTGTTTCTCTCTTTCTCTCTGTCTTTCTCCTGTTTCAGGAGGATTCCTGATCCTCTTACATTGGATTCTTGTTATTTTTTAATGATGAGCACTCAAGCAAGTAGAAAACCCTCGTCCCAAAGGTTAGTTATTAAGGTGGAAAAACTAATCCTTAAGTATTTCATAGAGAAGCTCTTATTACTCAATGTTGGACTATGCATCTCATACTACATTGGTATTCATCAACTGGCTGCCCTTCAAGAGCCTATGTCTCTCTGACTACACTCTACGAGACTTCATTATACTTCCTCACCGATCAAAACTATCTAGTATCTACAGGTACCCTTTTATGGAGCCTCCAAACAACAGCCCTTGATTCCAACTGATGAAGGACCTAAGTACGCATAGGGAATCCTCCCCTAAAACTAGTTATTTAGATGGAAGAATTATTCATTTACCTTGGTAATCTATAGAATAACCCCTACTACTCAACGTTGGACAGAACATCTCATGCAACTTTGATCTCCATCAATCAATAACACAAAATCCATCAATTAACAACAAAAAGAGAATTCCGATAATCAACATCCCTAATAAGCATTTTTCCCCTCCCATTCCATGCACAATCTATTCTGGAGCAAAGAGTGCTACTGCTGCATTGCAAAGATAACTTTAATACAGGTTCTCTTATTCATCTCCAAAATTTTTACAAGGCCATTGTGATATCTTTAACTATAAAGGAACATTTAGATGTCTCTTCAACCAAAAACTGAACATTCCTGCTTGTAAGATAAAAAAGCAATAAAAAGAGTGCTTGGGGTCAACTTGAAGGTATCTTCGTTGAATCAAAACTTCCATAAGAAACCAACAGCTCATAAATCACCTCAACTGTACAGTTACACTAAAAAAAAGTTCCACAAATTACCTACTTATATTACCCAAAGAAACTTCTGATGAGCATTCCACTCAAATTTCAATGTTTCTATATGACAAATAGTTCCAAATTTTTTGAGACTGGCATGTGAAATAAAAGAAAAAATTACACTTAAGTATTGATTGGATCAAGTAACAAAACCAAGTCATTTAAATCACACACATACTAAGTTCCATTTGGAGCAGACTCCAAGTGCAGCATTGTTGATTTGGTAAGCAGATTAAGCAAACGAAGCCAAATTATGACTATAAATAAATATAGCAACAAGAGATGCAAACCTTTTCATCAATCCACATCAGTGAAGTTAATTGATTGTTTAGGATTCGAAGGACTGCATCTAATGGATTCATGCCATCAAGAGCATCCAGTTCTCCACCCTAACAAAATATTCTTGTAAGCATCATGTCTAAATAATTTAGCAAAAGAACATCAACTGACAAAGTTTACCTGGCTCGCATTAAGGGAATGAATAATTGACTTGATTTGCTCTGTCATCTGCTCTAGTTCCCTCTCTATGAATTCAGCTTGCTCATACCTGCAAGAAAAAATAGGAAAAAAAATTTTAAACAAAAAGAACATATGGCCTCAATCGCATAAAGCCCATACATACAGCTGAAATATGAATTTCCCAATTATCAAAGAACAGGTTCAGCATGCAAGAAAAGATTGTCCAAAACCTACTCAAATTTTCTGACTTCAAAACATAAATCTGATGAAACCTTGCAATTCAGGTTGTACCATGAACTATCATACAAATTTTATCATGAAATAGCTCAGCTCTGTAATTCAGATAACACCTATGAACGTATCAGAAACCCCTCAAGTATTAACTCATCCAGAAAACACCATCTAGAGCCGATTTGAGGCAACTTGGCAGCACAATAAGAGAACAAGGCCAGCAGGAGTAATATTTAGATCAATTGTATTCAGTACTACAAACATATGTTGCCAGACACAGGGTAGAATTTGCATAACCCATGTAGACCCTGTAATATTGATCCCATAAGATAAGGAAACCCAAATTGACAATTTAAACACCCACATTGCATCTCTTGTAGATGCAGCTTCATCATCAAGAAGCAAACCACGCTCATCCTTGTAAATACGCTCAGCTTCTTCTTCCATACTTTGCAAAGCCTTATCAACCTAAAATAAATGGGCAACAATAATGAGCTTCATTCTCAAGAAAGAATGTATGTAATTCACACAGCACAGGTATTACACAGGCAATATCATTGAAATGTTCAGTACCAAAAACATAAACAGTTACTTTCACCAAAAATAAATAAACAAACAGTTACTACGTCACACCATCGAGACACACATGAAAAATAATAACTCTAATCTGAACCTAAAGGCAATAAAGAAAAAAAGGATGAGTGCTAACAAAAATGAAAAATATAGTAAGCAATACAGACCCACCAAAATACCACTATTCTTGCAGAGCAGCAACACAAATTACCATCATACCCTCTTACTACACCTAATAAGCATACATGAGAAGAAAATACACACAAAATAACCACAAAACACAAGCACACAAAAATAAAAATCACATATCAACTATTCCCCCTATGTGAAACTCCTTGTCCTCAAGAAGGTGATGCTTTGGCAAGAGTATTGAAATCTGGAAACTGATTTTAAATAGTGACTAATTCTTCCCATGTAGCATCCATAGCAACATTTTTCCATTTGATCAGAACTTGAGTGAAAGGTAAACGCCCTCTCTAAACAGCTTTACTTGCCAAAATAGCTTCTGGTTCAAGTGCATAATGGCCATCAGCATTAGTGGTTGGAAGTTGAGTGAAGCAAGGTACTCCTTCCTCCTTGTGCTTCTCGAGCATAGACACATGGAAAACAGGGTGAATCCTAGTAGTAGGAAGGAGCTCCAATTCGTAAGCTACTTTGACAATCCTTTGTAACACCTTACAAGGACCAAAATATTTTGCAACAAGCTATTGTAAAGCTGAGTTGTTGAGAACATTTAAACAAAAGGGTTGAAGTTTGAGGCAAACCAAGTCACCCTCTTGAAACTCCTTTAAGTTCTATGACTATTTGCAGCTTGCAACATTCTGTTCTGAGCCATCTTTAAATTCTGTTTGAGTAGCTGAATGGTCACCTCTTTATCAAGAGAGGTCATATCAATCAACTCATTGGTAGAATCTCCAGCAACAAGGGGCAACTGCACAGGTGACTTAATTCCAAATATGGCTTCAAAAGAAGACATTCCAATGGCTGAATGAAATGAAGTATTGTACTAATATTCAGCCAGAGAGAGCCATTTTACCCACCGGTTAGACTGATTTGAGGTCATGCAACAAAGATAACATACCAATGAATGGTTAAGAACCTCACAACCCATTTGGTTCATTAACATGAGAGGGTTATGTGAAGCGATGATGATTACATTACCTGGGTTGCTGCATTTGGTTTGGCTTTTGTTCAATATTCCCCATTACATCATGTAAACATGATCCCCTTAATTCAGGTGATGCCCATGCCTTCCATTTTGCTATGTGAAGGGGATCACAACACTGTAATCATATGTTAAAAGACCAAAATAACTCTCACAACTCTGAAAATGACAAATCACAAATCCCATCCAACCCTACCCCCACCCCATCCATCGGCCTCACAACTCCACCCTCCCCCACCCCCACCCCCACCCCATCCTTTCAACATTTCCGACAACCGATGCCCTTCACCTCCAACTTCCACCTCCACCAGTGCCTTCCATCCCTCTATCCTTCCAGCCCCAGGTTCAAAGTTCAAGATATTGACCTCAAGCATCTTCGTCGTTCGCAAATCGTCATAGGTGAACCTCTCTCACCTAAGTTCCTTTGTTGTCACCTGAGTTCTCTCACCATTGCACATTTCTTGTCAACATCACACCAAATCTAGAACCTCTCTCGCCTGAGTTCGTTTACTGTCACACCAGATCTAAAGAAAGGATCTTTGAACTTCTCTCATCAATGTCGCACCAAGACATCGCACAATTGGTCAGTTTTTTTTTTTTAAATACTAGCTTGCTGCTATTGAGAGGAGAGATTGAGGTGGACGAAAGGAGTGGTCATCAGCAATGAGGAACACGGTGGTGGTGACCAACAATAGGAGGGGTGTAAGAGGGAAGAAAGAAGGAGAGGAAATTTTTTTGATCTAGGAGTATTTTAGTCTTTTCATATTTATTTGTGTTTAATTAAGTATAAAAATTAAATTTATTTTCCTCATTCCTAATATCACACCAAACAATGTAATCATCATTTCATTACATCCCTTCACGCCCTTCCCATCACATAACCAAAACAACCCCCCCGGGCCCCTGGGAAGCGGGGTAATTGAACCAAAGGGGCTGTCAATATGGCCATCCATTTGAGGATGTAAAGATGGAGAATACAAGAGTTTCACCTTCTGTAGCTTAAAAAGTCCCTCCAAAGCTTGCCACAAAAAATAGCATCCCAATTGATCACAATGGTCTTGAGGAATCCATGAAGCTTGACCACTTCATGACAGCTTGAGTCGCTTCCATGGCTCTATAAGGAGGCTTAAGAAGCATAAAGTGGGTTGCCTAGTTCAATCTGTCCACCACGACAAGAATAACTGTTTTGCCATAGGAACTAGGCAATCCACTGATAAAATCCTTGCTACAATCTGACCATATAGTCTCTAGAAGGGGTTATGGTTGTAATGGTCCAAGTGTTGTTACATTCTCATTGTTGTGCCTCTAACAAAAAAAGTAACTTCTAACATAATTGTAGGCTGCATTCTCTAAGCCTTTCCAATAAAAACTCCAGCTATTCTTATACAAGTTGTTGTAACACCTGAGCGTCCTCCCATAGCATCATCATGAAAACTGAATTAATAATTCTTGACGAAGGGTGCAATTGTTTCCAATCACCAATTTCCCTTTTCTTTACAACACTTGCTGCGGCCAAGAAAATTTAGGATGCGCAGTAGGGTCATTCTTTAATTATGAAATCAGTTTCTGTAGAGCTTCATCTTGTTGCCAAGTCTTCAACTCTCATGTAAATACAAGAAATGATTGAGATAACAGCAAAACAAGTTGAGCAGCAGCAAAATCATCTTCTTGAACCTCATGATGCCTTTTAAAAAGGGCATCAACAGCTAGATTCTCTCAACCATCCCTGACATCTAACTTAGAAAAGAAAGCAACCCTCTTCAGTTCACCAAACAACTCTTAAATAACAAGTTTGGGAAATTTATTCTTCATAGTTTGTATGTTGAGTCTTCAATAATCAACACAAAATCTCCAAGATCCATCCTTTTTAACTACAACCACAAGAGAAGTAAATAAGCAGCAGCTAGGCCTTACAATTCCTTGCTGCACCATTTCACCAACTAACTTCTCAATTATATCATTTTGTAGAGGTCCATATTCATAAGGCCAAACATTAATGGGTTTATCATCTTACAAGGGAATAGCATGATCAAACTCTCTCAATAGAGGTAACCCTTTAGGTTCGCTAAATACCTCCTTATACTCATTTAACAGCTGCTTTAGTTCTTCACCCATAAGAGTGTCTTAGAGCTCTGCTTGCAACCCTAAGTTGACTTTCATGTCTATTGCAGCTTCCAATAATTGAAGCATGTAAACCTAAGAATTTAGTAGCTCTTTTACATGAACAACTTCACCAATCACCAGTTGATCCAAATTCTTTTCCCCTTGAATCTTGCAGTCTTGTCCCATAAAATTGAAACTCATAGTTTTGTCTTGCAGTCTAACATAAATTTGCCCGAAGTTGTCAGCCATTAAACTCCCAACATTGCGTCACACCCACCTAAGTCCATAACATAAAAATCAACCCCAAACTAAGTTCCATCAATCTTATGAGGACATTGCAAATTAACTTCCAAGTTCTCATCACTGACCAAATGCACCTTCAACCCCTTAACATGTCTTGGTTTTAACCCAAGCCTCTTCACCAGTGTCTTCTTGATGAAATTATGCATGCTTCCTAGGTCCATAAGCAACATTACTTGCTGTTTCTCGTTGAACCCACACACCGGAAGAGTAGAATACCCTTCTCCTATCATTATAGCATTCAAGGAAGCCTTTACATTTAATTCATCTATTTCTTCGCAATCTTGATACTCTTCCTTAATGTCTTATTTAGTTGAGACAATCATGAATAACTAGAAATTACTTTTACACTTGTGATTGAAATGTTAAAATGATAATGCTAAGACAGATGTATGGTCATACAAGAAAGGATAAGATATGAAATGATTGTATATAAGGAAAAGTTAGAATAACACCTATCAAAGAGAAAATGGTATAAAACCGTTTAAGCTGGTCTGGACATGTACAAAGAAGAACACTAATAAAACCAGTAAAAAGAGTTGATCAGATCGCTTTTAACCCTATAAAAAGGCGTAGAAGGAAACTAAGAAAAACACTAAGGGAGGCTATAAGGCAGAATCTCTTGATAAATGATTTATCTGAAAAGATGATTTTTTATAGAACCCAATAGTGTCGTATGATACATATAACCAATCTCACTTAATGGGATAAGGCAATTGTTGAAATTGGTGTGACCTAGTTAAATGATACAAGAAAGGATAAAAAATGAAATGATTGGATAAGAGAAAAAATTGGAGTAACAGCTGTCGAGAAGAAAATAGTAAAAAATCAATTAAAGTGATTTGGACATATACAAAGAAGATCACCATAAAAGCCAATGAGGAAAGTTGATCAGATAGTATTTAGTCCTATAAAAAGGTATAGAAAGAGACCTTAAAGAACACTAAAGAAAGTTATAAGGCAGAATCTCTTGGTAAATGATTTATCCGAAGAGATATCTTTTGATAAAGTCTAATGGCATCGTATAATCCATGTAACCAACTTGATTAGTGAGATAAGGCTATTATTGTTGTTTGTGATCTAGTGAAAATTTGTCAAAACATGAGAAACATACTCCTTTCTTCCTTCTTACCAAGATGATGAAATAGATTCGAGGCTTGCTTAGCAAGAAGCTAAGTCCTCCTAATAGTTCCAAAGGATTGGATATTAACCCCACCCATCAAACTTCCCAGCACAGTCTAAGAGGAATTCTAGATCCCTTTATTTCCAGCATAGGAGGTTATTGTCAAATAACCAAGGGTACTTGAAAACTTTAGAGAAACATTGGAGTCTTTGTTAGCATCTAGCAAAACAATCATCTCCTGCACCTTTGCTAGATACATAACACTCAACAAAGAAGTGGGTTTAAATATACATAACAAGACCTATACCTTCGGCTTCAATCCTCGTAAATAGGAGCTCAAGGCCAAAGGTTCAAGTATGTTGACTCAAACAATCAACTCCTAGAATTGTTCATGAGCTCTGCCATTAGGTCCACCTTCAAAGTGTCTTCAAACCTATTTCCCATGGCTTCCATGTATTCTGTTGCTACATATAATATTTATTCATTTATTATTTAATTTATTATTATTTATTGTTCTATTATGATATAATTAGTTAGGAATAGTTTAGTCTTATCTTTTCTACCTAATATCTGAGATCCCACATATCTTGGATAATCTTTGATTAAGTGTAAACCCTAGCCGGTATTAATAATAGAACGTGGGTGAGGTTTTGAAGAACTCTCCCATTATTCCCTCAATATCTTTTCATGATATCAAAGCGATGCGATCCCTATTCAATAATGGTCAAAATCGGCACTATTCTAACAACCACAAAAGGCCTAGAGAGCGATGGCTCCTCCTTGGATACTTCTCAAAATGCATCGAGGGCTTCAATCATTAGTTCTCAAGCGCCAAATACGGGAGAAGCAGGTCCAGTGTTAAATCACTGCACATCAGTTGAATGGGAAAAATTACTTACAGTGGAGCTCAAGTGTGAAGCTGTTTGTCACCAGCAAAGGAAAATATAAGTACCTTTCTAAAGCAGCCAAATGACCTGAGCCAAACAATCCAAAATTCCAAGAATGGGATGAAGAGAATAGCATAGTGCAGGCATGGTTGATCAACTCAATGAATTCAGATATTGGCATTAATTTTATGCTATATCAATCAACGCACAAAGTCTGGCAGCCGCAAGGGAGACCTACTCCTCTTAGAAAAACCGTGCCGCTATTCTTCATATTCTCAAAAAAAGCGTGCCGCTATTCTTCATATTGAGGCGTTTCTTCATGACTGTCGTCAAAGTTCTATGTGTTATAGACTATTATAACATGATAATGAGACACTGGCTACAATTAGATATGTACAAAGATCAATCATGGCTGTGTGCAAGTGATGCTAAGAAGCACCAACTACACAAGGAAGAGAAAAGGATCTACAAGTTTCTCTTAGGCCTCAATCCAAGTTTCAATGATCTCAAAAGCAGAATTATGGGTTTTGAAAAATTACCCACCTTGAAAGAAGCCTTCTTCATTGTGAAAGAAGAAGTGAGCAAGAGGAAGCTATTAATTAGTAATCAAAATCAACCTCAGAATTCTGAAAATGAGGCATTAGCTGTTAGAGGAGGTGCTAGTTATGATTCAAGACAACGAAAGGGTAGCAGGCCAATTTGTGAACATTGTAACAAACTTGGTCACACTAAAGATATCTGCTGGAAGTTGCACGGGAAGCCACCACAAATAAAGAAGCAGGCTAGAACAGCAAATGTAGTGCAAAATCAAGAAAAACAACCCTTTACTGTTGAGCAGCTAGCACTTCTTCAAAAATTGTTTGGCAATCTGAGTTCTTCAAAGGAAGGTGGTATAGGTTTGGTTGCAAGTACTGATGGTACAGCTCTTACCACTAAAACTATCGAAGGTAATGTCCGGATTATAGATTTTGGTGCAAATGAACACAAGTAATTCACATTATGTTAATAATGGGAAGCAGTGCTGTAATGAGCAATTTGTGACTGTAGCTGATGGCACACAGTCAAAGGTGGAAGGAATTGGGACTGCTGTAATTTCAAATAAAGTGGTCTTAAAGGATGTTTTATACGTCACTGGGTTAACTTATAATCTTATTTCTGTGAAAAAGTTACTTAAAGACTTTGATTGGATGATTATATTTAATCGTAATCATTGTTAGATACAGAACTTAGAGACATGGGAGATGATTGGCAATGCTGAGGAGAAACATGGGCTTTACATGTTTGCTGGAAGTTTTCAAAATAAAGATGATGGGAAGAATAAAGTAGCACTATCAGTTGTGAGTCATTTGATGCTATAGCATTATCGACTAGGACATCCTAATTTTAGTTACATGAAAAAGATGTATCCTAGCCTTTTTAATAAAAAGAATTCAGTATTAAATTATAAAGTTTGTCAATTTTCAAAACATATAAGGTCTACTTATTCTCTTCAGCCTTATGTTCCATCTAAGCCTTTTTCATTGATCCATAGTGATGTATGGGGTCCAGCTAGATGCTCAAATGTTTTTGGCTATCGATGGTTTATTATATTTGTGGATGATCACACACGAATCACATGGACTTTTCTTTTTAAGAAGAAATCTGAAGTTTATCAAATTTTTAAGAATTTTTGGAGTTTAATTCAAACTCGATTTCAAACTTCTATCAAGATTTTGAGGATCGACAATGGAACTGAATTCTTTAATTCTTCTATGAATCACTTAATGGTCATGTGGAGAAAGAGACAAAACAATATATAGGAGCTCATGGCAATTTTAGTTTTGGAGAATTAAATGAGAAGAGACATTTCATTCTTGATTTCTCAATAGCTTATAATCTCACGATTATGAACACTTGTTTCAATAAATGAGAGGAGCATTTAGTCACATATACGAGTAGAATCCAAAGGTTGCAAATTAACTTCTTTTTGGCAAGGAGTTCAGATAGAAGAGCTTGTAAAGACTGCAAAGTGATCCCTGGTAAGAGCTTAACTTCACAACGTAGAGTCTTGGTCCTTAATGTGCTGGTTAAGAGCAGTAAATTGAAAAGTCAAAAGGCATTAAATACTAGGATCAAGTTGTGGCAACTAAAATGTGAGCAACAATTGACCTTTACAAGAAAAATATTAGAGGAAGGTAATTGGGACTCGCAAAGAAGTGCTAACATCTTATGGAATGAGATGGCTAAAAGGATCAGGGATACCGTTAAAGTGGTCTTGGATGAATCCAAAGGTTTTGGACCTAGAGTTAAAGAGTCTTGGTGGTGGAATGAGAGTATACAAGAAAAGGTTAAAAATAAAAAAGAGTGTTTCAAAGCCTTACACCTGTGCAATAATAAGAAAAAGTGAGAGTTATCGCTTAGCTAGAAAGAAGACTAAGAAAGTAGTGAGCGAGGCTCAATTTAAAGTTTGAGAAATTCTACCAAGATTTAGGAACGAAGAATGGTGAACGCAAGATTTACAAAATTGCCAAGAATGGGAAAAGAAAGTCAAGAGATTTGAATCAACTAAGATGCATTAAGGATGAGGAATGAAAAGTTTTGGTTACTGATAATGATATCAAAGAAAGATGGGAGAAATACTTCTATAAGCTCTTCAATGATGAATCGGGTATGACTAGTGATACAAAAGATTTAATAACCCACGAAGATGAATTGCATTTGAGTTTCTATCATAGGATCTGGGTTGGAGAGGTAAAAAAAGCTCTCAAGAGAATAAATAATGGCAAAACTATTGGCTCCAATGGTATTCCTATCTATGTTTGAAAGTGCTTAGGAGAGAAAGGGGCTTTATGGCTAACTAACATTTTTAACGAGATTTTAAGGTCAAAAAAAAAATGTCAGAGGAATAGAGAAAGAGCACTTTAGTGCCTATATACAAGAACAAGGGAGATATTCAGAATTGTGCTAATCATCGGAGGACAAAACTCATGAATCATACCATAAAACTTCGGGAAAAAGTGACTGAGCATAGACTAAGAAAAGAATCTCATATTTCAGAAAATCAATTTGGATTCATGCCAGAACAATCTACAACAGAAGCTATTTATTTATTAAGGGATTTAATTGAAAGATACTAGAGTAAAGAGAGAGATTTGCATATGATTATCATTGATTTGAAAATAACCTATAATAAAGTACCAAGAGATGTGTTGTGAAAAGTAATGGGAAAGAAAACTATTCATGAGGCTTATATTCGAGCTATAAAGGATATGTATGAGGGGGGGCAATGACAAGTGTGAGAACTCCTAGAGATGAAACAAAAGACTTTTCTATAAGGATAGATTTACATCAAAGATCTTCTTTGAGTCCATACTTGTTTGATTAGGTTTTGGATGTTCTAACAAAACATATACAAGAGGAAATTCCTAAGTATATGTTTTTCACGGATGATACAGTCGTAATTGAGGACTCTAGGTCAACTCTAAACCTGAGTCATGGAGACATACTTTGGAATTAAAAGGTTTTCGCTTGAGTAGAAGTAAAACGAAACATATGCATTGCAAAATTTAATAAGAGGCCAATTAGAAATGATTCAAAGGTAAAAATTGGAGAGCAAAACATTCCAAAAGTGTTAAAGTTTAAGTATTTGGGGTCGATTTTACAGAATGATAGTGAAATTTATGGGGATGTTATGCATCGGATACAAGTTGGGTGGTTAAAGTGGAGAAAAGCTTCTGGAGTTATTTGTGACCGTAAGGTACCTACGAAACTTAAAGGAAAATTTTATCCAATTGTTATAAGGCCAACAATGCTACATGACAGTGAATGTTGAACTTTGAAAGGACAACAAGAGCATAAGATGAGAGTAACAGAGATGAAAATATTGAGATGGATGTGTGATCATACAAAAATAGATAAGATACAAAATGATTGTATACGAGGGAAAATCAGAATAGCACCTATTGAGGAGAAAATGAAAAAAAATTGTTTAAGGTGATTTGAGTATGTATAAAGAAGATGATAAGAGAAGCCAGTAAGGAGAGTTGATCAAATGGCTTGAAGCCCTATTAAAAGGCATAAAAGAAGATAAAAAAGGACTCTAAGAGAAGTTATAAGACGTGACCTCTTGATAAATGATTTATCTGAAGAAATGGTATTTGATAGAGCTCATTGGTGTCGTATGATCCATGCAGCCGACCCCACTTAGTGGGATAAGGTTAATATTGTTGTTGTTGTTGTTCTTGTTCTTGTTGTTGTTCTATGAATCACTTTCTAGCCGAAAAAGGAATAATACATCAAAGTTCATGCGTAAATACTCCTCAACAAAATAGTTTTGCAGAACGGAAAAATAGACATTTGATTAATACTGCCAAAGCACTACTTATAGGCTCTAATGTACCTAAGTTTTATTAGGGGGACGCCCTATTAACAGCCACCTATCCTGGAAATCACATGCCATCTCATGTTTTGAGCTTCCAGACCCCATGTGATAACCTTTTACATGCCTTCCCTAAAAATTATATTTTTCTTCATACTCTTTCATACAAAATTTTTTGATGTACTGCATTTGTTCACCAGTATCGAGGTGATAAATTAGACAAACACGCACTAGTAAAGTGCATTTTTCTTAGATATGGCAATAATAAAAAAGGCTACAAGTGTTATTGCCCTCGCACTAAATGCACATTTGTTACTATGAATGTGTCATTTTTCGAAAAAGCTTCTTTTTATCCTAAATCTCCCATTCAGAGGGAGAATATGAATGAATGGCAGTTTTATGAGGTTGGTACTGGATCTGAACAGCCTAAACAAAGTCAAAGTTTAATAGAAACAGGGATAATAGACGAAAGTTCTGAAAGTTCTTCTGGTTCAATAGCCAAAAATTCTTCTAGTTCAATTTTGCCTACTGGTTCTGCAATCGAATCTGATATACAGCAGCTGGAAGTGCATCTGGAAAAGCTACAGATCCAGAAGAATCATCTAATCCCTTCAAAATCACACAGAACCAAATAATGAAGATGATGGTCAAGGGTGAAAGACCTATGTTAGAAAAAAGAAGAGAAATGAGCTCATCACAACTCCAGCTCCTATGATGCATTGCCCAAAGCTTGCTCCAAGTTCCATCACTAAGAATTTGATATAGAATGAGCCATAAGTTGAAGAGATAAATGACCTTCCAATTGCTCTGAGGAAAGGGTTAAGGAAATGTACTCTCCATCCAATTAACAATTTCATTTCTTATGATAGATTGTCTTCAAAATATAAGTGCTTTATCACTAATCTGTCAAATGAGAATATTCCTCAAAATATAAATGAAGCATTGTCCAAGCCAGAATGGAGCAAAACAGTAGAAGATGAACTGGGTGCTCTTAAGAAAACTGATACATGGAAATGTTGTTGAGCTTCCTAAGGGAAAGAAGATAGTTGGCTGCAAATGGATATTCAATATCAAATATAATGCAGATGGTAGTATAAATAGACATAAGGCTTGATTGGTGGCTAAAGATTTTACTCAAACCTATGGAATTGATTACCAAGAGACATTTGCGCCAGCAGTCAAACTGAATACAATCAAAGTGTTGTTGTCTATTGCAGCAAATTTGGATTGACCTTTACATCAATTTGATGTGAAGAATGCCTTTCTAAATGGAGAGTTGACAAAAGAGGTTTACATGGATGCACCTCCAAGAGCAGGAGTGTTTATAGGCAAGAATCAGGTATGCAAGCTTAACAAATCTTTCTACAGCCTAAAACAATCACCCACGGCATGGTTTGATAGGTTTGCTACTGTATTGAAAGGATATGGGTATATTTAGGGTCAAGAAGATCATACCTTGTTCACTAAGACATCTCAATCTAGTTGTATAACAATACTCATAGTATATGTGGATGACATTGTAGTAACAGGAAATGACAAACCTAAGATGGAACAATTAAAATGTGCACTGGCAAAAGAATTTGAAATCAAAATCCTAAGAGAAATGAAATACTTTCTTGGGATAGAAGAAGCAAGGTCAAAACATGGGATTGTTATTTCTCAAAGGAAATATGCCTTGGATTTGTTCAAAGAAACAGGAATGCTTGGGTGCAAACCAGCAGATACTCCTATGGAGGCTACTTATAAGGATGAGCTTATGAAAGAAAGTACTCCCGTGGACACTGGAAGATATCAAAGGCTGGTTGGAAAGCTAATTTACTCATCTCATACTCGGCCAGACATATGTTTTCCTGTAAGTGTGTTAAGTTAATTCATGAACAAACCTATAGAGAATCATATGAAGGCTGTTTACAGAGTCCTACAATACTTGAAGACGACACCGGGGCATGGCATTCATTTCAAGAAAAATTCTTCCCGAGAAGTGATTATCTATACAAATGCAAATTGGGCAGAGTTAGTTGTGGATAGGAGAGGTCAACATCAGGTTATTGTACTTATGTATAGGGGAACTCGGTTATTTGGAGAAGCAAGAAACAGTCAGTCATTGCTAGAAGTAGAGCAAAAGCAGAATATCAAGCCTTAGCTAATGGAATTTGTGAGGGACTGTGGCTAAACCAAGTACTATCTGAAGTAAATTTCCCTATACAAACCCTATGAAAGTTTACTATAACAATTTGGCAACTATTAGTATAGTGAACAGCCCAGTCCATCATATTGTGCAAAACATATAGAGTTGGACAGACAATTTATCAAGAAGAAGATTGACACAAAACTGATCAATCTTGATCATGTTCCTTCAAAGAGTCAAGTGGCAGATATCCTCACAAAGGCCTTACCAAGAATTATGTATGAGGACTTCAGAAGCAAGCTAGAAATGCTAAATATTCATTCACCATGAGGGGGAGTGTTACTACATATAATATTTATTCATTTATTATTTATTTATTTATTATTGTTTATTGTTCTCCTATGATATAATTAGTTAGGATTAGTTTAGTCTTATCTTTTTCTACCTAATAATATCTAAGATCCCACAAATCTTGGATAATCTTTGATTAAGCGTAAACCCTAGCTAGTATTAACAATAGAACGTGGGTGAGGTTAATAACAGAACATGGGTGAGGTTTTGAAGAACTCTCCCATTATTCCCTCAATATACTTCTTCATATTCAACTCAGGCCACTCAAAAGGAACCTTGCCCCTCATTAAAGCTTGGTGCCACTATAACACACATCCTTCTAAGTGAATGCTAACAATCTTGATGTGATGTTTGGCAAAAGTCTCATCAGTGTCAAAGAACTAGCAACAACAAAAAGCCTATACCATGAAATCTTCACCATCGAATTTAGGGAGCTAAAGCTTGGTCAGCATCATTGGAGTGATGTATGTGCTACCTATGAGTTGATTAGGGTAATTGACTAGACACAAACCTCTTGTATTACTTGGAATATATAAGCATGAGAAGGCAACAGGCCTGCCTTTATTCTAGCCAATAAACTAGGGATACTTAATCCTAGGGAAGCTGATTTAAATTTAAACATAAACTATCCCTAATTAAAATAAAATAATCATAACAGAAAAATAATGCAATAAATAAAAAACCATAAAGAACCCCTAAAAAATTTGGCACCACTGATTCTACTTAGTTCGGCGTTCTCCAACATTCCCCCCTCAAACTAGGAAAATATATTGATCATTACTAGCTTGCTGCACAATTCTTCAAATTTTGGCCGAGCTAATGATTTAGCAAGTAAATCTATAATCTGAGCACCAGTTGGAACATAGGAAACTTCTAATCTGTCCTAAATCAATTTTTTCCTTGATGAAGTAACGAGGTATCTCCGCATGTTTGGTCCTATCATGATGAATAGGATTGTTGACTATGCCAAATGGTAGCCATATTGTCACACATCATCTTTAATGGCCCATCAATAGTGGCCCATCAGTAGTAACTCTTAACTCCTTAAGTAACCTGTTCACCCAGATACCTTCACAAATACCCAAGGCACGTGCTCGAAATTCTGCTTCAGCACTACTTCTTACAACTCTAGATTGTTTCTTACTTCGCCATGTAACTAGATTACTCCACACAAAAGTACAATAACCAGTAGTTGACATTCTATCAATCTTAGATCCAGCCCAATCAGAATTAAAATAAACCTTTACATCTCTATCTGAATTCTTTTTTAAATACAAGCCCTTACCAGGCACAAAATTCAAATACCTTAGGATTCTGTAAACAACTTCAAGATGTTCTTCATTAGGATCATTCATGAATTGAGCAACTATACTTAGTGGATATGCAATATCAGATCTTGTATCTGAAAGATAAATGAGCTTTCCCACAAGTCGCTGATACATACCTTTATCTACTGGCCTTTTTCTTCACTTACTCCAAGTTTGCAGTTATACTCCATAGGAGTTTCAGCTGGTTTGCAACCAAGGAAACCTGTTTCTTCAAGTAAATCTAGAGTAAACTTTCTTTGGGACACCAAAATTCCCTCCCGTGATCGTGCAACTTCCATACCTAGGAAGTATTTCAGTTTCCCAAGTTCTTCTACTTCAAATTCTGATGCCAATAACTTCTTCAATCTATTAACCTCTTCTGGATTATTTCCTATAATAACTATGTCATCCACATGGACTACCAATATAGTTATTTTCCCATCAAGAGAATGATTCACAAAGAGAGTATGATCAGTTTCACACTGTTTATAGCTATTATTTTTTAACACTCCAGTGAACCTTTCAAACCAAACACGTAGTGACTGCTTTAGCCCATGTAAGGACTTTCTCAATCTGCACACTTATTCTTAGTATTTTCGGTTTTAAAACCAGGAGGAATCATGTAAACTTCCTCTTCCAACTCCCCATTAAGAAAAGCATTTTTAACATTTAATTAAGCTAAAGGCCAAACCAAGTTAATAGCAAGAGAAATCAGCACTTTAACAGTATTTAACTTAGCTACAAGAGCAAAGGTCTCTTGAAAGTCAATGCCATAGGTTTGAGTGAAACCTTTGGCAACAAGTCGAGTTTTGTAACTGTTAATGCTACCATCTTGGTTGTACTTGATCACAAATACCCATTTGCAGCCTACTAGAGGCTTTCCTTTGGGCAACTTTGTAACTTCCCATGTCTGATTCTTTTTTAAGGCTTACATCTCTTCGAAAACAGCAGCTTTCCATTCTGGATTCTTCAAACCTTCCTGTACACTACCGGGTAGTTTTTCAGTAGATAGACTACTCACAAAAGCCTGCATCTCAAATGAAAGTCTATTATAAGAGACATAATTCCCAATAGAATACTTAGTACACGATCTCTTGCCTTTCTGGATAGCAATAGGCCACTGTAAGTCCTCCCAAGACAGGCGGATGGATGATTGGCACTGCAACTGAGCATTCTCTTGCTGCTTCTGTACAACTTCGATCAGCTAGCCAGACACTATATCCATCTATTGTTCACTATCCTCCATTTGAGATTCTTCATCCTGAGCATTTGAAGCAACTTCTGGAGTTTCTAGTGGTGGGAACAATTGTTCTGGTTGTGCAGAAGGTACTGGTGGCTGAAAAATAGGCTGTACAACAGGTTGTTCCGTAGGAGACTCACACTCATCCCAAGGCATCCATTCTAGTGCTTGATTAGTTTGAGTCTCCCTCTGAATGGGTGTCTTGGTATAATATGGTTTGTTTTCATGGAAGGTCACATCATAGGAGGTATAGAATTTATGAGAAATAGGGTCATAACACTTATAACCCCTTTGAGTAGTAGAATACCCAACAAAGATGCATTTAATAGCTTGAGGATCTATTTTTAGACCATGATAGTTATGAATAAAAGCTGTACACCAAAAAATTTTAAGAGGTATATTACTCATGATAGTGCTAGATGGGTAGGTCTCAAGAAGTTGCTACAGTACGGTTTTATAATCTAAAATTTTTGTGGGACTTCTATTGATAAGATAGGCAGCAATAAGAACAGCTTCACCCCAAAAATTACTAAGAACATTATAAGCTAACAATAGTGATTGAGTCATGTTTTTCTTTCTGAAATGCCATTTTGTTTGGAAGTATACACACAAGAACTCTAATGAATTATGCCATGAGTTGCAAGATATTTTTCAAATGAGGAGTTAAGATACTCTAGGGCATTGTCAGTCCGTAAAATCTTAACTTTTGTTTGGAACTGATTTTGAACGGCTGAATGAAATCTTTCAAAAGTGCTAAGCACCTCAAATTTTTCTTTCAACAAATAGACCCTAGTTAGGCATGTATGATCATCAATAAAGGTAACAAACCAACGTGCCCCATTTAAGTTCTTAACCCTTGAGGGACCCCACACATCACTATGTATTAAAGAAAAGGGATGAGTACGGGTATGGTTACGAGGAGGATCTGAACTTCGAGTATGTTTGGCAAGGGATAGATTTCACATTGAAACTCGAAAAAATTTTTATTAGAAATGTGAGGATACAAGTGTCTAAGATAATCAGAATTTAAATGCCCAGAATGATAATGTAAAAGCTTTATTTCATCACTATCACTTGTTGTGAACACTTTCTTTGCTAGATCAGCCCGAATATAATATAATCCTTCAAATTCTTCACAGTTGCCAATCATCTTCCCTAACCTCAAATCCTATATAGCACAATGAGTTGCAACAAAGTTAGCCATACAATAATACTACTTTGTCAGCTTCTGCACAGAAATTAAATTGCATGCCAATCTTGAAACATAAAGCATGTTTGTATGAATTAAAGTTGCAGAGATTGTTATTGTCCCCACACAAGTAACCTCAACAAGTGTTCCATCAGCTATCCTTACCACTAGCTTCTCTTTACACGGTGTAACATTTTCTAAATTTGTCAAATCACCTGTCATATGATCTGATGCACCAGAATCTACAATCCATGACTTAGGGCTTAACTTCATAATGCTTAGAGCAATAGATATTTTACCTGATTAAACCAAAAAAATGGTTCCTGCTCAGGCTATTTGAGACTTATCTTGGCTATAAATCAGCTTTTGAAGTTTACCTAGCTACTCCATGATCTGACTTATATCAAGTTCAGACTCTTTAGTGGTAGCTATATTGCCTTTACCTTCAATTTTTAGTTTTGGTGTCAGATTGCTCTGTTTTCCATGAATGTTCTAGCAATTCTCCCTAGTATGTCCAGCCTTACTGCATTGATCACACCAAGGCCGTTCATTTCATTTTCGTGTAGGACTAGTTCTAATTGCCAAAGCTAAATTCTCAAGTTTTATGCTCTGTCATCCTAAAACCAGTCGTTTCCTACTTTCTTCCCTTTTCACTGATGAGAAGGCTTCACGCACACTAGGAAGAACTGTTCCACTCATAAGTCTGCTCCAAACTTCCTTAAACTCTGAATCTAGGCATGTAAGAAATTTGTAAACTCATTCATCCTCCACTATTGTTTGATAATACTTCGCATCTACTGTGCAAGACCAACTATGCACTTCATAAAGATCGATTTTCTGCCAAAAATAAGTGAGAGAGTTGTAGTAGGAGGTGACAGGTGTGCCGTTTTGATTTAACTCATGAAGCTGTCCTTTAATTTCAATAAGGACTGCAAAATTGGAAACAGAAGAATAGGATTCATGTGCTGCTTCCCATATGCCCCATGCTGTATTGTATAACATGTAGTGTCTTCCAACTTCAAGAGTCATTGAGTTCACCAACCAAGACATAACTTGGTTGTTCTCTACAAGCCAAGAGGAGAATTTAGGATCATCTTTCTCAAGTGGTGGTGCCTTGCCGTTGATATAATCTTCTTTGCCTCTTCCTTGGATAAGCATGAGAAAACTTTGTGACCATTGGAGATAATTGTCTCCATCGAGTCTATGAGTAGTGATCATGAAAGGAGAAAGATCATTGGAGGGATTGGTAGGTGGGGTGACATTTTGAGGAGTAGGTTGTGGTGTGCTTGAGCCGCTATTTGCAATTCCTATGGCTAGGGCATGGTAGGTGCCGAATTGGGGTGGTAGAAAGGGATTGGAGTTCATGGCTCTGATACCATGTGAGTTGATTAGGGTAATTGATGGCACACAAACCTCTTGTATTATTAGGAATATATAAGCATGAAAAGGCAACAGGCCTGCCTTTATTCTAGCCGATTAACTAGGGATACTTAATCCCAGGGAATCTGATTTAAATTTAAATAGAAACTATCCCTAATTAAAATAAAATAATCATAACAGAAAAATAACGCAATAAATAAAAAAACAGTGCAGAAACCCTAAGAAATTTCGGCGTTCTCCAACACTACCCAGTGGAATCAAGAATGATCCAAACTAAGGAATAATGAGTCTCATTACAATTGCAACAATCGGTGTCACCACATTTAAGGGACTCATTCCCCCACCATCATGTCCACCCACTTGTCCACTGCCAGAAGGCATCAACGAAGGCCCCCCAATCAATGCCTTCATCAATTGAACAACGTTGACTTTGTTTTCACAAAGACCCAATCCACCGCCAAAAGGCATCAACGAAGGCCCCCCAATCAATGCCTTCATCAGTTGAACAATGTTGACCTTGTTTTCACAAAGACCTAATTTAGTTCTTCTTGCTCCACCACATACTTGCCAAGTCCATCACCACTACCTTAAGACTTGCCATCTCCCCTTTCAAGTCATCAATGTCTCTCTTGGACCATCCAAACTCATTCTTCAACTCCCTCAATATATCAGAGCTTCAAGAATCCTTCCCATGACTACTGGTTTAACAAGCTTTAATACCACACCGATGCAAGCCTCTAAATATCCTTCCATTACTCAAAATCTAATCCAAAAATTGGATTTTAAGCATTATACATAATATCATTCCACTACTGGTGCCAAAATAATGAACTTCGGTACACCTTTTCCTAAGCACAGACACACCACCACAATTGTTGCAAAGCAGCTACACAAATTAAAATCCTACTCTCTTACTACACCAAATAGGCATAACACATAAAAAGAAACATACATAATAACCACAAAACCACAAGAAAATATAAAAATCACATATCAACGTATCAAAACTTCTTTTTTTGTTAGGTGCATTCAAAACATTTTAAAAGCACTAAAATAGCATTGAGACATGCTAAAACAAAGTCATTCACTTGTTCTACCATTTTGTCTTCATCCAAGTGAAGTGAAGAGGGAGCTTCAAAACCACAAGCCCTTCTTCATTTTGAAATCACAATCGTGAATTGAGTAAAGCAGTGAGGGAGGTTGACATTATGAAGCTTCAATTCCTCTATGCATGCTTCATTTGTTTGCTTTGAAGTTTCAGACTTTTGAAGCTTAATCAATTTGCTTCAATTCATGAATCCTTTGAGCTTGCCTTGCTTTGATGAAATAAAGCAAAGCTACTTCATTGAAGCTTCATTGTGATTTTAGTCTTCCATTTACACTACTTAATCTACATATTAGTACTGCAATATATTACAAGTATTCATTTATCATTTATGCTTTTATTTGTACCTTGTTATGGACATCTTAGTTATGCTGCTAACTTGTTTTATCCATTTATCCTATAATTTGTAATTCAAGAATCAATTTACTTTTTTATGTGTCAATTTGTTGAATCACACACACAAACACACACCAAGCTCCTATCCTAAAGTTTTAAACATGTGCCTTTCCGTACCCAATACATGAACCCATAGTGGTAAGGCATAGATGGCTAATTTTTGCAATATTGGGTGTACGTAAATCTTAAATTCACAATTTTTATATGCTTACTTGTTTGCCAAAATGGACTTATGACAACCACAAGTTCATAATATTATATATTCTTCATAATTATTATTTAGAACTAGAAGTAGAATTTGAGTTTATACACCAACTCACACACCAAGTTTGACAAGATATAAGGCAAGGGAGACAGCCATAACATTCATCATAAAGATAATATCACGTGATAAGGGAAGTAGTACTCTCAATGGAAGATGTCAAGTAAATAATTTTCCCTAACAAGACAAAGTAAGATGTATTGTTGGAATACTATAAGGTAGTATAAGGAAATTAGAATACAACAAAAATAGTCTTATCCCACTAAGTGAGATATAAGGAAATTAGAATTATATGAACAAATTTTATCCAAAACACAACCATGTTAATACAAACAAATACTATTCAAAAAATGCACGTAATTAATCTAGCAACAACTATTCAGAGAAATGGTCCTTAAAATACCTCATGTTGATGAGTCTCTATCAACTCCAGCTGCCGCTCCAAGTTTGCTTGTGTCTCAACTACTTTTGCCACTTCAATCTAAATTCAGAAAGATTAGAAATCAGTTATAAAGCAAAGCACAGGACTAATAAATAAATGTTAAATATAAGTTGTTCTCCTGTCTTTTGCAGAAATATCATATAAAAATAGAACTAACCTCAAGCCTTAACAGAACATCACGATTCAACAAGATCCTGCGATCCCATTCAGCTATTGCATTTGCCTGTTTTCTGAATTTTCCAGTACGCTCTTGCAACTCAGCATTCCACTCCTTGATAATCTAGATAAGTCTACGAGTTTAGAAAGGATGTGTATGTGTAAATAGAGAAAGAGTGATAATTGTCCAAATCTGCAAACAATATTAAATTTAGCGATGCTGTAAGGAGTATGCTTTTGAAAGATTTTTCACTCCTTGTCCTAATTGGTATTATAGAAGTAAACTTTTTGAATGTTATGTGTGAACTTGTTTTGGCCTAATGGATTTTAAATGTGTATTTAAATTCATTCAAGAGAAGTTTATGAAATCTTTGCTCTTTCATTTCCAACTTAGTAATGTGTTCAACAAAAGTACTACAAGCAGCACATTTCTTTAGTATCTTTGAAAGAAAATGCTGAATCCAATCTTAAGCAATAATAAAAAATTAATTTTATGTGCCAAAGTGCATAAGAAGGAATCATCTCTCTCCTTTTAAGCAAAGCAGAAACAATTCACCAACACAAAATAGAGGTATAACATGGGAAATGCGAAAAAAGAAGAAAGGGAAACATATACAGTACCTCCTCCACAGTCTTTCCAGTGATCTCTGATGGTAATTTTGGTGCAGCAGTTACTGAAGTGCTGACAGTTGAAGTGGTTCTATTGGAAAAGTAGAATGCTAATAGTCAAAATCATATTCCAGAGATTTATTGTGGTAAATCAAGCACATACAGCTTGCTAAATGAAAATCTTATAGATATTAAAAACATGTCAAGGTAATTTTACCAAGTATTGTTAAAATCTTTTAGGTCTTTTGTCCTTTGTGCTGATTACATGGGTGATGTGTGCTTGCCCCGCTGAACTTCAAGCTAAGGCCAAGTAGATACACTGAGCATCTTAGGTTGAATATTGAAAAACTACTATTTTTTAACTAAATATAAATACTAGCAATAAATAATTTGTTCATTTTATGTTCCTCTAATATATAAATTCTCAAGAGAACATCAATTATTATTATTAATTTAACTAAAAGATGAAATCAATTCCTCCCTCTAGTCCATAGTATAAGATGTTACCAACAATTTCATGCATCTTAAGGGAATTTTATTACATAAAAAGAAAAAAAACCCAAAAATCCCATTTTTACCCAATTAATTAGAGAATGTAAGCATCATTAATTTTTATTTCACTCCTTTCTTATTAAATATAGCACAAGTTACATGACTAGTAATAAAATAAATGAAGAGCAAAAATAACAAATCACTACATTGCACGTTATATTATGAATCAACAGAGAAACCCCACAAGACACCTTATAATATTGACAGGAAGGAGTATATTTTAAGAAATCAATTGCAAGTTGTTTTGTTTGCATAATGTAAATGAATAAAAGAGGAAAACAAAATAGGAAAAATAATTTTGTAGATGAGAAACATTTTTTCCTTAAATTAAAAAGTCATATAAAAGGGACAATCATTGCTAAATAATGATAAAAGGATATAATAGATATTATATATCTCTTTTTTGTGCATTGAAAAAAGAATCCTTTTCCAATACATGTACCAAACATGTTGGTTTTGGAATTTGATAATCTGATTCTAACAGTGGATTAAACAAAGTTAAGACTTCACAATTGCTTTGCTGATTTAACAAATTGGAGTTGAATTAACTGTCAAAAGTATATAGGTCCTTAAGTTTTATATTATATATATTTTTAATTTTAAAGCTAATAGAAAAGAAATTTTTACTGTTTCTTACAAAAAAAAACTGCATACTTCTCATGATTAAAAAACAATCCTTCCGATTAGCAGCATGTCTCACACTATGACAGCTATGATTTAACTTTATATATTGAAGAAATTAATATGGGTTTAACCCAACCCAAGAAAAGGAATAAAACTATACAGTACCCAAGCAAAATGCAAATTGTGGCAATAACCAGCTATGCAGTGCAATCCCCCCTGACCCCAGGATTAAGATGATCAAAAGTCAATTATGCAGTGCAATCTAACCCTAATGCCAGGCAAAATAAGACGAGCAAAAGTCAGAGCTCCTAGTTCAAAAGCAAAATGTGATTATCAATTATGTAGTGCAATCTAATCCACTCTCAAGACTAACTACACAAGATGTACATAAGTGACAGCTCCTAGTTCAGAAATTGAGAGAGAAAGAAAGATAAATCATTTTAATGCATACAAGTATTGGTGAGCACCATTGACTGCCAACACATCATATTGTAAGGAACAAAATTTTAAGCCAGAAAATCCAGAGTGTAAAAAGGTTACTGTAGATACAGAGGAGAATGCTTTACCCATTACCCAAATGTAAAGTATACATACCCACTAGTGGAAGCCACAACAAGGGATGTTGATGTCTGTCCTGCAGTAGTACCAGAAACGGAAGTTGCTGGAGCTGCAGAGGCTGAAGTGGTAACCGCTACAGAATCAGTATCCAGTGAACAATGAAACATCAGGCTTAGGAATGTAACAATACATCTTGTCGCAATAGAATAAGAAGTTCAGCAAAAAAGAAACAAGTATACAAGAACGAAGCTGAGCAATCTTTTACAATGAAATTAAAAAGGAAATACAGGGACAAGGCAACTCTCGAAGAAAATGGAAAGTTACTATTATTAACTTTACCAGTACATATCACTAAATTTACAGAACAAATAACCTACTTCAACATGTCCTCAGTTACTCACGCTCACTTCCCCTATTTCTATCAACAAATCATATCCTAAAAGCAAAGTAGAACATTTTGAATAAGGATAGCAAAGGCATCGAAAATATAAATGAAGAAGAAAATCCGTTCACTTTATACTTTGATGGGGAGGACAATAGAGTTTAGCACAGGCCACATACGTTAGTTGCAAATAAGTATCGTGATAAGAGTAACAAAATATCTCATAAATAAAAGGATTTAAATTAAATTATCCAACTCACCAAATGCAGGTGCAGTGATGCTTGACACTGCTGGTGTTGATGAGGCAGAAGTCGATGCCTTGGTCGAGAAAGAAAAACCTGTAGCAGAACTTGTGCCTCCTGAAGAAGCAGTGCTGCTAGTGACACTGAAACCTGTGAAAGATCCTCCACTGCCGGAAGAGGCAGTGGAAGCAGCAGCAATTGCTGTAGAAGCAGTACTTGCAGAAGAAGTCACACCAAACGCAGGTGCAGAAGTAGATAGGATTGTACTACTGGACGCTGGGGTTGAAACCGTAGTAGTGGTGACTGTTGAAAATAGTGGCGCCGCAGAGGTTGTAAATGAGAATGAAGGCGTCTTTGCGGCAGGTGTGCTAGAAACTGAACTTCCTGTGGCGGTATAGCCAAACCCTGTAGAAGATTGAGTAGAAGAGGAAGTGGGAGTTCCAAATGAGAAGCTGGAAGTGTCGGAGGAAGCCGATGTCAGCGAAGGGGCTACAGAAGTTACAGTAGTGGGTGTAGACGGCTTAGCAAATGCTGAAGCACTGGAGAAGGAAAAGCCTGAAGAAGCGGAAAACAGTGTAGATGGGATTGAACTTGAAGTGTCACCAGCAGAGAAAGCGCTCGAGAGCGAAGGAGTGGTGGTAGCAGCCAACGAGGAAGTCGACGAACCAAACAAATTTGAAGCAGAAAATGCAGACGAAACAGTTGTGGAAGAGGAAGAAACCGAAGAAGCTACGAACAGGGAAGACCCAGAAGCTGGTATGGACGCAGATGACCCCGCACCCACGCTTGTAGCTGATGCCCCAAACGACGTCGCACCGGGAGTCGTCACTCCAACCAAAGGAGTACTAGGACTTGCTGCCGAAGAAGATGCCCCAAACAGTGAGGAGCCGGAACTGGCCCCAGCAGATGAAGATGAAGAGAACAAGGATGAGCCAGCACTCGCAGAGGATGCAGATGACCCGAACAAAGACGATGCCGATGAACCAAAAATAGACGACCCGGAAGCTGCAGCCGATGGAGCTGACCCCAAAAGAGATGATCCTGAACTTGCCCCGAATGGGGAAGGAGCAGAAGATGACCCGAATAGCGATGAATTGGAACTAGGCGAGGTTGATGCCGCCGAACTAAAACTGAAGGAAAAGGAAGGCGCCGAAGAAGCAGAAGATGAAGTGGTAGATCCCAACCCGAACGACGGAGCCGAAGCAGAGGCAGGGATTGAAGCGGAGAAAAGAGACGAAGACGAAGAAGATGCAGAGGATGACGCGGAGCTGAATGGAAAAGAGAATGAAGGTGCGGAAGAAGCAGAACTAGGGTTTAAGGAAGATGAGAGGAAGGGGGAAGGGGATGATCCAAATGAAAATCCGGCGGCGGGTGTGGATGACCCAAAAGTCGAGGGAGAGGACGCGAATGGGAAGGGGGAAGCTGAAGATGATGTGTTGGGGAACGAAAATGGAGAAGAAGATTGGGAGGCAGAAGAAGCAGAAGAAGATCCCAAGGAGAAACCCGACATGGTTGCGCACTCTCAGCTCAGTGGCCGGTGATTCTGAAACGAGAATTTTCAGTTGCTTCCAGGGGTTTAAGTGAGCTGTTAGGATTGATGTGCTAAGCGATTACGGGATAAAAAGGGATAAAAAAAAAATGCTTATTTATAGTCTGGATAAGCTTTTTAAGCACTTATGGATATATGGTGGAGTTACCAAACAGAAATAACTTTTTAATAAGCACTTATGTCTTAAAAAAGTATTTATGGAAAAAGCTGAAAATTTTAGCTTATGATAATCACTTATCCTTCCATAATTACTTATTTCATTTTTCCTTCTTATTATCTATCCAATAATCACTTAAACCCCAATATCTAAACACATTTCTTTTCTCAAAATTACTTATGAAGTAAAAATATCCAAACACAAATCACTTTTGACATAATCACTTATTCTTATTATCACTTATGAATAATCACTTATCCTCATAATCACCTATACATAATCTAATCCAAACACACCCTTAGTCAATTCCTAAACACCCAAGACATTTGCATAATTGCTTATCCCAGTTATAAGCTCACAAACACCCAAGACATAAGACATTTGCATAATTGTTTATCCCAGTTATAAGCTCACAAACACCCAAGACATTTGCATAATTGCTTATCCCAGTTATAAGCCCGATTGAAATAAGCTGGCACAGATGACTTTTGATAATCACTTTTGGGAGATAATGTTATTGTTGGAAGCATTAAATGGGCTCATCTTTTTTTTCCACACTTTTGACCAAAACCCCCTTACCTTTCCTTTTCTCATCACTCAAACTTATCGGCCTTCTGCTCCACAGTCATCATCGTCTTCTTTTCTGCTTGGGCTATCACCGCGTCAGACCCCTGTTAGCCTCCTGCAAACTCCTCCATAGCCGTCGTCTTCTCTTCTCCTATGGGTATCACCGCATCAAACCCCCATCAGCCTCCTGCAAACTCCTCCATAGCCGTCCTCTACCCTATCCTCTCTTTCTCATCATTGCCGTGAACTCTGCCTTCTCGTAGCTTTCTCACCACCGTGTTTCTCATCATCACCGTGAACTCTCCGTTGTTGCTCACCGATATGTACTCTCATTGGCGTTTGGAGAATCCTGCGGGACACTTCCTGGCGTCATCACTGTAGGTGCCTTTGATCTCTAGATCTAGGACACAAGGTATGTTCTACTAACAATATTGCTTGATCTGTCAGAGTTGAACTTAAATCAGTGTATTCGTCCTCCATATGCATCTGATTTCCCCTGATCTGAGATGTCTCACGCTCTAGTATGATTTGCTTGCAGCTCCGTCATCCTTCGTGGGTGTGTTGCCTAGTCCTGTGTCTTCTACCTCCGTGGGTGTGCTTGCTCTGTGAGTACCCTCTGTCCTTCCCTCTGTTTCAGTTTTGCTCTATGCTGAAAAGAAACCAAAATGCAATGGCTTGCTCGGTGGGTGTACTTGCTCGGTGTCCTAAGATGGAAAGTTGGTTGTTTTCTGATATACATTCCTAGTTATTGGAGGTAGCTGGATTTGAATATTTGCATCTCAACTCTTTTTTGTTTTCATTGTCCTCGTTATGTACTTTTATTGGCTGTCAATTGTTTTGTTTCAATGCTATGCTAGATTCTTGCCTTCTTTGGTAAGCATATAGTACATAGATTCCCAACTCTTTTCTTTTTTCCTTTATGATTATTTGTTCTGCATCCTTTTAGGAAAGCTGCTGTCTTTTAGTTTCTTGGGTTCTAAATTTATCTATTATTTGATTAAAAAAATCCTTAACAAGTCCTTGCTTTTTAGTTCTATTTTTGTGAGGTGAAATGGTATGAAAGAATTGATTCACGTTCAATGGTTGATTTGTTTTTGTGTAGTATGTTTATTTATTTTGCATTTGTGTGGCCTGCATCCTCCTAGCTTGTGAGGTGTTATGTCCTTCATTTAAAATAAACAAATGTATAAAAAGCATCAATTGGGGAATCTTCTTTGTGACTAAATGTACAAATATTTATTATCAGTTAATTGTGTTTTTAGGTGTTATAAAAGTGTTGGATTCTTTAGCTGAACTTTTTGTTTATAGAGTCATGAGTAATGAGAAGGTGAAAGCAACTTAGGACATGAATGAAATTGAGATTTTGATCAAATTATATGTGGAACAAGTCCAAAAAAGGCCGCGGCTGGGCAGTAGTCTAAATAAAATTGGATGGGTTGCTGTAATAGCTGGGTTTAAGGAAAAGATTGGCAGGAATTACACTAGGGCACAACTTAAAAATAGATTGGATGTCCTTAGAAAAAATTGGACTTTATGGTGCAAGATGCTTGAGAAAGAATTAGGTGTAGGGTGGCTTCCTGGGCAACAAACTATTGATGCATCTGATTCATGGTAGGAGAAAAAGATATCGGCATGTAGTCTAGTTTATTTGATGTTATAATATGCCTAGTTTATTGAACTTTTATGTAATATGCTATACTAATTATATGTAAATATGCAGAAAAATCCAGAATATAAGAAATTCAGAGATAGAGGACTTCAATTTGAGAATGAACTAACAATATTATTTAGAAGTGTAGTGGCAAGTGGGGTGCATGATGGACACCGTCATCAGGGACATTACATGATGATGTTAGAGAGGATGATGATGTGTACCATCCATGTGTAGACCTTCAGAAAGGATCAAGAGATAGTGAGAAAGATCTCGGTAACAATACATCTAGACAAAGTGCTGGAGTGAGTATTGAGCTTGGGGATCTGAACTTGAACACTTTCCAAAGGTACTCTAGTGAAAGAAGCATTGGAAAGAGGAAGAGGATAGGACCTTCAGAAGGAAGGAAAAAATAGAAAGCCACCAATACAGGGTAGATAGTTGATGCTATCAATAAGATTGCTGATGCACAGGAATCGCAAGGAAAACAGAAGGCTGCAACATCTATGAGTGAAGTTATGGCGCAATTAAGTTTAATAGAGGCTATCCATAGTGATCTTGGCTGGTATTTTAAATGTTGTTAAGTCCTTTCAGACCCCACCAAAAGGAACATTTTTATACATTTAAGACATGATGAGGAAAGATTGTTAACCTGGTTGAAGTTTGCTGCATCTAGAATTTAGGATGTTGAACTTTAGTTTTAAATGTGACTTGTAGATTTGCTAATTTAGGATGTTCAACTGTATTGCTAATTTAGGATGTTCAACTTTGTTATATTAGGTTGCTTATTGTGACTTTGTTATAAATGTGACTTGGATATTTGCCTACTTTAGATTGAAGTATAGTTTTAATTTAGAACTTTTTTATAAAGAATTATGAAGAAGATGATGTTTTTTAAATATTTACTTTCATATTTCACCTTCCAGGTTTGAAGAATTAAATGGGAGACTCAGATTCATCTGTAGATGATTTTAATGAAGTTGCAAACGTCACTGCATTAATTGGGTTGTATGCGATAAAACATTTATGTAAGGGGCCCCGAAGAACTAGTAAATATACAGGTCTTTTGTGGGTTAATGAAATTTTACAATGTCATCCTATTCGTTGTTATGAGATGTTTCGTATGGAAAAGGATGTATTTTATAAACTTTGCAATGAATTGGTCGAAGAACATGGGTTAAAGGGAACTAGGAGAATGGGGGTGCAAGAAATGTTTGCAATTTTTTTGATCATGATTGGGCATGGGACTGGAAATAGGATGCTACAAGAGAGATTTCAACACTCAGGAGAGACTATAAGTAGACATTTCCATCGAGTCTTAGTTGCTTGTCTTAGACTATCAACGAAATATATCAAGCCGAAAGATAATAGATTTCGTGGTGTACCATCAAAACTACGGCATGATAAGCGATATTGGCCATTTTTCAAGAATGTTATTGGAGCTATTGATTGTGCTCATATCCCATGTGTTGTTACTCTTAGTGAACAATCGAGATTTATTGGAAGAAAATGATATCCAACACAAAATGTAATGGTTGTATGTGATTGGGACATGTGCTTTACTATTGTATTAGCTGGATGGGAAAGCACTGCACATGATGCTCGTGTTTTTGATAATGTCATCACAACGGCTTCCATGAATTTTCCGCACCCACCTAAAGATATGTTTCTTGTTCATACCTTTATCTATTATTCAATTGCCATTACAAATGTTTGACAATACTTTTATTGACTATTAGGTAAATATTATTTGATGGATGCTAGTTATCCAACACCAACTGGATATCTTGGTCCATATAAACATGAACGCTACCACATTCTAGATTTTTGACGTTCATCTCGGTATGCGAACAATAATGAACGATTCAATTATTACCATTCAAGTTTAAAATGCACCATAGAAAGGTCTTTTGGAGTTTGAAAGAACATATTTCCAATTTTACATCGCATGCCTAGTTACAAATTTCAAACACAAGTTCAGATAGTATGTGCAACAATGGCTATACACAACTTCATTAGAAAGAATTCCCAAACAGATTCTGAATTCTTAGAGTTTGAAACTGAAGATGTAGTTCAGCAAGATGGTAATGATGGTGATGAGTATCAACCCTCATCCGGAAGTTTAATAACACCCTCAAGAGAAATGGATTATATTCGTGATTTAATTAGAGATCAAATTGTCCAATCTTTACAAGACAATTCGTTATGTATAATTATTTTTTAATATTAAGCTTTAGTATTTTTAATTTTTAATTTAACATGTACACTGACAATTCTAGTTATGTAATATTTTCATATTATTTATAAATTAGAATTTTACTTACAAAACTATTAAAATTTTATCCAATTACATAATATTATTATGTATAAATGATTCATTTATAAAAAAAACTAGTATTATTTAAGGACCAGGGGCATTTAAGACATTTCAAGTCATTATTTATCCAAAAGTGATTTTGATCATACTTATCTACACACAATCAATTATGGAAAATCACTTTTAAGTTTAACATATCCAAACATAAATCACTTTTTACATAATCACTTATTCTCATAATCACTTATACATAATTACTTATTCTTATAATTACTTATAAATAAGCTAATCCAAACGGGCACTAAGCATCAAACCGGGTAGTTTGGTTTTTAGGGAAAAAAAAACGGATTGTCCTGTATCATTACTAATTGCATGCTTGCAATGGAATTTGGGCCCAAAATCAATTTTATAATAAAAATAATATGTTTAATTATTATATCACTTTTATATATAAAAATAGTTGTGAAAACTCATTTTTTATTGAAGTTGGAAGGTGTTTTTTCATTGCATACTATGTGATTGGGTATTAATTATGCATTAATTAAAATAAAATTAAATAAAAATGAACCAATAAAAATGAGAGAAAAATGAAAAAAAAATTTCTGTAAAATTTCTCCTATTTAATAATCAAAATGTCCTTTCAAAATTTTAATCTCTATAGACTATAACCTATAAGAAAATATTACATCAGATATATTATGTTCTCAATTAAATAAATGTAAATTAAATTTTAGTTCAAATAAATTATATTAATCATGAAATAGAATTTAAACTCAATTTGAAAAAAAATTATGAGTTTTTGTTAAAATTAATTTTCAAATAAATCATCCAAACATAAATACATTAGTCCAAAATCAAGTTTTATCATAAATATATTGCAAAACCAATTCTACCAAAACTCATTTTTTACTAACTGAAAACCAAACAGGCACTAAATACTCCCTCCATTGCCTTTTAAATAATAACTTGAAAATTTTTCCCTTCCTTCATAAATCACCTTTATTTAATATAAATTGATTCATGAATTAAATTTTCTAATATTGATTAAATTTTATTCTTTTTTAAGAGCATTTGATGTGAAAAAGAAACTAAATACCATACATAATCTGTAAAATGTCTCATATTGTAAAATATTAATTTTTTTCAAAAGAAACCTTATATGGCATAATAATGAGAGTAGTTCATGGATTTTTTTTTAGAAAATTAATAGTTTAATCCCACAATTTACATCAATTTTTAATTTTGCCACTAAAGCTTTAAATTTTTATGTCACTCTTGTTTTTTTGTTATCAAGTTAATTTTATAATTTTGCAAACCTTTTAACCAAATTCCTACATGTGTCATGTAGGAAACACTAATAGGTACCGTTTGGTTGCAAGAATACTAAAGGAGAGTAATGGAATCTTGTACAAATTCCTTGGGTAAGATAGTTTGGTTGGCAACTTGCTTTTTCCTTGATAGTCCTCATTACCACATATGTAGTAATCTTCAATGCTTTATATATTGCTATCTTTCCAAATTCCATCACTCATCTATAAAAATTGCCCTTCAACCTTCATCCTCTGTCCATCTCCTTCAACCAGCCTTATTCTCCTCCGTCTTCATTAGACGACGGCAACAAGGTCACAAACAACGACGCCAGTGATGATGAGGTCACAACCTTTCATGCTCAAAAGCCTCTCCCACATTTCATTCATCCTCCATCTTCATCGAACGATGACAATACCTAGATCTCTTTCACAGCGAGGTCACTCAGAGGTGGGTCTCCTTCAACTAGCCCTCTTCTCCTCTCCTCTCCTCCATCTTCATCTGATGATGGTGCCCAGATCTCTACCGTAGATCTCCATTGAACTCTACCTTCATTATTTAGATCTCCACCATTGTCAATCAACCTATCCTTCGCCATTTTTATCTTCTTCCTTCTTCTATTTCGTCGATCTCTACCACCATAGCTTGATTACTGGAGCTGAAGTTGCAATCTTTTTATTTTATTTTTATATTGCTGCAACTTGTGATTCAAATGGTTCATTGGCTAAAATTTTTATTGTGGATAATTTGATTTTTAATTTAGATATGTTGAATCTGGTGAAGAAGACTGGCCAAAGTAGGAAGCCAACAATGGCAGGGAGGAGGAAGACATGGTTAGGGAGTTTTTTTTTTTATTAAGGGTATTTTAGTTATTTTACATTTATTTTATTTTTCTTTTGATGAAAAATAAATATCATTCCATCATTTTTTATTTCATACCAAACACACTTATGGTGCTCACAATTCCATTTTATTTCAATACATTTCATTCCATTAACATTCTTTCTAGTAACCAAATGGGCCCATAGTGTTTTGATGACATGGGAAATGTTTAACTTGAGGTGACACCATGTAGGCTTTTGTCTTACCGTAATTCTAAACCACTATGGCTATATTTTGGGTGGCATGAATGCCACTCCTAATTTAGGTTTTTACACAAAATGTAGAAATTGCTTTTAGGGGGATTAGTCAAATTGTAAGTGATGACAACAGCACCACTCCTTATCCCTTGACTATGATAGCAATTTTTGGGTTTGATCTTTACACAGTGCCATTACTATTATCCTTATCTTTTTCCTTGATTCAATGGTGCTAGTTCTTACTCTGTGCTTTCAATTGCTTCTGATCATCATCTCCATCTCCATCTTCTGTCACCACTATCACCTCTGTTATTTTCTTTTCTAGGTGTTCATGATGTCATTGAATCTTGTTTTATTTTGGTCTTCATCTTCCTTTTATCTTATTTTGATGGTTGCTTTTGCTTTGATGGGTGATTTCATCATATTCGGGTTTAATTTTTTATTGTTGTTATTCAATTTATGGTATTGGGATTTTGATCTTTGTTTAGGGTTTACTAATATTACAATCTTTTTAGTCTTTTTTTTATATGTAAAGTTCATTTTGATTTGAAATTTGTGACAAAGGAGGATGATATGTCTTCAGCTTCATGGTGGCTGAGGGTGGTTCTGCATTTTAGATGCTACAGGGTTTGATAGGAAGGTTGTTAGTGCAACAATAGGCTTGCTATAATAACCCTAATTTAATTCTTCCGGACATGTTTGTGGACTTGTGGAAGAGTATTTCTAGAATTGTGCAAGATTAAAGGTAGGTTTTTGACAAAAGCTCTTTATGCCGCAGAGTTCCTTGGCGCTGCAATGAGAGTGTGAAATTTGGCCAATGGGCTTGCAAACATAATGCACTAGCACCTCGGCGTCATTCAGGGACTCTGTTTTTAAATAATGTGACCAAGCGATCAAAATGGAAGAAATTTGAGGAAATAATGGTTCTCCGCTAGGGTTTTGGAGGTATGAGGCCTTGAGACACGATTTAAAGCTCCGAGAAGCTTGGATTTTGTAGGTATGATGATTTCCAACCTCTTTCTTTCTCTTTTCTGAATTTAAGGGTGGATTCTTGGTGTTACTATTGGGAATTCCATTTGGGATAGATTTTACCAATTAAATTGTATTTAAATGCTTCAATAATGTGTTATCAAATGTATTTAAGCCTTCGGTTATAAATTTTGATTGTTTGTGTGGTTGTTTATCCAAACCCTAGTCTTTAGTTTTGGATTCTTGGTAAAGCACTGATAAATCATATTTTTATATATTTTTATCATCATTACTTAGTTTCTTTATGAATAAATTTTGGCTAATTAAAGATATTTGAATTGCATTTTATTCTATTAGCCAATTTTAGATTAATGGGATTTATTTGATTAATTCTTGGGTTTTATGTTTAAAATTCCCATTCAATCTTTTTGCAAACTGTAGATATTAACTATTATTTTATTTTGTGCAAATTATTTGAGTTTAATTGAATATAATTTATGTAAATTTTTAATAAATTTGAATTAATTGGATTTATCTAATTTATTAATTCAATCTTGAATTTAAATTCATATTCTATATTTTTGCACAATGTGTCTAATGAATTTTATTTTATTTTATGCAGATTATATGGAGATTCTTTTTTGAAACAAATTGCAATTAAAGCTGGACAATTTTGGACATAGATGGAGATATCTTTTGAAGTTTATTTATTTTAGTTTTTTTTTATTTTTAAGAACAAATTTATAAACATTTATCTTTGGGTCTTTGTAAATAGTTTTAATCTAGGATATTTAAGTGTACTTTTATTCTTTGAATAAAAAGGAAGGGTTTTAGTGTTGTGAGTGCCAAAAAAGAAAAGAAAAGAAAGGAAGATGCTGTGGAGAAAAGAAAGATACACATTGGAAAGAAAAGACGGAACGGGAAAAAAAAAAAGGTGGCGACAGAGCAATCAAATTCTGATCTTGGAGTTTCTTTCTACCGTGTTTTGTCCTTGTATCCATGGCTGATAATATCAATTTTTGTTGGGTTTATCATCTTAAAGCCATAGTCACTAATTTTCTTCTCGTGATTAGTCACAAATTATGAATCTGATGCTATAATTGGAACTTGAGTTTAATATAATTTTCTGATTTGATTTATTTTAGTTTATCCATATTTTCTTCCTTTATTTTCATGTTACCTTATTTACTACTGATTAGAGTTAATCAAGTTACATGAATTTGAGTTTAAGGTTTAATCTGAGAAGTTTGATTATTATAATTGATTGATTTCAGTAATAATGAGATGTTCTAACTTTTTTTAAATAATTATTTAAATTTTTTTCTTAGTATGCTTTATATTGAGGTTAGTGCTATATTATATATTAATTAAGATTTCAATTAATTATAATATTAGTAATGGCTTGGTCTCTAGATTATTTAGAGAAATTTTTATTAGAATGCTAAGATGTTAAACTGAACCAGATTAACATACTAAAAGAGATAACGAGAAAGATTTTGCATTAGGGAATTGATTTGTGACTGGTTACGCTCATTTAGTCTTGTTATTACCTTAATTACTTTAGTAATTAATTTTATTTTAGTTAATTAATTGAATTTAATTTCTAAACCCCTTAATTTTTAATTACTTATTTTAATTAATTTTGTTTTACTTTATTCTTGATTTAACCTAATTGGTTTCTTGGGAAACGATCTGGTTCGCCCTATATTGTAAATCAATTTTAAATTTAATTTTGGTAGGATCGACAGTCGTGTCAAAATTTTGGCGCCGTTGCTGGATGACCATTTGTTCTTACTCAATTAGATTAATAATTAGTTTGTTTGCATTTTTTTCCTCTTTCCTTTTTCTTTTTAAATTTTTAAGTGTTCTCTGATTTAGTGATTATTTAGTGTTTTTTCCCTATTTATATTTGGTATATGTTTGGATTCTCTCAAGGTAATTTAAATGATTTTGATCCTGAAATTGAGAAAACTTTTTATAAAAGGATTAGAGAAAGTAAGACAGGAAAAATATTGTTAAGGAATTGATTGAGTGTGCTTGTAAAATTAGTATTGCATTTGAAAATATGGCTGAGCATAAAAATGAGTTGACAATTAAAGAACTTGCCACCCCTAATGCACATTTTTAGCCTTTATGCGTTCAATGTCTTGAGCTTAATGCTAACTTTGAGCTTAAATCTGAATTAATACATTTATTGCCCAAGTTTCATGACCTTGTAGGTGAAGACTATCATAAGCATTTAAAGGAGTTTCATGTTGTTTGTTCCACTATGAGACCTTAGGGGGTTTCCAAAAAGCAAATTAAGCATAGAGCATTTGTTCTTACTTGATGGAGCCGCAAAGGATTGGTTTTACGACTTGCAACTTGGAGCTATCACTACTTGGAATGAATTGAAGAGGCTATTTTTAGCAAAGTTCTTTCCTGCCTCCAAAACTGCAACTATTGGAAAGGATACATGTGGTATTAGGCAAATGACTAGTGAGACTTTACATTAATACTATGAGAGATTTGAGAAACTTCATGAAAGTTGTCCCCACCACCAGATTAGTGACCAGTTGTTGATCAAGTATTTCTATAAGGGACTGCTTCCCATGGACAGATACATGATGGATGCTGCATCACGTGGTGCTATGGTTGATCTTACTCCAGCAGTTGCATGAGATCTTATTGCTAAAATAGCACAAAACATTCAATAGTTTGGTACTAGAGCATCTCAATTAATTCAAGGTGTCAATGAAGTTCATGTGTCATCTTATGACCAGAAAATTGATCAATGGTCTGATAAGATAGCATCCATGATTAAGCAACTTGCCTTGATTCAGAAACAATCATTGTCTAGTCCTTCTTAGTCACATCCTTCTCAGGCTTACACTTCTCAGCCTCCTAGTTTTTCTACATGAAATCACTTTCCTCAGCAATCTCCTACCTCTACTATATTAGTAGGACCTCTTTGTGACTTTTGCCATCTTGCAACTCATGCACAACACAATGTCCTCTTCTTGATGATAAAACTACATCTTGCAATGCTATTTATCCAGTCAAACCTATGCAACAAGGATAGAAGTATGACCCTTACTCTAACACATATAATGTTAGGTGCAGAGATCACCCCAATTTGAGATATAGAGAGGATAACCAATAAAGGTTTAATGCTGCAGGGCCCGGTACTCCACAAGCTCCTCAACTTATGAGACAATCAGTCCCTATTCAAGAAGAACCCAAGAAAAAAGATAGCATTGAGAATATGATGAAACAAATGATGCAGCAATTTAAGCAAGAGATGCAAAACATGCAAACTCAACACAGACAAGAGATGCAAAATATTCATACTTAGTTGGGTCAACTTGCTTCCTCTCTTAATGAAGTGAAAACCCAAGGGTCAGGCAAATTACCTTCCCAAATAGTGGTGAACCTTAATAGTGGTAACATCAATGCTTTATCATTGAAGAGTGAGAAGCAAGTTCATTTTGAGGATACATATACTCCAGAAGCTTTAACATCTTCTACAGTTTCCAAGAAAGTGCCTATTGCAAATCCATACTCTTGTACATCATCTGATAAAGGTAAGACGGTTTTAGAACAAACACAAACTGCACCTAGTGAGTTCAAGGAGAATGAAGAGGAGGAAAAGAAGATTCTACCATTGCTTAATAGGGTGACTCAGAGCAAGAAGCTCAAGGAGCAAGAAGTGGATAGAGAAATCTTGGATATCTTCAGAAAAGTAGAGATCAACATTCCCCTGATTGACTTGGTCAAACAGTTCCCTAAGTACACCAAGTTCTTTAAAGAGTTGTGTACTAAAAAGATACGACATAAAGGGGAAGAAAGAGTAAACCTTGGAAAAAGTGTGTCAGCATTATTTTAGCAACTTTTGCTAGAGAAGTGCAAGGATCTGGGCAGTTTCACCATACCATGCACTATTGGTAACTTGGAATTCACTGATGTCTTGATCGACATTGGAGCTACAATCAATGTTATGCCCAAGTCTATATATTCTTCTTTGTAAGGAGCGAAGCTTAAGACTACACAATTGGTGGCACAACTAGCAGATAGAAGGGAAGTATATCTAGATGGAATGTTAGAAGATGTGCTAGTAAATGTAAAAGACCTAATATTTCCTACTAATATTTATGTCTTGAACATAGTAGATGATAGATTTAGGTAAAAGGGTCATGCTCCATTGATCTTAGCTAGGCCATTCCTAAAAACTGTTAAGGCCATCATTGATGTTTATTCTAGTACATTATCAATGGAATTTGTTGGCAATGTGATTCATTTTGACTTATTTGATGCCATGAAATACCCACATGATAATCATTCTGCTTTAGGTCTTAATTTGATTGATATGCTTATTGATGATGCATCTATTGAGTTTAAAGATAGCATAATTCATGATTCTTGTGATGTTGCTAAAATGGATGATTGCCTTAATTATTCTTGTGATGGTTCTTTTACTTGTGCTGGTTGTAAGGCAATTAATACTTTCTTGAGTGATGATATGCATGAATCTAAGGAGTCCTTAGCATATGTTGAGCATGATGTTCCTATCACTACTAATTGTACTGTTGATTCTGCTAGCTCTGATAGAGTTTCTGGTTCTATTGATTCTAAGCATTTAGTTAATGTTGCTAGCATATCTGTGAGTAATGATGTTATTGTGTCTGGTTGTGATAATAGTATTATTCATGTTGATTATGTTCCTTGTGGACAAGATACTGCTACTTATGATTTGTCTGTGCAGGTACATAGTTTGGAGGAAATTGACCTTCAACCTCTAGTCTCTTCTATCCAACAACCTCCCACACTAGAGTTGAAATCTTTACCAAAGAATCTCAAGTATACTTACTTGGAAGATGGAGAAAAATTACCTATGATTCTAGTGAGTGATCTACAGTCTGTGCAAGAGGAAAGATTGCTAGAGGTGCTAAGGAAAAATAAGAAAGCTATTGGATGGACACTAGCTAATATACTTGGCATTAGTCTTGAAACTTGTATGCATCGAATCCTCTTAGAGAAAGGACTTAAGCCACTGAGACAATCTCAAAGAAGGCTCAATCCTATGATACTTGATGTGGAGAAGAAGGAGGTCACCGAACTTTTATTGGAAAATATCATTTACCCCATTTCTAATAGCCAGTAGGTAAGCCTAGTGCAAGTTGTACCTAAGAAGACCGGGATCACATTGGTAAAGAATGATATGGGAGAGCCTATACCCACTCAAGTACAGAATAGCTGGAGGGTTTGCATTGACTACAGAAAGCTTAATCAAGCAACTAGGAAAGATCACTTCCCTTTACCTTTTATTGATCAAATGCTTGAAAGATTTGCAAGGAAATCTCACTATTGCTTTCTTGATGGTTGTTCAGGATACCTCCAAATCCACATTACACCTAAGGACCAAGAGAAGACAACCTTTACATGCCCCTTTGGTACCTTTGCCTACAGAAGAATGCCATTTGGACTTTGTAACGCACCGAGCACATTCCAGAGATGTATGGTGAGCATCTTTTTTGATTTTCTTGAAAAATGTATGGAGGTTTTTATGGATGATTTCACGGTTTATGGTACTTCATTTGATGATTGTTTGATGAGTCTAGATAGAGTCTTATCGAGATGCATTATAATCTTGTGCTAAACTTTGAGAAATGACATTTCATGGTAAAGAGAGGCATAATCCTAGGACATGTGATTTGTGAGCATGGTATATAAGTAGATAAGGCTAAGATTAATGTGATTACTTCTTTACCTTATCAGACATGTGTTAGAGAGGTGAGGTCATCCTTAGGGCATGTAAGTTTCTATCATAGGTTCATTAGGGGCTTTGGTAAGATTGCATTGCCTTTGTCCAATTCATTATAAAAAGATACTACTTTCTCTTTTGATGATACTTGTAGGACAGCCTGGGATGAGCTGAAGAAAAGACTCACCTCCCTACCTATTGTTCAACTGCCTGATTACAGTTTGCCATTTGAGTTTTTGCTTGATGCCCCTGATAATGTTTTAGGAGCTATGTTGGCACAAAGGGTGGACAAGAAGCAACATGCAATTGCTTATACATCCAAGACCTTGGACCCTACACATGCCCACTATACCACCACTAAGAATGAGCTATTTGCAATTGTTTTTGGCTTGGAAAAGTTTCGATCCTACCTCTTGCACACTAAAGTGATCGTGTTCACTAACCATGCTGCCATCAAATACCTCTTCGAGAAGCCTGATTCCAAGTCATGACTAATTCGTTGGGTGATTCTCTTGTAAGAGTTTGATGTAGAAATCATGGACAAAAGTAAAGTTGAGAAGTTTGTTGCTAATCACTTGAGTCGCATTAAGTCTCCATTGGTAACATCTTCCATTACTTTAGATAGTTTCCCTGATGATGGATTGTATGTTGTTACTGGTTATGATCCTTAATATGCTTATTTGGTTAACTACTTAGTTACTTCTGAGTTGCCTGCACACTTAAAGCAACATCATCTAGATAAACTTAGAAGTAAAGCTAAGTACTATGTTTGGGATGATCCATACTTGTGGTACATGTGTAATGACCATGAGTTTACCTCTGTTTTACATTTTTGTCTAACTCTAACATGTGGTGGTCACTTTGGTTCATAGCACATTGCTAGGAAGTTCTTAGAATCTGTTTTTTATTGGCCTAATCTATTTAAGGATGCATATGAATTTTATAAATCTTATGCATGATGTCAAAATACAGCAAACATTTCTTGTAGGAACCATTATTGTTTTGTGAGATTTTTTATGTCTGGGGTATTGATTCCATGTGACAATTTCCTATTTCATTTGATTTTACTTGCATTATTCTAGCTGTTGATTATGTTTCAAGTGGGTGGAAGCTAAAGTCACTAGGACTGATGACTCTGCTATTGTTATGGATTTTGTTAGATCACATATATTTTGTAGGTTTGGCATTCCTAAAGCCATCATCAGTGATCAAGGCACCTGCTTCTGTAATAGAAAAATGCAAGCCTTATTGCCTAAATATGATGTAATACATAAAGTGGTGACCCCTTACCATCCTTAGACCAATGGATATGCTGAAGTTTCAAATAGGGAGATCAAGTAGATTTTAGAGAAAATAGTGTAGCCTAAGAGGAAAGACTGGAGCAAGAGATTAGATAATGCACTATGAGCATACCATACTGCATATAAGACTCCTATAGGCATGTCACCTTACAGACTAGTCTTTGGGAAAGCGTGCCACTTGCCTGGTGAGATTGAGCACAAGGCATATTGGGCTGTGAAGAAATACAACATGGACTTAGATGAAGCGAGATCTCAAAGGAAACTTCAATTACAGGAGCTTGAAGAGATTCGCTTGGAGGCTTATGAGAATTCAAGGATCTACAAAGAGAAAACTAAGTTTGTGCATGATAAGTTGATTCTAAGGAAGGAGTTCCATATTGGAGAGAAAGTGTTGCTTTACAATTCTCGCCTTAAGCTTATGCCTAGAAAGCTTCATTTTCGATGGATTGGTCCTTATGTAGTCACTCATGTGTTTCCTTTCAGTGCCATTGAGATCATGGACAGTTCTACAAGCAAGCGATTCATGGTGAATGGGCAAAGATTGAAGCACTTTTATGAGGGATTTCAAGAGCACACTGTGGAGGAGCTCAATCTCAGCAATATCACTTGAATTATATCAGCCTGTTTCCTTTTCCCTTACTCATATTTTTCATGCCTTATACTTATTGGCTGTCTAGTTCACATTGAGGACAATGTGAAATTTAAGTGTCGGGGAGGGAAAAATAAGTTTTCTTGATTTTGATGTTTTCTTTTTGCTTTTGTCTAGTTGTTTCTCAGCATTTTTTTTTGTCGGTTCTATTTCGTGTGGTATGAAAATTGTGAGTTAGATGCAATTTAGGTTTGAAGGATTCTGGCATGATTGGTAATCGGTCTTGTTTTCCTTAAATTCAAGTAAATTGGCAATGAGTTTAGTTAAGATAGATTGATTTAAGTAGTCCATTAACCTAGAGAGGATTTTGAGCCTTATATTGTCATTCCTTGATATATTCACCTATCTTGATTGTTACTCTATAACTTGTCTTGATTCTTGATTAAAACTACAATTGCACATGCATGCATGAAGATGATTTAGGCACTTATTTCTTTGTTATCCACTTAGCCAAATAGCCAATCCATACATTTTATCCATTGTTTAGCCCCTTTGAGTTTAGACATTTTCATTCAAATTTTACCCAAAAATAAAAAATAAAAAAATCATAGCCGAAAAAAAGAGAAAAATCCCTTTCCTACCTTATCTTAGGAATTGAAGAACATGATATTATATTTGTTAGGATGAATGAATATGTACAAAGTGGATAGTTTAGATTATGGAAAAAGTAGTGAAAAAATAAATAAAAAAAAGAAAAAAAAAAGAGAAAACAACAGTATAAAAAAAGAAGTAAGAAGTAGAAAAAGAAAAAAAATTAAAAAAAGAGGAATAAAAAAAAATTCAAACTAAGTTGTTTTATTCTTTCATTTCACATTATTGCTTACTTGATGTTTTTCATATTCTTATGATTTTCACCCCATTTTTCTTTCCATATTTTTCTACCATACCTTTGCCTAAGCCCCATTACAGCCTTGAATAAAGTCCTTTTGATTTATGCATCGCATATGGCATAGTTAGTGGATATTGAGAAGATAAATAAACTTTTGGTAGTGAGGTTTTAATAGGTTGAAATTGAGTGAAACACTGACCTTATACCCTTTTGTAAGTTGAGAGTATACACTTATCTTGTGAGATGGCTACTTGTCTTTGATTTGTCTTTGTCAAATCAAATTGTCATGCTACTTGTGTTTCTGGAATTCACGAAAGGTTATTTTTATTATTGGGATCTATAGAGTTTAAATTGTTTCTAACTTTACAACTTTCATGTTCCTGTTTTGTCTTTGTCTTCATTTTAACCGTCCAGAGTTTTACATCTTTACTCATACTTTTGTTCTGAGTTGAGTTTTTGTCCAGTAGTGTAAAAACATTAAGTGTGGGGAATTGATAAATCGCATTTTTATATATTTTTATTCTCATTACTTAATCTTTTTATTAATAAATGTTAGTTAATTAAAAGTATTTGGACTACATTTTATTCTATTAGCTAATTTTAGATTAATGAGATTTATTTGATTAATTCTTGGGTTTTATGTTTAAAATTCCCATTAAATCCTTTTGCATACTGTAAATATTAGCTATTATTTTATTTTGTATAAATTATTTGAGTTTAATTGAATATAATTTATGTAAATTTTTAATAAATTAGAATTAATTAGATTTATCTAATTTTTAATTCAAACTTGAGTTTAAATTCATATTCTATATTTTTACATAATGTGTCTAATGAATTTTATTTTATACAGATTATATAGAGATTTTTTTTAGAAACAAATTGTAATTAGAGTTGGACAATTTTAAACATAAATGGAAATGTCTTTTGAAGTTTATTTATTTTAATTTTAATTTTTATTTTTAAGAATAAATTTATAAATATTTATTTTTGGGTTCTTTATGAGTAGTTTAATTTAAGATATTTAAGTGTAGTTTTATCCTTTAAATAAAAAGGAAGGGTGCGAGTGCCAAAAAAAAAAGAAAAGAAAAGAAAGGAAGACGCCGTGGAGAAAAAAAAGATACACACAGGAAAGACGAGATGAAACAGAAAGAAAAGAAAGGTGGCGGCAAAGCAATCAAATTCTGATCTTGGAGTTTCTTTCCACAGTGTTTTGTCCTTGTATTGATAATATCTATTTTTTTTGGATTTATCATTTTAAAAGCTATATGTCACTAATTTTCTTCCTGTAATTAGTCACAAATTATGAATTTGATCCTATAATTGGAACTTGAGTTTAATATAATTTTTTTATTTGATTTATTTTAGTTTATCCATATTTTCTTTCTCTATTTTCTTGCTACTTTGTTTACTATTGATTAGAGTTAATCAAGTTGTATGAATTTAGGTTTAAGGTTTAATCTGAGAAGTTCGATTATTGTAATTGATTAATTTCAGTAATAATAGGATGTTCTAACTTTGTTTAAATGATTATTTAAGTTTTTTTTCTTGGTATGCTTTATATTGAGGTTGGTGCTATGTTATATATTAATTAAGATTTCAATTAATTATAATATTAGTAGTGACTTAATCTCTAGATAATTATTTAGAGAAATTTTTATTAGAATGCTAAGATGTTAAACTGGACCAGATTAACAAACTAAAAGAGATAGCGAGAAAGATTTTACATTAGGGAATTGATTTGTGATTGGTTACACTCATTTAGTCTTGTCATTACTTTAATTACTTTAGTAATTAATTTTATTTTAATTAATTAATTGAATTTAATTTCTAAACCTCCAATTTTTAATTACTTATTTTAATTAATTTTATTTTACTTTATTATTGATTTAATTAAGCAACTCAATTGGTTCCTTGGGAAATGACTTGGTTCGTGTTATATTGTAAATTAATTTTAAATTTAATCTTCGCCGATTTAATAGCCGTGTCAAGCACAAACTTGGAAATGTTTAAATTCAGTTGCATATGTTTATTTGAATGTTTTGTGGTATGGGTTGGTCTTATACTCTTGATTTCATTGGGTTTGTACTTGGGGACATTGATTTGAGCTCTATCTGGGATTGTGACTTGTCATAATGTATGTGTTTGGTGCTTGTATAGGATGCATACTTGCTTTGATGAGAAATATATATACTTCAAGAAGTTATTTAAAAGTAGTGAATTTATTGGTAAGTGTTTAAATTATTGTATGTCATAATTGGTTATGTAGGCACTAACAGGCCTATGGTAGCTTCATTGATTCCATTATAGTTTGATGGATATTTGGGTTTCATTGGTATTGAGATACAGTTCATTTGACTTGGATTTGCATTACCACTTGTATATTATAGTTCCTTTGGCCTGCCGAAGTTTGAAAGTGTGCAACAACTTGAGCTAATCAGACAATAACTTTTATTTGTCCTATATGTTTGAAACATTTTATATCAAAATATGCACCTTGTATCACAACTAGTAAGTTTTCTTGAAACCTTTATTCATATGAAAATTATGATAAGGAAGTGAAAATAGCTGATTATATATTCATACGTACATGTGTATATATAAATGGGAATATAAAGAACTTGGCCTGTGAATATTGTGTGCTTAGTATTATTATATGTAAATGCACCAAGTTAATATGGTGGTAACAATCATGATGACGACGATAATATTAATGATGATGAGAATGGATTTATGAATTTGGAGAATATTGATATACATATTATTATTGTGTATCCCCATGAGATATTTATGTTGATGTGGCTAAGCACACACAAAGAGGTGAATTGGGTGATTTAAATTTTTCATCTTTTTGAAACACAAACCAATGATGCAAAGAAGCACTAAGAATAGGGGTGAACAGAGCACTTAATGCAAGATAGAGAGAGATAAAATATGAAAAGCAATACACAGATTTTTCCTAGTTTGATCTAATCACTTGACTTACATCTAGTCCCTAAACAACTCACTTGAGATTTTCCATTATAACCACAAATTAGATCCGGGTACTTATGAAGTCATAGTACAACTGAGACTCTTTTCCTAAGTCTATCTCTCTCCCACACCTTCCATGATGTAATTACAAATCCCTATAAAGAAAATCCTTTCTTGAGTAATCTCTCTAGATCACCTAGAGAATTCTCTCATAGAGAAAATATCAATACAAATAAATACTCTCTCAAAGAGTAGATAAATACATTCAAGTTCATAGAGTGTAGTTGAGAGTGTTTGTTTGAGGAATAAATCTATTGGAATAAAAACAGTTTTAGAACATTATTCTATTTACTCTCAATTTAAATGAGGTTCTATTTATAGACGGAAGTAGTTAATTAGCCATTAATCACAATTAATTATTCGTTATTCTGAAGAACTAGCCATTGAACTAACTGTTGCAAGCATTTTACCAAGTTAATTGATGATACTACAAAAGTCTAGTCAATTATGATATGATTCAAGACTATTCCTAATAACATATCCATAATAATAAATTGAGCTTAGTTTAAGTCAATTGATTGAGTTTAATAAGAAAGAAGAAAGTAGGTCCGTCAATCAATTAAATCAAGAATATCCGGTCAATAAGAAATTTGGAAGGCTAGGAAACACAACTGATTGTATTTATAAATGCAACAGGTTATCGGATGATGATAAGAACTAAAGAAGCAAGATAATCAATTATATTTAAGAACGTAACAAGTTAGGATGCTAAATGGAAAATTTCGGAAGCAAGTTATTAGGTAACAGATTACATTTGTAAATGTAACATGTTATATTGGAGAGGGTAACTGATTATGTGGCTCAAAGTAACAAATTATCGAAACTTTAGAGAGAAAGGAGTTTTGATAAGATGCCCAGCTAACAGGTTACATTGACAAGTATAAAATGTTATATTTTGAAAAGCAAGACTGTCATGAAAGTAACTAATTACTTTGAAAAATAAAGATTACTTTTGAAATGTAACATGTTACTTTTGCTAAAACTTTGAAAACTTATAAAAATAAAGGAATTGATTCTTAATTTGATTTTTAGACTTAAAATCTTCAAGAATATTAAAAGAGATGCTCTAAAATTATTTGAAAACCATTTTAAACTCAAACATCCTCAACTACTCAAACCAAACTCAAAAATTAAGAACTTAAATTTTTATCTTCCAATTTAAGCTGTCAAGTTCTTTCTCTCCAAAACTTTTCTTCTTCTTGAAAGTCTTTGCTCCACCAATTGACCTCATAGTTTATGTTCTTTTTCTTAATTTAACTACATAAGAAATTCATATTAAATCCAGTAGTTAGTCCAATTTTTCTCAAATAATAAGCATGACTTAAAAGACATAAATAACATTAAATAACCATATCATGCAAACTTTTTACTTTACTATTTGACATTATCAAAACTAATTATATTGGTCATCGGACCTAATAATTTTTTATGATGATATTATGCTAGTGCGGTGATGATGATGATGATGATTGTGTATAATAATGATATGTTAGTATTGCATATTGACATTATCACTCATGATTATGCATGCTAGAGCATATGTTGGTCGGGTGACGATGTCATTGAAATACTACGTGGTATATCGATCCACTAAATGGCATATGAGGCCTCGTGTCTAGCTGGTGAGGTATGATATATCCCTGTTGGGAAACCCAGGTGGTTGTAGATTGGGATGCATTTTTTCTAAATAACCACTAATTTGAGTGGTTTAAGGGAAAGGTAACTATGGTCTACTTATTAGTGGAATAAGCCTTGGTCGGATCATGACTAATAGTAGTGAGCTTAATAGTTGCCTGAAGTTAGCCATCACCAGTTGTTGGAATAGGGCTACTTATTAAGGTTACTTTGTGATGGTGACTAGCTCATGGTTCCTACCATAATTGATACGGGTTTTTGCATATCATGTACATGGTATTACACATAATACATATGAGTAATAGTATATTGAATTCTCGCATTTGACTTTGTATTAAACTATTATGGTTGAAATCTTTTGTAAATGATATCCTTTGTTTTATACATTGCCCCTAGTTATTGGGATGTATATTTCACCCCCCGTGGATACCCTTTTTTAGGAGAGAATTATAGTTCTAGCAAGATGGTGACTGAGGTAGGTTCTCTCTTGGTTGGTGCATGGGATATTAGAATATTCACGATCGATATGAGTGAGTTTGTTTGAGAACACATGTTATATGTTTGTATAGTATTGTGCTAAGTGTAGATTTATAATTGGATGACATATGTAATGCTGCTTTGCGAGTACTCTGGGTTGTCTTTGGGTTATTATTTTTGTTACTTGTCTTACATCACATATGATTCCAACGTTGTAGGAGGCTTGGATGTGTACAGATGTTTTAGTTAGTAAACTGTGAGGTTGTGTCCGTTTGGTAAGGGTAGCCTTAGTTATCCTGGTGTATGGTGATATGGTATGAAGTGGTTATCGAGTGTCCTTGAGCATAAGCCTTAATTGTTGTTAGTGAGGGGTTTGGGTTTTAAGGCATTAGTAGCCCATGTGTATCTTGATGGGTTTAAGTTATGTATAAGATCATTTGAGGATTTTGGTATTTGTTGGAAAAAGGGGTATGTCATCTAATAAGGAAGATAAGGGTTTACAGCATCAAATCCTAAGGGAGGGGTTTTCTTGGGATGCCTCCTCATTGAACAATGTCTTTGTGCTATTTGCGACCTGTTAGGAAAGGTTTGGCAACCAAAAGGTCAATAGTTTGAATTCAGGTGGTGTTATAAGGACCCTAGTTTATGCCACCTCAAAGTTGTTATCTAGCTAATAGGAAATATATCATTGGAATTGCATAGGACTGAAGGGACCAAGTCCAGAAAAAAGGGACAAAATTGAGCAAATTAGGAAAAAGGAAATAGAGCCCATTCATATCGTGGAAGCCCTAGTGGCGCCATAGCAAAAAAAGCTGAAATTGGACTTGGACCGAGATAGTGAGGGCTCACGTCGCAGCAAGCTTACTTAGCATCGCTACGCTAGTAGCAAATCTAGTTTAAATTAAACATGATAGGGTTCGATGGAACAGTGTTTTTGGGTGGAGATTTTGGTGCTTTGATAGGGTTTTGTGATCTTGAGGATGGGGAACACGATTTTGAGGCTTGGGGAGCTCAAATCTTGAAGGTATGATGTTATTCAGCCCTCTAATTTCCTCTTTTTCACATTTTGGTTGGTATTTTTCCGTTAGGTTTGCTTGGGTTCGTGTTTGGTTGAGTTTTCACTGATTAAATTGTGTTTAAATGTATAAGTGTGATAGATATTGGCATGTTGATGAATATTATGCAATCCATAAATTATCATATATGTTCATATGGCCTGCTAGCATAATAGAGAATGACATGTGTTGATATGTTAGCATACATTGGGCATTGTCATTGGTTGGATATTGTTGAGACATATGGTTATTGGATGATGATGCTCTAAATACCAGTGGTATGTCAATTTGTTAAATAGCACATAAGGCCTTGTGTTTAGGTGGTGCAGTTTGTGTTATCACAGTCACTAAATGGTCGTCTTATGGCCAAGAGACTCAACTGGCTGTCGATTGGGATGCTTCTTCTCTAAATAACTACCAATTCTGGTAGTTCAGGGGAAGAAGAGTCATCGTTCAACTTTTAGTGCAATGACATTTGGCTGTGTCATGACTATTATGATGGGAGCTTTGTGGGGACCTCGGAATCGGTCGTCATAGATCATTAGAAGGGGACCACTGGTTGAGGTTACCTTGTCATGTTAACTAACTCATGGTTCTAGCCATATATTAATAGGAATTATGTCTACATATCATGTACATTGCATTCATTATGAGCATTACATTTGAATATGATTTTGGAAGCATGTTATGTATATATATATAAATGTATGTTGTAAAACCTCTAGTTATTGGGACGTACATCTCACTTCAAGGCTAACAATTATAGGTGAAGAATCCAGTATTAGTAAGGAAAAGGCTAATGAGGCTTAGCTCTTGGAGGATTAAGAGTATACTCGTGGGTGTTGGGGCTATCCCCCCTATTTTGTTGTTCTTTTTGTTGTTTCCTTCAGTAAAGTGCCAATTATAGTATTTATGCAACACTAAGTGTAGCATGTTGTGTGCTTATGTGTTTTGTAAGAAGGAATGACGTGTGATCTGTCCAAACTCTTGTATGCTTTATAGATTGTTGTTTTTGATGGTCCTGTGGCCCGCATTAGCATATATGTCTTGGTATGCAGTAAATGTGTCCTAGTTGTGATTAGTAGTGCTTATTTCTTATTGCTTGATGTTTTGGGCTGGGAACTTGTGGTTCCATTCCCCTTTTGATATGTTTGGTTGAGTTGTGAGCTTGGTCAGACTTTTGGGTTTTTGTTGTGCTCGTGGGTATATAACCCACTAAGGGGGTCAAAACCTAGAGAAGTGGTTTCTCCATGGTGGCTTCCTCTTGGACATGGGCTTCGAGTTAGTTAGGACTTGTTGGAATAGGTTTAGTTGTCAAAGAGTTGGTGGATTGTGTTTGGGAGTAGTTGGTTCTTTGTTTTGGTCCAAAAGTGACCATTTTGATTTTAAAGGTCCAAATTCTCCGTACAGAGGTATTTTGAGATGTGGTTTGTATCTTTAGTTAGTTGAGGGTAAAGTAACTTATAGGCTTTGGCATCGGGCCAATCGGAGGTCGGAGCGAGAAGTTATATGCATATTGGAAGCTGGTCGATTGTATTAGCAAAATGTTGTATGCTTGTGTGTTTTGTAAGAAGGAATGATGTGTGATCTGTCCAAACTCTTGTATGCTTTATAGATTGTTGTTTGTGATGGTCCTGTGGCCTGCATTAGCGTATATGTCTTGGTATGAAGTAAATGTGTCCTAGTTGTGATTAGTAGTGCTTATTTCTTATTGTTTGATGTTTTGGGCTGGGAACTTGTGGTCGGGCCAATCGGAGGTCAGAGTGAGGAGTTATATGTGTATTGGAAGCTGGTCGATTGTATCAATAAAAAGTTGATGCAATTACTATCATTGGCTTTGTGGCACCAGATTTGCGGTCATGACCATGACCCATGTCTCTTTGGTCAACCTAATGTTGTCCCCAGTTCATGTCACGCCATGGTGCGAGTTAGCCTCACAATGGTGCAACCATGTTATTTCGTCTTCTTTCTGTCTCCTTGCGTGTTTAAGTCTGGTTTAGGTTTGAGAGTTTTAGGATGTTACTGGTGTTGACGTCAAGTTTTGACTTAAAAGTGACCATTTCGGTTACGGGTCTCCAAAATCACCATATATAGAAATTTAGAGACAAGGTTGGTGTTTATAGTTAAAGGAGATGTAGAGTGACTTGTAAATATTGAAATCACATCAATCAAATGTCCCGTTAGGGAGATACGTGTGTTGGAAGTTGAGTTAAATTATTAGCAAAAAGCTTATAAGTTATCAGTAAGTGGTGTCATGGCACCAAAGCTCAAGTTGCGGCATTGTGCATCCTTGTCTCCTTTCTCGTTTTGTCTATAATCCTCCCTCACTGCAGCGATGTCTTTGCCTCTTGATTTCTTGAGTATTTGGTGGTGTTTTGGTAGGGTTGTGTCTTAGGCACTAGGTGGGTCTTTCTTTTGTAGGATGTTACACTTGCAGCATGTGATGAAGAAGAGGAAGAACAAAGCTAACGATGAATCAATTTTTTTGTAGTCTCTTATTGATACTTTTGTTTAGCTCTTGTCAAGATCTTGTAGTTTTTTGTGTAATGGATTACATAGCATACACTTGTTGTGTTCTCCCATCTTTCTATTTAAATTCATATTAAAGATCTTTCCTTGCAAAATCAAGTTAGGTCATTTTATAAGTGTTTTTACATTTGAGGAAATTATGGTAATGGATCTTGAGAATCCATATCATTTGATTTTAAAAGTTAGATTATCAGATTATGTTTTTCTTTGAGGTAGTATTTACTTCTAGCATGGTTGCTTACATGTGTTAGGTTTTTATGAATCCAATCGAAATTCCACCCATGGTTTTTGCAAAACATTTTCTTTTATGTATCAATGTCCCTTTCCTATCAACATTGAAGTTGGTTTTTGTGACATTTATAATGATGGTTTTGGGGCTCATTTCGTTTTTAGTCTGTGGCTTTTGTTGCCACTATCAAGTAGTTGCTTTTGGGTCAATGAAGATGAATGGTTGCAATATATTTTTATTCTTTAAAAAAGGTATTGTGGACCTTTGATAATATAAATATAAATATCAAACAAAAGTTTTACATTCACAAACCAAACATATTTTTTAAAACACTTTCTATTTTTACTCCCTTTGATCCTCTATATAAGGCTTATAAGCATTTTTTAGAAAGATTTAATGGTTCTAAATTAAGTTATTCTATGAGTTTTTTTAACATTAATTTATTTATTCCCGAAATTGCCCTTTTCAGAAATTGCTTTAGAGAGTATAATATAAATGTATTTATTAAGGTAAAGAGGACAATCAAAGTAATTTTAAGATAATTTTATTGATACAACTGATTTTTCTTATGATGTATTTGCGAGCCTAATATAGAATGGAATAAAATAGTCATTAATGAAATATGGTCAAATGGAATGGAATATAATAAGGGTGGAACATAATGTTATATTATTTAGAAGTTTTATAATAAAAAGAAATGACCTCATTTAACAACTGTCTGGGATTTAGAATGGAATAGATTATAATAATTTCTTTATGATTTTATTCTTGTAAGTTAATTTAGATAAAAATGTGAAATTACTTCCAATTAAAAAAGATATGTTGTTTTTCAAAAACTTCAAACAATTTTCCCCCAAAAAATACCCATTCTACAATGTTTTTCTCTAATCTTTTTACCATAGCCATTTTACAATGTAAAATTAGTGAAATTGAACATATATAACATAATTTGCAAATCATATGTATATTTTTTCTTTGAGTAAAGTTTTAGTTGGATATATGGTAATTTAATAATAATTCACAATATATATTTATATAATTTCATTGTTTGTATAATTTCATGATCATAACTTAAATTCCAACTGAGTATACAATATAAAGATAAAAGTAAAAGAAGATTAAATTATATATAACATAAGGATAAGATAAAATATGAAGATTTCTAGTAATGGGAATTAACCTAGTGAAGAGACCAAAATGATAATTTTCTATATCATTTTAATTTTATCATATATTTCCTAAAAGACACCAAGAGGATAATTCTATATAGTGTAAGAAATGGGAAGAAATCTTATGTAATATGATAAGAAAGAAATTGATGATAAATATATTATAGATATAAGAGATATGCTAATATGTTTTAATAGGATTATGAGTAATTTAATAAATGTGATATAACCCTAATTACTTCATCCCTAATTCTTAATTTGAAAATAGAGAAAAATTGAATTTATGATGGCTTAGAGACATAAAAAGCCCTCCCTTTTCATCCTATCCCATAAAAAAATTATTTAACGACGGTTTAATTTTTGTTATTATTCCATTCCATTTCATCATGAAAGTAACTCCTGAACACATTATTAATTTCAGTAAAATAATTAAAAATATCTATATTAGAAACTTGGCGGAGTATTCCATTTCCTATTCCTTTCTTACTTTCTTTTTCTATTTTACTTCATTCAAAATATCTTGCTCAATATAGTTCAGTAAAGGTGTGTTTGAATTGATTTATATATAAGTGATTATGAAGATAAGGGCTTATTCAAATAGATTACAAGAATAAATAATTATATAAAAATAATTTATCTTTAGATATTTTTACTCCATAAATAATTTTGAGAAAAAAACTATATTTAAATTTTAATATTTTAAGTCATTATTGAATAAATAATTAAAAAAATAAAATAAATAATTATAAAAAAATAAATAATTACCTTAAGTAACTTTTACTTATTTATTAAAATAATCACTTACTAATCTAATAAGTGATTATATAATTATAGTTTGTATTTAAATTTTCTTCCTCATAATAAATTATACTCCAAGTAAATGGGTATGCACGAGGTTAAAGTCCAAAGTAGTCTTTTTATCCCCTAACGTTTCACATTTTCTTTGATATCCCCAACATTCCAAAGACCAAGGTGTTCTCCCTGGTCTGCGGCTCTGCCTACTGAGGGTTAAGGACTTCTCCAGGGTTTTAGCTTCACCAGTTCCAAGCCCCATAGGCGCTGCACCTCGGCAATAATGGCACGCTTCACGAGGTCTTCCACACATCACCTCCTCTACACCCTCTACATTTCCCCCACTAAGACAATGCCTTCACCGTCCCCGTCGCCCGCCGCCTCTCTCCTCGCCGGCACCGTCTACCTCCGCCAGTTCTCCGCAGGTAACCTTGCGCGGGCCAAAGATGATAAAGATCCATGGTGGAAGGAGTCGATGGAAAGACTTCGAAACATTGGGATCTCGGCACACATTGACTCCGGCAAGACCACGCTGACGGAAAGGATACTGTTCTACACAGGGCGAATCCACGAGATTCATGAGGTTAGAGGTAAAGACGGGGTTGGTGCCAAGATGGATTCTATGGATTTGGAGAGGGAGAAGGGGATCACTATTCAATCCGCTGCTACCTACTGCACTTGGAAAGACTATAAGGTACAGCTGATTTGAGATAGTGAGTTTGAAGTTCCAGAAATTAAGAAGAATCTAACAAGTTGATCTCTCCCTCTTAGTGCTTACATAGTAGTATGAAGTAGGAGAACTGAGGTTTACTTTTTTCGCTAGAATAGGGTGTAAGTTATCTCGAATAAGCCAATAGTGGATGAGTAGGCTCTGAGCCTTCATCTCTTGCACTTGCAGGTTGGTAGATGACTAGCTGCTCAACAGCCTGCCATGGGGGAAATAGGTCCTCATGATTTATTACTACACTGTTTTTGGTGGGACTTACTATCTAAACTGGTTTAGAGAAGAAGACTTGCTATTTAAACCGATTTAAGGGGAGCCAAAAAAAGAAAAGTTAAAATTTTTATTCTGTTGTTAACCATGGTTCATTGAGATTGAAAATGGAGACGGACAAGACTTACGTAAAGTTCATAAAGTGTTTGCTATCTGGCTTGGAGTCCATAAAGTGTTTGTTATCTGGCTCTCCGATAAAATTATAGCATTTAGGACAATTTTATCAATTTAGCAACTTGTTGTATTCAAAACAAAAACTTAGCAACTCATTATCGACTTAATAGAAAATATTTATTCCATGTCATAATTATATTAAATAACCTAATAGAAGCACCCAAGAACTGCCCATGTATATTTTGAATTGACAAGAAATGCTTATGATTTTTGTCTTAAATTCAATAATCCACCAGTATATTCATCTGGTCTTTCAATTATTATCTATAAACTATTATTATTATTGTTATTGTTGTTGTTGTTGTTATTATTATTATTGTTATTAACTACAAATATTTGTCATCCTGGACCTTGTGTCATTGCAGATTAACATAATTGACACGCCTGGTCACGTTGATTTCACCATTGAGGTTGAGAGGGCTTTGCGAGTTCTTGATGGTGCTATACTTGTCCTCTGTAGTGTTGGGGGAGTGCAAAGTCAGTCTATTACTGTTGATAGGCAAATGAGAAGATATGAGGTCCCAAGACTTGCATTTATCAATAAACTAGATCGGATGGGAGCAGATCCATGGAAAGTTTTGAATCAGGTGTAGTTGAAATAAATGGAAGTTATCATAGATCATATATGTTATAATTTTAGTACCCAATTATTGTAGTGATATTCAAGTCATGAAGTAAGTGTTTTATTCTCCCCAATCTGAAATTGAAAAACCTGAATTTGAAGCCAAAGCAGTCTTTTATAAAAAGTTCCTCATAAGTTTGTCTCCCTTTTTAAATTATAAGAGCCCAACTGAATCAAGATTTTGCCTTTATACAGTGTACTGAGCCATAATTTTGTAATCAATAGCTATCAATAATATGGTGTATGTTTTTAGTGCTTTTAGAACCATGTCATAACAGTCAAATTTTGTAATTTTTTTTCCTTAGCGACCATTGTTCAGAAATGACATAAATCATAGAATGACTGAAGTCATTTGCTTCAGTTACAACAATGACATGTTGATCAACTTGGTTTTGCAGGCAAGGTCTAAACTTCGGCATCATAGTGCTGCAGTGCAAGTTCCAATAGGCTTGGAAGAAAATTTTAAGGGTCTTGTTGATCTTGTGCAGTTAAAGGCCTACTATTTTCATGGTTCCAATGGGTCTGTCTTAAAAGCTACTGCATTGTTTATCCTGTTTTTTATTTTTATACTTTTGACACTATTCTTTGGCATACTCCAATTTTTCTCATTGCAGTGAGAAAGTTGTTGCTGAGGAAGTACCTAAAGATATGGAGACCATGGTTGCAGAAAAAAGACATGAACTTATAGAAGTTGTGTCAGAAGTTGATGATAAACTTGCTGAAGTTTTTCTCAGTGATGAGCCCATATCATCTGCTGATCTTGAGGTGTGTGGATACCAAACTACTTTCCTGTTATAGAAGTTGTGTCAGATTGATGATAAACTTTCCTGTTATGTCCGGTTATCTTGATAGCAGATCCAATCAGACAGTTCCCTTTTTGTTGGATTCGTAGATAAATGAATTGAGTTAGCTATGTGCTTTCCTCTTAGAGCCTGTTTGGCCTTGCTGTGAGAGAAAAGGGATGCTTATTTTTTAAGAAAGTGTTTTTCATATTTTATGTGTTTTTTTCTGATATAAAAATTCTCTTAAATGATAGTAGAGTACTCCCTTTAGTCCTTAATATAAGAGTCTTTTAAGAAGATTTTTTTTAGTCCTTAATATATGAATCTTTTCAAAATTTAATGAAACATTAATGTGTGATTTCCAAGAATGTCCTTGATAGATGATTGTTTTAACTTTCTCTCTCCAAATATTAATGTGGGATAGAGGTTAATGGGTTTAATTAAGGGTATTCTAGGAATGCTATATTAATTTTTGACAAATTCAATGATTCTAACTTATTTTAATTACTCGTCTTAATCCACATAAGTTTAGTTAAAAGACTTTTATAAAATGGACCGGAGGGAGTATTTTTTTTTTCGGGCTTTGAGAAAAGAATAGGAATTTATAATTTCCCCGTAAGAGGAGAATCAGAAGCAGAAATTAATTTTCTTTTGGACAAAAGACTCAATAATAACATTGCAAATAATATTCAACCTTAACATTGTTCTAAATTTTTCAATTTTTGTAATGTGACTGGAAAAAGTACTTTATGACACTGGTTAAACTCTTTTGACATTGATAAAGGATCTTATTAGAATAACAACAATGAGCAAATTACATTAATTTCCCTCGAGTTTTTGCTAAAATCACACATACCTCCACTATTTTTAAAATATATACTTTGGTTCAATTTTAATTTTGTTGACTAAAATATCCTCCACTAACCTAGTTAACCTATATATTCAAATATATGGCATATCAAAACATACGCAAATAAAAATAAAAGAGTAAATTTTGTTTTCAAATTTGAACAAATAAAAAAGAAAGCTATATTTTGATTTTCATTAAATTTTAACAAAAAAATGTATTTAGATTAATGGAGCATATTTTAGAACAAAAATGTTTAGTGCTACTTCTTGTTTCAGAAGATGTCTGTGTATATTTTGAAATGAGAAGTTTGTATAGCAATAAAACTCAAATGAGGATTGTGTAATTTATGCTGATAATATTAAGGACACCTGTTGGATGATTTTGCCAAATACAACTACTGTTTTTGTCCCTCCCCCTTGTTACTGTGCATTTTGAGAAAATGGTTTTTTTTTCTATGGCCATTTCACAATCGGTAGAAATTGAAGGCATGGCTAAGGCATGCCTTAAAAAACAGTTACTTAAAATTAGATTCAGTTTGACTCGTTGTTTTGTTACTTGCTTTTTCTATTGGTAGAAGTCACAGCTAGATTCTCATGCTGTATTTTAAATGAATTTATATGCTTTGTATAAGCGCTACATCTAATATTTTGATATGCCAGAAATTTACCCTTTCTTTCCGTTTTATTTTGATAAAGCTAGTTCATCTATTTTTGAGTAGGAAGCTATCCGGAGAGCTACTGTAGCACAGAAATTTATACCAGTATTCATGGGCAGTGCCTTCAAAAACAAGGTAACTGTTGAATAACTTCAGTTCAGATGTATATCTTTTTAAGTAGCATAGCTACTATTTTATGTATTTCTCACCTAGGTGTTTTTTCATTGCTGTGTGGTTGATACAATATTTTTACTAACGCTTTAGTTTAAAGTTAGTATTATGACGTATATTAGTTTGTGTCTTTCAAAGATTTTAATTTTGAAATTGGATTTATTTATAATATATTTTCCTGTGGTTTTCAGTTTAACTTTTTTCCAGATGCTGCCATAAATTTAATTTAGAGATATAAAATAGCTGTAACATATCACTAGTGTAACGATAAGAGAGAAAAATTATTTTCACCATTGTTTTTTAGCTCTTGAGGGCCTGTTTGGTTCAATTATTAAGGAGTTAGGGAATGTAATGGAAAAGGTTTAATGGAATGTAATCGAATGATGATTACATGTGAGTTTGTTTGGTATGACATTGAAGACGTGGGAAATAAATTTATTTTTATATTTAATTAAACATAAATAAATTAGAAATGACTAAATTGCCCCTAGATTAAAAAAAATCCCCTCCTTTTTCTTCCTCTCTTGTCGGTCCATGATTACTGGTTTTGGGCAAACCCAGGTTTGGTTCGGTCCAGCCCGTGCTCACCCCTAGGTGAAGGTGGAGGAAAGCTTTGATGGATCTAAAACACCAGTGAGATGGAAAGATGTGACGTATCTGGTGAAGGTGGCGTTGTCGGCGGTGATGGTCCAGGGAAGGTAGGACTCATTCTAGGGAAGGTCGTTGTGGAAGCTTGGTGGAGATGGAGATGAAGTGGGAAGGTTGTTGAAGATGAAACAAGAAGATAGGGGTATTTGTGGAAAAAAGAGTGAGGGAATGATAGGTAATTGGTATTACATAGCATATTGAAAGGCATCATGGTTACCTAAATTCGGGGCATCCTCATTAATGATGTTTTGGCCAACCAAATGCAACACAGTCAGTGAGGTAATGTAAACCCCATTACCTTCTCTTCCCCCCCCCCCTCTCCCCCAGTAATTGAACCAAATATGCCCTAAAATAACGAGACTTGTAGAAGACTCAATGAAGCCTTTATTCTACAAGGACATGCAATCCAAAATTAGGATTCAAGAAATCTTAATTCAAAATTGGACGTAGATTCTTAATGTAGATTTCAACTAGTAATGTGATATTCCAAGATTTAAGCCACTAAACTCTAGGTTCTTGATTTTTTGAATGGTCACGTGTTAATTCTCAGTCCCAATTATATATCTGTTTTGCTAATTACAATTGCATCAATGATAAGTACAAGAATCATGAATATTATTATCTCATTCTCATATTCTGTTATGGAAAAATTTATGCCAGTTGCTTCCAAATGGTTTAACTTGAATTCATTATATGGTCTAATGCTCCAAAACTTAGCTAGGGACTGGACTAATGAGGTTGGATTTGGATCAACTGTCAGCAGTTCAAGGGCACTGGTTGAATCAAGTGATCGTGGGATGAAACATTAGCTATTTTATATTTAATGTGATGCGAAAAATCAATTCCCTTAGGATATTATGTATTCTTTTTATTCTTTTTTTTTGCCATAGGATATTATGCATTCTTAGTTGTGTAACTAAACTGTTAAAACTAGTCATTGCATTAAACGTGCATCATATTTAAAAATAAAATAGGAAATTGAAAAATGAGTGAGACCCTTTTTCCACTATTGTTTTTGTTTTTTAATTGAAAGTTGAAACAGCTATTATATACCCTTCATTTCATTCCATCAATCTTCCTCTATAGTGCTTTTTTCTACCTTTTTTTTTTTTAAAAATCTCACATACGACATAAATGTGGAAAAACATAATTTAATTTATGGGTCTAAGAAGAGTTCAGAATTAATGCTCATGCATCAGTTGTATAACCATTACCTTTCCTTTTTTTTTTTAATTTTTTATTTATCAACTGTTTTTACTGGCGCAGGGGGTTCAGCCACTTCTGGATGGTGTACTTAATTATTTGCCTTGTCCAGTTGAAGTTAGTAATTATGCCCTTGACCAGACAAAGAATGAGGAGAAGGTATTTAGTGAATGAGAAGTTTGTCCTAGTTTTACTTAAATTTTATTTTGCTATATTATTGGGTAATTGTGGCACTGTCCTTGTCCAGGTTACGTTGGCTGGAACTCCTGATGGGCCACTTGTGGCTTTGGCTTTCAAACTGGAGGAAGGGCGGTTCGGTCAGTTAACATATTTAAGGTACCTCTGACCCTACAAGGTGGTTAATCCAATTTGATGCTGTGTTTTCTCTTGTACATGCAATGATCTATTGTCTTGAATTTGGGGTAACGTAATACATGAGTACATGATAGATAAGCTTATAGTGTTCTCTTCTTTTCCCTTTTTGTTCTGGTGAAGAATCTACGAAGGTGTCATTCGGAAGGGTGAATTTATTATTAACATAAACACTGGCAAGAAGCTTAAGGTAAGTCCAGTAGTCTCTACTATTCTAATTTAATGGGATTAATCCTACATGTATATGATGTATTGGTCATTTTGTACTGCTTATGTTCTTTCTTACATATGAAAGTGACAGGAACTTAATTAGGAAAGCTGATGACAGAAGAATGGACAAAGAGTGTAGTGGGGGAAGACAGTGGCATAGCCTGCATGAATAAGGTTAAGGGGAAGGGGCCAGCTAGAGGGTACATGGAGTGAAGAGAAGGGTTCTAGAGGAAGTTGGTTTGCTATTTTTTTTTTGGGGTGGGGAATTAGTCTGAAATTTAATAAAAGGGGGCTCAGCGGGAGAGTAAGGTGGGCAGAAGGTGATTTTCACTTCCTTTCTGGATTTTAACTCTGTATTTCCTTAGACAAGTGAACTAGAGGTTTCTAAAAGTAAATTAATTATGCCTTTTACTTTCACTAGAAAATGATAATTTAAGCCAAGATATTTTTTCTTGTCAATTTTTCCAAATACCCACCAACAGGACTGTTTGGTCCAAATTTGCACTTTTAGTTGTTTTAAATCCATCCTGGACAAGAGGAATTGTAAGGCCTGGAAAGTAGCAGGATGTTTCAACTTTCATCTAGGCTAGCCTTATATTCTACGGACAAGGTGTCTAATTTGATGGATAATCTGGTCGTTTTCTTCCTCTTGCTTGTTTTCCAATAGCATGTGATGCCTTGACCTCCATTTTTGTTCTTGTTCCCTTTACTCTTAAGGGAACATTATATGTGTCTCTATTAGTTTATCCACAAAAAAGTCAGCCTTATGAGCAAAACTCTTCTGTAATTTTAGTGAAAGGGTATTGCATTTGGGACTATCATGAATTTGGAGCTGAAGTCTTTCTGTAAATACAGGTTCCTCGCTTGGTTCGGATGCATTCAGATGAGATGGAGGTAAGTTTTAGACTTTCAGTATCATTGTTGAATGTGCCTTTTTATTTGAATGCTGCTGAAAACATAAATCATGTTTGAGGTGGTAAGTTGGAGGGAACTGGGCAGGTTATTCTTATAGTCAATTACTTTCTGCCTGTAAAGAGAAAACCATTAGGGCAGTTTCTCAGATATATTTATTTTGAAGATGTTCAATTTATTCATTTATTTACGTCAAATTTTAATTGGGATTTCCTCTATTCTGCAGGATATTCAGGAGGCGCATGCTGGGCAAATAGTTGCTGTGTTTGGTGTTGACTGTGCATCAGGTTCTACACCTTGCTTTAGATTCATGCATGAATGCATTTCCTAAATTCTATTTGTTAATTTTTTGGTTGGCTGCTGGAGGTGTTGGCCAAGAATCTGATTCAAGCTAGAGTAATGTCGCCTCAGGGTCTTGGATGATTTAATTATAAGTATGATATGTCTTGTTGCACTCAAGCTCAGTTGGGCTTGTAATGTAGGCAAAGCACATGCCCATTGGACCTTTTGCTGAAACTTAATTTTAATACAGAGATGAGAGGTGGGCTGTTGGCAAATAAAACGCTCAAATAAATGTTCATAGAGGCTCTAATATTATGTCAAGAACTGCTTTAACTCAAACCTTTTAATTGAAGGTTTATGAATAGTTTTGTTATAGTCTCTTAACAGAATTTTATATTGGCCTTAATGTTAGTGATTTTGGTTATCAGGAGATACTTTTACTGATGGGTCAGTTAGATACACTATGACTTCTATGAATGTACCTGAGCCAGTGATGTCGTTAGCTGTACAACCCATTTCAAAAGATTCTGGAGGGCAAGTGAGTAGTTTCTTTGATGATTTAACACGCTAACCACCTATTCCCCTGGCTCCAAAAATAAAAGAAGGTAATTGATGGACTCCTTGCATTGCTTATAGTTTTCAAAAGCTTTGAATCGCTTCCAGAAAGAGGATCCTACTTTTCGTGTTGGCTTGGACCCAGAGAGTGGCCAGGTTTGCTTTTCTTTTCTCTCTCCTCCAATGTTTGATTGGCAAATTCATTATTCAATACATTGACCTTAATATATCTCTGTAAGTAGACAATCATTTCGGGAATGGGAGAATTGCATTTAGAAGTCTATGTTGAACGCATAAGGAGAGAGTACAAGGTACTTATTCCTTTTATTTTTGTCGACGCAATGCTATTCTTGTTGATAATGTCTGAAATTTGCTTCTTCTGGTGTTTTATTTTGATGTCTTTGTCTGTGAAGGTTGATGCTACTGTTGGAAAGCCTCGTGTTAATTTTAGAGAGACTGTTACTCAGCTTGCCAACTTTGATTATTTGCATAAAAAGCAAACCGGAGGACAAGGTCAATATGGCCGAGTAATTGGGTAAGTGTGCATTAACAAATCTACTTTTTCTTTTTTCCCCTCATTAATTACACAGTAATGCGCTTTTCTTTCAGTTTGTTTAGTATCCTGAACTTGTTTTGAATATTTGTGGGGGGGCATGGTTGGCTTGTATTTTGCTTCCCTTGCTTGAGTTCAAATAAAAGAATGGAAAGAATTACAATATTGATAAGACCTGCCTGCATAAAGTTCATGTTTCAGTGTGCATGGGTCCAGGCTTTAATTTTTTGGATAGTTCATGTTACAACTGCACAGGTCACTTGGGTTCTGCTTTTCAGGTTTCCTCTTAATCACTGAGTTAGATATTGTAGGAAGCCGCAATAATTTGGTGCATTTAATCTATATATTTTTTTCCTGATTTTTTTTCTTTATCTGTTAAATTAGTTAGGATACGAAATGATTCTATACGAAGAAAAGTCGGAGTAGCACCTATCGAGGGGAAAATATTGGAAAATTGTTTAAGGTGGTTTGGGCATGTACAAAGAATAAGGTAAGAGGAGTCAATGAGGAGAGTTAATCAAATGGCTTGGAGTCTTATCAAAAGGCGTAGAGAAAGATGAAAAAGGATACTAAGGGAAATTATAAGGAATGACCTCTTGATAGATTATTTATCTAAGGAGATGATGTTTAATAGAGTTTATTGGTGTTGTATAATTTATATAGTTGATTTCACATTAGTGGGATAAGACTAATGTTGTTGTTGTTAATTAGTTAGGATAATTTAAATTAAGATTAGTCTATTATGATCATATCTAGTTATTTTATCCCTCATCCTTAGAGCTAAGGGATAACATTATCCCTGTATAAATTCATCAGCCTGCTGTGAATAAAAGTTGATGGCTTGAGAAATTAAAACTCATCGAAACTTAAGATGTTAATACCTTTTGATGATTAATCTTACAACTGCGCAGCCAACCCTGGGTAGGTTTGGCAAACTCAGAAATAATTAGCATCGAACACTTTAAACAAACTCTAAAGTGAGAATCTGAATAAAAAGAAAAGTAGAAAAAATTGACCAGAAGAATAAGTTTACCTGCGGTATGTTACCTATAGACTAACCTCTTTGGTATTTTTGGTGAAAGTTGAGTGTGTCCTAGTACTTTATAGTTTGGAAGAATTTCTCTTAATAGGGCTTAAAGGATTTGATAATAAGAAGGATAATAAAACTGTCAATGTGCAGTTTTTGGCATTTTGTGGGTTGCTTTGTGGGAGAGGAATGCCTGATTATTCAAGGGTATATTTTGGCCATTAAATGTATTGTGGAATATAGTTGTGAATGTGGCTTCACTTTAATACTCTGCGCGTCGATTTTTTAAGGGGACTGCTATTTGTGATATGAAAAGAGACTGGAAAGCTCCGTTGCACTATCACATTTTATGGGAAGTTTGTTACTGTATTTTTTTTAGCTTTTTCATGTATTTTCTGGTTCAAGGATATCTTTTCCTTCATTGAGGTGTAGCTTCTGATAAAATTTTATCCTCTATCAACCATTTGATAACCTAACGCATTATATTAAACAATGTTTTCTTTTGTTGTGAACTTCTATCTTTTATGGCTTATTATCATGCTTAATCTTGAAAGAATACTGTTTTATAAAGCTTGAGCAGTTTATGTACACAATAATTTTATATTGCAATAGTTTAAAATTGTTCATTATTTATTATTTATACATCAATTTTCCTTCCTCCCTTCTTCATCCCATAATATTAGTGCCCTGCTTCACTCAGGCAGTGCTTTCTTTGGGCCTCAAATGTCCTAAAAAAGCAGGGGTGGTTAGCACTTTCTGGCTCCTTAAGAGCACCTTAGCCTTAAACTTTGGACTAGATGTGGCCAGACAATTGCACTGCACTATCATAAATCCCTGGAAATTCATACAGTAATCTTCATTCAAGCAAGATATGCAAGGCATTCAAACTTAATTTATTTGTTTTAGACTCAATTAAAATGTCCATGATAGGTGTGATATGGTATTTTAACAAATTTTGGTTCATTTGAAAGAACAATGTTTTAATAAAATAAAATTTTGAATGTACAAAAGTAGTCACAAAGTGACGAATGGTTTTCTTATAAAATGGGTTTCTTGTTGGCTTGTTAATTGGTGCAGCCAGATTGATCTTGTAAGTTTCATTTTATTTGAATTATATTTACCATGCATTTTGGTAAATTCTGATTGTGGTATTTCAGTTATATCTTCCTAAACATTTCTTCTCTAGGATTCTAATGACAGTAATTTATGTGCTGGCAGGTATATTGAACCTCTTCCAGCAGGGTGGCCAACTAAGTTTGAATTTGAAAACATGCTTGTTGGGCAGGCTATACCATCAAATTTTATCCCAGCAATTGAGAAGGGTTTCAAAGAAGCTGCAAACTCGTGAGTGAATTTTTATTATTATTTTTTCCATAATTATATTTTTGTTGTTCCATAATTATATTTTTGTGATTTTTATCATATAGGATTATGTACTACTTGTAATAATCTAGAGTGTTTGTGGATTTGATTCGAGCTAGTGAATATGATTATTGTTGTATTTGGGTTAGTGAACCTGATTGCCTCTTTATACAGGGGTTCTTTAATTGGACATCCAGTTGAAAATCTTCGGGTTGTCTTGACAGATGGTGCTGCTCATGCTGTTGATTCCAGTGAACTTGCATTTAAGCTAGCTTCTATCTATGCTTTTAGACAGGTCCTTGAACAACGTTGCACATATCTTTCTGATTTTTGTCTGTTGTTTCGTTCACTTACAAATTAGGATTTCGTTGCTTTACAAGTATTGTATTTCTATCTTCTGTAACAGTGCTATGCAGCTTCCAGACCAGTTATATTAGAACCTGTTATGCTTGTTGAGTTGAAAGTACCAACAGAATTTCAGGGAGCTGTTGCTGGCGACCTGAACAAGTGAGGGTTTTTCATTGACATGTCATTTTGCTTTTAAAATTGTGACAGTAAATTTTCTGGATTTCCTGACTGATGTTTATAACTTATGATAGGAGAAAAGGTGTGATTGTTGGAAATGACCAAGAAGGAGATGATTCTGCTATTACTGCCCATGTAAGTACCTCATTTGTCCCCCCAAACAAAAGAAAAAATAGAAAAGAAAAGAAAAAAAGAAACTGAATAAGTACAACTGAGAGGTTTAAGTCGACATAATGATGGTGCTTCTCTGAATTTTCTCCCTGTTGAAAGGATGAGGAATTTCTAAACATGTACTTTACTGCCTAATAATTGTCAATATATATTTTAATTGTTCATTTAGTTAGCCCCCAGGAATTCACTGTCAAAGTAGTGGTATAGTACATGTGAATACAAATATATATTGAGTCCAGCTTTTTGTTTTTCGGGGAGGGGGCTTGGGGGACAGCAGTCGGTCAGGCTGTAGGTGGTACTTGCCATGGCCATGCTTACTTATTGTGAGTTTATATACAAAGCAGGATCTGGTGCTTATGTAAATGTGTCTTTGATTGCCATTTCGGAAGGCCTGCAATGTGTTAGTATTAGATGGGTTAACATGTTTGGGTTTGTGTCAACTGGTACCCATAATTATTTTAGGAGGAGCTAGCTTTTGTTTCAGGATTGTCAGTGATTTACAAGAAAAATCTGTTCATTTGCTAAGCTTTTGAGTTTGCAGTGGTACTTGACATGGTACTAGAGCATGACCGATAAGATGAAATGAAATTTCAGGGCAAGGTTGTGGGGTTGTGCTTTTGTCCAGACTTGGAGGTCAAATGGCTTTTCATGTCAAGGGGCATGTTAGAGATATATAATAAAAACTATTCATGTATCTTCACTTGACTTAAACTTTTGAGCAGAATCGATCTTTAAATTATGTGATTTTGAGCTTCTAAAATGATTTTGGGGGATTGTCAAGTTGATTTTCTGGCATGAAGCATCTGCAATCCTGTAACCCCCAAGAACTGAAGTTGAATTTTTTGATTTACACAATTGATGTGCTATTATTTCATTAATTACAGTTTGTATGATGCACCAAAATTTCAGTGAAGAAATGTGGCCGTTAATCTGTTTATAAAGCTTTAGTGTTGGCGGAACAATGCTACCTTGAATTATGGAAACTTAAAAATTTGTCAGCCAGTTTCATTTAGATTAATACCTGGCATGTTTATTTGAAACTTATTGCAGCTTGTACCTTGTAAGCTTAAAGTAATTTGTCCGTTTTCATGACTAATTATTTCAGGTCCCTCTTAACAATATGTTTGGATACTCCACATCGCTTCGATCAATGACACAGGTTGGAGAGAGACTGGAGAGTTTTTTCTATTGATTTTCTTTAGAGAGACTGGAGAGTTTTTTCTATTGATTTTCTTTAGAGAGACTGGAGAGTTTTTTCTATTGATTTTCTTTTTCCAACCTCACTAGAAGTTGTTTAATTCAACATTCTCAGTTTTTCTCTCTAATGGGAAATTGGATCTTCTCCATTCATGCATTTGGAGAGAGGATGATACAGGAGAATGTGACTATGTATGGGATTTACATCTCATGATTACATATCCATTTTTTTCTCTCATCCTCTTCTGAATGTATCTTCCACATTTATTTTTGTGAATGTAAAAGATCCAGACTGACTGCTAACTACATGCCACACATTTATCATTTAAATGCTTAGGATTTGGATTGGAGTATCAAGTGAAGTAAGATTATACCCCATTAAGGTGATAACTGATATTTGCTTAATTAGTTTTTAATTTTCCTTTTCTATGCCTGCAGGGTAAAGGGGAATTCACAATGGAGTACAAAGAGCATTCGCCAATCTCTCATGATGTACAGACTCAGTTGATAAATGCCTACAAAAGCGCCAAGGGAACTGAATAATCAAAGCTTAGTCGTTGCAGTGCATGATCCTAAGATCTGAGAATCACGTGCTTTATTTATTAACAAAATGGGAACTGTGACATCAATATAGGCTATAGGTTTGATTTATTTTTGGGTCAATTAATTTTGGAAAGCAAATAAAAGTTGCTGTTATTTGTTACTATGTTGTAGGAATAAACTATTGATCTTACATATTGTTGCATCATCATATATTAAATGTTATTGATCCAGATTTCCAGGCCCTTTATGTAACTTTGTATAATTCATTGACTTTATTCCAATTTTTATAGAATCTTCAAAATACTTTTCGTAATATTTTAAAATGTAAGCTGATCTAAATTTATTTAGGAGTGGGAAATTAATTGGAAGCTATTTTCTCGTCATGCATGTTTACATGATTGATAGGATAATGCAGGCTCTATCAGTATCAATCTATATAAAATTTTATATTAGTCATATTGCTTCGGTTATAAATATTGTGATTTTTTTTATAAAAAAAAAGCTATGATCCATTATTTTCAAGTCACTTGAATAGTATTGTTTGGATATTATGTGTCGAAAAAATCTAACCTAATTTTATATAATTCTTCATTACGAAATATTGAAGTTGGACGGTATTTGGTTAATTATATTTTTTTCAACAGTACATGGTATGTTAGGTATTGATCATATCATGGATTTGAGTTTAATGATTGTTGATTCTTATTCATTGAAAACTGAATGGTTATAAGTTTATAATATCCAAAATTCTTAAAAAAAGTAGATAATATAAATTTTAAATTAAATCTATTAAAACACAAGGTCAGAATGAAAATCTAATAACCCATCAAAGAAATATAAAGCATGACTGTCCTACTGTCACAAATAGAAGTTTTAATATCATGTGAGATAAATGCTAGAAAAGCTACAAGAAAATAATGGACTAATATTTAAAATGCTGCTAAATATCCCACCCAAGGTCTGATTCAAGGAGGACGTTTTCTAACATGTATGTTCCTTGTTGGGGAGAAATTTGCACCCTAGAGTAACTAAGGGCTGTTCGGTTTTGTTTCTGAAAATAATTTTTTTATTTTTAAAAATAGAAAACTCAGAAAACTTGTTTGGTAAATATGTTTTCTAGAAACTGTTCTGGAAAATAAAAAAATAAAATAACAAAAAACTCAGAACACCTTTAAGGTGTTTTATAGTTTTTGTCCTGGAAAACACAAGGAAATATGAGAAACATCAACCTCATTAATAGTAAAGTTATAAATTTTGAATAACTCATCTATCACTCACTAGTTATGATTTTGAAAACAATTACTCAAACAAATTTTTTTGTTTTCTTATTTTCAAAACTGTTCTCATAACAATAAAATAGAAAATACTGTCAAACATGCCATAATTTTTCTAACTGGAAATCTGCATTAGCTACAATATTATTACAAAAGCAAGCAAATCACGATGGAAGCTACAGAGGTAACACGAAAGCTCAAATTATGAGCTAAATTGTTCGAGCAAAAAATCTTAATGCCAGTCTAATGTAGTCTGAATTATTTTTTTTTTAAATTCTGAATAATTTGAAATAAATTAAATTTCTAACATACCACATTGCTTATAGTAGGAAGGCAATGTTATGTGTAATTTGAATCCTCCATCTTTGTCAACCATTAAATTGATATTTAACGGTTTAAATTAATCATTAAAAATATTATTCAAAACCGAGTTTTATTCAATGAAACTATGATTGATTTGCACTATTAAATGTCTATTTAATGGCCCAAAATTAAAATTGAGACCAATTAGATCCACTCCTCATTTTATCTTCGGCTAGATATTCAGATATTGGATCATCGATTTGATCCGTTCCATATAGGGGAAACGTTTGAAAAGTTATTTTCAACGCCAACACAGGAGAGACATTGACCTTTAAACTACAGGTTTATCCAGTATTGTTTTAGTTCCCGTCTAGTATATTATTCATTATTATATAAAAAACTGGTTGTCTATTTGTGACGAAATTTTATAGACGGTTTTATCTAATCCTTCACATCCCAAGACTAAATAGGATCAACTCTAAGCGTTAAAGAGGAACAAAACCACACAAATCTAACCCATTAACATTGAACAGAGATGTCCACACCTTGCTGAAAACAAGAAGGGTACGTACCTTGTTATTCACCTTGCAGAAGTTAATACAATCAAAGATCAAGAAGTCACCATGTACGCATCTGTCATTCGTCTTGTCTAATAAAGCGAAAGCTATGTTACTATCCAGATGCAGTACAGACTACATCTTTGTGGGGATACACAATCCGCGCCTATAAAAGTATCTAAATTTGCCAATTCATACAAGCTTGATAAATGGCCAGCAAAAGACCAATGGAATGCAACCAGTTGTCCAGTTTTGGAAGCATTTTAATTAAGACATGGGGAACTTAGATAAAAGCTTCTCGGATTTTTGTGGGCAACTCTAGGCCAGGCTCAAATTCGCGGACAGGTAAGAAGTATTGATCCACCATATCATCACACACCTTGTCCAACGTAGGAGGATCCCACTGCATATTTTGAATAGACAATCACAGCAAATAATGGAATTCCACTAAGATAAACTGGAAAGCAAAAACTGACCAAATTTCAATTTTAAAGAAATTGCTTTATTGCTGTTGGCACAAAAAGAATTGTTTCACTGCCAGTAATTTCCACGTTTGGCATAGTTTGTAATAGAATGAACAAAGATGTTGTTAGTAGATAATTATTAAGGACCACTTTAACTCGAGTTTAGGTTGTAAAGTCAAGACTCAATATTGGTTTCACTAATATAAGCAATACATCCCCCAACAGGAATTCATTTTGGCTTGAAGTATGGACAAAGCACACGTATTTTAATTAAGGTAATGAAAATGATAATGATTTAACTCTTGACCACTTATAGAGTTCCTAATACCATGTCAAAGATTATTTTAACCCAAAAGCTTAAAAGTTTAGTGAGCAGGCCGAGGATTAGTTCCACTGCAATTTCTAACAATAACATATTGGTAACAAAGCCAAATTCTCACTCTAGAATATAATGCAAACAATAGTACCTTTGGTGCCATGTCCTTGTCCACCATGCGTGCCCGCACACCCTAACAAGAATTTCAAATCATTTTATAGCAAAAAAACAATGACTTTGTAGCATTTGCAAGAAAATAAAAGGTTTTATACCTCATAAAAGTCACAAGATATCTGCTTAGATATTCCTTGTAATGACATGTGGTACTCACGTGACAAGCACTGATCAAGGGTCTGAAATCTACCTTCTCGTATCTACACAAGTTAAAAGATCGATTGCATCATAATTCATAATAGTCACTGGCTTTTCTCATCAGAAAAGAATCCAGCAGACAAAACAAAAAAGGGTTTATATAAGGAAAACAAACTCACAGATCTCAAGGCAACCTTTAAGCTCAATGGAGAAGCTTCTTTAAATCTATTTAGGGTAGCTATGCACCAGGCATCGTTTGTTTGACCTGCCTCACTGGCCTAAAAGAAATTAAGGACTAATGAGAACAAAAACAAAATTATACCACACCCATAAAAGCTAAGGAAAATTAAAAGAGTAAAATAAATTATGCTGAAGAGATACCAAAACATAAAAAATTGTGTAAGAGGAAACAAATACAATTACACTTCTTTGACACTAATGATGATGATGATAAGAAAGAGAAAAGGAAACAAATGCAATTACACGTTTTTTGACAGTATGGTGGAAACCAAGGTAGTATGAGATGCCTAAACCCCATATTAAGTAGTACGAGTTGCTTTATGGGATACTTAAGTGTGCTTGATTCTTCCATCTCAATAACTAATCTTTAGGTGACAGTTCTACATCCCATTTGGGTGCCTATCAAGTGGTATTGGAGCTAGTGATTGGCAGTTTCATAAAGAGCTACCAATTAAGGGTTCGAATTAGTGGAGGATTTTGACTAGCAGCTTTACATCCCATTTGGGTGCCTATCAATTGGTATTGGAGCTAGTAATTCACAGTTTCATAAAGAGCTACCTATAAAGGGTTCAAATTAGTGGAGGATTTTGACCAGCAAGAAAGTTGAGTGAAGCATCAGTGAGTGTAATGTCGCAAAATGTAATCGCTAGGACATTGGCTCTCCCAAGAAAGCCAATTGATGGAGACCAAGTTAGTATGATTTGTCTAAAATTCACATTGAATAGTATGAAATGCTCTATGTGATGAGTGGATTGATCCTTCTATCTCAATAGCTAACTTTCGGGGGAAGTTTTCCATCTCACATTGGTGTCCATCACATTATAATTTCTTTCTCCCTTTGATCTATGAAATAATGTGAAGGCATGAAGATTGGGATGCAACAATTTCTTTTCCCCTAACAAAATCTTAATAGACTTGAGTGTCAAAGCCTTTTAAAATCTTTGTGAAAAATGAATTGATATATTGATCTTCATTTGATTTAACATCAATCTCATATCTCCAAATCTGGGTACGCTATTCATGGCATTTTAATCTCTCACACACGCACACGCACACGCGCACGCGCACGCGTGCGCGCGCACGCACGCACGCACGCACGCACACACACACACACACACCATGTACTTCTAAAAATAGAAATTAAGCAAGGCAGTGTTGACCCCTTTGTAGAATCTGGACTTTGCAACAAAATTGAATTACTATATAGCAAAAGACAGATGAATCAAGAGTAGGAAAGTCCTATGTATCACGGAAGGAGCTCAGGGTTTTCCCTGCATCACTCAAAACAACTGATAAGTAATGGTTTCCCCTCAACTAACTTTGTAGTTACCAAGAGTTTTCATCAAATTCATTCTCTTGATTTACTTTCATGACTAATTCTTTTTGCAGAAACTCAAGGTTTAATTTTCCACTTATTTTATTAGATGGATGCAATGTTACATTCATAGATAATAAAAGAGAAAGGTCCACACTCTCAAGCAACTAACTGATAAAGTTTATCTAAACAAAATATTCAAAACAATCTTATTCTAATCAAAATAGAATAACCCTATCCCATTCAAACTAATTCCAATTGCACAAAAATGTTATAAAAATAAAATACAAGTAGTCCTTGATGGAAGCTATAAAAAAATTAAATAATTCAATTAAGGCCAGGAGGAGGGAAAGATGAGCAAGGAAGGAGAATGGCAAAGGGAAAGAGATTTTCTCGTCTTTGCTATGTGTTAGTAAAGTTTCCTTGGAAAACACTTTTGGTATGTGTCAGTAAAGTTTCCTTGGAAAACACTGTTTCTCTCATGTAAGGGAGAGAGGAAGCCTCTTATTTAGATGAGGAAACTTGGTGCTTTGCTTGAAAGCAATATGATTCTATCTCCTTTTTCTAACATACCAAAGGTGTTTTGATGTAAGCACAGAACTTAATAGCTGAGATCCTATTTTGCAATTTACACAATATCTGAAGCACTTATAAATTAATATACTTCTGTGAAAATTTTCATATTTAGTTTGCAAGATTCTCAAATACAAAAGAAGATGCAAATCTTACCAAAGCATCAACAATCTCTTCAACTGTGTCATGGCAAAAGCATTTATCTATAGTTTCACTCCTGAAGTAAATAAATTAATTAATAAGGCTTACTTTCCACGTAAATAGCATAATATATGCGAAACAAAGTAACTGAAAGCTCTAGTTTATTATGACAAGTTTGATACTTCTCAGACTTTTTAAAAGTTGATGATGTGGAAAAGCTTTAGCCCATGTGTATAATTTGGTAAAAAATCTAACACAGTTTGCTTTTAAAAGTGCAAACTTTTAAAATGCCAAAAGTGACGTTTCTATTTTACTTATATTTCAATATATACCCTTACATGTTTTAGGCTTTTTGTACTTTCATCAACACATATACATACACAACTATACACTAAGATATAGATATAAATATAGATATAGATTGAAATTTCTTGCTAAAACACACTTTGTTCAATAAATTTACTAATATAATTTATATTTGTATAATCAAGTGATACTTGTACTTAATTTATAATTTAGCATAATCAATGCAGAAATTTTACACCAAATAGTTATTATCATAAGGTTCTCTCCTATTTTTAGCAATGAGAAAAATAGTTATTTCAGGCAGACAAGTACCAAAATTTTCAAAATTGAACTAATGAGAACTGATATGTTTACTACTGAAGACTGAAAAGTTGGGTTGAAAATATTGACTACCAAAAACTGAAAGGTTTACCACTCAAAACAGAAAGGTTCGGTTGGAAATTCTTTTCCAGTGAAAAATATTTTTCCCTCCAAGGACCTTAGTCCTTTTCAGGGATTTTAAAATTTTTAGGTCCTTAAATGGAATTTTCTTCTTACACGGTCCTTAACAGTCATTTTCCCATAAATTTATGGCTTTTGCTCTCAAAAAGCCCGTGAAGCATTACCAAACAAATCCCAAAACAGCTGTCAGTGAGCATCCAAGACAACATAGTTTTTAACAGAAATGTCTTAGCTTCTTGTGGGCTTATGCTAGCAGCCATCTTTTGGGATTTTGTTGTCTGATATACCGGGAATGGAGGGAGCTTATCAGCTAGTGTAATTTTCATTTTTAATTTATTTTTATTTTATTGATATAGGAGGATTTCTTTGTAAAAATTCTTCTTTATCAATGATGAAAAAAAGGCTGTCACCAGATAGCATTGTTGTGTGAGACAGGACAAACCTTTGAAGTGCACTTCTCCTAGCTGGGTGGACAAGGTCGCCATACTTTTCTAGAGTGGTTTCAATGACAGAGGGGTCATCAGTAACCAATTTCCCCAGCTGTTCCTCAATTAATGGAAGGCTCTGTAGATCAAAAGAAACAATGCTTTTGATGTTCTATAACTGAAAAGTTGAGCATAATGGAAATAAATAACAAGAAAGCAGGGTACTGAACTAGAGTATAATGTGTCGCAAGCCCACAGTTAATCATCTCTACTCCATCAAGTTTTTCCCCAGTTAAACCCAAGTACTCGCCTGAAAACAAGGACAACCTGTAAAACAAAGAATGACTGAAAAAAAGTTGATCAATCAAATTTACAATTTTCAATCTGAAAACATTTGCATGTGCCTGATAGTCTGAACTGATGGATTTTGCTCCAGTTAATTGCTCTCTTTCTTATCTTGCAGCAGGGGAAATTTTTTGTCAACCTCCCCAAGCGTTTGTTCCTCCAAAACCAAGTTATTATCCTTGGGTTCATTGTCTCCAAAAGAAAATTAGCAGCCAATCCTGCAAAAGCCAGTGCCATTCAAGAGTGGCCTGAACCTAGGTCACTTCAGGAAGTGCATAGCTTTCATGGTCTAGCATCCTTCCATAGACACTTTATCAGGGATTTTAGCACCATTATGACCCCCATCACATACTATGTGAAAAAAGACAAGTATAAATGGACATCTGCCGCCTCAGAGGCCTTTCCAGCCATTAAGCATAAACTTTTTGAGGCACCTGTTCTATTATTACCTGACTTTGCTAGGAGTTTTGAGATTGCTTGTGATACTTCTGGAGCAGGAATTGGAGGTGTCCTGTTTCAAGAATGCCATCCAGTGGTTTTCATCAATGAGAAACTTAATGATGCAAAACAAAAGTACTCCACCTATGATAAGGAATTTCTATGCCACTGTTAGATCCCTTGAGCACTGGAAGCACTATATCCTCCCCCAATAGTTTGTTCTGTACTCAAACCATCAAGCTTTTAAGTTTCTCAGCTCTCAAAAGTAATTGAACTCTAAGCATGCCAAATGGGTAGAGTTCATTCAAGAATTTACTTCTGTTATTAAGCATTGTTCGAGAGTAGAGAATAAGGTTGTAGGCGTTTTAAGTCGAAGGCTCAACATTTTGCACACGATGATTGTTAGCATCATGGGCTTTGATAGATTAAAGGATGAGTATGCAACATGACCAAACTATGGAATCACTTATTAGGAATTTAGTGAAGGAAATCATTATGACCATGTTAACTTCCTCATAAAAGATAGTTATCTCTTCTCTGGAACTAAGTTATGTATTTTGTAGACATCCATGAGGGATTTTCTTGTTTGGGAATTGCATGTTGGGGGTTAAGCTAGACATTTTGGTAGAGATAAACCATAGCCTTAGTTGAGGATAGATATTATTAACCTTCCCTTAAGTGTGATGTTGCTAGGTGCTGAGAATATTTTGTATTAATGTGTATTGATTTGTAATTAGTATAGGATCATAGCAGTTAGCCTAGAATCAAGGATTTTTTTGATTCCTAATTATTAGCATTTATTTTGTAGGAGCCTCTCAATATTATAAATAGTCGCTAAATGTCGTTGAAATGCAAGTAAATATTAGTCAAACATCCAAGGTTGAGAAACAGAATAAAGGTTGGTTCACTTCTTCGCTCATTCCTCTAGCTTCGTGGAAGGATCAGTATGGACTTTTTTTAGGTCTACCATGCTTGGCTCGAGAACATGACTCTATCTTAGTTGTTATGGATATGTTTTCCAAGATGGCCCACCTAATTCCTTGTAGCAAAACTACAAAGCCTCCCGCCCAGCCAATCTTTTTCTTTGGAGAGGTTGTGCATATATATAGGTTGCCCGTTGCTATTATGTTAGATAGGGAATGTCAAGCTTGTTAGTTATTTTTGGAAAATCCTTTAGAAGCTTTTTGGTACCCCATTGAAGTTCTCTTACGCCTTTCACCCCAGACTAATGGACGAATTGAGGTTATGAACCATAGTTTAGGTGACATGCTTAAGAGCTTAGTTGAGGACAAACTTGAAAATTGGGATTTTATGTTACCCAGAGCTAAGTCTGCTTACAATAATTCAGTTAATAGGTCCACAAGCAAGAGCCCTTTTTAGACTGTTTAAGGTTATAGCCCAAGACAAGCTATTGACCTTATGCCCATTCCTTTTGCATCTCACACCTCTTAATCCTTAGAATCCTTTGCCCATCTCCTTTATTAAGTCCATGTTGAGATTAAGCATAACTTATATTGAGTAATGAACAATATAAGTTATTTGCTGTGCTCATTATTGCTTTCAAAATTTTAATGAAGGTGATTGTGTTATGGCCCTTGTTTGTCAAGAGTGTTATCCAAAGAACTCATTTAAAAAGTTGCATGCCCAAGCTACTAGGCGTTTGTACATCATTAAGAAAATTGGACCCCGATGCTTACTTGCTTGAATTACCTCTAGATATGGCCATCAGTCCAATATTTAATGTAGAAAGCCTAGTTCCTTACCGGGGCACTTCTAACCTCCCCCATTGCTCTCCAATGATTCTGTAGGTATCTAGACTCATCATGCTCCTGTTCCGTCATTCTCGTATGTAGCAAGCATGTTGAAGCAATTGATATGATCATGGATGACTAGATTGTATTTCACAAGATGGTCCTATCCACTGCTATCTCCTTCGATGGAAAGGTTGCTTAGATTTACATTATTCATAACAATTGTTATAAGCTTTCGGTTCTTTCAAGCATTTCTAGTCGATTTGGTTATTTTTCTAACAACATTTCGATTTATTCGGTTTTTAAATCAAACCCAACCAAAAATCCGAATGCTCACCCCTACTCTTTCCCTTTCGTTTCCAACGTCCTACATCAACAATTCCATGTTCAATTTCTAAACTTGGCATCTTAACCAAGAGGACCCTAAGGTAATATTTGGCATAAAAAATTTTATTTTGGATCGGGGTAGGGATGGGATTGAAACTGAGCATTTCAAAGTTCAATTTTCATATTTCATATGTGCCTTTTTGAATTTGAAAATTTTCCTGCAAAATTGGACAATGAAAAAAGCTCTCACATGCTCAATTTCCCAAAAATGGATCAAATATCAAGTTCAGGTATTCTAAATTATAAATTACAATCTAAGTATATGTATGGAAGTTTTATTTTGGATGGAATGGAATAGAGTGAGATGGCTAATGGACCCTAACCATTGTTTGGAAGGATTTTTCTTATAAAGAAGCGAGATGATAAGTGATGGCCTCCTAAGTCATCCCCATTCATCATAAAAATTTTTTCTATCCCTCCGAATTGGGGGATTAAGGATGAAATGGCCTCAAGTTAATATCATAATTACAAAATTATATCATCTCTATATAAACATGTATCACACCTTTCACTCTCTTCTCGTTCCCATATTAACCTGTCTTCTTTCACTCTCTCCATTACATCATACTTGCTTCTTATTCTCCATACCATGTTGAATTTTTTTTCTAATATCTATTTTATGTATAATCTTATTTCTCTTTTCAACTCAAGTTACTTATCCTTTAATTAATGTATGTCTACAAGTTTATTTGATAGCTGATTTTTTTGTTATAAATATTTATGATGGAAATCAAAGAGGCATTTCAAAGATCCTCAAGAGCTATCCATATAATACCTTACAATGAATTTATATATATATATATATTTAGATAATTTTGTTTATTTATTTATTTATTTATTTTGTTGGCTTCCAATTTGTATTTTCTTGGAGTCAAAGTCATTGGTTAGATTTAAATTAAGGTAAATAAAATCTATTAGATAAGCTTCATTCTTAGATTTAGGAGATTTTCTAAATTTAAGGAGATTATCTAACAGTATTAAGATTAAAAATATTAATTTTATTATTTTTATTAGGATTTTCGTTTATATTATTAGGACTTTTTATAATTAGATATATCTTTTAGGTTTCCTAGATTTAATAGGATTATTTGAACCCAAATATTCCTAATTGCTTTAAGAATGGAATAATATTATTATGTGTTTAGTAAGAATTTACTGAGTTATTTTTTTTTTCTCCCTCCTGTTTTCTATCTCTCTCATTAGGAATCTAGAGACGAGTTCCTCTAAAGTTCTAACTGATCATCTTCTGAATCTTTTGAATCAAGTGCCTTGAGACAGGTTCTCATTGTGTCTATATCAATTGGTATCAGAGCTTTGGTTAGAGGATTCAAGTTTATTCTATCCCCTGTTCTTCATGTTCTTTTCTTTCCTCTCCTATCTTTTTTTTTCCTTCTTCCTTTCTTGTGTCTTGTTAATTTTGTGTTTTTCTTACCATCTCACCACCTTCTCCTTCTCCTTCTCCTTCTCCATTTTCACATCTTATTCTTCTTATTTCTTGCTATTTGTTTTTGTTAAATTATTGAAAAAAAAAGGTAAAAATATATATATGTATTTTTATCTTCAAATATATGATGAAGCAAAAGTATATGTGGAGACCAAAGTATGCTTAAGTTAACTCTAAGTTGACAAAGATTTGACGAATCTTTTTGAGGAAAAGGAAAATGATTGATATTAAAGAGGCGTTTCAAAGATCCTTAAGAGCTATTCACATAATATCTTATAATGAATTTAAATATATATTTAGATAATTTTATTTATTTATTTATGTTATTGGTTTTCAAGTTGTATTTCCTTCGAGACAAAGTCACTGGTTAGATTTAAATTAGGGTAAATAAAATCTATTAGATAAGCTTGATTCTTAGAGTTAGGAGATTTCATAGATTTAAAGAGATTATCTAATAGTATTTGGATTAAAAATATTAATTTTATTAATTTTATTTGGATTTTCGTTTTTATTATTATGACTTTTTATAATTAAATATATCTTTTAGATTTCTTAGATTTAATAGGATTATTTGAATCCAAATAGTCCTAGTTGCTTTGAGATTGGGTTTTCCTTATTTTGTCTATATAAAGCCCTCTATGTAATGCATATTTCTAGAGAAGAATGGAATAATATTATTATATGTTCGGCAAAGATTTATTGTGTTATTTCTTTTCTCCCTCTGGTTTTCTATCTCTCCCCTTTTTCTTCATCCGACCTACCGTGAGTCGTGATCAACCTTGTAGGCGACATTATAGTTAGAGATCTAAAGACAAATTCCTCTAGGGTTCTAATTGATTATCTTCAAAATCTTAAGTTCTTTTATTACTCTATTTTCTGGGTACTTTGAGACAAGTTCTCATTGTGTCCATATCAATTTGATTATAACTTAAAAATAAATTTATTTTTTCTTAAACTAATAGCCACTACTTTTTTTATCTAAATTAATTCATAAGAGTAGTAGTGGAACAAAAAGGTTATAATCCACGTTCCGTCCATTTTATATTAACTCTTATGAAACTTCCAAATAATTGAACATTATATTCCATTCCACTTTATTTCATTTCTTTTCTTTCGACACCATTCTGTTACTAACCATTCCATTTCATTCCATCCTAAAACTCCCAAATGTACCCTAAGAATGACACCAGCACCCCCACCAGTCAATGAGAATTGCCAATGGATACCATAGACCACCAACAACAGCTCAAATGAAAATTGAAATTTGGCCAAAACCACCAACATCTAAAAGCTGCAGTTCCAAATTGCAAAAGTCTGCAATCTACACCCACATAATATAATTCCCAATTAAATTCTGACTCTCATAACAGCTGGAGTTCCAGATTACAAATGTATGAGCAACATACATCCACATAATATAATCCCCACTCAATTCTGATTGCCATAGTTATATTTTTACCAACAAAATACTTTTTATCACTCAGCCAACAAGAGCTTTACCTTGAACAAGAGCAGCCTGATATGAGAAAAACACCATCCTAACAACTAGCTGCTATTGAAAAGTTTAATAGTAGAGTCACAAGTAGAACTTCTAATATCTTCTGGGTTTATCTTCATTTAAATGGATCATGTGCTCCATCCATATACTTCAGTAACTTGAAATACAGTGATGGAAAATACATGATATAACCATCATCTTACCTAAATGACCTGGTAGATGTGAAAGATAAAAGGATGCTCCAGCATCAGGATGAAATCCAATAAGAGTTTCTGGAGTAGCAAAAATCTGCAAAGTGGGATAAAGTTACAATGGAGCTCAGCATATGCACTCAATTGTATATACGTATGTCACTGGAAAGAAAAATGAAACATTTAGTAAATTAGGATTCCCAAATGTGTGTGATGAACGAGCACAGATATTAAATGGAGTTACTGAGCACAATGATGCAATGGTGCTCAATGCCCGTGAGATAAATATGAAAGGTCATAGTTGAGTACGTTGTCACAATTTTGCCTGCATATATATAATATGTAATTTTCAAAAGGTTACCAAGCTTTTGAAGAATAAGTCAAGAGAATATTTGAGGAGTTAAGCATCAAGCTCTTATGCTAAGTCCAAAGAACAGATGAAGTTTTATAACAAGACCTTTTCTGTTTCTCATAGTTGTAAAACTAATTGAAATTGTTTGCTAACAAATATAGACTGTTCAATAATGAAACAATCTTAAGGATGGACAATTCAATTAGTTTAAGTGGGTAAATATTCTGAGAAATGCTCTGTTACATACAGTTTTGTCTGTCGCAACCCGAAATGTCCCAGGAATTGAAATTCCTGCTCCACCACCCATGGTAATACCATTTAGAAGAGCCACCTGAAAAAAAATTACCACAACTGCTGTTTCGTTGGCATCTAGCTCATATAACAAAAAACTTGAACCTTGGTTTTGAAATTGTTTAAACAACATATGAACAGCCCATGTGATGAATGTATTAATAGCTTGTCCGCATAAATTTTATTTTATTGTATATGTGTGAATAAAATATTTTATCAAATGATAGTTGAAGTTTAAGGTGAAAAGTCAACATAATAATAAATATAAAATTTTATTTGTCGAGCACTGTTATTAAATATTAGGAAAGTCTAGTAAGGTGAGAAGAGTTATCCTATTAAGAGGAGTTAGGAATTTCAAAAGGTCTCGCGAGCTCAGGAAATAATTACTTGTACTGCATCCAAACCGCAACAAAAAATATAAGTGTCCTTGTGTGGCTACAATAACAGTATAGAGGTTGAGAGGTCAGTGTTGTATACACAGTAAATAAGTCTTTCAGTAATCCTATATTTTCTTGGTACCCAATTCCTTTTTCTCTAACCTTTGCTCTCACTATTTTCTCAACAAGCACTATTCCCAACAGCCACCTATTTTAACGCTTTTAATAAAAACTGCTTACAACTTATAAAAGTATGATTCAATACGGTTGTATGTCATATTTTTCTTGGCATAGAAAAAGAAGTTTTATTCGAAATAAAGGGAATTACAAGAGAGGAGGATAAGACAGCATCCAAAAAGGGAGTCCACAACTGAAATAAGAAACTTAAATATGAATGCCAAAGAATAAAAAAGGTTTAAGAGCAGGTGATCAATTAACTGTGCAGCAAAACTCCCCTTTGCATATAGAAAAAGAAAAAGAAAAGAATATATTTAATAATGATGCTGCTGTACACCAGAAAAAAAAATAATGCTGTTGCTTATATTGTCAGTGTCATCAATTAGTATGAAATTTTCAGCTATGATAAATTGATAACAATACTAAATTCAGGCAGTCCACGACCCTTTTCTCTTTTAGAATGTCTAATCCGTTTGAACTCTAAGCTTAAGTTTACTTTCCCCTCTTACTAGGTTTTGTATTGAAATTTGTGAAACAATTACCTATTACAAAGAAAAGAAGAATGTTGAGGAATTCGGGAAAATGGTGCTCCTTCTAGTCCTTTATATAAGTCACATTTTAAAAAGATTTTATGGTCCTAAATATAAGTCCCTTTATAAGAATTTGTGGAATATAAGTCTTCTTGAAAATTGCTTTATGGAGCATTGATTACTTTAAAGAGGACAATATCCTATTAGTTATGGTATTTATTAGGGGTAAAGATGAAAACCAAAGCAAATTTTAGACAATTTTATTGATGTAACTAATTTTTTTTAGTTTTAGTGAGATAGTTAAAAGTGATTTATATTAAGGACTGAAAGGAGTATGAGATTAGGCAAGTAGTTACTTGTACTGCAGTCAAAGTAAAGGAAATAAGTGTAATGCATAAATACAGTCTTGATGGTCACTATTTTGTAAAACTTCTTCAGCCTTTCAGCAGATATATTTGTGTACACTTTTTTCTCTACCTTTTCACCCTCCCTCCATTTGCTTTACATGAGCTGCTAATAGCAGATTAATTGTCGTCCTTAAGTTGTAAGGCTCTGAAAATTACATCCTTCAAGGGGCTCGACTGTCAACATTGCAGATTTTTGGAATTTTAGCTAGGAAAAGAACTCTCGGCAAGCTTTCTTTCCTAAAGAGTAACTCTTGATACTCCCTCTCTCTCTCTGTTCTTTTCCCTCTCCACAAGTCTTTTATAATATTAACAATACTTTTCTACCTGACATAACTAAGCACAGAATCACGATTTTCTATTGAGTATCCAAAGCCACTAATGCTACATCACCAGTTATTATATGACCCTAGGTTTTTTCAAGCTTGGGATAAGATATTAAACAGAAACTAACTAATAGGCACTTCTGTTAAAGGTAAGTATCTGTATTTCAATGATTTTGATGAATCAACACTCAAATGTATAAATAGTAAAAATTATTGGAAGAATTATGATTCAAGATCACTTGAAGAAAATTACCTATCTAGGAACTTCAACAAACGAATGATTAAGTCAACATGTTTATCACGTTAAACATGCTTTGAATCTTGTTTAATAACCCTTGGATTATGAACAAAGTTTCATATGTACTGAAACTGCAAATATTACTGTCACTGAATGAATTGGCACAAATGAGGCAGAAAACAGTACAATTTATAGAGGAGGAAGAGGCTCCACTTAGGAGAAGAAAAGGAAAGCAATTTACACCTAATAACACCCCAAATAACTCCCAACAATCAAAAGAAGGAAAAAGGAAATAAAGATAGAGGGAAAAAAGGAAAAAGACTGTTGGCTAATCATCAAATTAAATGAGAGATATGATTCTCTCCAAGTAAGGAAATTCTAATCACCTTTTTGAACCCCTTTATTAGAGAGATAATAATCTCATTTAAATCTTAGATTAGTCACCTATTCTAACAGATTATTCTATGCCAAGAGTTCCAAATTCAAGTTCTAGCCCAATTATTATTCATAAGTAAAGCATAGACAGGTTTAGATCACAATGACATATCTAATGAAGTAAGAAGATAAAAGTCTATTGTTAAGGCCTTCAAATGATGTACTCACATGTGGCTTCAAATATGTACCAAGCAGGTATATAAAGCTATATATCGTTCTAAAAAATTCCTTACAGGCTTCCAAGTTCCCTGCATAAATTGAAAGCAATAATTAAATACCTTTTTAACAACAAACAGACAGTTGATATGACTAAAACATAATTTGAAGGGTAAAAATTGAAAAAGAAAAAAAAGAAAAAGCATCCTAGCATAACCAAGTTGCATAAATAACAGTAGACACTAATTTCTCTTAGACTTCCTTCAGCTGTAAAAGCACAAATTAAGAAAATCCTTGGTGTAGCTTGCCCCTAAATATTGTAGAAACAGATTAAGAGTTAAAAACTCTGCTCTCTTCCTCCCGTATCAACATGGGACTTAAGCATCCTATAATACCTAAATCCCCATCAATTGACTCCCCTTGGAGAGCTGACGTCCCGATGATTGCACTCTACGACACTTCAATCAGTGACAGTTAACTCGACTTCTTGTCAATTAGAACCCTCCACTTTACTAGCTATTGAGGTAAGAGAACCACCCCACTTAAATGCCTCACAAAGCATCTCATTATACCTATGTCCCCCCTTGGATGGTCAATAAATAAACATACATTTTGGAAGCAACGAATAACATCATCAAACTAATAAAATTAAGCATAGACTTTCATCATTCAACCTAAAAGTAAAACCTTTTATCTTTCACCTTGATTTAGCAAATGGTAAAGAGCAACAATATCTCCACCAGCTGAAAATGCCCGCCCCCTACCCTTTAAAAATTCAAAAGACTGTGTAAGTGGCACATAGCTAGGTATGTGAATGAACACAACCCATGTCATCATTTTATCCATAATATGCTAGATAGACAAAAGACCAATAGTGGAAAATATTTATTACCTTCACCATCACAAAGCCAATATCAGGATTGTCTTCCCAACTTCTGTAAAGTTTATGCAGACTAGCTGCCTGAAAACCAAAAGGATATCTAAAACCATGTCACTCCCTAGTAGGTGTTAAATTATAACAAAATCATAAAATAAGACATCTTTTTGAAAGATTAAAATAAAACATTTTAATGAATTGAAAAGATGTGAGCTGTAAGTTAATATAGAATTGTTGAATAAAGCTGTGCTAGGAGAGCCGAAGACTAAATTGACAATATGAGGGATGAAAATAGAAAGGGCGTGATACTTTAGAGGAATGGAAAAACTTTTAGCTCCCACTTTAGGTGATTGATATAAATAAGGTGGAGGAGGAAAAATTTGAAAGATGATTTCAATCCTCTTGTCTAGTAGGGGAACAAAAAATTGTCATAGGTCAAGTGAAAAAATGGCTGAGTTTAATATTCATTCTCTCCTTTTTCACTCTACTGTGGCCAAGTCATATATTCTGAATTCCAATCCTTCCCATGTTCACCGTTCTCAAGCACAATAATTGACTTACTTGTCCAACACAATAAAACAATATAAATGTCAACAAAGCACCATAAAAACAATACCCTGCAGTTCAACAAATAAAATTAACTTAACTAAATAAAGGATAAAAAAATTAGTACGGGGGGTTGGCCTATTTATCCATGGCAAATTTTTCACAAACATCACAACCGTATACATAATGTAAGACGGCAATATTTGGGCTAACTCAGTCTAAAGGAACATCCAAGATGAACAGTTTTACAAACAGGGATTCAACCCAACAACCAAAAACACACACACAAAGACCCCATGTACTTGAAACAGTAGCAGATGAATAAATATACCAAAAGATGATACGAACGTAAATTAATGAAACAAACCGTTACGCTATTGACAGCATTGAGAACAGAGGGTCTATTGAGAATCGCCATTCTAGAAGCTGCTTTTCCTTCAACAAGCAACTGGAGAACAGAGATGAAAGTAAAAGTAAGAATTTCGTGAACCACTGGCACAACAAAAACACAGAGACGTTGAAGACTGAAGGGCTCACTTCATCAGCAACATTATCATTCACGGCACTCTCCGGGAGAGTGCAGAGGCTTCGGTAGCAAGTGAGGATGCGCGAGCTGTTAAGGCCTTGCCTCAGTAACGAAGCTGCCTTGGAACTCGTCGTCATCACTCTCGAACAACTCAAATCTTCCAATCTCCCGATAATTTGCCCCATATATACACGGAAAAGTCTTCTTTTTTTTTTTTTTATATTTTCCTCACTCATTTATTTATTTATTTATTTTTCGTTACCTTTTAAGTTATAGATTTTGGTGGTAATGCAAGAAGAACTGGATTGGATGAGTTCGGTTTGGCTAGACCAAATCTAATCTGATTATAAATTTGGCTAGATCAGATCTAATTTGATTATAAAGTATGACTGGTAGATTTTGAAAATGGTGTGAATTGGTCAAGAATTAATCTTGAACTGATAAAACCGGTTTGAATCGATCCCAATTTTATTTTTTTAATTTTTAAAATAAAATAACATTATTTTTAGTATAAAATATTTTTTATATTATAATATTATATGAATATTATTATGATATATAATTATTAAAAATTATAAATTTACTTAATAAATAATATAATAATGAAATATTAGTTAACTATTTTAAAATCAAAATGTGATTATAAATGAATATTAACTTATTTAGATTTAAATATTGAATTATGAATCTTATTAATAATTTATTTATGATGGATAATAAATTAATAATTTAGTATTATTAAGTTTGAGAATTTAATTAAACCATAAAATTTGTTTAAACTTATATTATTTATTTAAAATATATTATTTTAGTTACTACCAATCCAACTCCGATTAGATAACGGATGAACCATTGAACCTCAAATGAGTGTCCTACTTAGTTCAATGTTTGGTCTAGCATTGACAACATTGATTTTTGGTCACACAAAAATTATAGTTAAAGCAATCAAATGTTTAATTTAAAAACAAACAGATTATGCAACTTAGAAGTGGAAAGAGAGATGAAGTCAAATTCATAAGCCATCTTACAAAAGGTTTTAAAGAAAGTGGAAGTAGAATAGAAAAATAAATGAAAATGGAATTTAAAAATATGTTTAATATTTACATGAAATTTGTATATAACTTTTATTTAATATTTATATTTATAATCTAAAAAGAACAAAATGCCCTTTCAAAATGTGAAAAAAAAGATATTTATAGAAAAAACCATCAAATAATAATTGAAATTGGAAATTTTATCCAAAAAAAATTGAAATTGGAAAGAAAATATCAACTGGACCCTACAATTTTTTAAGAAGAATCAAGTCAAAGCCCTAAAGCTTGAGCAGGGACAAGTGGCAAGCCAGGGACAACAATGATGGAGGGCAAGGGATGGCAGAGAAGATGATTGCAAATCCAAACATTTGGATCAATGTCGAAAGCTCAAAGATCAAAGAAGTTCAAATATCATCATCACATCCTCCATTGTCCTGGTTGATGTCTTGCCATTGTCCTCCCCATTAATGGAAGTGAGAAGGGGTTGGATATTGAAGATGCTTAGAGGTGAGGGAAGAAGAAGCTCAAAGACATTGCCAAATCTTGAGGGCAAAAGAGTTCAATGGAAGCATGAATCTCGATTCTATCAAATTTGATGGAAGTTCACTTCTATGGAAATGTGAATCTCATATACCAACGGCACATTTGGTTCGATTACAGGAGGAGATAGTTACGTAAAACTTAGGAAACGAGAATTATATTATTACCAACAACACATTTGGTTGGGTTATGAGAGGGGATATGTGATGTAATTCTCATTACATTATATGACTCGACGCACTTGGTTATGCAAAACTCAAGAAATGATGATTATATCATTACCTTAAATCATATTATCTCATTCACTCTTAAAAAGCTATGTGATGGAAATAACATAACTGTAATTAATTGTAAAAAAACCAAACTATCACTCACAAAATAAAAAATACCCATTCTCTCACCAGCTGCAACCACTACTAATGTTCACTAGTCGCCGTTCATTGGCTACTGTCACTGCCAGTCCCTAACCAAGCACCACCATTGCTGGTGACTCCACTATCAATACTGGCATCTCCATCACCACTGAGCATCACCACTTTCGAGACAATTTAAACTTTTTCTAATTATTTATATTTAATTAAATATAAAAAATAAATTTATTTTCTATACCTCCAGTATCAAACCAAACAAACCTATATATAATCATCACTACATTACACTACATCATATTATATTACCTACCCCTTATAATTGAACCAAAGAGGCAACAAATGAAAGAAAATTTTATACATTTTTATTTGCAAAAAGAATACTAACTACAAATAATTTAGCAATTTATACTACAAAAACCAACTTCTTCACATTGTTTGTGAAAGGACGATTTGATATGTTCTGGCAATGTCAAAACATGAATAGAACTAAAGCAAATTACTTGCTTAATCAATAAATATCCTTGCAAAGGTATTACAATTAATTTGTGATAGATTGTAATAAGAACAATAAATATGAAAAAAAACCAAAGAATATCCTTGAGAATTTTGTTCAAGCTCCTCCTCAAAAGGAAACGAGAGCCTGTGTCGAATGGCATCAAGATCTCAAGTCTTCACATAACAAAAAATTGCTTTTAGCATTGATTAGAAAGTTCAGAAGTTATTACTGAACACTTTTAGTGAGGAAACACTAAAACTCCCGTAGCAAAATTCCTTGGTGACAATAAAAATTAATAGAAATAACATTTAATAGCAACAAGAGTGAAAAACATCATTAGTTTGTATTTTATAAAAAGTTAACATTAAAAGGAGATTGAAACGTTGAATCATTGGTGTAAATATCCTTTTAGTAGCAACTTTATGTATTGCTGCAAGTCCTACGAATTTCACTTTGATAGAGCGTCACCCTTCACCTATCAACCTGATTTACTTCTGTTCAGTATTGTATTTCACAAACTTTAAGAATTACTTTGAGGAATAGCAGCTTTGAATAGAGTTTCTTAAAATCCATTTAAGTACCTAATTTAGTCACAAAAACCTAATTTAGGCACAAAAGTTTTTTTTCTTGGATAGAAAGTCATAAATATTTTAAAAAATAAGTTTCCATTTGTCTAAAGTAAGCCACATCATCTATGGGCTCCTTACCCAAAATTAGCAAGAAAAATAAGCTAGGCCCTAAAAGCCTTGCCCATGGGTTATAACATAAGGAGGAGGGTCTACTTGACAAGAACCTTAAAAATGCCTTCATTATCAAAACATTGAGTTGAAGATATATCAAGTCCATTATTTCATTTGATTCATTGATTTCCTATTCTTTAACCATAATTATGTCTTTTCCAACAATCATGGAATACTGACAAGACATTATATGAAAAACTTTTATTATTAGTTTTTTCCAAAGGGCGAAGCAAGCTGCCCCAAAAAATAGCACTAACATGCTCCATTGGGCCTAAACAAGGTAAGCCCAACGAAGCAAGAAGCAAGCCTGCAACCATTTCAACAAGGATTCTACTAATTAAACCAAAATGAAAATGGAAAAAAAGATAGATAAATACCCTGACGCCAAAATATTTATAAAAATGTACCTGCAATTTGCCTCATTACCATCATATACCTGAGCATCTTATTGGGATTAATAAACAATGGTAAATGTCCATTTTTCCTTTACTTGCATTATTGATATTAAAAAATGTCATTCTTTTCTTTGCTTCCTCCTTCCCCTTCCCTCCCCCCTTTGGTAACTTTTTCAGCGGTGACGTCTTTTTTTGTGATGCCAGCTTTTCTAACGACCTTCCTAGTGAGTTTTATGAAAACTTTTGTTGGCAACGGTAACCTTCCTAGTGACTTTTTGGATGGTGGCAACTTTTTTGGCAATTGTTGTAGCAATGGTCAACAATCACCAAGAAAAAAAGTGAGAATTGTTAGTAACTGGATTGCCCAAGAGGGGTGAATTGGGCTTTGAAATTTTCTACAACACAAAAACAATATAATAGTACCAAAACTTAACTAAAAACAGATCAAGAACTTAAATATAAATAGAGAAGAGTTAGAGAGAATCAAAAGCAAAAATTTATCATGGTTCAGCTCTTCCATTTGGCCTTCATCCATTTCTCAAGCTACCACTTGAAATTTGTCCACCATCATTGCAAAATTCAAGTGGGTTCTTGCAAAAATCACAATACAAATCTTAACGCAAACTAGAGACACAATTCTCTCTTCTCACACCCTTACACAGTGTGTTATAGATCTCTTAGTGTTTCCCATACTAAGACACAACTACCTAAAGGTAAAGAAGGAGTTTACAACTTAATTAATCTCTCAAAGATTGAATGGAAACAATGAAGCTTTGTATAGACTTAATTAGAGAGGTGGGTAACGGTTTGAATGCTCAAAAATAAGAGAAACAACACTTTAGCACTTATGATCCTTAATTTCATTACCTACTAGTCTTAATGAGGTTCTATTTATAGATTTCCAAGTTAATCTAGTTGTTAGAAATAGATTATAGCCATTACTCAGAAGAACTAGTCGTTCACCAATCGTATTTAATGCATTTTATCAGAACTTGAATGTTTAAGCTAGTTGGCTATCATAAGTTTCTAAGGTATTGAACCTCAATGAACATTCAAGAGTTTCATCTTGATTGTTTATCATGTTATCTCAAGATGGCCAAAAGGAAGTCTAGATATGATAAACTATCAAGATATATAACTTGAATATTTAAAAGTATCAAGATACAAAACCTAAAAACTTGAACGTTTAAGGTAAACATCATAATCGTTCAAGATGTGTAGAGAGAAAACAAGAGATTTTCAAAACAACACTTGAACATTTAAGAGAAATAATCTTAAACTATCATTGTTTGAGTAATGAATGAAAGTGGAACTTGTGAGGCACGATGAATGTTCAAGTTGAATAACTTGATCATTTAAGAGTGCTTCAGAAGAGATACTTCATTCTGCCTATTACCTTTAATGTTTAAGAGGAACAATGTGGTCATTCAAGTTTCAGCATAGAACTTCCACATATTGTCCAACAAGCCTAACTAAGTTTAAGAGGTTTAAGCATGAATGTTCAAGCTATCACCAATGAGAAAGGTCATGAGAAACCTAGAACCTTAAACATTTAAGATGATTCTCATGAATGTTTAAGAGTCAAAAAGGTTCAAAGAACACTTTGAAAAACATGGACTCTCTTTTGATGAAGTGAGAAAATATGTTAAGACATGATTTAATGAGATTAGAGCATTTATATCCAATCACCTTATAAGATCCTATAAAATTAACACAAAATCAAAACTTGGTCTTCTCCAGTTCAGATTTGCTTCTTGCTTCATGAAACTTGCTTTTCTTTTCTCCTCCTATTTTGTGATTATCAAAATTCATATATACTCCAACATTCTTTCCCTTTTTGATGATAAGAAAACACTTCAATAAAGACATTAGTTCTAGGGATTGCTTGTGAAAGCTCCCCTTCAAATTAAGCATAGGTAAATGAACTTAAAGAAAAGCATGAATACCGAAAAGTGTAGAAGTTCACATATATTAACATAGAAAAATAGTGCAACCATAGATATTTGCATTCAAAAGCTAACTTACTACATATAGAGCATTCATACACAACACATGGATAAAAAGGACAAACAGCTAAAGTAAAAAAACAAATCTATTTTCTTCTTATTCTACTCTTCCTTTTTGTCATCAATGAGAAGAGATATAGTAGAATCATCTGGATCCAAAGGCCTTAATTTTTGCCCTAGTTATAGTCCTCTTTTTGGCCACAGATTTCTTCCTAGTGTATTGTGAAGGAATAGGTTGATCTTGAGTTATCTCAACACCAACAAGAATATTGCGAACCACAGAGTCCACACTAGGCATTAAGGGATCTAATTTTGTGGGTTCTTAAGAAGTCTCTAGTACCATATATTGATTTGGTTAGTCACCCAATGGGGGTGAATTGGGTGATGCAAATTTTTCATTTTTTTTGAAACACAACTGAACATTTTAGAGAAGTATGAAGAATAAGGGCGAACAGAGCACTTTATGCAAATTAAGAGATATAAAGGATAAAGAGAAAAACACAAAAATTTATCTTGGTTCAGTTTAACCACTTGGGCTACATCCAATCCTCAAGCAACCTGCTTGAAATTTTCCACTATAACCACAAGTTTGATCCGAGCCCATGTGAAGCCACAGTACAACCTAGACTCCTTCTTTGAGTTTGTCTCTCTCTCACACCCTTCCTGGTGTTATTACAAATTTTCCTCAAGGAAATCCTTCTTTAATTAATCCTCCAGATCACCTAAAGAATTCTTTCATAGGGAAAATATCAATATAAATAAATGCTCCCTCAAAGAGTAGAAAAATTATAATGAAACTCACATAATGTAGTTGAGAATGTTTGATAAAGAAATAAATCTATTGATTTAATAAAATAGTTTCAAAATATCATCTCTATTTTCTCAACTTAAATAAAGCTCTATTTATAGGTGGAAATAGTTAATTATCTGTTAGGCACAATTAACTAATCATTACTATGAGGAATTAGCACTTTACTCAGTTAATCGATTATACAATGAGTCTAATCAATTATAGAGTGATTCAAGGCTATTTTTGCTAATGTATTCACAATAATAAATTAAGATTAGTTTAAGTCAATTGATTGAGTTTAATAACAAAAAAGAAAGTAAGTTCATTAATTAACTAGGTCTAGAATAATCAGTTAATAAGGAATTCGAAAGGTTAGGAAACATAACCAATTATATTTAAAGAAGTAACATGTTATCAAAGAATAGAATGAATGAGAAATACAAGGATAACAAGTTACATGTGAGGATATAACATATTGTATTTGAATACAAGTAATTTTAGAAAAGAATTATGACATAGTAGATTACATTTCAAAGCATAACATGTTACTTTGAAGATAGTAACCTATTATAGTGGCTATGGTAACCTATTATTGAAAGCTAAGATGAAAGGAATAAGAAAGAATGCCTTGCTAATAGGTTATGAAGACATGCATAACAAGTTATCAAGATATATATTTTGAGGGGCTTGAAAGATAACCTATTACATCATTCAATATAACAAGTTATATTGAGGAGCAAGAAAGGTAATTGATTATATAAGGATGTAACAGATTATATGAAGTTATATAATCAATTAGAAGGTAACAATAATCGAATAAGATGCAAAACTAAAGCACACTAAGAGAGGAACAAGACATGATAATTGATTATGTCTGGAGAGGTAATCAATTATATTAGTGAAGAACAATGAAATTGAGAAGATTTGCAGGTGTAACAGGTTAGATAGCTAGAGGTAATCAATTACTTTTTTTGACATTTCAAAAACTCACAACAATAAAGGAATCAAGGCTCAATTTGATTTTTGGACTTAAAATCTTCAAGAATATTAAAAGAAATGTTCTAAAATTGTTGAAAAAACCTTTTAAACTCAAGCATTCTTAACTACTTGCATCCAAACTCAAAGATTAAGAACTTGAATCTTGATTTTTCCAATTTAAGCTTCCAAGTTCTTCTTCTCCAAAGCTCTCTTCTTTTTCTTGAAAAGTCTTTGCTCCACAATTTGATTTCATAATTATATTCTTCTTCTTGACTTAACTACATAAGAAATTCATATTAAGTCCAGTAGTTAGTTAAATTCTTCTTTAAATAATAAGCACAATATAAAACATATAAATAACATCAAATAGCCATATCATGCAAATTTTTTGCTCTACTATTTTACATTGTTAAAACTAATCATGTTGGTCACTGGACCTAACACCATAGTCCTGCCAGTAACAATAGACTGCTCAGCTGTATCCTAAGGATCAGTTCCAATTATTGGAATAACGGGCATAGTTGATGTAACTAGTGGATTCTCAACTACTGAGTCTTGACAGCTTCTTGTTGTCTATCCTTAGTTTGTGTTGGCTTTGGAGTAATAGCCTCAACTAAGGCACCTTCTTGTGCAGCAAGTAGAGAAGGGAAGTAACTCTCAACTTGGAAAGCATTACCTCCTATTGATGGAGTAGCCATACCAACATTATCATCCAGTGAATCAGTAGGCTCATGAGTTCTAATGGGTATTCCATGATCATGTGGCTCAAGTGAGGTAAGGGAAGAAGCATCAAGAAAGAAGTGAGTATTCAACTTGTCAACTACCACCATAACTTTCCTTAGCTTGTTGGTATTGAGAGCAAGTTTGGAGTTGACTTTTTGAAACCCTTTATCAATTTTAGTGTTCAGGTCAGCAAATAGGGTCTCAATTCTCTCAGAGAGCAGGGATACATGTTGGAGGTTATTTAGGTATGGAATCAAGTGGCAAAGAAGAACTGGAGGTTGGAGATGAGCTTAGAGGTTGCTCAGCTGAAAGGGTTTTCTTACCATCATCTGGGGTAGCCACACTCTCTGATTTCTTATTCCCTTTTCCTTCTCCCTTCTTTTCTTATCTTCCAACCACACATTGTTCTTCAAAGTGCATCCTATCTTAGTCAAGCTTAGGTCAAATATAGGTTTAGGATTCACCTTTTCACCTAGATACATATGCCTAATGTTGTGAAGTTTAATGATCCAAGTAATGAGAGATGTAAAAGACAATGCAGATCGAGCTCTGTATGTCTTAGCTCTCCTAATCCTCTCAATAATGATGTATCCCAAATTAATCTTTACATTCTTGATCAAAAGGACTAGTGTTTACAGCTCCCCTTTAGTCATGTGCCCATAACTTCTTGGCTTGTTGAAAAAGACTCTTGACATAATATAATGTAGAATCCTGTAGTCTAAGCACATTCTTGAGGGAATTATGGATCTTATTTTTCCCAAGTCCCTTCTCCTTTTAAGCAAAGTAAAGCAAATCTTTTCCCATGTGAAAGGGAGCTCATCAGGATTTTGATCACCCTCTTCTTCCTTACTTTCCTTATCATGACACTTGTCTTCAAAACTAGCCATATTCACTCTAACACCTTCATACGCATCAACTTCTAATAGCCTACAAATTGACTTTTCGGTGAAGTGTATTAGTTGTCCTCCAATCTTTACTTCATATCTTTGCATTCTAAAGTTATACTTAAGTGAATTATACTAAACTTTGATAATAATGGGTGAATATGCATCATCAATCTCCAGGAAATTTTTATAAGGTAGCAACAAATTCTCAAAAGCAAAGTTGTACTTCAAGATAAAGCTTTCAAACTTAACAAAATGGCTAATTTTTACTGTTCTAAGTGCAAATGTCCTTACAAATGCTTCCTCAAGTTATGGATTCTAAATCAATTCATCTTTATTAATTTCCACTCCTTGGGTTGAAAAAGCTTCGGGTCTCCTCTGAGTTCTTTGCTTCTTCATGGGAAGAGATTGAGTAGGATTCTTTGAGGATTTACCTTGCTTCCTTCTACTCGATTCTCCTTTCTTTTTCTATTTTTGAGGCTCCTAGCTTGCGTACTAAGATTTGGTGCTCCTTTTGGGTCTTTGTTCTTTGGTTTCCTTACCCTTGGCCATGAGCAAATCCTCAGTTAAATGTGTTTAAATTGATGGGAAAGGGTCAAAAAAGAGTTTATGGATGATTTTGAGGCAATTAAATGGTGTAATTTTGATTGGGAAGAAATTTGGGTATAGAAATGTTAATCATACCAAATTACATCATTTCAGCACATTTTCCTTGAGTTACACATTCATATATGTACATACTTGATACTCGGAATAGAAAAATGTGGAGTGTAATCCTAATAATGCATGATAGTATATTTTTGTCTTATTATGCATTATTTTATCCTCATGAAAGATTTTAAATCCTCATCTTTATCGTAGGCATCATGGGAGAGCATTGGAGTATGCCCCTTTGGAGATCACAGAAAAAGAGGGAGTGAATATAACTTGTGAAATGAGGGAATACGCTTCTGGAGAGTCCACGCTGTGGCTTGAAAGAATGAAGCCGCGGCCTCAAGCAGACAAAGAAAAAAAAATGGTTCAGCCCGAGCTCACCATGCCGAGGCTAAACGATATGAGGCCGCGGCCTCATGACAAGCAGTGAACAAAATAACACATCTACACGATATGAGGTCGCGGCCAGAATCCTATAGCCACGACGCGAACCCCTCGTCAGCAAAACTTAAAGCTTCACTCGAACGCTATATTTTTAAGGGGGATTGAAGAGATAGTCGGGGGCAGAGAGCTAGGGCACGAGAGAGACTTGGAGAACTCACCTTGGAGAAGCTTGGGTGTGCTAGGGCTTGCTTCTTCAAGGAGATTGAAGCTAGGGTTTGGAGTTTGAGAAGATTTCAGCTTCCCTCTTGGTTCTCTTGCATTTCCTTCCTTTTTGTCTCACTTTTGTTCAATAATGATGTTGATTGGGATGTATGTGGTTATGATGTTGTTAAACATGAGGGGCTAGTACTCCATTTCTAGGATTATTCTGAACCCTTGTATGGATTGAATATTCATTTCTCTATTATAATTGTGATTAATGTAATCTTTATGTTGACTTAACTCTACTCTTAATGCCTCTTATTGCTTGGCCATCAATAAGATTGTCTAGTTTATTTAAGTTATGCTCGAGAGAGTTAACCTACATAGAGAACTTGAGTTGGGTCATGTGAGAACTTGAATCTTGCTTAGTTAAGTGACGAGTTGTGTTAGTGGGGTAGAGATATACTCACTAACCTCATATAGTGATTTAGGATTTGAAGTGAATATGAGAGTTTAATTAACTAGTTAAGAGATTACTTAATTAATTAAACGGAAAAGCTATTTGGAGATTCGAGAGAACACAGATAGTTAAATTAGCATCCTGACTAACATAATTTTACATTAAGAATAATTGTAAAAAGAGCTTAAGCGGGTATTCATGAAATACAAGGGGAATGAATAATCCTAGATCTCTTGAAATTTTTCAAGTCCTAATTGTCCTTGTTACTAATTTTTATACGCTTGTTATGCATAGTTGATGTTAATTGAATAGCGAACTTTTAATTTATGTTGCTCAAATTAATCGAAAATGTAATGTCCAATGTTTGACCACTTTGTGATCTAAGTCCTTGTGGAAACGATGCCCACTCATCACTTTACTAGACCTCGGCCCGTACGCTTGCGATATAGCCTGGTGGTGAACAAGAAAGATGAGAGAAAATACAGAGTTAGGCTTTAGGATAAACGAATGAAATAAGCCATGAACCAGGAACCCATCATTTATAGTCATGTGATAATTGTTCAATTTGTTACTCTTGAAATCTTAAGTTGGGAGATAGAGAGGAGAAGACAGAGAAAAAAAAAGAAGACTTAAATGTTCATAGTGTTTAATATGATCGTTTAAGTGTTCTCTAGGAGAATTTTTTCCAGAAACTTGATCATTCAAGTTTATTCCTCTTGATTGTTCAAGTTGTTTTGGAAAGAGAAGCATAGAAACACAAGCAGACAAAAAACGTTCAAGTGTTTCTTCTTGAATGTTCAAGGTACCACACAGAAACATGCTTCACACAAAGGTTCATCTTGTGCGTTTAAGACGTATTCAATGATCGTTTAAGTTTAGTTTTAGTATGATCCACCATTTCTAGAAACACTTAAATACGTTCATTGTGAAACATTTAAACATATAATTTGAGAAATAGAATATTCTTATAAACCACAAAAGCACAATAACCGTTCAAAATGAAAAAGATAAACGTTCAAGTTTTCATAAAAGCTTTAAAAACTTACAAAACTTGCACGATAAATGTTCAAGAGCTTTCCAATAATCGTTCAAGTATCAGATACTCCAACATTTTGCAATTTTTTTTCTTTCAAGCTAAAGGGAATACCTGCAAAAAATTTTAAACAAGCTCTGATGCTTAGGGTAGTACAAGAATTAACATGATACATGAATTAAAGATTAGGTTAGGAAATTCTTAAAATTCATTGGGATTTACCATTCCCAATTCTTTTCTTATGTAGCAAAATCTATCTTCAGCAAGTGGTTTGGTGAAGATGTTAGCTAGCTGGAACTCAATTGGAACAAACTCAAGTTGAACATCTTTCTTTAGCACATGATCACGTATAAAGTGATGTTTGATCTCAATACTTGGTCTTTGAGTTCACTACAGGATTCTTGGTGATATTGATTGCACAGAAGTTGTCACACTTGATTGGTACTTCATTCAATAATACACCAAAGTCCTTTAGTTGTTGCTTCATCCAACGGATTTATGAACAACAACTTCCAGTTGCTATGTACTTTGCTTCTGCTGCTGAAAGAGTCACTATTTTGCTTTTTGTCATACCATGAGACAAGTGATCCTCGAAAGAGTTGTCATGTTCCACTTGTATTCTTTTTATCAATTTTGGATCCATCAAAATTAGTGTTTGTGTAACCAATTAACTCTTCCAAGTGGCCTTAGGGATACCAAAAGCCCATTTGGGTAGTCCCATAAAGATATCTAAGAATTTTCTTTACTGCTACAACATGAGACTCCTTAGGACAAGATTAAAATCTTGCATACATGTAAATAATAAACATGATGTCGGGCCTACTAGGAGTTAAGTAGAGCAAAGATCCAGTCATTCCTCCATTCTTAATGATGTAAGATGGTTTTTCATTTTCATCAATGTCAATCTTTGTTGCAGTTCTCATTGGAGTACCAATTGACTTTGCATCTTGCATCTCAAACCTCTTTAGAAAGAATGTGAGTTTTCCCATCATGAATATTTCAAATTTTTCCAGCATTAACTTTGCAAAATCTTTGCACAAACTTTTATTAGAAGTACCAAATATGATATCATCAACATAAATTTGCATAATAAGTAGATTATTATTTTTCCTTTTGGTGAAGAGTGTTGTATCTGCTTTTTCTCTAGAGAATCCTTTTTCAATTAAGAAATTACTTGGTCTTTCATATCATACTCTAGATGCTTGTTTTAGTCCATATGGGGCTTTCTTAAGTTTATGTACATGATTTGGTTTTGTTAAGTCCTGAAAACTTGGGGGTTGATTAACATACACCTCTTCCAAGATATATTCATTAAGAAAACATTCTTAACATCCATTTGATATAGCTTAAAGTTTTTTATGCATGGAAAGGCTAAAAGCATTCTTATGACTTCCAATCTTGTAACAGGAGTATAAGTCTCCTCAAAGTCTATGTCATCTTCTTGATTATAGCCTTTGGCAACAAACCTTGCTTTGTTTTGCACAATCATTCTAAATTTATCAAGTTTATTTCTGAATACCCATTTGGTGCCAATAATTGGTCTATCAGTTGGCTTAGATACCAAATCTGAAACTTAGTTCCTCTCAAATTGATTGAGTTCCTCTAGCATGACCATCACCCAATATTTATCTTTTAATACATCCTTTATATTATTAGATTCATTTTGAGATATGAATGCACAATGATTAATCTAATATCTTAATTGATTTCTTATTCTTACCTGATTATGAACTTCACAAATCATTTGATCAATAAGATGACTCCCATGATATCTCCAAGATATGGGCAGTTCATGATTTTCTTCATTATTATCTTGCTCATGAACATTTTTTATTTGCATAAAGTCTGATATCTTTGGAGGTTCCTTTTTATTCGAATTTAGATTGTTCAAGTTGATTATTAAGTCTTCTTCATCTTTATTAGAGGATTCAACTGAAGTTTTAGTTTCCATAAACACTACATGCACTGACTCTTTAATTACTTGGATTCTTTTATTATAGACTCCATATGCTTTACTTCTATTTGAACAACCAAGAAAAATACCTTCATTAGATTTAGAGTCAAACTTACCTAGGTTATCCTTACCATTGTGGTGAATGTAAAACTTGCAACAAAAAACATGAATATGTGAGGTTAGGCTTCTTTTCTTTGTATAGATCATAGGATGTTTTGTTGAGTAGAGGCCCCACATATGCTTGATTGATGATGTAGCAAGCCGTACTAACTACATTAGTTTAAAAATATTTTGGCAATTTCTTCTCATTAAGCATTGCACAAGCCATTTCCTCAAGTGTTCTGTTCTTACTTTCAATAACACTATTTTGTTATGGAGTTCTTAGAGATGAAAAGTTGTACTTTATTCCATTTTCTTCACAGAATTTCAAGAAGTTTGAATTCTCAAATTCACCTTCATAATCTGACTTGATAGCTACAATGGAACAACCTGTCTTATTTTGCACTTTCTTTGCTAAGATAATAAACACAACATACACCTCATATTTTAATGGAAGAAATATAGTTAATATAAATATAGAATAATCATCAACTATAATAAGAACATATATATTTCCACCAAAACTCTTAACACGAGATGAACCAATTAAATCCATGTGGAGTAACTATAATAGTCTTAATGTAGAGACTATATCCTTAGGCTTAAATGATGACTTAATTTGCTTTCCTTGAAGAGAAGCATCACATTTTATATTTTTTTCAAAAGAAATATTAGGCAAACCAATAACTAGTTCATTTTTAACTAGCTTATTAAGTTGATTTATATTAACATGAGATAATCTCTTATGCCATAGCTAAGATTCATTATTTTTACTAATTAAATAGGTAGAATCTAAGGGAGAAAGTTCATCTAAGTTAATAGTATAGCAATTACCATGCCTTTGAGCCTGGAGAATGATCTTCTTGTCACTTTTTCTGATGACTAGGCATTCCGTGGAACTAAATGACATCTAATTGCCTTTGTCTCATGTTTGACTTACACTTAGAAGATTATGGTTAAGACCAATCACAAATAGCACTTCTTCCATTGAGGTTTTAGGATTCTTTCCCATAATGTCAATGCCAACAATTTTCCCTTTTTGATCTCCTCCAACGAGTATAATGAACTTTTCTTTGTCTCCATTCATATGCTTTGAACAAGTACTATCCATGTACCACTTATTACTTTTCTTTGCTTTAAGGCATATATGCAAAATATAAGATCAAGTCTTATTTTAAGGTACCTATATTTTCTTGGGTCATTTTATGTTAGTTCCAACTCCCTTTAGTTCTGAAGTACCTTTGCGAACCCACTTAATCTCATTGCCAATTCCTTTCTTCTTATACAAATAAGAACTAGAATTGTGACCCTTCTTATTACAGTAGTTGCAAGTAAAGAAAGGGCTACTAGTTAATATAGATGGAACAAAGTACTACATGTAATATCTTTCACCACTTTTAGGTTTTCTTGCTTGTGAAGTAGATTTATTATTGCTAGGATCATAGTCAACACCAACCTTGCTGTACACACATATTTGTTTATTATTGCTAGGATCATACTCAAAATCTCTTTGCCTCTAGTGAATTTAGCAAGTGTGTTATATAGATAATCATTTATTACCTTCATATGACACACAAGAGTTAAGTTTCTATTTTCAAAATCTTTGATTTTTTTTTGAGCTTCTTTTCTCAAATTATTTTCTTCTTTGAGTATTTCTAAAAGCAAAACTTTCTTTTTAGCTTTGAAAAGATCTTTGGCGATTTTAATGGATTCATCATGCAAATCATGAAATACAGCTTGTAACTCACTATATGAAAGTTCAAAAAGCATTTACCTTTGTCTCCTTTTGCTTAGCTTGCTCTTTTTCCTCTAATGCCTCACCCACGAGACATAGGTTGGCTATTTCTTCTTCTTCAGCTTCCTCATCTGAGTTATCTCTCCATATAAAAGAGATGAAGACTTTTCTCTTTTTGCCTTCATCCTTCTTCTACTTCTTCTCTTGCTTCTTTAGGTACTAAGGATATTCCTATTTGATGTGTCCAACCTTCTTGCACTCGAGGCATGCAAGAGGCACTTTTGAATATTTCTTGTTGGATGAAGCACTGATGAACCGTGTCAAAGGCTATATAATTTAATACTATGTGAAAAAAGATCTGCAATATAGGGGTAACCTAGGTCATGTTCTCATAGAGACAACAATAAATGTGCAAGTAAGTTTATGCAAATTTCTAAGCTAAATAATGCACCTAAATGATTTCTTTTTTAAAAATGCAATTGATGAAATTAAAACCAAGTGAAATTAACTAATTAAAATGCAATAAATTAATGCAACTTATTAAATTATAATGCAACTAAAATGCTAATCCTAAACTAGTCCTAAATGAAATGAAAATTCAAACTAATTACTACTAAATTACAATACTAACAAACTAATGCAAATGTAATTATATATATATTTTTCTTTTTTTATGAAATGCAATGCAAACTATTTAATATGCAAATGTTAATCACCAACTAAGAATTGGGAGGTTTGTTTTTAAATTCAAAATTAAATTTAAATTGAAATAAACAATTACTTAAAATAAAATAAATACTAGAAAACTAAGAAATTTGAAAAGATGTGTGAATTGATAGGCAGTCAATTATAGACTTGATAAAGGGTAATTAAGCTCTTCCTAACTTAATCCAAATTCTAAATTATGTATGGGATGTGATTAATTAAATTAACTAATTGATTAAGCACTTACCAACTAAATTTAATTTAAATGATTAATTAACCATAGCTACCCTCATGCTAATTAATCCACCTAAACATGTTTAAATCAATAAATTAACTTGATTAGGATATTGATGAGTTTAATGATTAGACCTAAAATATAAGAATTAATCACTCAATTAAATCCAATCAAGCAATTTAAGCACTAATAGTGATCCACTTAACTTAACATCATTTAGATTAATTTAACTACCATTGAACTCATCAAAATAACATCAAATTAGGCCATAAATTCAAACATAATAAGTCTAGATAGCAAGGTAAATATACTCAAATGAACATTCATTTATCCAAAATGATATATACAATGCCAATCCAACAAGCCTCAACAATCCAACAATTATCCAATACAAATTCCAACAAATTCAAGATAAAAGCTAGGTTAAATTTGAATGAAAATTGCAAGAATAAAAATAGGAAAGTTTAGGAAAAAATCCCAAACATCAATTTAAGCTCCAAGCTCACCTCCCATTTGTCTCCTTTATAGTTAACCACCAAGCTCCCTAGCCTCTTATAGAAATGAAAAGCACACCAAGGAAAGAGGAGGAAGGTTTGGCCATGGCAAGAGGATGGAGAGAATGATGACCCACGAGCTCAATGGAGTGGAGAATGACTATAATTCCTATGGCTTCAAGCTTCCTTAGTCTTCCATGGTGAAAGAAAACATGAAATGTGTGAAAGGGAGGTAGGGAATATGGAAGAAGGACCAAAATTGGTATGAGTATAGAAAAGAGAAGCCAAAAATGGAAGAAGATTAGAAGAAAATGAAGAAAAATGAAAAGGAAGTTAAGTAGTGAGAGAGAAGACGAGAGGAAAAGTTGGTGAAGAAGACAAAGGAGGTGGCTCCTTGCTTTCAATCTGAATGAAGGGTTTTGAATAATAAAGGAAAAAGAGTTAAGGCCATGTTTGGTTGAGGGAAATAAGGTGCAAAAAAGATGAGGTGGATCAATAAAAATAAAAATCAAATACAAATGAACAACTAAAAATGAGGAAATATGGGAAAGTTGGGAAAATAAAATTTCTATAAAATTCCTCCAATCTAATAACTAAAATACCCCTTCAAAAATTCAATTTCCATAGACCATAATCTATAAGAAAAAATTTACATAAGATAATTTATGTTCTCAATAAAATAAAAGTAATATAGGTCAGAGTAAATTTTGATCCAAGGAAATTAAATTAATTATGAGATAAATTTTAAGCTTAATTTGGAAGAAAATTATAAGCTAGAATGATAAAAATAAAAGAAATAAAATACTAAAAAAATTTCCAAAACTCTTCAACAATCTTGCCCCTTAATAGGTCAATTCTTAATTATTTCTTTAATCATAATTAAACCACATATGACCCATAATTATATTGAGAATTATTAAACAAAATGAAATAGGAAAAATTAAATTATTAGAATAATTTGAAAGATAAAAATAATCAAAATTAAAGTTTAATTTCCAAAAATTCTCATTTATTCCAAATTAAGGCTAATTATATAAATATTATCTAAATAACATAAAATTAACCAAAATTCAATATTAAAAATGCTTAAATAAGAGAAATAAAAATGGTAAAACTTCATAACTATCAATTTCCCTGTATACTCAAACTTTTGCACTCCTGGGCAAAACAAATCAAAGAACCAGGGGGAAACAAAAGAGAAACAAATAAAAACTAAGAAATGCATAAGATTTCACAGGCAAGAAATAACCTAAGTCTATCCATGCTTAATCTATCAAAGTGATCCAACACAAATCAAGTTTCCAAACCTCATGACAAAATTGTTAACCTAAGCATTTTCCAAAGCAAATTCCCTCTCTTTAGGTTTAGTGTATATCTCTCTCCACTCAGTGTCTAGGTTTGTATTTACGCTCATAACATCCATATCTAAACTTCTTTTCATATGCTTGACAAATATTTAAGTTCTCTACTATTCACAAATCAAATGCATAATAATGATTAAAAGGACTTTTATTAGCCTTAAAGATGGATGAAAAAGACATAGGAAAGAGGGATAAAATGGAATGACATGAGAAAGGATGCAATGGAATAGAATAAAATGGTAGAACAAACAAATTATTAAGAATTCAAGAAACACCAAAGAAACATATATGAATGACAATGGAAAGAATGTAAACCTTGGGACTTATTCTTCCATTTTTTTCCCTTCTTCTTCTTCTTCTTCTTCTTGTTTTTTTTTTACATTTCTCTTGTAGTTGAGTTTGTTTTACACTTATCTCAACCCTCTTATTCACTATTTTTTTTTCAAACTCTTTTCTTTTCTTGATTTTGTCATCATTTTCTTTGTCTCAGTAATGAAACACACAAATGTAATGCAAGTAAGATGCTCTCAACTTCCTAAGATGCAATTAGAGATGAGTTTTATTGGTTTTGGCCTTAATTATAAAAGGTTAGGCATTAAAAAGCAAATGGTTAAAAAAGGGTAGAAAAGCAATGACTCAAGTTACAAAAGGAATGGCTAAATGAAAATCATAAATGAAAATGAATGCCTTAATCATCACACTATCATGCAAATGAATACAAATATAGCCTCAAATAAGATCTAAGCTAAGTTTTAGATTAAAGAATATATAGGGGTACACATGAAAGAAACTTTCATTTAAGGATCAAATCCTCACTAGGTTCATAGGCCATTCACTTGTCAAATCTTAAACTAGACAATTTGCTATTTAGTTCAAACAACTTAATTTATATTAAATTACCCATCAAGACTAATCATTTTAAGATAAAGATTATCTCAAACTTGTAAAATTTAAACCAAAATCCTAACAATTTTAAAAAAAAAAATTCAATTTTTTTGGATTCTTTTAAATCATTTTCAAAGACCAAAAACATCAACAGGATATCTCTTACACTTCCTAAAAACAAAACAAAAAAACCAAAGCATGAAACAGCACACATGCAAACACACAAATCCCCATAGGTGAAAAATGTATCCCTCCCCCATACTATCCCTTGCATTGTCCTCAATGCAAGTTCAGCACTCAGTCTAGTGGAACAATAGAAACAAGGTAAAAGAAAAAGGAAAGAACACGACCTGATATCAACATAACAATCATCTAGCAAAAATATGTAATCTAGTCCTCTCCCTTTATACGGTTGGAGGTCACAAGACAAAACCAATGGTGAACCTCTCTCACATGCACTACTAAGCTCAACAATCTCTACCACTCAAGTCAAAGTGAGTGGAGAGGTATGTATATCATGGTCCTGCAACACATCAAACATTACAATAGTATCTTGTCCTAGAAATATATCATCTAATAACTTATAGGACAAGAAATGAGAAACACCAACAAAGTCAATACAAATCACATCAACATGTAAAACCAATTTCTGGATTCCCCCACACTTATTTACTTTTCTATCATCAAAACAAGTATGATTATCAATAATAAAATCACAAGTATAAGTAGATAAGTGAGGTGTGAGTATTCTAGAATCAATATCTGAATGCCCTGACATGCTAACATTAACAAAATTATAATGATCAATGCAATCAAAATAGTCATGCCATGCACCAACAAGATCATCATCAAGATCAACACCATGACAAGCAGTAAAGCAAAGAAAATCATGCATGATTAAACAACTAATGTTGTGCTCTCTGTCTTTTCAATCTCCTAAATAATCATGACAAATGGTATCTAGATCAAGAGAATGATCTTGAATGTCAACACATCCATTAGGATCAAATGTGAGGTTGCTATCAAGGTAACTAAGAAAGGAATCACTCACAGCACAGTCTAGACAACTACATGCATCATCTCCTATACACAGTAATGTCTTAACAAAATCAATCAAATCAGATAAATCCTCATGCATATATCACCAACTAAATCAACCTCATAATACCATCAATAACACTACCATAACAATAGATATGTTTACAGCATGCTCAATAGGAGAATCTAAAAATACAAACTCAACATGTGGAATAATATCATGCAACAAATTATCCTCAACATACATGCACAAATTGGGATTGCCCCCACACTCATCAACTACACTATCACCAGACAAATCACTCCTAGCAGAATCATCATGCAACTCATCAATAATGGTAACAGATATCTTAGTAGTGTGTGGGTGTAAACAGTGCTCAAGGTCATGCATGAACAAGTCAACTCTAACATGTGAATCATCATCAATACAAGATATGCTATCATCAACATCAATTATATCTAAAAATTTATCAAACATGCCACTATCATTTACCACTCCAGCACTCTGATCATGCTCAGTCTCACTACAAGTAATATGCTTAATGGAAATATCAACAATGGACTCATCATGTAAATAATTATTAGAAAATGAAGTAACATTAGTAGTATCATTAGTGCCAAGACATGTTAGCAAGTCTCTATGAGTATCACAAGTATACAATCCATCACACGAATACAGTAAAGAATCATTAATCAGCAAGTCACCAATATCATCAGCCAACATACTAATCACATTAATCCCAGCAAACTCATTAGGTTTCTTTTAAGAATCAAAGATATCAAAGTTAATAATAGTGCCAGCAAACTCCTTAGACAACACACCAGAATCAACCTAGATTGATTGTTACTAGGAAATCTCTCATCTTCCATATTTAAGACGTAAAAGTCAGCTAGGAAAATGAGATCATTTACCTTGACTAGCACATCTTCTAAAACTCCTATGGTATCACAACTCTCCTATCAGCAAGTTAGGCAACCAATCTAGTAGGTTTCAACTTTACTCCTTGCAAGTGAGCAAACACTGATTTAAGCATGACATTTATAGTTGATCTCAAGTTTGCTAGAGCATCAGCGAAGTTTAGATTGCCAATTGCACGAGGAATGGTAAAACTTCCAGGGTCTTTACATTTCTCTGGCATAGGAAGCTGGTATAATGCTAAGACACTTGTATTCAATTCAACTTTGTCTTCATTCCTCAACTTTCACTTAATGTTGCAAGGCTCCTTCAAAAATTCCGTATGCTTCAGAAATTGCTAAATCAAGTCTAATAGTGGCACATTGACTTCAACTTTATTGAACATTTCTAAGATCTCTTGCTAGTTACTTGCTTGCTTCTACTTCTACTTCTACTTCTTCTCAATAGTTGGTCAACTAGGAAAAGGTAAGATCCTCTTTCTTGCCCTTAGGCTCTTTCAGTGAGCCTTTGATAAAGCCAACTTACCCTACTCACTAGCTGAAGAAGGAGAAGTAGAAAGTGTAGGCCTAACAGAAGATACAGAAGAAGGTCTCTCAACTGGCATTTATTGGCTAGCTGTAGGATTTTCAACTTGTACTTCCTTGCTCTTAGATGTCAATTGCTTCTCATTTCAAACTTCTCTGCCACTCTTCAGTAAGATGACATTAACACTATAATTAGGATTGGATGGAGCTCTTGCATTAGGATTAAGCACTGTCTATGATGGAAGCTTCCTAAACCCTGACTCTGAATATTACTCAAAGAAGTAGCTAACTGGCCCACTTGATTCTGAAGAGCTTGCATTTCTTGTCTATGTTGGAGATCTCTCTCTTCTAACATATGTTGCAATTCCTGCTTTTGTTGAGCTATCTCAAGATTGTACTTTTTCTCATTATGATCTATCTTGTCAATTATCTTGGCAACTATCCATTAACATTTTCATCATGGCTTATATATCATTATCTCTTTTTGGCTCCTTTTGGATAGGTACCATTTGCTTCATTGGTGCTTGAGACATCTGATTACCACCACCATATCTTAAGTTTAGATGATCCTCCATCCCGGATTGTAGGTAGGAGAGTAGGGATTATACTTTGGTCCTCCTTGATTCATAGGCTTCGTCGGATATATAGCATGACCTTCTGCCTGATCATTTATAAATGGACAATTATCAATCAAATGAGTAGTCAAAGAGCAAATAAAGCAATACAAGCCAACTAAAGCCATAGAAGTGGACTAAGGAGAGTAAGTGCCCTGAGAGAAGGATTAAGAAGGCATAGAGATTGATGAAATTAAGGAATTTTGGAATTGCAACATTGCCATCTTCTCAAGCATAGAATTCATCCTATCCAACTTGGCATCTAACTTAGATTCCATAGAAGAAATACACACTTCATTCAAATTGACCGATTGTTAAAAGACCTTGATGTAGGGAATTTTAATTAAAAACTACGTTCAAAGAAATAATGTAGTATAGGGCACAAATCTAGATCATTTCACATTAGAGTAACTGGATTAAATCCTACTTAGGAGAGAAATTTAAGCGATTAAGAAAGCAAATACAATCTAATTGAAAACTAAAATGCAAGAAAAGTGTGCAAGTATGTCTGTGAATGTATGAATTATGTATGTGAAATTTTTTTTTATGAATTTGCAAAAACTAGACTAAAACTATGTTAATGCAACTAAAATACAAAATAAACCTATGAAAACTAAACTAACTAAGAGACCAAAACTAATATGGAAACATGTGTGGATATATGTATGGAAGTGTATAAGAGTGTGAGTGTATAGATGATGTATACTAGTCTAAGTTAAAAATTTCCTAAATATGTACTAGACTAAATGCAACCTATAATGCAAATTTAAAAATGAAAAAGTTCTGGATATTCATAATTATGCAATTAGATGAGTTTATGAAAACTATGTATCAAGTCTAAACTAAATGCAATGCAAGCGTTCCTATCATAAATGCAAACCAACTAATTACAAGTTCTAGGGGCGTGTATGATTTGAAAAGGTAAATGAGAAGTACAACAAACTTAACTAACAACTAAACTAAGAAAATGATAATTAAGTAAGGAGAGCTAACTAGTGCTAAAATGAGGTGATAAAAATGCAACGTAATGAGAGTGATGATCTAGCAACAACTTAGAGGGGGAGGAATTTGTTTTGGGCTCACATGATTAATTGAACTTGGATAATTAACATAATCAAAATGTCACATGCTATTAAAACCATTAGATCCAAAATGTAAAATGCCAAACAAATACCTCGAATGATAACACACCTAGACATTTTATCAAACACCTAACATGCAAGATTATGTGACAAATGATTGTGTATGATTTGTACAATGATTCCATACATAGCCAAAAATTACAGCCCATCAATCAACATCAATTCAACAATTCCAATACTCAATCAAGAACTAAATCACCTACAATATCAATTCAGGCAACCCAATTCAAAATTGAGACAAGGAATTCTAATATGCAAATAGTCAAATTTTCAACAAGTTCTTGCATAACAAATTAGCAACCATACAAAATTCCCAATTCAAAATCTTGAGTGGTTACCACACAAACCATATACTTCATCAACAATTGACTAATCCATATATCAATCTCAAACTAAATTATTCAATAACCTATCCTAATTTAGCCTAAGACAACTATAAAAAGATAAGGAAAAGGGAAGAAAAATAATTATCCCAAGCTCAAGTGTCATTATAGTCTATAGCCCTTGTAAAATCCTCTCCAAGTTGTGCTAAATCACAACCACCAACTCACCCCTCCATAGCTAATGTCACAAAATTTTCTCCACTTGAATCCATAGGTGATACCACGACCAAGAAAGGAAAGATGAGATGAGAGATGAAATCTTAGCTTGATGATGATGAATGATGAAGATGGGACCATTACTTGTGCCTTATGAAGCTTTGAAGCACTTCTTGCTTGATGGAGATAGTGGTCAATTAGGCCAAGAGAAGGAATGGAAGAAGGGATGAATGGGTGATGAGTTTGATGGTAGGTATGTGAAGAAATGATGGTAGGAAGTAGGGTAATGATGAAAGACTGAAGGAATTTAGGGGTGGAATGGAGGATTTTAGTGAAAATCCATGGACAAAAAGGAGAAGAGAGTGAGACTAAAAGAAAGAGTAGAGAAGGGAGGGAGTGCCGTTGGCCACTAATACTGAAAAGAAAGAAAAAAGGAAGGGTTTCGTGAGTTAGGAAAAAAAAGTAAGCTAAGGTATTGTTTCGCTTTAAGAAAATAGTGCAAGAAAAGTGAGGTGTAATAATTAAAATAGCCACATACAAATGGACAAGTAAAAATGAGGAAAAATAGGAAAGTTAAGAAAATGAAATTTTCATAAAATTCCACCTATCTGATGATCAAAATGTCCTTTCGAAATTTTAATCTTCATAGATCATAACCTGCAAGAAAATATTACATCAGATAGATTATATTCTTAATTAAATAAATGTAGATTAAATTTTAGTTCAAGGAAATTAAATTAATTATGGGATAAAGTTTAAACTCAATTTGGAGGAAAATTATGAAACAGAATGATAAAAAAAAAGGAAATAAAAACCTAAGAAATAAATTCCTAAAACTCTTTGACAATTTTGCCCTTAGATGGGTTAATTCTTAATCATTTCTTTAATTATAATTAAATTATAAATGACACATAATCACATTGAGAATTAATAAATAAAATAAAATGGAAAATAATTAAATCATTCGAATCATTTGGAAGGTAAAAGTAATAACAATTAAAGCTTAATTTTACAAATTATCTCAAAATTCTCATAAATCCAAAATTTGTCTAAAATATGAAAATATCTAAAAAAACTAAAATTAGCCGAAATTAATTATTAAAACCACTAAGCATGGGGGATAAAAATAGTGAAAATCTATGAGTTATCAATTATCTAATCCCAAATTACTATATATTGTTTGCCATCTTTTCTAATAAATTCCAAGCAGTTTGAGGAACCAAATATGTTAAAGCTCCTCCAGTAGCTAAATCAATGAAATTTCTCTCAAGTAGAAGTAGACCCTCACAAAAACACTTTATCAAAAGATTCATTGGAATATTATGATAAAGGCAAGATGAGAGCAAATTGTTGAAATGCTCTCAATACTCATACAATGTCTGCCCATTGAACTTTTTGAGGTTAGGGTTGCAGAAGCTTAACATCGAAGATGCTCACAAGATGTCATGGTAGGACCTCAAAGATGAGATTGAAAGGTGGATTAAAGCTTCCAATGTTGCTCTCAGAATACTCTTCCTAAGCGAACACTCTTCCTAAGCTAATGACAACTCTACGATCATATCTTCTTTGGGTGCTCTAGTGCTTTTCATCTCTCTTTCATGGAGTCTATCAAGGATTGATGATCAAACTTCTAAATTTTGCCAATGCTATCACAATTGGGGGCTAAAGCACATGGACTCCAATCTTATCATTGAACTCATTTGTGGTCATAGATTTGCATTTTCAATGTAGAGGAGGAAGAGGAAATATGGATATATGGGAGGAGAATAAGGTAGAGAGGAGGAAGAGAAGGTGATGACAAGGTTGGAGAGGAAGGTTGATGTTAACGGAGAGGCCAGCAATGCCAAGAAAGGAAAAGAGGAAGGATGAAGAGGTAGGAGGAAAGGAAAAGAACCCTAAGTTTTTCTTCAATTTTTAGGAGAAAGGTAGTTTCACCATTTCATATCTAATTTTAATTCAAGTTTGATACTTAGGTATCTGATGGTAATTACGCAAGTTGTAAGTATGTTTTTAAAAATATTTTGATACTAGGATATTTATCCATCATTTTCTCAATGAAAATCTTCTGTCATAAAGATAAATAAAGTGGAAGGAAGACCATTGATCTTGTCTACACTCCATAAAAACTCAAAGCAAACAAAATGGCTACTTTGCATGTGGCAATGAGTATGGTATCCAATTAAGCTACTATGCATCAAACGCACCACCAAAATAGCACCTCCCCTTTTATGCAACAAGCACACAGGCAATGTTTCAACTATTACAAGTCATCCTATAACTAAGTGGGAAAACATTATTAAGAAATGATACAAGTTGCCACCTGAGTTTTTTTTTTGTCAAACAAAGTTAATTTTATTAATAAGAAACATAATTACACTCACTAATCATAAAAAAAAACAAGAGTCTAGAGTACAAACTACAAAAACCAAAAAAACAGAAAAGCAAAAGCCAATAAGCACAACAATAAAGACACTAACAACCAAATTGGTAAAAACAATAAAACTAGAATCAACCAACACCTTTCTTCTCAAAGCCAATGTCTAACCCTTGTAACTGATCCAACCAAAGCACTCGTGCCTAAAGGGATGGTGGATTTTGAATCCACCCTCTTAGATTTATCCCCTTTGCAGCTTCCACTGTAATAAAATCAGTAGCAACATTGCCTATCCTCCTAACCAAAGAGAAGACAACAAAGAAAGATTAGTTACACTCTCCAAATTTCCTCAACCACCATAAAACTCCTCCAATCATAACCTCTATCCCTATTCCTTTATTTTAGATGAAAGGTCAAAATATCATTAAAAAAATCAGCAAACAAGCTTGTAAGCACAAGAAACAATTCTTCACCATCTACTTCAATCAAGATCTTGTTCTCAACAAATTGCTTAACGAATTTAATTGCCTCAAGCACAGCTAAAGCTTCAGTCATAAACACTGAACTTACTTGAACTTTCTTCCCTTCCAAACCTAAAACTAGTCCATCTTTATTTTTGCAAATAATACCTATACTAGCCAAGCAATCCCCTTCCCTAAAAGAGTCATCATAGCTGATCTTCAATTGTCCACTACAAGGAGGTATTCAACTCACAGGTTCATTACTATCCTTCTTCTCCTTTATCTATCGTTCTACACAAAACATATGCCAATATTCCTTCATTATACGCATTACACCTTCAAGCACCTCCACTACATTTATTTCAAATCCCTTAAACACAAAGTTGCATCTATCTTTCCATATCTTTCAACATATGCAAGCAACCAACCCTCTTTAAATCCAGTCAATCGTGATTGATTAGAAAACAATTCCAATAGCTAATCATCTACCCTATTTAATTGTTTCAGATTCTCATTAGTATTTAAAAAACAACCAAACCACACCTTACCCACCCAATCACATTGTAACAACATATGCTCAACTGTTTCTAGTTATTTCCTGCAAATAGGACACAAAGGATCTATTGCATACTTCCTTCAATAAAGCTTCTCTCTAGTTGCCACTGCTGCATTAGAAGCCCTCTAAAGAAACAACAACTTTCCATACAACCTTCCAATACCCTCAAGTAGGCACATATGAACAAGAATCTTTTTTCATATTCCCTAGTACTTCAGCTTTTATTACTAAATTATAACTAGACTTTAGAGAATAATTGCCATCCTTACAATGTGTCCAACAAATTCTATCTTCTCTTTCCATAACTAGTATAGGTATTTTCATAATAGCATTATTGTCTTCCACAGAAAGCAAACCTTTAATGGCCTCCAATTTCCACCTACTATCACTATTAAATTTATCTCATCTCCTTTACCTCACCACCATCCCATCTCAACATATTCCTCTCAATTGTTGGAACCCACCTATCCTCCTACACCTTTATAGAATTACCATTTCCTACAACCAAACATAATCCTTTCATTGATTCCTCCCTTCCTTCAAGTAAACTTGCCTATACCCAAGATGCTTTATATCCCTTCTTAGCTTGTACAAAATCAGTATTAGGAAAATATATGCCATTAATTACTCTTGCCCACAAACTATTAGGGTTTATTAATAACCTCTATGCACTTTTGGCTAATAGAGCTAAATTAAAGGCATTAAATTCTCTAAAACCCAAACCACCTTCCTGTTTACTTGATGTGGTATGTCTTCTCTCTTTCCAATGTATACCTTTTGAAAGATTAGCCTTACCCCACCAAAATTTCGCATAGGCTTTATTTAAGTCTTCATACACATTCTTTGGCATCTTAAAGCATGCCATAGGATATACAGGTACAGCACCTGCCATTACATTAAGCAACACTTCCATACCAACTTAGGACAAAGTATTATTTTTCAACCCCATAATGTTTTGTTTAACTTCTCTTTAATGTATGTTAGTACATGAATCTTAGATCTCCTCCACAATATAGGCATTCCCAAAAATAAACTAGGGTCATCAGTTTCTTTAACTCCAATTAAATCAACAATGCTTTGCATAATATCTATTGGAGTATTTGCAGAAAAGTAAATGCAAGATTTATCAAGATTAGCTTCCTAACTTAACATAGTGCAATACAAGCTCAGTATCTCCTTAAGTTTGAAATAATCTTTCATAGCAACGTTCATAAAGAACAATGCATCATCAGTAAAAAAAACAATGAGACAATACTAATGACCCTCTAGCCACTTTTACTCTCTTCAATTCAGCAACATCAATATGCCAATTCACCATTCTAGACAATATCTTTGTGGCCAAAATAAAAAGACATGGGGAGAGAGGGTCCCTTTGTCTTACCCCTGTTTTAGGTGTCACACATGCCACATTCTTACCAGCAATCTTAATATTGAACATAATAGTTTTCACATAACCCATAACCTCTCAACCATTCATCACACAAACCAAAACTCTTCATCACCAACTCCAAGAAATTTCATTCAAGCATATCATAGGCTTGACTCATATCCACCTTTAATGCAAAATCCCTTTTATAGCCCTTCTTCTTTCTTAACAAGTAGTTAAACACCTTATGAGCTACAAAGACATCATGAATTACTCTATTAGCAACAAAAGCACACTAAGTTGGTGAAATAATCTTTTTTGATAAGCCTTTCATCTGATTCACCTTTACCTTTGAAATTACTTTATATATGAAATTACACAAGCTAATTGGCCTATATTGTGTGACCTTCTCTACCCTGCCAAGTTTTGGAATTAAAATCATATTAGTTCTATTTAACTCTTAAACAAAACTACCTTTCTTAAAGTAATCCTTCACTAGATTCACCACCTCCTTCCTAACCACTACCCATAACTTCTAAAAAAACAAACCACAATAGCCATTGGGACTTAGTGCCTTCAAAGCACCCAACTAAAAAATAGCTTGCTTCACTTCTTCACTAGTCACTAGAAGCTTCAAATTCATATAATTCATTTTTATAATTTCTTTTTGCACAAATCTCAATATATCTTCTATCCTCCAATCCCCATTAGATGACAATAAATTTTGATAGAACTTAGCAAAAGTTCCACCAATCTCCCTTTCATCCTCCATCCATGAACCATCTTCATTTTTCAATCTAAGTATTTTATTAATCTATCTTTTACACACAGTCACAGCATGAAAATGCTTAGTATTTCTATCACCAAACCTCAACCAATTGACTCTAGACCTCTACCCCCAGTATCGTTCCTTCCTTCTCTATTGTTCTTCAATTTTTTGCACAATTCCTTCGCGTCCTTCATTGTAGCTTTTGTCTATACTTCACTTTTACACTCAGCTAGCTTAGTAGTCAACTCTTCAATCTATTTATGATAGTTAGGAAACTCCAGTTTACTCTATTTAATTAAAGCCTTCCTACAATTATCAAGTCTTCTGAAAGACCTTGTTGTAGGGAATTCTAATTTGAAACTAGGTTTAAAGAAATAATGAAGTATAGGGCATAAACCTAGGTCATTTCACACTGGAGTAATTAGATTAAACCCTACTTAGGAGAGAAAATTAAGCAATTAAGAATGCAAAAATGTAAACTAACTAAAAACTAAACTAAAAGACCAATATTAGTATGTAAAGATATGTGGATATATGTATGCAAATGTATGGAAAATATGGACAAGTGTATGAGTATGGAAAATGTTGTGAAAAGTATGGGTTATGTATGGAAGTGTATAGAAGTGTGAGTGTATGGATAGTGTGTACTAGTCTAAGTCCAAAATTGCCTAATTATGTACTAAACTAAATGCAATGCAAGTAACCATAACCTATATGCAAACTATCTAATTACAAGTTTAGAGGGGTTTATGACTTGAAAAGGCAAATAAGAAGTAAAGCAAACACTAACTAACACACTTAAAGAGAGTTGATTATGCAAAAATGAGATGAAAGGATATGAAAATGCAATGATAAAAGAGTAATGACTTAGCACAACTTGGAGAGGGTTTAATTTGGGCTCAATTAATGTATTTAGCTTGGACAATTATCACGATCACTTTGTCACAACCATTTAAGACCATTACTTTTCCAAGAGTTGGATGGTCAACAAAGTCCCTAAGATGGCAACTCATTTAGGCAATTTATCAAACACATAATATGGAAAAATATTGTGACAAATGATTTAGTGTGTATGGCTTGCACAATGAGATCCATAATGGGGCTTAAACTTTTAAGTTAGTAAACCAAAATCAATATTAACATTCCCAATACATCAATCAAGAATCAAGTTACATAATTAACACCTACAATGCTAGATTAAGCAACCAAATTCAAAATTAAGGCAAAATGAGACAAGGTATAAATTTGGTCATAAATAATAGTCTCATATTAACAAGATAAGCAACCATACAAGCTTCCAATCCACAATTCCAATTGGTCTCAATACAATCCATCAATTTCCATTAACAATTAACCAATTAAACATCAATTTCAAGTCAAAATATTCAAGAACTCTATCCTAATTCAACTTAAAAATTGAAATAGAAAAGTGAAAGAGAAATGAATAATTAGCCCAAACTCAAATTGAAGTCTGATGCCCATTGTAGCTCCTCCAAATTGCTCTAAGTCACCACCAAGCTTCACCCTTCCATTAGCACGAGCTCACCCAAGCTCTCCCATGGCAGCCATGTTTATGCAGTGAAGATGGAGAAAAGGATGAATGCTGGACGAGTTGATGAAGTTTAATGGAGAAAATAGTGGAAGAGTTACAAATTTGATGGAGGAAGTGGAGGAAATTTACGGCCAAAGCTATGCTTGAAGACTTATGGATGAAATCTCAACATAATGGAAGAATGAGATGGAGAATGATGAGAGACAAAGGAAAATAGGTGTGGGTGGGTCGGAAATTGTGAGAAAAAGAAAGAAAATGGGTGGAATAGGTGAGAAAATAAAGGAAAGTGGTGGAAAAAAGGGAAGAAATGGAGAGAGTTAAAGGAAGATTAAAGAAGAAAATGTCAAGAAGGAAGGAGTGGAGGCTTCTTTCCGAATTGAGAAGAAGGGTTCAAAAATAAACAAGGAATTTGGTCCAAAAAAAAATAAACAAGGAAAAAACAAGGGTCGTGTTTGGTTGAGTGAAAATGGAGTAAGAGAGAGAAATATAAACTACTAAAAATAAAGTGGAATAGAAATGGGCAAATAACAATGAGAAGAAAAGGAAAAATTGAGAAAATAAAATTTTCATATAATTTCTCCATTCTAATGACTAAAATGTTTAGAGAACCGGTCAAGAATCGGTGAAACGGTCTTGAACCGGTAGAACCGGTTCTATGTTTTTCTTTTGAAATTTTTTTTAAATTTTTTTTATTTTTAAGATAAAATAACATCATTTTTAGTACAAAATATATTTTTTTATATATTATAATATTATATATGCATTATTATGATATATAACTATTAAAAATGATATATTTACTTAATAAATAATATAATAATAGATTATTAATTTATTATTTTGAATTCAAAATATGATTATAGATGAATATTAACTTATTTAGATTTAAATATTGAGTTATAAAATTTATTAATAATTTGTTTGTGGTGAATAATAGATTGATAATTCAATATTATTTAGTTTGAGATTTTAATTAAGTTATGAAATTTATTTAAACTTATATTATTTGTTTTAAATATATTATTTTAATTACTACCAGTCCGACCCCGGTTTGACCTCAGTTGAACCATTGAACCTTGAACCAATGCCTTATCTAGTTCAATGTCTGGTTCAGTTCTGACAACATTGCATACAGGTATCAGTATGATAGATTGAATACAATAAAATTTAAAATTTTAGAATACATGTATTGTATATATATAGATATAATTATGTATATATTCCACAATGTAACATATAAAAGTAAAAAACATAAAAAAAAAGTTGAGTTTTAAATAAGTACTTTGAAAGCAATATAAAAAAATCTAAAATAAAAAAATTGAGTTTTACTGTATAAGTTTTTTCTAAAGAAGATAAACTAGTATAACATGTATTATGAAATAATATAATTACTTGTGGAAAAGTATAATTGCTTATTTTGTAAAGTTGTCAAACACACCAACTTTTTAATAAGCACTTATATTTTAAATAAGTGATTATGGGATAAACTAATAATAATCACTTATCATCCCATAATCATTTATTTCACTCCTTATTCTCATTATTCATCCAATAAATACTTAAACTATTAAAATTTAAACATTTTTTTTTCAAAAGTATTTATAAATTAAAAATATTTAAATATAAATCACTTTCAATACAATAACCTGTATTGTAATTGATAAGCTAATCCTAACTTACCTAAAACGCATAAAACGCAATATTGTATTGGTTTATTAAATTGAGGAAGAATGAAGCGAAGCGGGAACATCATGTGAAGAGGACCTGTTCTTTTGCATTCTCACATACGCTCGCGATTTCGTGAGCAGTTTCGGCGCCAGCATCCTTAAAGCGTTAGTTATTATATCTGTCCTCCACGACCGTCATCCTTCAATCCTACTTTTTCGCCGTCACCGCATTGTTTTCCCCTTCTTTCCTCCCTCTTCGTCTCGTGTGTTTATGGAGCCAAGGTTTCCCTGACATACTTCTCTCACTCTGTTTGTATCGCTCGCTAGAACTACTCTTTGCAACAATGGCGGAGAGAGATCCAGTTAGAGTTCTTGTCACCGGCGCTGCTGGTAATATGAATTTCTATGCCAAATCCTGCGTTATTACTTAAGCTCCTTACGTGGTATGTGTTCACGGAATGAGAAAATGTGGGAAAGATCAGAGCTGAGACATTTTGCCTTCTCAGTTGTTTCTCTTGAAATAGAAAACAGGATCGGTATTCCATCCTCTGCCTCTATGATAGGTTAAACATTTTTATAATTAGATGTATTTATTCACACTTTAATTGTTAATTAGTAAATTAATAGAGTGAGAATGTTTAATGATAAAAGAGCTCAAACTCTTGAAAAATATTGAATTCTTTATAAGGTACCTAATCAAAGGAGGGACTGAATTCATTGAAGTGGGTACCAATCTACGAGCGACAAGATTCTAAAATTGATTTTATATTTCAGTTTCCTCTCTTAGTTTACTTGGAAGATTCTTTTCTCTGTTGTTAAGGTGACCCTCGTGCACCTGCATTTCTTATCAGCATTGCTTTGGTATATGATTGCCTTGCAATGAGGACTACGCCTAGATTCTTTCACATGGATATAATATATATCCAGATAATGGAGTAGATTGTTTGCCTTGGATCCCGTCAGGAAAACTGATTATGGAAATAATTACTTGGGAGCTTCTTCAAAAATGTCTTGTTGTTTTGATTTGTTTCTCTTTGTTTTGGAAGATCATTAGATATATGTGCAGCCTTCTGAAAGTAGAGAAGGAACCTGTCACAGTATTGGTCACGGGTGCTGCAGGCATGCTCAATTTAGTTTCTTCGATTTCTTTTATTTCTCCATTAATAGATTAGTGGAGGCTTATTGCTGTAGTTTTTATCCACTGGGCATTCACATTTTAGCTTAATATAACATGGATGATCATTTTTCATATTAAAATTTTTGGCATCATGCAGGAATTTTTGGTAGCCTTATCTCAATTTTAATTGCAAAGCACACGTTGTTCTCCTAACATTTATTCTTCAAAAGCTTTGGCTTTTTGAATCCATGGCTCATTTCTACCGTTCATAATATAGATATGTTTCATTCCTTGGTTTTGCTAATCTTTATCCCATTAAAATCCAGCCAGCAGTTGTAGTTTGAAAAGGTAAAATTAAATTCAAGCACGAGACTAATCTCATTATTAGTGATTGACCAGTTATCCATATCGACATTTGGATAAGACTCAATTATTTTCCTGTCAAGTCATCAGCTTGTGATCTGTTCTTTTAACTCTCTGTTTCAATTTGACAGTTTGACCTGTCGTGTGAGTTATCAACGAAATGCAAATACTTATGCTTTATTTGTTGGTTGTTTTTAGCATACTTTATGTCCTATACTTGTCTGTGCTGTTTGAGTTTTTATAATCATCATATATGGAGTACATTCCTACCATATGGCCATGTGAGGTCGTGTTATTGTTGGAAACTTGGGAGAACAAAACTTTCATGGAAAGAATGCTTGACTAAGCTACCTATTGAAGGAGAAAATATATTAAATTTCACTATTGTTGAAGTCAGTGGTTCCTCTATCTGAGCATTTACGTTTTAATTCTGATTTGATTCCACAATAGGGCAAATTGGCTATGCCCTTGCTCCAATGATTGCACGGGGGATGATGCTCGGTCCAGATCAGCCTATAATTCTTCACCTGCTTGATATTGAACCAGCAGCAGAGGCCTTGAAAGGGGTGAAGATGGAACTGATTGATGCTGCTTTTCCACTTCTTAAAGGCATGCATATTATCTTCAATCCTGACATAAATATAATTATCACATGGTTGTTCTTATTGTTGAGATCTCAAAATTTGGTTTATCCATATATATAAATACAACAGGTGTTGTTGCGACCACTGATGTTGTTGAAGCTTGCAAGGATGTGAACATTGCTGTTATGGTGGGTGGATTTCCTAGGAAAGAAGGAATGGAAAGGAAAGACGTGATGTCTAAAAATGTATCAATTTACAAGGCTCAAGCTTCAGCTTTGGAGCAGCATGCTGCTGCGGACTGTAGGGTAAGCAATTACTTTGACAGCCTCAGTTTTGAAGTGTGTTAGATCTGCATTTATGGCCTACGTCCTACTTTTAAGTTTGGGAGTAACTGACATCATATTACTGTTAATGACACTACATAGTAATGATCTGAAACTGTCCAAGTCTAAAACACTTCACTCGGTGAAGAGCGCAATAAGCATGGAACTAGAAAAGGCCAAATTTCCCCCTCATTAGTTGACCTGTAGCTTATCTTCCTTGCTTTTGTAGTTCTGGATCCACCTATAGATAGCCACATAAATATATAATGACTGTAAATTTACTATGCTTTAATACTTCATTGGGAATTTTGGCAATTGTGGTTCCCAGAAAATGCCTCGTTGATGAAAAAAAGTGAGAGTTTCAATGTAAAAATATTCCTGTGGGATGTTTACATTAACTATTTAGGATATGTCATTTGAGCATCTCATGAGAGATGAAATGATCATGTTGCTTCTTTAGGTTGATGGCTTTTCAATTCTTCTTAACTTCAGGTGCTAGTGGTTGCCAACCCAGCGAACACCAATGCTCTCGTCTTGAAGGAATATGCTCCTTCAATATCCGAAAAAAATATCACCTGTCTTACTCGACTTGATCATAATAGAGCATTAGGGCAAATCTCTGAGAAGCTCAATGTTCATGTTGGTGATGTAAGGAATGTCATCATCTGGGGCAATCACTCTTCAACCCAATATCCAGATGTCAACCATGCTACTGTCACCATCAGCAGCAGGGAGAAGTCTGTCAGGGAAGCTGTGGCTGATGATAACTGGTATGCATGTTTCAAACCTTCTCAGTCTGCTTCCTTTTACCTTTTTGTGCTGGTAACTTTTGGATTACCTCTGTTAGTGTATCTTCTTGATAAAATAGATAATATAATTGGAGATAGTTAGACCATTGGCATGTTTGGGTATTGGGTTCATGTAGAGTGATCCATATTGGAAAATAGGAAAGAAAGCACCTTTTCACTATTCCCTTTTTATCTCTATAAAAAAAAAAACTTTATTGAAATGAATAGAGAATAATATAAAACAGAATATCAGAAATCCTCGTCAACCAAAAGAAAAGGAAAACTGAAGGAAAAAACCAATCAAAACGAACTTTCCAATCCCCTTGTAAATCCGTAAGGGTCTGATCCCAAAATTGAAACCCAAAAGAAGCCCATAAAGGTAATTTTTTCCCAATGATGGGAGGAAAAAAGTTCTGATTTAAAACTTAGTATTTGTTCTAACCAAATACTCCAAATCCTGCAAAAACCAGTAGCCGTAGTGGCTAAGAACACAACTACTTGAAGCAAACTGTAAGGAGGAAGAGGATAAATTTTTTTGCGTGCCTCTAGTTGAATGTAACTGCAGACAATTGAATCAAGTTGGGAAGGAAGAATTGAACACAACTGCTGGTGGTACCAATATTGGAATTTCATGAGGTGACTTGAAATAACTAGTTCCAAAGGCACCGAGACCCCAAATTGTGGCAGAAACATGGATAATTGTATAGATGATCGACTTTCCACATGCAACCTAAATCTATCATGATTCAATCAATTGTGGCTGGGAGTAATGCATCATTAAGCATTCATTTTGCAGCTTGGTAAACTAGTATCTCTTTATTCCAAGCATCCCAAAGCAACGTCTCCACCACTGGGATGATACCTTTATGTTTCATTTGTCCTAGGCTGAACAATGAGTTCATCACCATCGTTCAGCAGCGTGGTGCAGCCATTATCAAAGCCAGGAAGCTGTCCAGTGCATTATCCGCAGCAAGTGCTGCTTGTGATCACATACGTGATTGGGTTCTTGGGACTCCCAAGGTTGGTTCTCTTCACCATTTAATCCTCTAGATGTTGTTGCTTCTTGCTGCTCTATTTGTTAATTTTGCATTTGCTTTTACTTCAGGGAACATGGGTGTCAATGGGAGTGTATTCTGACGGGTCTTATGGTATCCAACCTGGCCTCATTTACTCATTCCCCGTCACATGTGAAAAAGGAGAATGGAAGATTGTTCAAGGTGCATTTTTAGCCTTGTAAATTATATTGACTTCAAGATTTATCTATTTGCATATATTGATGGCATGCCTGCAGGAATTTGTGTTCCTTTCATTTGTTTCCTGATATCCAGAGTGATTTTGACACCAAAAATTGACAAACTTTAGTAATCATATCACGTTTTTTTTTTTTGTTGGGATACGGTGAAAACAGTCAGACTCACAATACCAGGGATGCATCAAGAATTTTCTATTAACATGAGAAATTCAATACTGGATTTAATTTGCCAAAGATAATTAGACGAAGCAAATTAATGTCAAAATGGATTGGTCTAAGTTTAGCTGTATTTGGTAGATAGCGTTTATTTATCTTGACATGCTTACAAATTTATTTATTTTATTGACTTGATCTTTGTTTACCTAAAGATTTCTCTTATATATAAAATATTCCCATTTCCCATCTTTTGTTCTCAAAGTGATTTAATTTTGGCCACTGAAAAACCTATTTGATGCATTGGCAGGCCTCAAGATCGATGAGTTCTCAAGGGAAAAGATGGATAAAACAGCCCAAGAGTTGATTGAGGAGAAACAACTGGCGAAATCATGCCTCAATGGAGTTATCTTTTCTTAGAAAACTGATAATTAGGAATAATAAGAATTAATAAATTAGTTTCGTGAACATAAAAGAAGTTTCATCCCCATCTACATCGCATTAAACGAATGAGGTTATTTTACGGTGCAAGGTATCTCAATTTGAAAAAAAAAAATTATGCAAGTTCATCTTGTGGCCCTGTTACAGAAGAATGTCTTTGGTTTGCACTCTTCTGCTTGCATTTACTACTAGCACGTCAATAACATAATGCTTCTTACTTTAGTGACATTCTTTAATACAATGATTGTGGGATGAGGTTGAATATAAAACTCAATTCGAGTTTTTCTATTATTAACTATTTATTTTTAAAGTGAATAATTAGAAAGTAAATAAATGAAGGGGAGAGGGCTTAAGACTCAGACAAACATACCATGCATGAGGCGTGGAACGGAATTCCTGATCATTTCAGCCTGATAATTGATTTCGAGCGGTAACTCAATTTTCATGTGAAACTTTTTCTTATGTTAAATGTTCTTATTTTTCTAAAAATAATTAATGCTAAATGGAAACAGATTTTCCAATATGACTAATAGGGCGTTGGTCTAGGTGAGAAGTGTTATGATCATTTAAATATGATATCTTATATTTAAAACCATAAGAATACAGAAAATATCTTTGAAAGAATTTCTCACGAATGGGGTTTGACTATAACTCGATTCAAATTAGTCAAAATACAAAATGATAACCGAATATCAAACCGTTATTATCAAAAACACATTTCCAATATAATTATAATTTTATAATTAGCCTTAAGTCTCATGTAATTACCATGGGATTTAGAATCCTTTTGAAATTATTTGAATTTTAAAAAAATTATTTAAAAAATGAATTAATTATCACATCAATAAAGAGTAACAGTACTAATTCATTTTATTCTAATTGAATCATAATAAGTGAATTTTTTTTTTTACACATCACCCATTTTATAATTAACTCTTTTTATCAACGCCAATAATATATTTATTTGTAAGTTTAAAACCACATGTTTCAAGTTAATTGGACAAAGGAGCCGTTTTAAATATATAAGTTTAAAAATTTAAGTCTTTTCTTTGGTACAATATATTGATTTGATTGATGATACAAGGAGAAAATCATATTTTGTGATGTTTTATATGTTGAATGATATGTAAATAACGCATTGTCACAGCCGAGTAAAATAAACATTTATATGCATTATGTGTTTGAAAAAGGTGCGCACGTTTTTTTTTTTTTGCCACAAAAATGTGCACATGTTTTTCAATGATAAAATGTTTCATTTCATTGAAAATAATTAAAAAAGTTAAATATTAGCTCAACGATATTAACTTGAGACCTATAATTTCTAAATTAATTTGAATGAGACAATTGTTCTTTCCTGAGTAGACAAATACCTTTATCTCTCTCTCTGTTTTTTTTGTCCGTATAATAAGTAAATTTTGATTTAATATCAAAATCATAAAAGGAGGAAAAATTGAAATTAATGGAAATGTGAGAAGAAAAAAAATACACATTGAACATGGCAATTACTTACAAGAGAATTATGCATTATCGTGGCAGAAACATTAATATTACTTAATTAATATTACATGACAAGCCCATAAAGATACAAACCGCACAAATATTTTGTCCACGACTAAATATTTCCCTTAATTTACTCTGTACGTCCAGATAAAATCATAACAGAGATGATAAAATAAATTAATATTTTGAGGACCAAGGTGTTCATTCATCACTTGTTGGTAAAATGCATCCGACTCCTTGAAGTTCATCTCAAGGCAACCAGTCAATCCTCTGAGTCTATCAATCCACAGTGTGAAATGAATATATATATATATATATATAATCCGATAAGAAGGTAGCCATCAACGCCTGCAACTCATTCAGCATATATCCCCTGGAACCTTGAATATATGGCATCAACAACAAATTAATCTTCAGACACCCCTTCGGCATATATATATATATATATAACTAAAAGCAAGATATATATATATATATGAGATATAGAATACAATTCTTCCAAGTGCTTAGCCTAGATAGAACTAAAGAATTTTTTATCATTCTCCAATTAACATTAATATAGTACACTATATCTTTCAGCCTAATAATGAACATGGACCCATCAGTAGCCTTCGTGGTGTCAGGTGATTGTAAAAAGAAAATCGAGACGTAATTAAAAATTGGTAAAATTAAAGTGTATATATGAATCAAACGTTCAAAACAAAAACAAATTCAACCATCCCAGATCATTAAGGGGCTGTGGAAAGGAAAATAACAACAAACTCCTTCCTGTAGCTTCTCCCAAAGGCAGGCCTACCCTACAAATTATGGCTGTCCAGCAGATAGTTGGCCACCTCTTTCCTCATGGCATCCCTTTGAACATTCAGATCCTGCAGATCATGATACCTCCCTTCCAGCCAAGGTTTGATCCCTCCCAGCACTGTCTACCAGCTTAGAGCACCAGGATTATGAGGAGCGGGCATGCACCACCAAATCAGTCTAAGCACTAGTAGGACATTTTTTACGACTTACATTATATTTTATGGATAGTTATAGATATTTGTGGATTTTTTATGGATATTTTATTTCAATTTAGGACTTCCAATTTAGTTTTTAAAATTTTACATTTTATTTATGAATTTTCATTGAGTTTTTGTTCGTTATTTTAAATTATTATACAAATTTAATAATAATTTTATTTTACTTTAGATATAATTTCAACTAAAAATTTCTCAATTTTTAATTATCTTTAAACCATGTAGAATTTTACTTTTTTTTAAATAATTTCAACTAAAAACTAAATGAAAATAATATAAATTAACAAATTCGAGAATATAAACTAATGGAAGCGGTTATAGTGGCTATTATCCTATAGCTGCTACAATAGTTTCATTTAGCAGCGGTTAGTAGCCACTATCATAACTGCTACTATTATTGATATTGCAGTGGTTAAGTATGACTGCTATTGTAATGCTATTATTGTCAAAACTCTATAAATACACATTTTCCTCTTATCATTTGTATTTGGGTAGGCTCTCTTTTCTCCTCTTTTCTCTATTATGACCCAAAAATCAAGCCATGACTCGCATGTAAGTTAAGCCAATTCAACCATATTTAGTCTAATAAGCCTAAAAGTAGTAGCAACAATTAACCAAATAGAGAAGAAAAAAAATATTGAACTTGTTCAAAATAAATAAATAAACATCTATTATAATTCACAATCCCACTAAGTTCTGATTTCAAAAGTTAGGCAACAATAAAAAAATAATAATAAACAAATAGTCAAAGTCTACTTCAAGTTAATATGAAATTTCCATCCAAACCCCACATAGAAGTCACATATCACAAGACCTAACATTGTCATTGGTCTTACTAAATCCTACCTATGTGTCCAGAAAGATCAACTCACTCAAAACACTTTACTTAAATGCTTATTGATCTGAAAAGTGATGAAATGAGGGGTTAAGTCTATCATTGACTCAATGAGACATAAATAACAAAGTGTGCAAAAGAGAAGTAAGGCTTGCACAAGAGCTTTTCACAAACAACAATGTTAAGATGACTTTGAAAAAAAAAATTCAATAACCACCATACCTTAAAAGCATCCAAACTCAGGAAAAAAATATGTAAACAAAACATGATTAAAAGAATTTAATTAGTTGATTGCACAATTCTATAAGTCATAGGAATTTAATTAGTTCACGGAGACCAACTCAACCCACTACATACCATAATATACGATAATCAAACTCAACCCGTGATACCTCATAATGTATGAGGATCAAACTTAACTCATTGAAATATCACAACACATGGAAATCAAACTCAACTTGTTACATCTAATAATATATGAGGACTAAACTCAACCAATATCAAATAACATAAGACATGAGAATCAAACTCAACCTACCACATCTTATAATATATGGGGACCAAACTCAACCCATATCAAATAACATATTCATGCCATTGAAAAGCAGGTAGGATAGATAATACTTATAAAATTTAATCAAGTTTCTAAATAACAATTTCTTTATTGAACAAATAATTTTTGAAAGTAGATAAATATTAAGTTGTTTTTTAAAAAAAATATAAATGTGGCCGTATCTCAAAAATATTTATCCTAAATGAATATAAGTAATAGCCAACTATAACATCATAATAACTAAAATTAATGTTGCGTAAGAAAAAACATAGCATAATACGTAATGTTGATGCGAAAATAATAACAACAACACTAACAACCATCATCCTCATATTAGCTTTAAAATCAAGAGTCTTTAATGACTATGAAAGGAGCATTTACAGTTGCCAAAAGTTTAAGCTTGTCCATCGATCCCTAAGATATTGAAGAGTCCAAGTAAAAAAAAAAATGAAAGAAAGCTTTGAACTTGATTCTCAAGTAGAAGAGGAAAAGAAAAACCATTAAAAATACTTGAGACTAGAAGGTATAGTAAAAGTGAAAAAGAATAGTGCCACATTGCTATTTAAACACTCACCAATTGAACATGATAATATAGATTTTTTTTTCCTTCCACTTAAAACTCAATCCTTGATATCAAAGTTCCAATAATATCACCTAAAATGATTCCCAACATAAAATCATTATTATAAGTATTCAAATTCGACCACTATCATTGATTGAATGCATCTAAAGATATCAAAATATTTTTTTTTTTGCTTTAAATTCCTTTTATTATCACTAGTATAAAACCTATATCATTCTTAATTGTTAAATAAGTGTAGAAATTATCCTATGGAGTCATGGAATTAAAATAAAGAGGGAATTTCAAGATTTACCAAATTTTTCTTGAAACGTAAAGATATTATCTTCAGGAACTCTTTTGGAACAATTAAGGTAAAGAAACATTTAATATAAAATATACTTTAAAAGAAAGCAAATAAGGCGGGAAGAGTTTCGAGGCAACGAGACAAGCCAGAAGATAATACACAAGGCTGAAAACCAAACATAGTTGTTTACTCAAAAAAAATTACAAAAGAAGAGACGTTTTTATCTGAAAATTTCAAAACCATGACTCCTCAAGGTTACACATTAAGTGAAAATACCATCAGCTAAGAAATAGAAAAGAAATGGTTAGTGGGGTTAATCAATGATGGGAGCAAAGAAAGAAATAAAAGAAATAGATAGGAGGTGGTTTAATATAATATATGCGATGAGAGTAAGGGACAATAAAGGGATAAAATAATTACTTTTCCAATTATATGGATAGCTACCGCCACTATGACCGTAAGAAAAGTTAGCTTGTGATTTAATTTTCACTATAGAGACGAATAATGATCTGTCACAAAATTACCACCAATTTCAAATTTAACTTGAGTAGAAAAGATTGAAATTTTTTTTTTTATATCAAAGCGGCTGCTTTAACCGCCACAATAGCCACATAACCGCTGCAAAATGTTAACAGCGGTTGGTGCAATGATCATCAATGTTGTTGAAATAGTCCTTACTACAGTGGGTGTTAGTGATGAATCAATTACCGTGACTAATTACCTGCAGTTGGTAATCGCTGCTATATTAGTCAAATCGATCGTGATAGTAACTGCTGCCATTGTTTATTGTAGCAATTATAATCGCTACCAACGCAAAAGATAACCACTACTAAACCATTTTTCTAAGTTTGTCTTCAAGAGTTAAGATCATGTATGTGAAGTTTACTTACTGGTTAATTGCCATATTTCCTCATCCTCCATTCAGATGAGGAAAAAACAAGAGGAAGAGGAAAATGGAGAAAATAAAGGAGAATTTAGATATTTTTTTATTTAGATTCTTTCTTTTTTTTCCTCTTAATATTCCCTTATCCCTATTTTTCCCTCATTTCAAAGGACAAGGAATGAGAGAATAGCATTGGTTCATCATGCAATAAGATGGTTTAGGTGCGTGACAAAGTAAAGTTGATATATATATATATATATATATTCTCAAGCATCCCTGTTCTAATTTGTTGATTGTTACATTGGGTATTTTATTTTGTTCTCTGGGGGTGATCCTGTGTATATATACTGAATGTATGATGGTTTGACTCAAAGCATCTCACAAATTAATGGATTCTTTCTCCTTATCCTCCTACAAACCTTTGAGTAAATTCTCCGTGGTTTCTGATTTTTCCCTTGCTTTTCACCTTCACAACAATTAAGCTTGTTTCCTTCAACCCCACCCATTGCACCATATATCATCTCATACATTGGTACATTTTTCTCTTTCATTCCATCACTTCACCCATATATATATATATATATATATTGTTCATAATAAATTTGAGAAAATATGTTCCAGCTATGTTAGAGGTATGAACCTCAAAGTGTGTGAAAATCCTGATTTTTAATCAAAACAAGTGTAAGTCTCAAAGGTCCTTTGCCACAATTTTTCTAAATGCAAGTAACATAATAGAATTTAATATGAATTTAGAAATTTGAAATTTAAGATGAAATATAACCAAGAAACATTGCTAAACTTTCAAAGAAATTGAACATGATTGGAAATAATACCAATGCAGAAGAAGTTTACAAAGCTTGGAATTAAAAGAAACCTATAGAATTTTGTCAAGAAAAAAAAAAGAAAGAAAGCTATAGAATTTAAACGAAGGGTTGATAGCAATAAAGAAATTTGATGAAGTAATTGAGTGTTGAATATTTGTCCGGCAGAGTTTGTCCCCTTCCTTAGCTACGTGTGGCTCTATTTATAGATGTTAGAATGGCAGTTCCTCGACCCCCGTCTCCTAATCGTGCCTATATTTATATGTCATTTATCCATATTCTTGGCTCCTTAGTGCATTGTGCCTATGTTTTTCCATGATCAACTCATATTAGGCATCCCATTTATTAAAGTCCAACGTGCATAATGCGTTTCTCTTGCCTACGTTCACTATTCCCTCAATAGTAGCCCTACAATTGACTAACTCAATAAAGCCACATTTTTCTTTGCTCAATTATCATTAAAAATCATGAACTCTAATTAATTTAAGATCTAAAAATTATAAATTGGGCCTCATATATTCTTTAGGCTTGGGTACTACAAATTTAGGCCAAACAAATATATATATATATATATATTTACTTATTATTACTACTATTAGTCGTTTTCATTGGAAAATCCTAGTTCGGGAGAGAGCAATAAATATAACCAAAACAAAAAAAAAATCACTTTTTGTTGTTTAATATATAAAGAGTATTAATTTATAATATCATGAAAAAAAAATCAACTGCGAATAACTTGCTTGAAAACAAAATATCATGCTTTCTATATCATTCTACAATTTAAATGATTTATAAGAAATTGGTGTAATGTCAATTGTTTGGTTTAGTGAAAAAACTATTAGGGAAAAAGAGTTATTAAAAGCCGTCGATTATTCGATAATCGGGCCCTTGGACTAATTCGTATGGGTGTTCTATCATGTAATGGGCTCTCTCTCATGTAAATGGGTTTGAAAGCCACAAATTTTCTTTCTTTGTTTTTTTAAGAAAAAATTAAATATGTTTTCTTATAAATTAAATTTAGAGTAATGACTTTCATTATTTTTGACTTATAATAGTTTGAACATATTGTAATTTTATATTATATAAACAATCTTTCTCATATATTCCACAAAATTTAAAAAATAAATCATATTATTCATGATTCATAAATAGTATGTCTGGTAGTAAATTTTATAATTTATTTTAATGGCATTAATATATTGATATTAATATAACAATTAACTCATTCTTTTTTTTTCCCACTATTCTATTCTTACAAAAACTAATAAAAACATATTCATTTTAGGAATTTATTAAACGAAAATTTTGATCATTTTGTGAAATTGAAAAATAAGCCTGAGAAATATTGTAAAATAAATATATTAATATAATATTCACAACAAACTGCATTATTCATAATCATAACCATGCATGAATATCGCGAATCGCCTTATAATAATCATCGTGTGTGTGTGTGTGTGTGTTTTTTTTTTTTGGGAGGGGGGGGTGGGGGTTGTTGATCATAATAGTTTATACTATTACAACAACACTAAAAATATATATATATATATATATATGTATTTTATAAAAAACTGAAATCGCCGTAAGTTATAAATAAATATGGCTCATCTTAAAATAGTAATAAATATGACTCATCCCACAACCTAAGTTGTATTAAAAGCAGCAAATAATAACCCCATGCAGACATAACGGTAATGGGAAAAAAGGCATACCTTTTCTTTTTAGTCCATTTGAAAAGTCAAGTGATGTGAAATTTCAACTTTGAATGAATGATCCAAATAAGTGTTCACCCGAAAGATTGGAATAATATAAATGAAGAATCAATCAGATCGTTAATTTATTTATAGGTGATGGGAAAAGATATAAAACACCAAATTCATCCTCCACAAATTACCAATCTAAATTCATATATCTTTTAAAAGATTTATTTAGATTAATTTCATCTCAGTTATTCTTCAAGGATTAAATTAAGGCACAATTTTTTTTAAGGCCAACATGTTATATTATTTTATTTTTATTGGTTTTAATTCAATTATTAATGAAGTCCACAAGCAACTAATAAAGCGATTGGTTTATCCATGAAAATATTGTATGGGTAGCCTAATATGAAAATCAATATTTGTAATACGAAGTGATTGTTAGTGTTAGGAAAAATTTTGGTGGCCCGAAAAATGTGAGGAAAAAGCTTTAAATATTTCATCTATAATATTTCTCTTTATCTAATTTATCTGTGGACAGCTATATCATTTGAATTGAATTATTGTCACTCATTTATAAGTAGGTTTTTTGGGTTCATATGATATGAAGTCTGAAAAATAAAGTCACTATTCACAATTTATAAAATTTGCAGTGTGCTCAAAATTTTATATTTTATATTAAAATTGATGTTGATTAGTTTGAAAATTATTCTTGTGCTGATAATTTCATTTCATTGATCGTTATAGTTTGTAAATAAATTCCTATTAACTTTTAAACTTTTATATACAACTCATTTAGTAATGGTTAATCTATCATTTCATTAATGAAATATAACATAGTTTTTTTGTATGTAATGTAACACAAAACTAAGTTAACTATACGCCAAAAAAAAAAGTCTAGAAGAATTTAGGGTTATTATGATAAGAAAGATAATAAAAAGAGACAATTATTGTTAAGCAATGACGAGAAATATAATATATATTTCATATCTCGATTTGCAAGCAATATAAAAGGAATTCTTCTCCATTAATTATACCAAAGGAGCCTAAGTATTAGAAAATTATTCACAAATAATTTAAAAATGGAAGAAATCATATAAGTTAACATAATGTTTAATATCCATTTGTGTGTAGAATCAACTTGAATCAATTTGATGGGAACCTGTCAAGCCTTGTCTCGTTTTTCATGCTTCTTTCTGGAGTATTTGTGCTCTCTTTTTCTCTTTGGTGTTTTGTGGGATATTTCATATTTGTGGTTGATCTTTGCCTTTGATATCTCCAAAATATTCTTCCTTGATTTTTATTCTCAATATCTCATTTTCAAGTTTTTTCTTAACTTGCTTTCAATTCTAATTCTAAGCTATATTTAGTGTGCATATAAAAAATAAAAAATAAGAATGGAAAATCATTATTGGATCCATATTCATAACAGAATTGAATTGGCTGTTATGAAATTAATATGATTTGATGTTACGTATTAAAATATTATATAAAGGATAATATATTTTGGGGTTTTTCCTTCCATTGTCTTAAGTATTAGTTAGTTAGTCTTTTATATATTTTTATAATGCTGTTTGGACTAAATTAGCACATTGGGCTCGGCCCAATAAGGCTGCACACTCGTCCAAGAAATACTCAATAAACCTCCACTCATTTTGCTCGTTCACGAGAATTCAAGACACGATGACGATACTAGTCATGGGAGCATTCAATGATCTCTGATTATGATATGGTGGTTTGCACCAAGGAAGTGACCAACTTCGTCGACCCAGCAACTTATAAATAGAAGCAAAGGCTGAATAGCGACACACACATAAACATTGGACACAAACAACAGAGCTCGTATAATATATTATTCCTCTGGTTTTATATATAGGATTATTTGTTCTGATACTAAATATAAGACCCTTTACAATATATGAGATAGTATTTATTATATATTTTCAAAAAATGTCTCTATTTAATGTAAAAAGAGAAAGAGATTAAATAAGAGTAGTTTTGAAAAAATGTTAGAATTTTTGGAGAAATCGAGGTAATTAATTAGTTTTAATTCCAATTCTTAATCCGCATGATTCGGTTAAAAAGGTCTTATATTAAGAATAAGAAGGTGTAACATATTTCTAACACAACACACATTGCTCCGGTGAACTCCAGCCCCACGGCACCATTGTTTCCCTCTCCATCGCCTTTGCTTCTCTTTTTTTTTTTTTTTGTTATACTCCTCGTTTGAGTCCTTGAAATTCAAGTGTATTCAGGCTCACGTTACGTCTAGATATATTTCGTAAAGAGAGCCAACGCATACCAATTAACTAATTGGATATAATTGAGTTGTGTGAAAGTAAGCAAGTGATGTAAAATAATAATAATACTTTATATTCAATTACTAGCTACCGTGATAGTTTTTGAAACATTCTAATTATTTAGATTATCCCTCATTTATATTATTGAGAAAAAATAATATTACCAACAAAAATTAACGTAGACTTTGTTATTTACTCCTGGTATAAACAGTTAAACATATTCTTCGGTTCAAGATTTATTACGATATTAATTTTCCAACAATTTGAGACGTTGAATTAGACCCAATAGATCTTAATATATGGGAATAATTTAAGAAAAAATATATTTTAGTCCATATCATTCCTTTCAGTTTTCAATTCCTTCTTTATTATTAGAGTAAAAAACATTCATTTCCCTTCAATATTATTGGAATTATAGAGATCTCTCATCTATTTTCAAAATATGCATTTAAGTCCAATTTTTAACACTGTTAATAATATCCCAATAAAGACTCTATAATACTTTTTTTATCAATTAAAATTTATAGTAAAATAACTTAAAATTATTAATTTTCCCTTATAATCTAACATATCTAATTGCTATCCAATAAAATCTAAATAAATTTGAAATATTTATGTAAAAATTTATGATCATATTTTCTATTGATTTGACATTAAAAATTTAAGATATTCATTAAGTAATTTTAAATAATTTGTTACAGTAATATTTAAAGAAATACATTTGAAAATGTAAAATTAAAATTAATAAAATAGAAATATATCAAATCAATCAATATAAAACATAAAAACAAAAGTAAGATGCTATGTTTACAAATCATGAATAATGTGACTCATCTTAGATTCAATGTAAATGCACAAAAACCCATTCTAATTGAAAGTTAAAAATTGAAAACAAAAAGTTTTAAACATATTTCTAAATAAATATTTATGTTTAGGAGGAATATTTTGTAAATAAAAAAAGTTAAATTTAGTGCATTAAACATTTTATTAATGGTTGGGTGGATGAAAATATAATTTTAAAATAAATGTGAGATTTGTGTAATATAAATTTCAATTTCAACAAAAGTCTGTATAAGTTTTTAAAATAGAGGGAAAATCTATATAATTTAAGCAAAATACAAGGGTGATCAGAAGATTTTACTATTATTATTATTATATATTTTGAATATTTTGTCATAATATATGTAAATTAATTTTCGTTTATTATTTATATTTTTATTATTTTTACTATCATATAATCATATACTGGTTATAAAATATAATTAATCATGACAATAAAGTTTAATAACTATAATAAGGACTAACTTAATGGATTTAAAAATTATAGTAATTTAGTAATAAATTTTAAAATTATAAGGATTGAATTGAGAATTGAATGAAGGAGCAAAAATATTAATTTTGTTTAAATAATGACCAAATTAAACGGAAAAAGGTAACATTTTGTTGGAAAAAAGAATTGAAGAAATGATGGACAATCTTTTGATCATGGAGGATGCAGCCTTGTTCTGTGTAATCCTAGGTATCTCAGATTCTTCCAATGTTGATTGCAAAATCATAATGAGAAGGCCGTAGATACAAAGAACTCAACTTCAAAATGGTCCCCTCTTCATCCATCAATAATCAATAATGAAAAATAAATTAATAATAACTCAATGCAATTGTAAGTAATTTCTCCAACACACAGGATTTATATGGAAAAGAGAATAATGGTCCCCCCCACCCCCAATATAAGTTATTCACACTTTCTCTGCAATGAGTGTGTGTTACGTTGCAAGAAACAAACCCTCCAATGTCTCTTAAATCTCCGACTTGTTCCCCGTAGACCCAGCCTCCACGTGTCACCAACCTATTCATCCCCCGGTACGTCCCCATTTGTTGGGAGCCGAATTACATGGAATTAATCTCAGCCTAAAAACCATACTAGTGCTCTACAAAAACTAACTGAATTATTTAATTTAATATTTTTAACATGAGATTTTAATCATTAAATTAAAATGGTGAAGACATTGTTTCGAGCATTATTATTTTTTTCCCTTAATTACGAAGAATGTGAGTTTAACTTTCCGAAAACCTATGTCATATAAAATTATGAAAGCAATTCCCTGATTGTAATTGTTCTAATTCTAAAAAGAACTCAACAATAACGAATTTTTTATGGGGAAAAAAAGCAACAATTTTTATAGAAATTTTAACTTTTTGGGGGGGAAAATGAATGTTTTATTATTATTTTAAGATTTGGCCTTAAAAAGATAACAGAGATATCATTTTCCGTGATACTGTACTACAGTAGTGCTCTGCGGCTCTGGCTGCCTGCGCACAAATCACATGGCAAGGGGAAGTATGATATGGACCGTACACGTGGGGAAATCTGAGGCGGCCAACATTTTGTATTCACTGAAGGAAGGGTAGGGGTCCCACATATGGACCTTTGGATGCCCAGTTGTATCAGAGTCCTGTTTATGAGCTTGCACTTTACATTGATGACATTCTCAGATGGTATAATCTTATTTCTGAATTCTGTCCCAACCATACATCCATAAGAGTAGGAGCTGTACCCAACTTTGGCCTCCTTGGCTTTGCATTCCCATTTGATGGATTGTTGGAATATCTTCCATCCCACTCTGCCCTGCAGGTGCTCAAAATAATAATTACTCACTCCATTTTAAAATATAAGAAAATTTTAACTATTTCATACATATTAAAAAAAGATAGTTACACTCTTAAATTTTTTAAAAAAAAGCTCAACATCCCATTTTTATTTTTATTAATTACCAATAATTAAAATTATTTCCACTCTTTTCCAGTACAATTTACGAGATTTATCATCAATAAATAGGGATAAAAAAAATAAATTATTACTAAATATTACATAACACCTTATATTATGAATAAAAAAAAAGTTCTAAAAAATTTCTTATATTTTAGACCGGAACGAATATATAGTGCCATTGTGTTTTTTTTTTTATTTAATTTAAAAAGAAGATGGGGTTAATTTTGCCTAGAGTTGAGTTTGTGATAATACTTAATAGTAGTATATTAATTACTAACTAACATTTGAGGGAGGGCATGGGTAAATAAAAAAAAAAAGAGAATGAGTAGTCAAGTCATGGTCAGCAACCGATGATATTTGAGATTGAGGTGGAGCCCCAAAAGGACACGTGTATGGCCTATCCTTATCCCTTATTAAAGCCTGCCTGCCTGCCTGCCTGCATCTTTCACTTTACTTTACAGTCTGTGCTGCATCATTTCATACACTTTGCATTCAATTCAATGGCTCCTGGCCCCATCCTATCTATCCATCCCTCCCTTCAATTCCCAAACTCAACTCCCTCATCACGCTTTTAACATGGATCACTTTGTCATCATTTTTCAAAGGCAACCTAGTATGATTGTGCTAATATTTAACCCATTCATATACTAACATTTTCATCATATTTATTATTTATTTATTCAAATAAAAAACAACAAATCACAAGAGAAAACATACTTATTGTTTAAATGTTTGGAAAATATTATCAGTTAAATAATCATAATTTAAATTTTACGCACAAAAAATGTTTTCTGTTATATATTTTAATTTAATTAATAATGATTATATTTAGTCACATATTACATGACATGAAAGAGGATAGGCAAAAACAAAACAAAACAAAAAAACAGAAAGAAAGAGGACGATTAGAGCATAACAAAATCAACATGGTTCCTCTTTCGTAGAAGAGAATGAAATTTACCTCCTTTTGTTTTTTTTTTTGAGACAAGGACAAATAAACAATGGCCAATACTACAAAGAAGCTTGCATTATGCCATAGTCTGCCACTACTACTAGAGGTCGCTGCAAGTCCACAATAACTGGTGATTAAATAAGTCTACATAATATATATGCGACTTCCAAACAAGGAATTTGCCCGCGTTGCAATCTCTCTCTCACAACAATAACAACCGATAAGTATTCTCATGATTCGTGACCTCCCATGGGATATTATGAATTTGTATTCAGAATAGACAAAACTTTAAAAACAAAAAAATCTCGGGCTTCACCGTAAATTAAGACCACTCCTGTACTTCATGGACGTCTCATTATCGACCAAGGTCTGCCTAGCTCAAAGAATTATCTACTTATCTTTATTATTGTTAGAAAATCGGAAAATAATTAATGACTTACTTTCTTACTAATCTCTCTCTTTTACCTTGAGAATCAACTTTCACCGTTACTATCAGGCCAAATATAATATCCCTAAAATTATACTTAAACAATATATATATATATATTAATATATACAAACCACCATAAAGAAGGTAATAATACCCAATGATGTTTATTTCTTTTCTAGAATGTTAGATTGATCATGAATCTAACATTTCACCAGAAGAAAATGATGATAGCGAGCCTATATACAAAATGTTAAACTGCAAGCGGGCTGTACTAAGTGGTAGAGTAAGTAAGAACATGGACCCGTTTGATTTTTCATTGATTAAAAATGAGTTTTGGTAGAATTGTTTTTATAACGTAGTTATGATAAAAATTAGTTTTGGACTAACGTGTTTATATTTGGATAATTTATTTAAAAATTGATTTTGGCAAAACTCATAATTTTTCTCTAAATTTAACTTAAACCCTATCCCATGATTAATTTAATTTACTTGGATTAAAATTTAATTTGTATTTATTTAATTGAGAACATAATATATCTGATATAACATTTTTTTACAGGTCATGATCTATGAAAATTAAAATTTTGAGGGAACATTTTGGTCAATAGATAGGAGGAATTTTATGGAAATTTTATTTTCTTAATTTTTCCATTTTTGCTCATTTTTATTGGTACATTTTTATCTGACTTTAAAATAAATACAGATAACAATGGAGAAGGAGAATGGAAAAGCAAGTCCACTACTACTTATTTTTGAATCACGTTTTAGCTGGAAAATGATTATCCACCCGTAAATGAAAAAATTGCCAAATATCGTACAAAATAAATCAAACTTCAATAGTGAAACCAAACAGTATATATTGTTCTCACTGAGGATTTGCGGCATGCACTAGTTGAACATATTGAGTAAATTTGTTTTTTAAGTCCAACAAATCAGATAACCAATTTAATTAAAACACTGAATGCATTTCGATCCACCCCCACAACTATAAGAAGCTGATTTTTTAATTCCTTGAATCAACTAACTCTTAATAACAATTACCGCGTTTTACATATTTCAATCCCACTCTATATATATAATTCAATGTCTATTTTGAAATCCTCTTCGATCCAAGTGTCATCAAAATATATACCTCAACACATTTCACAAGTTGGTCAGACAAGTGAAACAAAAATAAAAACTAAATTGAATGTATAAATTAAACTATGAATACAATCAATCATTAAGCCTAAGCATCACCATATATATATTAGCCAAACATAAATTCAAAAGAAAACAAATCAATCAATCACAAAGCAAAATGTAGAATCCACGCATGGAAGAGGAAAGGAAAGAACAGAGTGAATGGAGTATTATGATGAGATTCCTCTCAAACGAGCAAGTTCTCTAGCTATATTTCCTCCAAGAGCCTCCTTTAGTTGTTCAAAATTACCTCCAATAATTAATGTTAAGGGACTGAATGTGTGTGTGTGTGTATAATTGACTGTGCCTCCTACTAATGGATCGATCCAGCGACAATCCTACTCCGGTGGTCCTTTTCTTTGCATATTTGTCATTTCTTATTCGTGCATCTCCGCTCTCTTCAAGTCCTGGACATAAAATGATGTAAAATGAGTGAGAGTAGAACCAAAAGGTGTTAACATAATTAGTAAAAATGGGAGAACGCCACATACATTTGAGGGTGTGCACTCACTTTGGAAGAAATGGCATGTATGAATACTATATTTTGATATTTTGCACTTCCTGATGCTAATATTTTGGACCCCTAAATTCTTCAAATATTTTTGGGCTAAAAAAAATTTGTTTAGAAACTTTGATATTTTAATTTAAGTCTAATAACATTTAACTTGAACCTATTAAACTCAGACTCTTATATAACTTTTATAAAATCATTTTAGTATTTTATTTTTTAACTTAAATAAAACTATCTTAAATTTTTAATCACCAAAATATGAGACAATGCTTTATAGCATTTTTGATGCTATTTCGTTCACTTTGTTACAGTATTTTAAGTTATAATTTTTATTGTTTTAATTAAATTTGTCTATTATATCAATAAAATAATATTATTTTTTGTCCATTGATGCTATTTCTTTTTTCTTTTTGTAAGCACTAAGAATATATCCCCAACCGACACGTGAAAACTAATTCCTTTAAAACATAAAGATCATTAATATGGATTTTGTCTCCCTCAATAAATTTTTTTCTATATACACCACTAATGATCCTCTATAGTTAGGTGTTATTTCTGTCACCATTTGATTTTTTTTTTCAGTTTTCTACACTATACTTATCTGTTTAACTAGTAAATATATATTATTTAGTAAAACAAAAATAGAGGTCATTTTTATAGGTTTTTAGATATATACACTTAATTTAATTTATAGATTTTTTGTGATGTTCTTAAAGTAATTGAGAAATATTCTTTCTTTTTTTTTATTCTCTAAAATATTTATAATTTATAATAATTTCAATTTATCTAGATCTTAAATTAAAAATGATAGGGTTTTTAAAGACAAAATTATCATTAGATGCATCTTAAGAATCAAAATTTTCAACAATAACAAACATATTATTCGTAAATAAAATAAAATTATAATTGTTAATTATAATTTAAAATTTTTTGGCCATTTTCCAAAAAAAAATTCACCCACCCACTAAACTAAGGTCCTAGCTCCGCCATGGAGAACTTTTTAAAACATATTTTAAATAAAACAAATTAATAATTGTAACGGATGGTTTTGAGCATTACCGTATTAGTGTATTACAACAGCTTAATATATAAAATTACAGGAGCGGTTGATGTAATCTTTTTTTTTTTTTAAGTTCTAATCGCTTTTGAACAATTGCCATGTGATCCATTTCGACAATTGTTTTCAATTGTAAAAATTAGTTGTTATTTGTTTTGTTCTAGTAGAGTTTAGTGGTGGTTGTCACAACGTCACAATTGTTACAATTACTTCGATATTTAGCAATGGTGGTGCCTCAACCGCCACAGATAGAGGGTTACCTTATGGCCGCGGTGGGAACCATTGACATTACACTCATTGCTCTTAATACTATTTGTAATTTTAAAATAAGATTGGAATTATATTTTTATCTTTCATTGTAACTATCCATAAAAAAAGAATAAAATAATTAAAATTTAAGAAAATTATATTTTAATACTTCTAATGTATTTAATTTTAAATTAGTCTTTATAATTTAAAATTTTATAATCAAAGCCTTAAAATTTTAAAAATTTTAATTTATTTGCTATTTTTTAAAATATTTTAAAAATATTTTTAAATTGTTTTTAATTATATATAATTTATAAGAATAAAATTGATATCACTAGTAATTGGTTTAAATGGTTTGGTGCCTAATTCTTTTAAATAAAATCTTAATGTTGAGTGTCATAAATAGAAAAGATTGTGATTGAAAGTTGTTCATAATTAGTTTGACTCAACGTAACTTGTAAAAATTAACCACAACAAAAAGAAAAAAGAGTATGAATGCATAACTAGAAAAAATAAAATTAACTCACACATATAAAAATATTGATAAAGTATAATAACAAGGATTACTATCAAATTTCAATATAAAAATATGAATTCGTTTAAAAAAGTATATTGCTTTGTTAATAAATTATTAATAATGCCACACCTTGTGTTGTGCATGAACTTCATCAAATTTTTGAAAAGGGGAGAAAACAGTTTAGGATTTATAATAAAAAATATTTTTAAATAAATAATTTCAATTAAAAATTCAATATGACTTAATTGACGATTCAGTTTATATGGCTTCAAAATTTTTAAATTGGGTCCTAGTTAAAAAATAATTTTTTTCTACAACTCTCTTTTTCCCTTTTGAAAATTTATAAGTTCATATTTATAAATTAGGAAAAGTTACTGTTAAGGACCACTAAATTTTAAAATTCTTCAAAAAGGCCAAGCTCCTTGGAGGGAAAAATATATTTGTATGGACAAATATTTTCAAAATTAAACTATTGAAAAACTGATATACTGCTATTTATCATACAGAATGAAAAGGATGGGTTAGAATATTTTGACTATTAAAAATTCATAGGTTTACTATTAAATACTGAAAGATTGGATTTGGAATATTTTGATTATTGAAAATTGAAATATTTATTATAAAAAAAATAAAAAAATAGATTGGAAATTTTTGTCTGCTGAGAAATATTTTTTCTCTCCAAGTATTTAAGATTGAATTTGGAATATTTTGATTATTGAAAATTGAAAGATTTATTATAAAAAAATAGAAAATATGGATTGGAAATTTTTGTCTGCTGAAATTTTGTTTTTCTCTCCAAGTATTTTGTTTTGTTTAATTTCAAAATTTTGAGGTCCTCCTAAATATAATTTTTTTCAATAAATTATAATTATTACAACTATAATAATCATACTTAAAAGATGATCAATTTAGAAAAGAACCGCTTTTCTGACCCGTGTCTGTCGTCTCTCCCGCCCATCTTATCAGGTTTTGTTCCTTCCTCTCTCTCCAGTGAAGAAGAATCCAATTATAATACTCTCTCCGCTCCTTCACGTTCTAAAAATTTTTAATGATTTTAAATATAAATTATTTTAATTTTTAATTTTTAAAATATTAATTATTTTATTTTTAAAATATTTTTATTTAATTATAAGAGAAAAAATAAATTATTTTAATTTATAGTATTTATTAGAAAATAAAAATAAAAAATATATTAATTTTAAAATAATTTTAATAATATAATAATTTTTTTTTAATTTTAATAAAATAATTAAGAGTGACTTATTTAAAAAAAATAATCGATGTCTTTCCAAGTGCGGGTTTTGGACGAACCATCCATTCTCACGTGCCACTGTTCTCTCTCTCACTACTCTCTTGGAGGGTGTAGCCTTGCAGCTTTTACCCCTACTATTAATTTAATAACACCCCTTCTTCCCCATTGGACTAGTACAAACACAGAAACCTGCACTCTCTTCTGCACTTGTTTCTCTCTCTCTTTGTTTCCTCTTTTATACAAGCAAAAAGCATCCTCTTCTCTCTCTCTCTCTCTGCGGCAAAACCCATTGCTAGAATAGTAAGCTACCTGCTACCATTTTTTATACCTCTGCCTCCATTTCTACAGAGAGAGACATGGACTTTGAAGGGAATATGTTCTGTTTGAGCAACGCTAACAGAGAGCAAAACGGTGGTGGTAATAGTAATAACTGTACCAATTTCTCTTGGGATTTATGGGAAGCACCCTCTTCTAACAATTCTACCCTCATTAACACTTTCTACACCGCCGATGCGGCGGAGACCTCGACCGCCGCTGCGCCCGCTCGCCACGAGGCCAGCCTCGCAAACGCGCTCATGTTTCTTCCTCAGGCTAGTACTGCAGCTGATCGTGATCACGACAGCGTTGACCACGGCCATCAGCAGCGGCAGCAGCAGGCTCTGTACTCCGGCGACGGGGCGCACGTGCATCTGGACCCACATCTGACGTGCTTGAAGCTCGGGAAGAGGCATTATTTTGAGGACGCTAATGCTCCTCTTGGTAGTGGCGGCGGCGGCAGCCTTGCTTTGGCGGGAAAGAGAGGGAGAGGGTACTATGGAGGCGGTGTGAAGACAGCGTCGACGTTGACAGCGGCGGCGGCAACGGTGCCAAGGTGTCAGGTGGAGGGGTGCCACGTGGCGCTGGTGAACGCGAAGGAGTACCATAGGAGGCACAAAGTTTGTGAGATGCATTCCAAGGCACCCATGGTTGTGGTATTAGGGTTGGAGCAAAGATTTTGTCAACAGTGTAGCAGGTGATCCTGTATACAATTATAATCTCTTTCTTTCTATTATTGAATATCGTTTCTTAAATTATTTTATGATATATACTATGAGATATTTTAAGAAGAAAATGGAGTAATTACTGGGGACAGGTTTCATGTGGTATCGGAGTTCGATGATTCCAAGAGGAGTTGTAGGAGGAGATTGGCTGGCCACAATGAACGAAGAAGAAAGAGCTTCCATGATTCCGTCACTAGGAATTCCTCCTCTCAGGGTAAGCTGATCCATAATTAATTCTTAATCCCTTCCTAATAGTCAATCTGTCACAGTATATATATATATATATATATGAAAATCGAAATCTGCAATTTTATTATCTCTTTTCCCTGAATTGCGATTACTTGTTGCGTTTAGCTCCCTACATCGATTCATATATAGTATATTAATTCACACTCAATTTTTACGGATACTCTTATTCACCAAGTTTTAAACCGGTGTTATGCATGGTGTTTCCTCACCCACTTGACTCTGGTGGAACAATCACTTCGTAATGAATAATCAGAAGAATTAAGGGGAGACACAGGCACTATTTAAAAATAAATTTTGAAGATCCTTGACAATCTGATTTATATATTCAATCTTAATATGATTACAAAAGAAAGAAGAGTCCAGTACCTTTGTCGTAATAATTTAGGGAGTTTATGATGAAAATATTTAATTATTAATTAATTCCCAATCATTTATGAGATGAGCGGAGTTTAATTTCTGCTCACAGCTCACTATGGTTCTATTACGTTTCTAAGGAACTTTTAGTTGTCCCATTCATTCCGCACCTTCCTTTGGAATATTGAAACTGATCTTAAGTTGTAGTATTAGATATCTATTTCATTATAAGATATTTTGATATATAAGAATATTACATATCACAATTTTGTACATATGTGATATAGCAATCAATTCAAGGAATGTACATTCACACATTGGGGAATTGGTTTGTATATTATATCGGAGATATTGGTACAAGGAAGCTTATTACAAATGAAATTTAAATAAGTTCATTATTGATAATGAAACCAACATATGTTATGCTCAAGAACTAGTTACTAGTGCTGTTGAGGGTGAGGCAGCTCAAAAAGTTCACAAAGTCTTTAACAGAATCACAAATATAATCACCCCTTAATTAAGTTCGTTAATAATGCGGTAGTTTCTGAGCTGTTCTCACCCTTAATTAAGACATCAGTGTATATATCAAACCAAAGCATGCACGCATCTAAAAAGTGTCCTTGTCCTTTGGATATATATATATGGCATGGGTCATAATATCTGCTTAAGATATGACTTTGTTTCAAATTACTTTATATTTTGTTGTGTTTGTATGAATGTTTGGGCTTGTTAAACACTATATATAGAGCCAGCTAGCAAATGAATCACTTAATTAATGCTCATCATCATAACTGTGTGGATGAATTAGTTTATGTATTGACAGAAAATAAGTTGCTGGTTGGAGGGTTTCCATACTTGTCATCACCCCCACCATCATCAGGGTGTGCTCTCTCTCTTCTGTCATCGTCTAAGAGTGACCATTCATGGCCTTCTCCTGCTGATCTCTCTGCAAGATGCAGCGCCGCCCTTCGAGAACTCATAGCTGAAAACCGAGCAGCCATCATGGCTAAGCAAATCATTTTAGAAAGAGATTGGCACCCACACCACCACCACCAACAAGATGATGATGACCATAATAAGGAGATCCAACTTCAATCCAATAACAGTTTCTCTCAACACCACCAGAGTTTTCCCTAGACAAATTGTTGGTAATTTACTTCATATAAGTGGCAAAATTCTTCACTAAACCCTATCTCGAAAAAAAGATAGGTTTTAAAACCCCTCTTTCATATATAAAGAGACGTATATTTAAGCATGTTTAACACAATTCACTTACTGAGACCTCTATGGATTTGGATTTACACTTTTTGTTTTCCCCACTTTTCTTTTCAATTTTGAAGAGAGATTAACACTGATTGTATGGGACTCACTTGAGTGATAAAGTCCACATATTCTATTTAATTTCTCTTTTTCGGAATTAGTGACAAGAACTGAAAAGGGGGGAGAGAAAAGAGTATCCAAGTTCGACCAGTTTGACTTGTTTGTTTGTGTGTATGTGTTTCAATGATTGGTTTGATCTATTATCTTTATGTAAAATTGGATTGGGTAATTAAGGCATGTAACGTATCATGGGATACACATGAGTGAGCTCAAAACTTGGCCTGGAAAGCTTGGCATCTATCAAAGGAAACAGAAATAAGAGGGATGAGGATGGAGAGCCAGTAGCACAAGTGCTGTCTTTTGCTTGATTGATGTTAATTAGGGGGTGATAAGTCAAGTATGATTCATTCTTATTGTGATTACGTTGTATATTCAATGACTTTGTGGAAATTGTATTTAATAATATGAATCAGTACTTTTTTTTTGTTAGAGGCTAACTTTAAATCCAATTGAAATTAGTACGAATCTTCTGATTTTGGAAATGACTCCACTCAGATAAAGGTCATTACTATTCAATTTGTTTCTTTGCATTTCAGCTTCTCTGAAACTAAAGTGTTTAATACTTTCTTTGATTCTAAATGTAGGATTTTTTATTATAATTTTATATATAGGGTCATTTTTAGAATACAAAACTATTTATTATGCATTGCAAAAAAAAAATTTCTATTTAACATGAGAGAAAGAAATATAGATTCAATAAGAGTAATTTCATGAGAGTAATTTTGAAAAGATAATGTAAATTTTTAAAAAATTAAGAAAATTAATTAATTTTAATTTCTATTCTTAATTTACGTAATTTAATTAAAAAATTTTTATACAAAGGACCATTGGAGCATAATTCAATTTCGTTATGCTAACTACCTATACCATTGGAGTATGTAAAGTATATATCCTCCATTAAATCCAACACTTCCGTGCTATTTTAATCTCTCTTCCCACGAAGCAGATACTAAAAAATTTGTGTGCATAATGATTAATGTGTTATAGGAGCCTCATTTTAAATTATATATGAACACATTTTATAAAAAGAAACTTATATATGAACAGTTAAATTGCTGTATCAACATCTTTACTAATATACATGCATGTGTTCTGATAATGTCTATATTTCTTAAATCAATAGTTTCACAACCAAAACACCCATTCCGTGTAGAAACAACCTATGAGCAATCATTTTATCATTTCGATGCAATTCCTTTTTTTGATTAATTTAATCAATTTTGTTATGGATTAACATTAATTGATTGGTTGGATATTCCAAACTTAATTGAGTTGTCATTTTTGTTTTCAATACTAAGCCCAAAAAATGGATTCAGTTTGTATTGATTGTATGCAAATCGTAATAAGTTGGAGTACACAAAAGTGATTTTGTTATTATTAAAGGATAATGAATTATGGAAGTTTAATTGACTGTTTAAATTAGAGTTAGATAAAAGTGATTTTGAAAATTGATTTTGATTAATAGTAATTTTGGTTGATTATGATTTCTATTTGGAAACCATTTTTTTAAAATAAAAGTGGTTTTGTAAAAATTTATTTTGTCTGGATATTATTTATCAAAATCACTTTTAGATTTAAAATAGTTCGAATAAATTCACCTTAGGGAAGAAAAAGACCTTTTAATTGAAAAAATGAATGCTCTCAAAATGGGTTCAGCAGGTAAATCAACTCGTATAGCCCATATACTGAGTGGTTTTGGACAAATACAAACAAACGCAGACCTATGAATGTAAATAAACCCATTAATATTTATCTTATAGGTTAGTCTTAAAAAAATGCATCTAAGAAAAGAGAAATGGTTGGTTTAGTTCAAAGTCAAACAATATTTATAAATAAAAAAAAAGTCAAACAATATTTTCATGCATTAAAATATTATATACTTCTCAAATACATGTATATATTCACGTGTTTTCACGATTTAAATAATATCAATGTACATCATCAATCTAAGGCAGAAATTGTAATAGAGGCTATCATACATGCATTATATTATTTTTTGTTGCTTGATAGGAATTATTTGTCAAAGACCTTATGGTACTTTTGAAAGTTATTATGGGTTTTTTTTTTTATAGAGTAAGCACTTATACTTATCAAATTTATAAATCTTGTATATCAAGAAGTTGAAGATTTGAGATGAATTAATTAAAATATTAAAAAAATTAGTGATAATTTTGGTCATTCACAACAAATTTTGATATTTAAGCTTTTAAATATAATTAATGAATACTTTATATAAATATTTAAATGTCAATTTTTAAACTTAATTTTTGTAAAAAATAAGGAGAGATACACACTACATAAGCATAAAGAATGAGTGAATGGATGAATAATGTCAAAAATGACGGAAAGCAAGTTAAGGCAGGCAGGCAGGCAGGCACTAGAATTTGGCATAGGCATGCACGTCCGTCAAATTAAGAGAAGTGGTCCTCTCCTCCTTCATTCATTATGTGTTGCTTTCACAAATTGAATGGCTGCAACTTGAAAGGTTCAGAAAGATTGCTTTTTACTCGAAAGGGGTATGGCTTCCCACTTTTTTCACCCTCTTTTCCTTCTCCCCTTTTTACATTAACAATATGGGTTTCCACTTGCTTTTCCATTCCACCACCATTGTACCATACAACTTTTAGTCTGTTTGGGGGTGGCCGTAAACCCATATCAAAACTTAGATTTTGACAGGAGTAGCAAAATATTGCTTATATTTTTTAGGCCAGAACTTAGATTTTGATCATCACTCCAAATACTTCATCGATGCTTTTTATAAAAAACTTTTAATTACTTTATGTAAATTAAGGAAATCAGTTATTTTCTTAAAATATTAAAAAAAATCAAATATTCATTTTTTACCACTATTTAATATAATAATGCAATTTACATTAAATATCATTTGACTAATTGAGAGTATCTCTTTCATCTAAAAAGTCTAATAACAATTTACGAGAAGAAATAAATAATGAGAACAAAATAGAAAAAATTTTACAAAACATTACAAGGTCTTCTATAAAAAGGGACAGAAAAAACTTTTGGAATGTCCCTTATAAAAAGGACTGGAAGAAGTATATATTTTAATTTATTGTCATTTGAGATACTGTATGCTTAAGATTTTAATGTGAGTTAACTCAAATAGTTTTAAAACCCCCCCCAAAAACTCTCATTGGGTGTGAGTTCAAATTTGTTGAGACTATTTAAAGATCTACTTAATAGCATTTATTTTTAGAGATATTCTTTTATAACTAACTCCTTATTTAGTAGATTTAGTAGAGGGGGCTGGTTTTTTGAGGAAAGGAGAGGAGAGTTGCTCCCTACCCTTATTTGGATCATCAATTGGCTAAGAAGGGGAGGGGGAGGGGAGCAACTTCCTTTTTATCCCTCCCCTCCAAATGTGAGGGTTTTTGGAGGGAAGGAGAGGGGTATATTTTTTTTTTGTTTTGACTTAAATGTCCACAAAACTAATTTCCTTTTGTTTTTTGTCTCTTTTTTCATTATCTCATTTTTCATTCTTGCACAATTTCTTCCTTTCTATATCATGATCAGTATCAATATAAGACTAATTAAAATATTCATATTACTTTATTTTCTTGTCATTTGATCCATAATAAAAAATTGTAAGTTATTATTAACCTTGATAATTATATTAAATAGTGAAATTAAAGAAACAATTTTTCTCAAAACAATATATTAAGAAAAATATTTTACTGTGTGAAATGAAGGATTTGACATTTTTAAAATAAGAAATTAATAAAAGAAAACAATTATTAAATCAAAAGAAGAATAGAAAAGAACTTTATTCATAGAGGAAAAATAGACAACTTATTATTAACTCATCGCATTTTTCCTTTGAAATCAAATATGAAATCATTAAAATTCCTTTCATTCCCTTTATCCTTCCTCTTCTTTCCCCTCCTTTCCATCCTACCAAACATTCCCTACAGTTGTTAACATTCTTTTCTTCCCCCTTTGCTAACAGAGTTGTTGAGATTAAGGATGCCTCTCCTTCTTACCATCTTTTCTTTTATAAAAAAAAAATTCTGGGCTGAAGGTTCGAATTAAGCATGTCTCTATGATATATATATATATAATATTTATTTCATTTAAATTTAAATAATTTATAATTTTTATTCAACTTTATTATTTTTGTATCTTAAAAACATGATTTAATATGATTTTAATATTTTATTTTTAATTTATGAAAAATGAAAAAATTCATTTATAACATAAGATTTTGTTCTTCGTATAATAAATTATGTATAATAATATAAAAATTTAAAAACAACAACATATGAAAATAAAATAATATATTTAATATATTAAATTTTGTGAAGAATAAATAAAAATCTTAAATTTTTAATACTATATTTTTACACGTCATTGTATATAGATAAATGAATAAAAATTATGAAAAATAATTAAAATTTTAACAAAAATAAATCTACACACATACGTATAAGAAATAAATTCCAAAAATTTTCAGAATTTTTTTTGTAAAAAATCTGTGGCCACATTAGACGCACAAATGGCAGAATTTGGAAATAAAAGCTAATTCCTATCATACCTCTCTTTTGTCTATAGTCTAAAAATCTGCTTTTCCATGGCCTTAAAATGCTTCATCTCTCACTGGTTTACTACTAATTTGCATATTGATTAACATTGTAAATTAAAAAAAAAAATTGAAGCAAAAAATGACGGAATAGACAAGTATTAGCACTATATCAGAATTGACTTTTGTTGACTTTTATTTTTTCTTTTGTTAGTTGTTCTAAACTGTCTACCATTTAAGTGCCAACATGGCAGTGGTTTTTATAGGCAGTTTCTTTTAATAACCACTAACTATTGAGTGACAACAAAACCCAAGGGGTGGTGGGATGAGGAGAATAAGAGAGTAATGGAAGAACCAGGAGCATGGAGAGCTGGTTCTTCTTCATCTTCATTATGGAAAGCGAATCCCGATTGTTTCAAGACTTGTGCCTAATGTTTTGAACTTTTCTATAATCTTTTTGCCACACAAAACCCCAATTTTGGCTGACAATCCTTCGGTCACTTAAGAAGCTGAATCTAGTCTATTAAGCTCGATCAATCAAACAAGGAAGCATCACATGATGTATTTAGTATTCAATAAATTTAGATGCATTTTTATGAAACATCTGCACCTTTTTTCTAATCTATTTGGCACTACATATATATATATATATGTAGTCCCTCCATTTCAAAATATCTATTCATTTAAGATTTTGGAACATGGATTAGAAAATGTAATTAATATCTGAGATTTTTTTTTATCTGTTCAAATTTGTCTTGAATAAATGTTACATTGAACTTTTAAAAAGACAACTAAAATTATTGAGTAAAAAAGGGGGGATAATGGGAAAACATCAATAAATGTTGCATTGAACTTTTAAATGGGTAGATAAAATGAAACAAAAATTTACTTATATAAGGGACATATATTTTCAAACAGAGGAAGTATAAACCAAATCGTATAATTATCCCAATGTGCATAGAATCAGACTTAATTAATGGATAGAGTCCTATGATTCAATTGCAACTTGCAAGTTCAATTAATGAACCTAGTTACTCCCTTTCTTTTATTTTATTTTCCATTTTTAAAGAAAATTTTTATTTTTATTTATTTATTTTTTACAAATTTTAAGACAACATTAATTATTATTTTTCAATTGTACCATTATTTATCATTTTAAAAATTAAATATACTATTAATTGTTCTTTCTTATATATCTATTTATTGAAAGGTATGTTAAGAAATTTAAAATAAATTTTAATGTGTTAATTATATTTATTAATGGTCTATGTGTTAAAACCTTAAACAACACATAAAAGAAACGGAGGTAGTACTCTCTCTTATCATTAATATAAGACATTTTTAATTGAATCACGCAAATTAAGAATGATAGTTAAAATTAGTTAACTACCTTAATTTTTTAAAAAATCACAACAATTTTCTAAAACTATTCTTATTAAATTTCTTTCTCTTTCTCTCTCTTATATTACATTATATTTTGAAAAAAATCCTATATATAAAACCAAATTAAAATATCTTATATTTAAAATCGAAGAGAGTAATATCTTAACCCAATGACATTTTGGCTCAAAAAAATAAAAAAACCCAGTGACATCAATTGGATGTATGGGCATCAATGAGCCAAGAGATGAGTAACAAAAACATAAGTGTGTATGTATATGTAAGTTTGTGTATGAAATGCATACACCCATAGAGAAGGGTTTGATTGTAAAAAACGTTTACTCTTTTCATTAGTTAATACTTTCTCAGTCTTAAACATAAGTTAAAAACTACTTTACACATACTAATGAGGTTAATTAAGGTAATTTAATTTGTAGTTAAATAAAATTTTTTTCAAAAATTATCTTCAATTAATAGTCTTTTCTTTTATACTCCTTCGATCTTATTTATAAGGGAAAAATGAGTTAATATTATATTAATTTTTTTACCAAAACTACCCTCCTCATTAACATTATTGAGAGTCACGAGATGAATTTTTGGAAGAAATTGAAAAAGAGAGAGATTAATTAAGTAGGGACACTTTTTAAAGAAATTGAAAATATAAGACAAATTAATTATTTTTAACTAATTTCAACTCTCTTTCTTAAAACTCTAGAAGTGATTTTTTTCCTTTATAAAAGAGATTAGAGGAAGTGTTAGATTAATTAATACTCATTGATTTGATAAAGAGTATTTTGGGAATCCCACATATATTGGTACTTGTCATTACAATTTTTTTTTTATTTTTGAAAATAGAAAAATAAAAAAAAACTTATTTTGAGAAGCTTGTTCTTTATAAAATGTTATAAAAGATAGAAAAATAAAAGAATATAAAATACATAACATCTTTAAGGTGTACTGCATTTTTATTCTGAAACATACAAGAAAAAGAAGAAAAAAACCTATCTCATTAATAACAAAGTTATAAATTTTGAATAACTCATTTAACACTTATTAGTTATAATTTTGAAAATAATTATTTAAATAGATTTTTTTATTTTCTTATTCTCAAACTTGTTCTAAAAAACAATTTTATAAAATTGTTTTGAAAACATTAAAACAGAAACTACATCCAAAAAACCCCCCATATTTTCTTTTCTTATGTTTTGAACCAACTTTTCTCTCCAAAATTTATTTATATTTGGGACTAGAGGGAGTAGTTTTATATCAAGTAGAAAATATATTAATAGGAAACTTTAAAAAAATCATATTTCAAGAGAACTTAAATAATACACTACTAGAAAAATTAAATTTAGCTGGGGATCACTTATCGCTCGCTAAATGATCTAAATAGTGAAAAAATTAGCTAGAAATTGTAAGTTTATAGTCATTATTAAATTTACTGAAAGAATTAGTAAAGAATATCCTTTACTTCGCAATATTAGAAAAGAATTAGTGAGGCATTTTTTATTTCTCGCTAAATTAATACAAATAGTAAGGAATTAGTGAGATATTTGTTATTCCTCGCTAAATTACTATGAATAGCGAGAAATCTAATCCCTCACTAAATTTTTTTAAATTAATTTTAATAGATTAAAATTATTTTATTAAAAATTTAATTTTAATGAATTAAAATTTTTTAATAATTAAGTTATAAAATTATTTTTATCAGATGATTATTTTAAATTAATAAAAATAGTTAAATTAATTTTTATAACTTGTTGGGAAAAAATGAAACTGAAACTTTATTTATTACAAAATTTAAAAAATAAAGTATTTTATGATATTAATAATTGAAAATATAATATATTTGTATTTTTTAACAATATATATATATATGTGTGTGTGTATATTAGTGTGGAGATAAATAATATATATTTAATATTTCATATAAAGATTGTAAATACATTCTAGTTCAACTGGTAAAAGTTTGAATATAAAAGCATTGAGAGCATATTTGAAATTATTATATGACATCAGAACGATATGGCATGGGTGGTGGGTGACGTGGTGCTCCCAACGGTGATGTGACAATGTTGAATTTTTTATAATTTAACGAGGAGTTTAGCAAGAAAATCGTGAGAAATGAGTCCCTCTTTAAATTTAGAGAGGGATTAGATCCCTTACTAATTTAGCGAGGTAATTAAGTCATCTCTTGCTAAATTTATCGATGCGATTTATAGCGACTGAATAAGCAAGAAATTTTATACTTCACCATTTTTAATTTTGCAAGAAAAAAAAGATATTTGGCGAGAAATTTGACCCTTACTACATTTGATTTTTCTAGTACTAATGACAGTAGGATTAATAAATATTTGAGATTTAAATTTAAATTTTGAAAGATAAAACAAAACAACTTGATGGAGCTAATATACAAATATACAAAATCCAATAAATAAGTTAAATAAGTCTTATAATAAAGTTATACAAGTCACAATTAAGTCTTTGTATTAAGCCTAACATAAACTGAGCTATTTAAACTAAATCTATTAAATTCGTGGCACGAAACCAATAAACAATGGCGCTCAACAATTCCGGGGTGTGGTCGACCCCAGTAGTGAAATGCACCTCTTTTTATTTCAGGGAAAAATGTCCTCCCCCTTCCTCCATAAAATAATATTTCATCCCCCAAGACACTCTCCTGTTCTTTAACCCAACCAATCGTCCAGTTTTAATTTTAAAACTCCATGTTAAGCATGTAAATCCTCCTCCTGCCTAATAGTTATGCCGTTCAATTTACATTTTAGGATATTTTATATAATAAATTTTTAGTTCAAAATATAAGGTATTAAATATTTTTTTTTCATTTTACCTATATTTTTAATTCTTTCTTACTTGTTATTTATAACTCTATAATAATAATAATAGAATAGGATATTTAATAAGAGTAAAATAGAAAATATTGATACATTTTGCATTGATTTTAGATAAAAAAATAATTTTTTTAACATATATATAATTGATAAAAAATGCCTAATAATGTGAATCAGAGAAAGTATATCATAATTACTTTTTATAAATTTATTCTTGTAACTTTTTAAATTATTTTATTTGTTATCTATTTCCCTTTTAAATAATATATTTATTTTTTTATTTTTAAGTTTTAAATTTCTTCTTCATTTTATTAGTGTTAATTGACTTGAAATTTATTTATTTTGTATTTATATTTTTATTTTATATAAAATAATTAATGTATAATTAAAAATATATTAATTTAATTATAACTTGTTCAATTGAAGTTTAATTGTGGTCACTCCAATAAATTGTGAACTAGTACTTGGTTTAATGACCATTCTGATTCCAATATACAAATTTTGCCCCCAAACTAGTTTGTTTGGTTTCATTCCAATTTTCCATTTCTTTTTATCTATCATTTAAGGATTTTATATACATATTAAGAAATATAATTAATGTGTTAAAATTTCTTCTAACTTTCCTAATATACCCTTATTAGTAGCTAATTTTTCATAAGTGTTTAAAATGATTAAAACTAAAAAAGATATCAGTATAATAGAAAAAAATCACAATTAATGTAATCTCGAACTTATAAAATAACAGATATATAGAACTAAAATTTTTCTTGACATGCATACATAATATATATATACTCCCTCTGACCTATATTATAAGGTATTGAAATCATTTTCACATATATTAAGAAACTTTTATTACTTTCTTAAATTTCTAAGAAAAACAAAAAATTTCAGTTTTAACTCTACTAATTTCACATTTTCATTAAATACAACCTAAGTTTTAGTATTAATAATACAATAAATAAGAGATAAAAATGATAAATTGCAACATGACACCTTTTTTTTTTTTAACTCCACCTATGTGGTGTCATAGCCGGTCCCAAGCCCGGGTAAAGGAGGAGGGTTGTGTTAGACCATCGACAGCCAACGTAAAAATATGTCGAATCTTATGACATGGATCAGAGACATATATGTGCTAAGACTAGGTCGTTGCTCAGAAGTAACGCACTGTATGGCTCGAATGCAGTGTCAAATGAGCTAGAGGCGCTACATCGGGACCCGGGTGTAGTGTTAAATGAGCAAGGGTTCCCACATCATGCTGGATGGATGTGGGTAAAGAAGTTAGTCCAAAAAAGCAAGATTATATTTGGTTCTTGGAATATTGGTACGTTAACAGGTAAATCTATGGAGGTGGTGGATACTATAATTCAAAGGAGAATTAACATCTTAAGTTTTCAAGAAACTAAATGGGTGGGATAAAAGGTTAAGGAGTTAGACATTACTATATATAAACTTTGATATGTAGGGAAGGTTAGAGTAAGGAATGGAGTTGGTTGTCGCACCCGGAAAAACGCGACAAAAGGAAAACAGAGAACAAATCTGGTTTTCGTGTGAAAACTGACTTGTGAGGAGTCGCCACCAAAATTTTAAGAAAAAATCTTGGGAAACCGAATTGAAGAGGAAGGGATGGTCTGCGTAGTCAGAGTTGGATTTGGGAGTCGATTGTGTGTGGGGAAGGTGTTAGGCACCCCACAACACCTGTTCCTAGGAACGGTTACCTTACGTAGATTGTGTAAATTAATATGGCTTAAAAATATATTTTGGTTTTCCTTTTTATTATTCACATGCGAGAAAAAAGGTAGAAAAGAAGGAAATTAAGAAAATTTGGAAAACTTGAAAAATAAAGAAAATAAATTAAATTAGAATTGAGAATATTTAAGCAAGATGAGGAAAAGGAATTGAGAAAATAAATTGAGAAACATTTATTAAATTAATGGAAAAAACACCAAATAAAATTAGAAAATATTTATTTATTTACAAAGGCGGACTTGACCCAGGATCAGAGCCTGGGGCCTACGTACCCCATGATAAGGATCAAAGTCCATGTAGTTCGGGACTAGAAATACGTGTCACTTGGTTGATATTTTATTTAATTTTTGTAATAAGAGAAAGTTAATGGAAAATAATTTAACTTTTTGCAAACAAAATAATTTTCTGAGATTGAGTTGGTGTGTTTTAATTTGAAAAGACAATTCAATTCCGCTTACTTACTCTTATTTTATTTTGTGCGAAAATATTTTTTTGTTTTTCTTTATTTTTTGTTTTAAAATGATATATTTTTGTACTTTTGGAAAACCATCACGTTTTTTTTATTCTTTTGAAAATTTTCTTTTTCTTTTTTAAAACCAATTTATCTAGCGCGGACTCACAGTCATGCCCGATAAATCGATTCCTGAATTACCTGCGAAAGTTCTGAATCCTCGCGGCATAAAGGTTTTATTAACTTTTAAAGCAAAACTTTAGAAAATACTACTATAATTTTTTCAAATGAAAATTTTATTATATATTTTTAGATAAAATTGGGAAAAAACTTGTTAAGTTTATGAAATATAATTATTTTCTTAAAAAGAGTCATTTAACTAATATATCTACGTGGATTTGCAATCTCACGCAATAACTCAGTAAATTTAAATACCTGCGTGGGTTCTGAAAACTCACGTGGTGTAGTTATATGAGCCAACCATTTATTTATTTACTTTGTTACCTTTTGTTTATTTATTAAGAAAACAAACTTTTAGGGCTAAAAATTGTTGGGACTTACTATGTGTAATCCCTTGCAATGTACCCATACTCCCCTATGGGCTTCTGGTGTCAGGCCCATGAAAAAAACAGAAACAAAACAAAAAACAAAAACAAGAAAAATTTGTAGCAGGCCTCTCCACGTCAGACCCCTATTAAAATGTTCATTCCAGAATTCATAAGGCCCAACTCGTAAAAGAAATGGGATGGAATATCCACCACATGCGGCCCAGCCCAAAAGAAGAACCATAAACCCATAACAGACTTTCCTATGACTGGCCCAGATCCGGGTTCACGAGGACAATGAGAAGATCTGACTGAACATGCAGCATTCAAAATTGAAAATGCAATGGATCCTTCAAAGCATGATCTCTCAACTCGCACCACACTCTAATAGTTAACGTCAATTGCATAATCACTGCCCTGCTCCTTACTTACTTTAGACACACGATGAGGTTTATCATTGAAACAGTTACTGGGTTTTCACAACGAAAAAACTCAATCATAATTTCCTAAACCAGCTGAGTATGGGGCTGAAGAACCCAACCAATGGACAATTAAAGGAGAACCGAGCAATGCTAATAGGAAAAAAAAATGTCCAGTAAACAAACTCGAATGTCCTACAGTTTTCCAAAGCACACAAAATCAACAGAGACTTGTATAAATCATTAACAAAAAACATGAACAACCTAAATCCAGGATTCCACGACTCAGAAAAAATGGGGTTAGAGAAACTAAGGGAAATAAGTGGTAATCGAAAACGAAGGCACAATTGGAATAAGAATTACCCAAATCCGAGCGTCTTTGCTACTCAATTCCTAATTCCTACCACGCCTTGTCTCCAATTCGGCCTCCGGTCTTCAATTCCTTTATGTGTTCTTTCTCAGGCACGGACCACGCTCAAGCTCTAGCTTCTTCGGCTTATGTCGGTTTTCAAGCTCTGCCTCTGCTCTCAATCTCAATCCCTCGGTTTTTCTTTTTCTTCCTCGGAGGTTCCCGTCTTTAGTTTGCAACAGAGGGTTTCTCAGATTCTCCAGAACTTTTCCTTAATGCTCTCGGTCTCTCGCTTTACTTCCCCTCTCTTCCCCAAGCTCTACTCTGCTCTCAGAATCCCTGCCTCAGATTTTCCCAAAATCTTCAGGGCCTTTTTCTCGTGATCTCTCTCTGCCTTCCTCACGGCTCCACAGGCCCCTTTTATAGAGTTCCTTGCGGCTGAATGGAGAAGCAACCCGAGCGTGTGGTCCCTTGTTCTTCCAGTTTCGTGCACGCCCCTGTCTGCTGCTGCTTCTTCAGGTTTCTTGCTCTGCTTTCTCGATCCTCTTCTCTTCCTGTCACGCCGCGCCCTCAGCTTTTTCTTCCTTTTCTTTCACGCTGCCTCTGCCCTAGCCGTTCTCTGCCTCCATCCTGCAGCTTTTCCCTTTGCGGCCATGCCTCCTGCAGCTTTCTTTGTGGCTCTCAGTCCTCGGTCTCCTCTGTACTCAGCTCGGCTCCCTCGGTTTTGTCTTCCTCTCTGCTCTCGGGTGCCCGCCTTCCTAGCCTCCATAGCTCCCTCGGTTGCCTGCTCCCTCTCTTTCTTTTTCCTCGTGGCCCTCTGCTTCTGTCTTGTGGCCAGCCTTCGGCCCTGCTCCTCTCTTTTTCTCTGATTCTGGCTCCTCCGAGCCCTAGTGTGCCTGAGCCCTAATTAGGGCTTAGGTGATCATGGGCTTGAAATGCTGAGCCCAGCATTTCAAGCCCAATGTCTCCCCCTCCCCCTATGTTTTTTTTTGTTTCGGTTGTTGGTTTTTTTTTAGTTTTTTTTATTTATCTTTAGTTTTTAGTTTTTTTTATTTTATTTATGTGCTTTTCGTATTTTGTTACTTTTACTTTTTCTTTTTTCCAAGATCCCATTAAAGGACTTTAATTATTTTATTTATTATTTATTATTTTTGATTTTTTTTATATATTTTTTTTAAAAAATCCGGACAAAATAGGGTGTTCACATTGGTATTATTGTAGACAAAGGTTGGAAAAAGAATGTGATAGGAGTTAGAAGGATTGGAGATATGATCTTATCCTTAAAATTGACTATTGGACACGATACACTCAATGTTATTAGTGCTTATACACCTTAAGTAGGGTAGGATGAACATATTAAGAAAAAGTTTTGGGAAGATTTGGAGGGCTTGGTTCAAGATATCCCACGAGAGAAAAAGATCCTCATTGGGGGGGACCTTAATGGTCATGTGGGAAAAGAGATAAGGCAACATATGAGAGCTCATGGTGGTTATAGCTTTGGAGAAGTAAATGAGGAGGGACATTCCATTCTTAATTCTTCAATGGCTTACAACCTCACAATTGTAAACACCTGTTTCAAGAAGCGGGAGGAGCATTTAATTACATATAAGAGTGGAGTCCAAATGTCACAAATTGACTTCTTTTTGGTAAGGAACTCAGATAGAACAACTTGTAAAGACTGCAAAGTAATCCCTGGTGAAAGTTTAACTTCACAACATAGGGTCTTGGTCCTTGATGTGCTAGTTAAAAATGGTAAACTGAAAAGTCGAAAAGCTTTTCGGTTTTACGCCCTTCCACTGTGGTTGTGGCCATCTTATCACATTGGGTGAATTTTACTCTGGCTTTTCACGCTTGAGGGAGAGGGTTCTGAGTTTAAGCAATAAATTTTTGAGCTTTAACATCATCTGGGCTTAAGGTATGTTTATTTCCCTTGGTTTCTTTCACTGCTGTTACCATTGCTGAAACGAGATACTAAAGAAGCAACTTAAAACCCATGCTCTATATTGAATGATCTTTTTGGATGACCGATTAGAAATAGCAATAGACTGAATTATTACACTTGGATAAATTGAGAATTGTAATGATAGGACAACTGATCTACTTGTCTTCCCTGATTACCTGATATGATTGAAAAATGCCACTGGTTGCTTTCTGCTTCTGACGTCCCTTAAGACTGATTGTTGTATTTTATTCGTGCATGGCTCTGTCGCAACCTGATACTATTGGCTGATGTGTAAAGAAGTTGTTCCTGGATTTTCCTTAGTTGGGGCTGTCTTGACTCTTTACCGGCATGTATATTTGCTTTGTTTGTCATAGGGTCCCATTTAAGTTTTGAATTGACTATTCTAAAATTCATACTGGGCCCCATGAGTTGGTACTGATATGAGTAATCTCATGCATGCTTGTGTGGTCCATCCCTCCCATTATATTTATTATTCTCTTGAGTGGGACCACCACTACTGTTTATTTTTGGGATTTGGTGATTGAGGGTTGATTGTGAACTTAACTTTCACATTAGTTTTTGTCCTATATGCATTGAACCTCTTTGTTTTTCAGGCACATATATGGCAAGCGCCAGTTCATCTCACTCAGCAGCTGCTCCACCTCCACCTCACTCACACAGATTTACAAGCGCCGATAATGAAGCTTGGTACAATGCAAGAAAGGATAACCCATTCATTTATGAGAAGACTATACATCCAGCAATTGAAGATCAATTTCATCTGAGCCAATTCTATCAACGACTTGGATGGGGCGGTATTCTCATATTATATGGACCTCACTATCCTGACTTGGTTAAACAATTCTATGCCAACATTGAACAGAAGGACTCGAAAATTGAACAGAGCATAGTTTCATCAGTCAAGGGAACTCCAGTAATCATCACACCTGAGCGGTTATCTCAGCTCTTAGGACTTCCTCAACAGGGTCCTATTTTCAACTCTACTGGAGATTGGATTTCTTCGGATCCCACTTGGAATATTCTCCATGCCATGAACGATCTTCAGATCCAGTGGGCGTCCACCAGGGGTACTCAAAGGCAAGCCCTTCTTGCAAAGTCTTTGGCCATTCCTCACAGGTTACGTGTATATCTCATGAGCTTCAATATCATACCGCGCGCAAGCAGTCTGAATGAAGTATGATTCACCAACTTGTACTTCCTCCACAAGATGACACATGGTATGGGTAATATCTCAGGGATACCACTGGCCCATATCATCATCCGCTTTATCAGGGAAGTCGTCCTGGCCAAACGCAAAAAGACGACCTTCTTATTCCCTATCCTGATTAATGTTTTGATGGAGGCTGCGGGAGTTGATGTGAGTGGGGAGGTAGCCCGAACGCTGACTGATAACGATGTCTTATCTGAGAAGACACTTGGCTCCCTGGGATATATAAAAATGGATGGGGTTTGGAGAAGAAGAGGTAAAGGACCACCACCGCCAGTGCCCGAAGCACAAGATATGGCTGAGGCTGCTCCAGAACAACCAGCTGAAGAACCTGAACCATCACAACCAGCTGTTCAGGTTCAGCAACCACGACCTAAGCGCAGCCTGCTGAAGCGCCTTTTCAAGAAGATCACCCGCATGGAGAAGACTATTGAGGAAATGAGGCGAGAACAAGCTGAAGGTGATAGGAGAGATGAGGAGCATCGACAGCGTACTGAGGCGCTGCTACATCAGCTGATCCAGGCTAGACAGCCTCCACCACCATGATTTCGATCATTTAGTGTTTCTCTATCCTAGAGTTTGTCCCTTTCTTTTTCATTTTTTTTTTCTAATTAAGTATATTTTTTTTCTTTTGATTGTCTTTTGATCTACTTCACCCCTTCCCTCTGAGTTTTTGTATAACCAGAATAGTACCTGAGATGCAGTTGCAGAACAATTAGAGAAAACTGAACCACCACCAGCATTCACCAGGGAAGTATTAGTTTTCTTTTTCACTTGTTTGTCATTTCTAACATTGGGGACATTGTTCATGCTAAGTGTGGGGGGAGCATAAATTAAGATAAAAAAAGTATTTCTAATTTATTCTTTACATTTATTTCTATTTTTGAATTGACAATCATCTATTTCCTGCTATTTAAGTATAATTGCTATCTTGAAAGTCGTGAGTCTAAGCTTCATTGTTAACTAAGTGAGATAGACAACCAATTATAATAAGAAAGGAATCATGAAACCTAAAATTGAACATTAATAGCTAGCTTATGAGAGGTGAAGATAAGTAGTCGAATAAGTAGGATAGTGAATTATATATTTATTTTTGAACTTGCATAATTTCAAATAGAATTTATGAGTACTATCATTTGTGAGATATGACTCAGGAAGCTGAAAAAAAAATGTATCCACTCCACTGGTTCGACCTGTGTTGAGTAACTGGGGGTACGCATCACAAATGCGAGACTTTCGTGTCAAAAGGTTCAAAGTGAGCTATGAGTGAGCCAAAGGCATCTTTGTGCCAAAGTGATGTTAGCTTGACTAACCGGGGGTACGCATCACAAATGCGAGACCTTCGCGTCAAAAGGGCACATGACGGCCGAAGAAAAGCAATGATCCCCAGATAAAATTGAAGCACAAAATGTGCGGGGAAAAATAATATTAGAAAATGCCTTGGAGCATGAAATGAAACCTGAGGATCTCCTGTTCTTAAATTGATACTCGTATGATTTTAAATTGAGATGTTGCAAGTTCCTAAATAAGTATTGTAATTTTCAATCCACTTGTTTAGCTGGTTATTGAAACTAATTATAGGTTGGTCGGCACACACACCATTGGGCTAGTGAATATGAGTAAGAACTTATTGGCTGGATATTGAGCTTAGTATTTCATTTATACATTGTACTCTTTGACTGGATAGGTAGTAGATTGTTCTTAAAATTTGGAAATAGGTGAATGTGAATTTTATGTAGAAAAATTCTTTGATCTTATGCTTAGTGTTTGTTTGAGAACAAGCAAAAGTTCAAGTGTAGGGGGATTTGATGTGTCTATTTTATATCTATAAAATACCCATATTTGATATTATTTTGCTTGAAAATATTAAGTTTTGATATCAAATTTGCATGATTCTATTTAAATTGAGACATATTTGCATTTCAGGAAAATTTGAAGGATAAATGAGGTTTTTAAAGTGAAAAAGAAGACAAGAAGGCACCAAGAAAAATTCATCCGGTCCCCATTTGTTTTCCTCACCCGCGGCCGGGTGAGGAGGCGTGAGCTGCCAAAGTTACGAGTTGACCCGGCGCCGGGTCAACCAAAGCAGTACATCACCCGGTGCCCGGTGAATCAAGAAGAAGCATTATCAAGTTAGTCACCCCGACGCCGGCTGGAGAAAAATAACATCATACGGCGCCGGGTGAAGGATCTTTCAGTGAAATTTGAATATTACACGAGGGTCGTACGAAATAGATATATATATATATATAAGTTTGAAAAGAAAAAAAAAGATCACTATTCGGAGCCCTAGAAGACTTATTTCAAATTCTCTGGAGCTGAGAGAGAGCATTCTGAAGGAAAATTTGAGAGGACTGAAGGCGTAGTGTGGCTGAATCACTCTACTCTTCCACTACTTTTCTTTCTTTAGATTTTGTTCGGATGATTTGGGAGATTATTATTATTTTGAATTTAAGAATCATGTTTATGTGTAGCTAATCTTTCCAGTTAGGGATAGGGATGTAGTCTAACTATGATTGATTAGAGTTTACTCTGGATTATGATTATTGTTTCTGATTGAATTTTTCCAATATATGTATGTTTGATTATATCTATCTCTTTTGTGCTTTATTAGGGATTTTGTGATTGGCCACCATAAAATTCATTCTGTGGGCAAACTTGATAGACTGAAAGGTGAAGAGTGAACCTAAACCTAGAGAGATAGACATAAACAATAATTCTAGAGATATAATTAGAGGTTTATGGTGACTGTAGTTATAACTTTAAGATTTAATTAGGGATTTTAGTTGCACGAGAGTGAATTAAAACCTGATTAAATACATACTAATTGACTGAAAGGTAATTAGGATAATTTAGAAATAACTGTCACTATAATTATAGCATGAGTCAAGTTATGAGTAACTTTAATTGTCCCAAGAAGATTAAACCCAATTCCCTAACGCTCTCAGTGATTGAATTAAACTCAAACCCTTGCTTTTATTGTTAATTTCTCTTAGTTTAGAATTTGATTAACGTTTCACAAATTATTTGTTCTGATTGAAATTATTTAATTGAGTAAATCATAACCTCCTTTGGGTTCGACCTCTGGAATACTCTGGAGATATTTTTATTACTGCGATCGGCCCTATACACTTGCAGGATATCCTGATCAATGACCTTTTGAGAAATGATTTATCTGAGAAGATGACGTTCGATAGAGCCCATTGGCGTCGTATGGTCTATGTACCCAACCCTACTTAGTGGGATAAGGTTAATGTTGTTGTTGCTATATTACACCTTTTTTGCCTCCCAAACAAGTTTGTTTGATTTCATTTCAGTTTTTCCATTTCTTTTTATCTATCATTTAAGGATTTTGCATATATATTAAGAAATATAATTAATGTGTTAAAATTTCTTCTAACTTTCCTAATATACTCTTATTAATAACTAATTTTTCATAAGTGTTTAAAATGAATAAAGCTAAAAAAAATAGAGATATAATGGAAAACATCACAATTAATGTAATCTCAAACTTCTAAAATATTAGATAAATAGAACTAAAATTTTTGTTGACATGTACTCCCTCTCATTTATATTATAAGTTGTTAGAATCACTTTCATACATATTAAGGAACTTTTATTACATCCTTAAATTTCTAAAAAAAAATCAAAATTTTCAATTTTACCTCTATTAATTTCACTCTTTTTATTAAATATAACTTAAGTTTCAGTATTAATAATACAATAAAAAAAACTCTTAAGATAGCTTATAATATGGATAGGAGGAAACATGTATCTATATAATACTCCATCTATTCGTTTTTATAAAATACTTTTAACTAACTTTACACATATTAAGAAATTTAGTAAAAAGTAGTTAATTTCATTAAATTTGTATAAATTTTCATTTATTTTCCAAAATCACTCCTAAAATTCATTAATAATAATTTTTCCTTTCTTCATAAGAATGACATTTAATATATCATTATTAGTGTAATTATTCATATTAATATCAACAGTTAATTTCAAACAAAAAACATTTTGAGTAAAAATATTTAATAATTAAAATAATTTAAAAATATTTTATATTAAGGACAAAATTAAAAAAATATCTTATTAAAAAATGGGTTGGAGTGTGTGTATATATATATGTATGTATGTATTTATGTACGTACATGTATATTCATTCATATCCCAAATCCAAGGCTAGCATAGCCTCACGTGCACGTCACTTGAGTGATTAAGGTGGTCCCCACCAAACAGGGGAGCCCCGCTGATAATGGCCTTAGAAATCTGCACGTGCAAGAAAGAGAGTGTAATAAGCTACGGAGGGGGGGGGGGGGGGGGGGTGGCCACACAGCAGTCTTTCATCTCACAATAATGAATGAGGAATATTTATGTACACAAATAGTACCATCTCATATTTACTCTCACCACTAAAAATATATATTCATTTTTTAATTTTATTTATCATTTACTTAATTTAAATTATTTAATATTAAAAAAATTTCTAGTGTATTCTTCATCAATCTCTTTTCTCGCCCTTCTTTTATTTTCATCTACACACTCATGAGTCAAGAAAAACGGATTCACTCAATTACCCAAGCACTGCCCACCGCCGACTGGATTAACTAATCTCATTTTGACCTACTGCACAGAACGATTCTTTTACATAGGAGAATTGCAAGCATTATTGCCTGTAACAATTACTTTATAAAAAAAAAAAGGTTACATTTTTTTTTGTTAATTGTTTTTTGCTAAAGGTGGTTCATCGCTTTTTTTATTCTTTTCTTTTCTAGAATGACTTGTCACATTACCCAATTTTATAATATCCATATTTGGGAGTTGGGAGAACGAAAGGGACAAAAGGAAGAAAAATTATTAGATGATTACTTTTATTTTTTATCTAAGTTTTATTATACTTTATATTCAAATGATTATAGCATTTGTCAGGATTTGCGGAGCATAGGTGGCGGAGGGGAGAGCATATATTGATATTGCACAAGAAGGCACAGGTATGTTAGCCTTTTATAAGTAATTGGAATAAAATTTTTTTCAAAAAATTCATTTCCTTGTCAAGTATTGTAATAGATTATATTTATGTGTGTTTTTAATTAGTTTTAATAATGTACAGAATGGATAAATATAATAATTCACAAATAACAAGTGAACCAGAGCATGAAGATGGAGATAACACCAATGTTAAACATATTTACTTGGGTCAGGTTGTTAATAATGAAGAGGTGGCTTATGCCTTATTTACAGAATATGCATATCAGTTGGGTTTTTCTGTAAGGAAATGGAAGCAATCTTATTTTGCTGGAACTAACAAAGTTCGTACAAAAAAGTATGTGTGCTCAAAGGAGGGGTCTAAATACTCTGAAGAATGTAGTAGTGGTTCATTTACTAAATCAAATGGCAGAACAAATTGTCAAGCAATGGTTCGTTTTACTGTTCAATCAGATGGTCTATGGAAAATCACTAAGTTGATAACTGAGCATAACCATGAGTTTGTAAAACCAGAGCAAAGACACCTAATGCGTTTTGCTAGGAGCATTCCTACAATTAGATGTTTTTCCCTTCAGTGTTTAGTTCAAGAAAAAAAGGGGGACTAAGGTATTTAATTAATAATGCAGTCCGATCCTAACGAAATTGGTTGTCTTCATTTGCAGGTTGACTTTTTTGGTATGGTAAACTTTGTGAAGTATGCTGTACAGTTATTGTGATGGAGAATATAGATGTCATCTCAGCTTGATGCTCCAAAGCCAGGATCTTTTTGATTCCTTAAGGCAGCAGTGGTTTCTTAGTTCAAGACTTGATTGTAGATTGGCAAATATGTGCACGTTGAAATACAATGTGTATTTGCTTAAATATTGTAGGGTATTGTGAGATGTATAAAAGTAAAAATTAATGCAAGGGACATAGTTGGGTTCTTTGTTTTGGGAGATTTAATGCTATGGAGTAGTAATGTTCAAGAAGTATTGATGGTCCTCTATTGTTCAGACTTGATTGTAATGTATTAATGCTTCTCATTCTTTTACATATGACTTCTTCCCATCCTACACCATAATAAATTTACCAATATTGAGCATTAAAAATCCTTTGTACATTGTTTATAAATTCAAATAAAATATTTTTGGTAAAAAAAATTAGGTTCAAATATTACTGCAATTCCACAATTATGATGCTAAATTCCTCAGCCATCAATCAATCGCCGAATCTGACAGATACCTTTATCCCTAACATAACATCTAATGCACTTCCATGATAGTAACCGAGACATTGAAGCAAATTAATTATGTTTCTAAACTAATGGTTATGAATTTACAGCTCAAAAGTTCATAATAAAGGCCATTGTGTGGTTTATAAGTATACACTTAGAATCTGACTACACTAGTGATAACCACAAAGTTTAGGTACAAAGAAAATTTATAACATTGTTTGTGTATCAGAAACAGATCAAAACAGTGCTTCCATTCTTGCTTGTAGGTGAGCGTAGAGATAAAACATGCTCAAACTAGTAATGCTAGCAAAACTCCCGACTTGAGAGACATGAACTCCTTCCTGAGCAATTAGTTAACTTCAGTATTTCACAACCTTCAAACATTAATGTTGTGAAAATGTATTTGGAGGTCTCCAAGTAGTTGAGTGTGTTTCCTAAAAAAATAAATTAAAAAATACATCTAATTGCAATTTCCTAAAAAGATGAAGGTCATTTAATTACTATTATCATTTAAATTATACCTGATTTAAATTGTTGCTCATGTCCATCGTGTGAAATGTACTTGTCATGTTCCAAGCGCCATAATAAAGTTGTGGGATAAAAGCATGACCAACATGAATGGGTCGAGTGGAATTGACCTATAATATAACACATAATTAGATTCAATAAATATATAAATAAATTTCTATTATCATTTTATTAATTTAGTTGAAGCAACATTTACTTACTGGTGGATAAGAGTAATCAAATATTTGGGAATTAGAAAAAACATTTGGTGTAGTTGAAGCAACATGATCCACTCCCTTCTGTTTTTCTACAGAAGATTTTGATGTTGGAAACACAAAACTAAGATATACTATAAAAGAAAGAGTAATATAAGCAAAAAGAATTATAATAAGAAGTATTTCTAAAACTTATATCTTACTTGATTTCTTTTGCTTTTCAAAATGGCCTTTTCTTCTACCACTGGAACTTCCTTTCGGCTTTGCCTTGTAGGGATCAAGAATTTGGCCTCCTTCTTGAGTTTCTTCCAGATTGTTGACATGAATTTCTTTGTTACTTTTCACATTGTTACTTGTATTCAATTTACGTACACATTCTTGAACTTGTTGAGATGCGTTCTTGATAACATTCCACATGATATCTTGAGTTTCCCTGTGATCTTGTGTTGCCAACACAAGGTTATAGAAAGATCGCATAATAGAATTTCGGTATACAATCTTTGGGTCCTCACTAATTGCACTCTTTCCATCATGGCAGTAATCAATAGACTTTGCATTCTTGGACCATCAGTTTAAAAAGTATTTATCTGGTACCCTTGTCACACATTTGATATTATAAATTCTTAATGCATGTGAACAAAGAATGCCCATAGTGTTCAATTTTTTGCAACTACATGCAACATCCTCATTGGAAGAATCAAACTGCACAACCCACTTCTTTGAATCTTTTTCTTCCATCCACAACTCATAATAAAATATATCTCCTTCTCTTTTCATTTCTTTAAACAAAATGTCCACTCCATCCAAATATTCCTTTTCAAACAATATGAAAATTTTATGAGTATAAATCTTTGATGCATGATATAATGTCTTATTACCACTAACAGTACAAATTAATTATGTTGCTGTGTTTTTAGTAGTGAGAGTAAATCTGACGTGGTGCTCCAGGTGTACATAAGTATTTCTCATAATGAATTCCATCTCATCTCCTAGTTACAAATCACACAAATTAAAAATAATAAACATAATTAGATAAATATCTTAAATTTTTAAAAAGTATAAGATGTTTTTAAAATTATTTTTATTAAATTAAATATAGATTTTTTAATAATACATAATAAATATTATTTTATATTTTAAAAAAATTATATATTTAGAATCAAAATAAAAAATTTTATATTTATAATTGGAAAAAATAATATATGGTTACGTCTGGTAGAAAAATATTTACCAAAAGCTTAAAAAAAGGAATGATAAATAAATGAATAAGTCAATGGCAACAAAAAATAAAGAATAAGTCAACAAAAAAAATTAAGTTGATAAGAATACAATTAATATCACACAAAAGGAAGTACATTTGGATTTTTGTTCTTGATGTGAGAATCTTGTTAATTAATATAAGTAAAAAATTGTATAAGTATCTTTTAAAATGTGAGACCAACTATTCATAGAAGTCATATTAAATATTTGATGGAAGAGCTTATCCCCTTTCGTAATCCTATCTAGTTTAATTTGGATTAATCTGAATCTCAATAAATTCTCTAATTAAAATAAGATAGATTTTGAATGCCAGATTCTCATATAAAAATTAGTAAGAGAGAAATCATATCAAGAAAAGTAGTGGGAGTTGAGAGTAAACGATGGAGGGGAGGGAGAGAAACGGTGGAAGCCACCAAGGGCCCATTTGGTACACAGAATGAATTTTGAGATAATGAGAATGAGAATAAAAGTAGGAGCAGGAGTAGAAATGTGTTTTAAATGTATATTTGCTATATAAAGGAAATATGAAGGGAATACTTGTAAATAAAATAAAATAAAATAAAATTGAGCAAGCTAAATGAAAAGACAATTATACACATCATTAAAAAAATCAATATTAAAAACTAAAATCTAGAAACGCCCTTGTATGGCAGATCGAAGGTGTGGGTCTCTCATTGATGAAGAAGGTGCTCAGTCGGAAGCTTGCAAATCAATATTAAAAAATCCTTGCATTGCCTTAGCCATGCTCACACCCCCCGCCCCAAAAAAAAGAGACAAACTTAATTACTCTTCCTTTTCTTATGATAATGCCATCAGGGTCAAATATATAATATTCATATACATGAGCCCCCTTTCTACTCCAAAAAGTATTAAAATATATCATAGCATCAAAGTGTATATATATATATATACAATTCAGTGTCATCATATATATGTATTATTTATCAAAACATATTCATATTGAAATAATATCTACAATTCAGATGCTTCCAAGATGCCACTCAACAAATATATATATATCTACAATTCAGTTTCATCATATATATGTATTATTTATCAAAACATATTCATATTGCGATAATATCTACAATTCAGATGCTTCCAAGATGCTACTCAACAAAAATAGGAGTTTGAGAATAAGATTTTAAATCATGCTTCAAATTTTAATAGAAAAATTAATATACAACTGGATAACATAAAAAAATAGTATAATGGGATGATTTTTTTTTTTTAAGAAAAAGCATAATTATAGCCTCAACTACATTAGTAGAAGTATAAAGGTAGCACACAAAAGTATAGGACTTTATTAGACAACCTATAATAGGATCATATATACTGAATTGTAGATATACACACACACACACTTATGTTATGATATATATCATAAGATTATATCTAAATCAAATTCTTATTGATCTTTAGACAGCACCACTATTATAAAGGTACCAAATCAAACTCTTATATAATAAGATCATAAATCAAAGTCTTATACAATAAGATCATAAATCAAACTCTTCAAGTACTGCTATTGCTGGGCTGCTGTAACCCAAAAAGAAAAACGTTAAAACTTTAGATAATACCACCATTATAAAGATACCAAGTCATGTGACATGTAAGCATCAAATTATTACTTTATTTCTTCTAACTTGGGCATGACCTGTTAGACAAATATGCTAATACAAAAATAATAGATTTATATAACTTCAAATTCTTGCATTAATCTAAAAACATATAATTAGGCCCACTGTAGAAGAGTGTGAGTGATTACAATTTTTTGGAAAGAAAATGCGTTTCAAAAATAGATTTGACAACTACAAGCACATACAAGAACAAGATTTCCATCATGGCTAGTATCAGATTACTAGTAACTAGATATGCAAGAGATGAGCAACTTCACACCACAATAAAGATGAGCTTTTAAGAACACAAGACATGTTGGGAAACAAGTCAATATCATCAGGTTCAAGTACTAGATTCATCAGTGCTCATAAATTGAGATACCCAAGTTGAGACAAGGTTGATGAACTTTTGGGAAGAGGAAAATGTAGGCAAAAGGATAGGCCAACAACTCTATATGGTCTTAGCATATATTTAAATAATATTTAGAATTTAAACTTAAACAGTATTTAAAAATAAAGAGTAGTTGAGAATGGTGGCGCAGCTTAATGTCCCAACATGATTTCACACAGATAAAGCATTGCTTATTTCTTTAAGCCCTAGATAAGCTAAAGACCCTCTACTACTAAGCTAAATGCAACAACTGAACTAAGTTTTTAGAAATTCATCCAAATATAAGAAATAATCAACCAATGGAAACACTCATTAAAAAAAGAAAATGACGTAATGGAAAAAATTAAGCAATAACCATTGTACACATTTTCAGGCCCAAAAAAAAAATGCGTTGCATGTTTCCATTTTAAAACTTAGCAACTTGAAGCCATGGTCAATGAATTATAGAAGGAAAGAATTAGTTTTAAGTAGGTCTCCCCTATTCCATGATTGTATAAAATATGGTATATTGAGGGAGAGGGAATCGACTAAGCCAATTATTAGTTGCATCATCTCTGAGTATAGTTCCTAAGCTAATAGCACCCAAATGGAAGGGGAAGAAAATTAAACATTTTCCTATCATGTTAGCATGAACTAACTTAAAACTATGCTTCTTTAAATTGGATAAATTGATCAAATCATCACATTATGTGGGTTAGACACTACAGGAAAATCTATTGGTTTCAAATGTTCTCTATCATGTTAGCATAGGAATTGATGATTGACAAAGATACAAGAAGCACCATCGTTCAAATTAAACACATCAGACAAAACCATATATCAACAATTGAACAATAACAGCACAAACGGAGAAGATAGCAGAGATGAACAAATCAAAGACGATTCCTCCCCACCAGTGAACATGAAAGCATAGATAGAGAACAAAAAGAACTACAAAAAATTGCTATAACACACAAAACAACTACAAAAAATCGCTATAACATACAAAACAACTACAAAAAATCGCTGATGATAGCAAAGACATATAACTAAAATGGACGATTCCTTATTGGTGGCGAAGACAAAAACCTCGACGACAACAACTCGGTACATTCTTCTCTCCACACAGCCGCAAGCCCTGTCTTTTGCAGAGAGATCCAGCAGAGTGTGTGTTGTTGAAATGGTGAACAAGGTAACCTAGGGCACAAAAGCCTGTTTACTTTTGTCTGAAATTATTTTTACAAGGGATATTTTTATCCTCGAATATATCATTCCCATGCTCATCCGTCTCTTCCCACCCCTCCCTATGGATTGGCCATTCCCATGTATGTGGGTCTTGATGATTCTAGGCAATGCCATAGCTTTCGTATACTAAATGTGTCAACTAATGGACTCCTCCCATTCCCATTCCCTCACCCTGATTCCCTTGTACAAAATAGATCCCAAATGGCTATGGAAAAGGGAAGCTGAGGGGGGAGTTGCTCTGCTGCAACCTGACATGGGACATCTTTACATTCCTTTGCACAGACAATTGGTTCTTGGCTTCTTGCCTCTCCATTCCCAGTCAACTTAGGTCCAGTTTGGTGCACAAGAATTGATTGGGATGGTGATGAAATGGGAGTGAAAATGTTGAAAGGAGTGGTTTGGTATAACTGAAAGGCAATCCTTCTATCATTTCATTGAAATCAATTTGGCCAATTTTTATTCCATCAGAAAATTCATGGAAAAGCACTGTATACTTAGGAATCCATATTAAAATGATGAAGTTGCCCCTATCCTCTAAAACGGTTAAGCACATAATGTTGGTTGGAAATTTTATTAATTTATTTTTTTTAAATAAGAAGCATTATAGTCTTTCAATATCTTATAACTTCTTTTTCATATAAAAAAATCATAACATTCCATTAAAATTTTCTTACATACCAAACATTATTTTTTTATTCTCATTCTCATTCCATTTAAAATCTTCTAGCATATCAAAGGGGCTTGCAACAAGAGTTTATCCTTAGGAGAAAGACAAACTACCAGCCTCAAGAAAAATATTTCCTAAAAAATTCATAAATTTTTTATTCTCTCATAAGGATTTGGGTCCTTGACAAATAAAAAAAAAGAATGATCAAACAAAATTAACTTTATAATTTTTTCAAGTGGACTATACTAAATTTTCAAGTGGAATGAATTAATTTTCTAAGTGAATAGAACTAATTTTTTAAGTAGTTTAAAGTAAATTTCCAAGTGAAATGAACTAAATTTACAAGTAATTAAACCCCATTGACAAGTAAATTAAACTAATTTTCTAAGTTTGAAATTCTAAGTCTTGTTCATTGAACTTACAAATTCTTTTTTTCAAAATTACCTATTCTTAACTAATATTTAGACTATTGAAAACAATTAAAGGGACCTAGAAATTTTAAGTATGTCACTTTTAAATTTAGTTTATTCCACTTGAATAATTTTTTTTTATCTTAACCAAAATTCAGTTTATTTCACTTGAAAGTTTAGATTACTTTTTTTTTTTGCTCCAATGAAAGTTTAGATTACTAAAAACAGGTTAAGTGACTTAGAAATTTTCAGTGTATCTTGAGAAATTTAATTCATCTTAGTTTCAAATTTTGTTGATTCAACTTTAAAAATTTTTATCAAGCTGGCATGAAATAAAATTTAGTTAGTTACACTTGGTAATTTAGTTCAGTTGAATTAGAAATTTAGTTTAATTCATTTGAAAATTAGTCCATTTTACTTAAAAAATTATTTTGTTACACTTGAAAGTTTAATTTAGTTTACTTGGAAATTTAATTTAATCCATTTAGAAAATTAGTTGAGTTCACTAGAAAAATTAATTCAATCCACTTGAAAATTTAATTCATTCTATTTAGAAATTTAGCTAAATCCACCGTGAAAATGTGTTTAGTTTATTTGGAAAATTAATTTATTTCATTTCGAAATTAAGTTCAAATCACTTGAAAATTTAGTTCAATCTACTTGAAAAATTAATTAATTCCATTGGAAATTTAGTTCAATTCATTTAAAAAACTAGTTCAGTCTACTTAAAAAATTAGATTAGTTCACTTGGAAATTTAATTCATTTGAATTGAAAAAATTGGAAGGATAATATTTCTATGTTGATGATTCAGATGGCTATGGTGGATTAAAAAAATTGAAGTCCTTTCTTAAAAATAATTTTCTTATGGGTCCTAGTATGTCTTTTTTGCTTTATCCATCCCCTTCCTATAAATATCTCTTATCATTCCCATCTCCTTGCACTCTTATCCAGCTTTTTCCTTTATAAAATAATTGTTCAATCTCAATTTACATCATTTGTTTTTTTGAAAATTTAAATAATTATTTTTTATTGAATGATAGTTAAAAAATACTATTTTATATTTTACTTGCTTTGAAATAAAAATAAAAATTTAATAAACTAAATTTCAATCCTTCAAAGCAAATTTATATAGTCCAAAAAAATATGTGCACACATGTATTCTAAATCTTTGGACATATCACATCTCATCTCTCTACTCCAATTAGTCACACGTTAGAAACAAAATGTTGAATTCAATTGGTACTATAGTTGCAAAGCTGCACCCAACACCGTGTTAGAGCATTAGAGGTTGAATTGTAGAGTTTTTTCTGCACAATTATATATAGAAGAAGGTGCAAATGGCCAGCCAGGGCATCCAATTTTGCTATCCGGAGGCCAAAACATGATAATTGGCGACCTTTTGGAGCATTCTAGCAGAGATCTGAATGAGGAGAGCAAGGACCTGAGAAAGGAGGTGAAACGAGTTTCATCTTTCTATACTAAGAACACTTTTCCTTTACTTTTTTTCTCCTTATGATTTGGGATATTACTAGTGTTTTGATATGTTTCATTTTTTACGAGTTGTTAAATCTCTCAAGGATAAATAAGTAATCTTATTGGGATTAAATATTTTGAACTTTTTGATGGTTTCTGTGTTGGAATTCAATTAAATGAATTTCAACTACAATTATATTTATTTTTGTTGTTTTCATGTGGATTCCATGCTAAGTTTGATGGACCATGAAGTGAAAAACTAGTCTAAATTAATTTAGAGACATAGACACAAATAACTAAGCTAGACATATATATGCTTAATTAGATTATAGTATCCTGGTTTGGTTAGATTAGTTGTTTGTACTAGGGCAAATTCACATCTAATTGAACACCGTCTATTTAACCAAAAATAGTTAGAACACATTAGAAAAAGCCATTACTATAATTAAAAAAACTAATTCAAACAATAAGATTTAGTTATCCTAGATATGAACCATAGTCCCCTAACACTTGTAAATTGGATCATCCTTATTTTATTTATCATTTTGAGTTACATTATTATCTGCTCTCTTGAACCATTTTTCAATTATACTCTAGGTTGGAATTAATTGGCATGACAATACATTGTCTCCTTTAAGTTCGGTTCTACAATACTACAATCAATTATGTATACTTACAAAATTACACCAATCAATTTATAATTTTTTTAGCTGAAATTTATAATTAAAATAAAATTCCTTTTCTTAATTATATGCATAAGTTTAAAAGAAAAATCATAATTGACGTCAGCACAACAAATGTTAGGTACGTAAATTAAAACTACCCGTATCAATCAAGCTGCTCGCTTATTCATAAAGTTTATTTTACCTTTCTATACTTTATTCTCTCCTTTTCTTATACTCTAACTGTATCATGTATAATGAAATTGCAACTGCAAACAAATCCATGTTTGACTAAGTGTACAAAACCTTTCTTGCTCTGATTCATAAACAGAAAAACTCGTCCTACCTTAATTTTAAATAGCGAGTAAATCATCGCTAAATATACTGAGATGTGACTTATTTAAAATTTATATTTAATATATATATATATTTGTCAATTTGTAATTAGTTTAGTATAATATTATTTTTAATCCGAGTCCATAAATAATCCATTTTCATTTGTGATGATTTTTCTCAAGTACAGAGCAAGTATATAATGAGTTTTGACTTGGAACTTTCCAATTTAATCCGCATTAATGATGCTCAAAGTAAATATGGTAGTCGATATATATAAAAAGAACAGCATACAAACACGGTTTGATGTTTAATTAAATGGGTTTCCCTGCCAAGGAACGGGAAGATGATTGAGTAAAGGAAAACAAAAATAAAGGGAAAGGGACTCTTCTCCTACCTTGTACTAGAGATTTCTGAGGAGAGATTCTGTTTTGGGTCACTCAGGATTTTTTTGCCTCACAATCCTTGGCTATGCAAAAGGACATCTTATCAGACTTTTTGTCTTTGGAAGCTCAAAGCATGTACAAGGGCTTAAATTTTATGGATAGGAAAAATTACATTTTAAGAGCTACCCCTAATTGGAATAAAAAAATAATGTTTGAATATGATCTAATAGTATTGGAGATTGGATAATTGTATCATCTCTGTGGTCCTTCAGAACTTGCCACTCTTTGATTCTTATTCATGGTTAAATTAACCAAATTAAATTGAAAAAAGAAAAACAAGCTCAGCAAGAGAATAAAATATTGTTCCATATAGTGTTTTTCCTCATGCATTATGAATTAAGCAAGTCATTATTCAGGCTTGTACACAACCCACATGTTGTAATTAAGATGTTATGACTTATGGTCTCTTTCATAAGTTAATAATCGGGCAAGTTTCATTTGAAGCTTAACTAGTTAATTTGGGTATATTTGTATCTGGCTTAACAAACATTTGGTGTACCTACATTTTTTTTCCTTAGTGGAAAAGGAGAATTCATTCAAAAGAAACCAGAGTACAAAGTAGCCACAAAACAAAACAGGCTGCACAAGCATTTGGTATACCTACATTTTTAAATTGTTACGTTATCTACGTAAGAAAATTGACCCGTGTTTTATATGGCAAGAAGAATTAACCCAGCCTTATATTTATATATTTTGGTATCAAATTATCTGCTATCCGTAAGTTATATTGAACTCCAACTAATTAATGTGAGTCAAGTCAGGTAAGACCATAAAAACAATAAAATTCTCCCAACAAATATTTAATATTAATGGAGTTGAATATTCAAAACTCAAACATAATAAGTATATTTGTATTTTTATAACTGTATAACGTGATAAGTTTGAGGAGTCCAGAATTTCCTACGGATTTTCTAGTAAGAGATGTTGTGATCATTTTTAATTTTCATATCATTTAATTTTGATATAGATTTAAATGTAATTTTTTAAATATAAATTATCAATTTTTTGAGTTTAGGGATAAAGGAACATTTCATTCTCAAAGTTTTACTCAATTTCATATTGGTCCCATATGGTTTCAATTTGATTTAATCACTCCTTATGGTTTTCCATTGTTAGATAATTGATCCTTAAATTTTCAAGATCTTACAAATTTAATTACCTTATTTTTTTCAACTTGACATCAACTTCGTTAAAGTTTAGATGAACAGTGAGATGAATTAGATGTACACATAGATGTAGTGACATGACTGGACTTTTTTCTTTAAGGTTTATTACAGCCTGCCATAAAATTGACATATTTCATTGTTGATCATCTTATTTTATTGTTCATAGATTTTATTGTTATCATCTAATTTTAATCTGTATCATGCCAACTTATCTTAATTTTCTCGGACAAATCAGCACAAATTTGAAAGATTTCAGCCATGTTAGATAGAGGAAGGGTTAAATTTGAATAATTTAAGGATTAACTCTCCAACAAGAGTTATTCAACAAAATTGAAACTATAGAAACTAATTTGAAGTTAAGTAAAACTTTAAGGACCAAAAGATCCTTTACCCTTACTTTAAAATTTAAAAAATTATTTTTATTTTTATTTTTTAAGTAAAAGTATTAGAATTTAAAAGAAATTAAGATATTAAAGAAATGAAGTTCCAGCTTTATGAATGGAAAAAATTATATTGGGAGAACTATTTTCATTTAAATCCCAACAATGCTCGAATTTGATTAAGTTAAATAAATATATAGGAAAAAACTATAGAAAAAATAAAGAACTCGATGTGCTCAATTTAGTTATCCCCTCCCCTCAATAAAGAATCCGACGAGTTTTCAGAGTGTGTTTGGATTGGATTATGTATAAGTGGTTATGAGAATAAGTATTTTATTCATAATAGATTATGAGAATAAGGGCCCATTTGATTCTCAGTTTTATAAAATTAATTTAAGATAAATGAAGTTTGTAAAAATAAAATTTTGATAAAGTAAGTTTGTTATAAGTTATTATGTTTGGATATTCTTTTTGCAAAAGTAAGTTTAATAAAAAATCTGTTTGAATGATAAGGGTTAAAAATATTTTTAGATGTATAATATAAAGTAAATTTGCTTCTCCTTTTCCAAAACTCATGTTTTGTTAAAGGAAAAGTAACTTTTCATCTCCTTTTTCCAAAATCACAATTTAACTTACTTTTCATTTTTTAAAAAGGTAGTTTGTGTTTAGCTAAACACATCTTCATAGAAAACCGTGGTTAAAAATCATGGTTTCTTTTTAAAAAAGAAGAACCAAACAGACACTAAGTGATTATGTTAAAAGTGATTTGTGTTTAGATATTTTTACCTTATAAGTAATTTTGAGAAAAGAAATGTGTTTGGATATTGAGATTTTAAGTGATTATTTGTTGAATAATGAGAAGGAAAAGTGAAATAAGTTATTATGGTAGGATAAGTAATTATCATAAGCAGAAAAAATTAGTTTCATCAATAAGCACTTATTTAAGAGATAAGTGCTTGTTGAAAAGCAACTTGAATAAGTGCTTACTGAAAAGTAACTTACATTTACTAACTTCTCTATATAATCACTTATTATAGGAGAATAATCACTTATATACTCCTATAAGTGGTTATTTTTCAAATTCAAACGGCAGTAAGATGGAGAACCTCTTGTACTCGGCATTGCCATATAATTTAAGATTATAAATATCAATAATGAATATCAGTGTACCAATTATTTTTCAACATCTGGACATTTGTTTTTGTAAGGATAGAAATTCGAGTGCCCAATTTTCATGTACATGACACTTGCCAGCTAATCATAAAATTTCGGATTTAGATACCACACATATGGTTGTTGATGAACGTCTCATAAGCTATTGGATAAAAAATACTTAAAAAGGTCATCATTCGAATTTTGTGAATAAAAAGTTATGTTAAGAGGAAGAGTTATTCTCTATTTAAATTTCATATTTGAATCTAACCCATTAATATTGAATTGCAATTAGTAGTTAAAAAAAAAAACAACGCACTTGACATAAGAAAAATTCATTCAATATTGGTTATAGTTTACTTTTCTTTAGCCCTAAGAATACATTTACTAAATTTAGTGGGTAAAATTTTTTTTAAAAAAAGGGAAAATTTTAAATGATCTCTATTTAGTTCATATTAAATCTACCCTTTCAATTGAAATCGGTCTTAAAGGGAGGAGCTCATTGTAAGAAATTGTAGCATTTCCTTCAAACATATATTTAGAGAAGCTAATGAATGGGATATTTTGTTTGCTCAAAAGGCACATGGAATCAATACATCCTTAATCAATCACCGACACATGCATGCACATCTTAGTGATAGAGGGGCGAACTCTTCTATCAACCTTGTGGTGTAACTTATAGGATTTTTCTAGCCTTTCATAAAAAAAATAATCCCTCTAAAAAAAACAGACTTTCATTTTACCATTTAATATGTAATTATCTGAATCAAAGTCAACAGATCGATGCATTATAACCATCTTGAAAGCTTGCTTCTTTACCTACTAGGATATCGGAAATGTATGTAAAATTGCTATAGATAAAATAACATGATAATTAAAATACTAATTGCGGTTAAAATGCGTATTTTTTATCACTTAATTTGATTCCAAGTTTCACATTTTTTTTTCCTTCTTTGACTTCCGAATAGTTTTCGTGTCATCTTTTTTTAAAATGTCATCAATGTTTTCTCACGTCTGACTCCAAAATGTCACTAACGTTTGATTTGGATTAATTTGGATACTTTATCTAACTTAACCAGCTAAGTCTGTCGACAAAAATGACTAATTGATTAATCAATCCAGTTAAAATGACCATAATCGAATTAGTCTATTCAATCTCTACTCCAACGCTTCTGGATTTGATCAATGATCCATGCTTTTTTTTTAAAAAAAAAATTATAATATATCTTAAAATCTAAAAGTGTAAATTTATTAGAAATAAAATATGATTATTAGAAATAAAATTAAACACGATAAAATTTAAATTCCAATTACATTTAGATGATTTAAATGTATCAATATTGTACAATATAAGTTAGGAGCTAATGATAAGAAATAGGGTAATGTTTATACTAAATTATCCATAATCTTTGAGTTATATGCCAATAAGCTCTTTTGATTTTTTTAAACTTGATAATGAACCTCTAAACTTTTATATCTATGTAGATAACTCCCTATTTATTAATTTGTATGCTATGTCACTAATGGGATACAACACTTGACAATCTCAAAACAAAAAAGAAAAGCAACATAAGATATGATAGAGGGTTTATTTGCACATGATTTAAAGTTTAGAAGGTTATATTTACATAACTTGAAGTTAGAAGGGGTTATGTGTGCACAAAAAAATAAAGTTTAAGAAGGTACATGGTCGGTAAAGCATTATGCTCCATTAGTGAAATAACAGACTAATTAATGGCAACGGACTTATTTGTACAAACTTGGCAGTTTATGGGCGTATGTGCCCTGCCAATTTTTAAATTAAGATTAAAGAGATTAATATGTACATGATTTAAAGTTCATGTATAGTTTGTATAATTTAATCTAATTTTTAAGGATGGAGTGTCTCTGCAGCTCCTTCCCATAATGCTATATATACTCTAATATTCTCACAAACCAAATTTTACAAAACCTTAAAAAAAGAAAAGAGTGAGGGTACTGGTATTTTTGGCTCCAATACAAAGGATATGTAGAAGGACATTAGAGAGGAGGCAGCAGGAATTCCAACCCAAATTTTAATATTTATAGATGAACTTGCTTGCTTTCATCTCCTAATTATATAAAGGATGCCTTGAGCAAATAATCGGGTTAACAACAATATGTCAATATTCACATCTTTCACAAATCATATGAAAATATATAACTAAAATTAAAGTAACATGCATTCATATGGACTAACGTAAAATCCAACACATTCTATGGGCTGTGAAAATTCTTCAGAGTTATCTATTTTGGGTCTAGGAGGCTCTATTGTATCTTGGAAAAAGGTTGAAATGAAATATTTAAACTGCAGATCGATCATAATTAGGAATAATAATAGGATTAAATATCTTCAAGCAGTAGTAAACCGGAGAAGATGCTGAAGACGTTGGACATGCAAATAGATAACGGTGCAAGGAAAAGTTGGAGTAGAGAACGATAGGGCTGAAGGGTTGAAAGGCGAATGCCAAAGGACGTACGTCGTTGTATTGAAAGGTTTAAGGAGTAAAGACAATTTTGGAAAGAAGTTATATAAAATATTGGGGATAGAACTTAATTATCTTGAATTAATGAGCTATTTCCTGAGGTATCAATGAAGTTGGGCTGCTAACTTTTCGGAATTTTCTTCTTCTTCTTCTTCTTTTTTTTTAAATAAATCAAGCAAGTGTAGTTGGCCTACTTCTTGAAAAGTTTAATTTTCCTCCATATCACAAGTTAAATTTTGTTTAAATCATTTCAGAGCGGTTTCCAATGGTCATTTTAAAATAAATAGGATATGATAGATATGATATGATAGAAATGCCAACGAAAATGTTAAATTGGAAAAAAATGTATCAAAAGGATAGAAAATTGAATTAGAAGTAATGCAAAGTGATAAAACCATCTAAAATCTCAAATATAAAATATAATTAAAAAGCAAAAAATATATTTATATATAAAGTTTAAGTGTAAAGTTGAAAATACTATGACATCCCTTCTATTTAATTTGCCTTAATTATAGAGATCTCCCTTTTTATTTTGAAAATTTATATAGGCATATTCTAAAATTAAAAGTTATCTTCCTCTCTATTTTAAAGATTCCATTTCCATCCACTAAATCGTTAATTGACTATTAAATTTGATTATTAAACTTTTTGTTTACCAAAATACCTCTATTTAACATAAATAATTAATATTTAATTAAGAATCGTTTAAATATTTATGTTAGCCGAAACTATTTTAAATAAATATATTTTTAGACTTTTTGTTACATTATAAATTTTAAAATTTTTAGATACATTTATTTAAACTTATTTATTGAAAAATAATAATTTTTAATTATTATGATTTAACATATGAGGGATAAACTAATAAATATGATTTATGTTATAATAAATGTTAATTAATAAATAATATTTTAAAATTTTTTGGAAAGTGTTAATACATTAGACTAAAGTGTAGATTTTCAAAATAAAGGGAGGTCTCTATAATTAATGCAAAATAGAAGGAAGGTCATAGTATTTTATTTTTATTTTTATTATACATAAAAACTAAATGTGGACCCTATATATTTTACAGAGTCTAAGAAATGAGTAATACTGGTTAACATTTATAAAATTGATGCAGATTTTAAATTTTATATTGATAAAATAGAGAATAATGTTGCTTCATTATTTATCATTACAATTATTTACTTGTTTTTGAATTTCCATATACATTTGTATGGAAGTTGAGACTAGTTTATGGCAAAAAATAAAAAATAAAAAAGAAAGAAAAGAAAGAAAAAGTATACTCTATTTGACCTAAAATATAAGTTCTCTTTTAAAAGTTTTTTTTTAGTCCAAAATATAAGTTTCATTTAGTAATTTCTAGGGTATTAAATATTTTTTTTATTTTACTCTTATTTGCTATTAAATGTAAAAGATGTAGTAGACTTTAAATACAATGCATTAAATAGGAATACTATTAGAAAATAATATATTTTTTTATAAATTTTATGAACAAAACTATATTTCTTGATCTTATATAATTAGTTAAATATCACTCCTATTTTAGATAGAAGTATAAGAGAGGAAGTAACACGTGTAATCAAATTCTGTTTCTTGAACAGACACGGAAATTGATTCTATAACAACTGGATTTAGTCTTCTCTCCAACAAAAACATTGTTAATTTTGAGAACAATAATATTATCACAAAAATCTAAAGACATCCTTTACACACACACAAAAAATCTAAAGCTATCAATGAGACACAACAGCCTGCCTTAAATTTCGTAGGAAGCTTCGGGGCAAATAACTACATTTATCCCCTCTTTGAAAACTTTTTGAGGATAAAAGTGTCTGAGGATATTACATGTCTCAGGTTTTGGTTGTTGGCATTATTTTCCGCTGCTAGTTTGTATAAGTTTGGATAAGCAATGGAAGCCGAGAAAAGTGTTTTTGCGGAATTAATTATAATTACATTTGTAACATTAAGAAATTATTTGGATAAGTTTTAGAAAATTATAGTATACTGGAATTTTACAGTTACACTATGCAAAAATTTCTTGTTTTTTAGTTGAAATAATGACGTTTACCAATTTTAAGTATTTAATTGAAAAGCCTATTTTCCAAAAGTAATTTTATTCCAAATATTTTAAATACAAAAGTGATCTTGATAAATAATATCCATATAAAATAAATTCTTTCAAAATCACTTTTTAAACAAAATTTCAAAACACATATCACAATTAACTAAAATTACTTTTAGTCAAAATTGATTAAATCAATTTTATGCAAAAAAATCACTTTTATCTAACTCTAATTGAAACGGTCAAGGACAAAATGAAATGAAGCATTTTAATTCTTTTTTTCTTTTTTATAATCTGAAGCATTTTAATTCTTGTTAAAACATCAATGCAAACAATTATATGAGCGATGAATATACCAAACAATGGCCCACCATTTCAATTTCCAGGAAGGTGCAACGATGCTTCTCATTATTTGGGGAAAAAATTGTCCGTGTGCGAACTAACACATCCAATCACCCATACTGCCTTTTTTTTTTTTAATACTAAATGCAAACACATATTTTGTTTATATATATATATATATATATATCTGTGTGTGTGTGTTTGAACCATTTCTTCTACTCATACTCCACCCCACCATATTTCTTTTTTTTTTTATGAATATATGTGTTTACATTTGCAAACACATATTTAATTTGTATATTATAAGATATATTTTTAGAGAATTAATATTTCAAAATATAAGTCATTTTATGAAATTTATGTATCATTTAAAATTTGTTTTCCGTTTTTACTGTTTTTGAGAATACTCAAAAAAATTATAGTGAAGAGAGATTATGATAGATATATTTAAGATGAGTTATAATTTAATAAAGATAATTTTGAAACGTTAGAGTAATTTTTTAAAATATCAATACTTTCAACTAATTTTCTATGTGTGTGAAGTAGGTAAATATGATTTATAATAAAAAAGAGAGGAAGTATAAGTCAAAGAAGAATCATCAATATAAAATGCTATAAATGCATATGATTCACTCTAGCTTAAGAAGAATTTTATGTTTTAGTTATTGGATATAGAGTAAAAATATTATAATTGTTTGTTTCAAATTTATTATATAATTGAGTTTTTTAATAAAATTTATACGCTATATATTGTTAAAAAAATAATAATAAATACATAATTAGCCTCAATTTAGTTCCAAGAAAACCATCGCAATGGAATGGTGTGTGTGAGAAAGAAAAGAAAATCCATCAAAAATTGACTTTTCGTACACGAAAAATGGTATTCTTATTTTATTATATAAAAAAATAAATAATTACTTTTATTATTCTATTAAAATCAAATTAAATATTTTGTATATAATTTATAATGCTAGACTGATTGGCCCAAGGAGCAAGCCAAAGTATTCACAGTCTTGCATTTTATTGATACAAGTAATAACATATATTTTTTTTGGTCATCAACGGATATAAGTAATCATATGTTACTTTATTGAATTTTGTTGATAATTTAAAAATTGCAATTGAGTCATTAAATTTTACAGAATCTTTAACGTATTTCCCTTAAATTTTACGTGTTCTCTTTAAATTTCGTTGATATGATTACTTATATATTATCTTAATACTCTAAATATAAAAAATTTATGACAATGAATATGATGAAAATATCGATAATGAAACAAAATTAACTTTTACATATTAAAATATTGAAAAAAATACAATATATACCGAGGACTCTGCTAAATATATTCAAACCAAAAGAATCAAATTGAAAATTGAATGAAATTTCAAAGACCAAAAGTATATATTATTTTTTCCCCAAAAAAATTGAACAAGTTTGGGTTTTGAAAACAACAAAATTAATTATCCCCGAATAAATCACAAATATAACATAATATATGTTAATATAAGAAAATTTTTACCAAAGCATTTGATGAACGTTAAGCAGTAAATAAAATCTTATATTTATTTACAGCACTTAATAAATTCATATATGAATAAAATATATATTATATGAAAGATATTTTTTTTCGATCGCACTGGAGTATTTCAACCTTTTCCACTATATTAAGGTAATTCTAACCCATCCTTATCAGCTAAGTTGTGCAGTGGCTTATATGAAATACTTTTTTTTTTGCCTGAAAATACGAATATATTACTGAAATAAAAATTTTACGCTTACATGAAATACTAATACTTTATTGTTTAAGCAAAGTTACCAACTTATTAAATTGAAAATATCATGTAGAGGAGTGAATAGGTGATTGTGTAGAAACTAAAATCTCAAATAGTAAATCGTGGAATAACAAAAATTTAGTCTACAATTGTAATTAGCTAACTAAAATTGAAATTATCAGCACACACAAAACAAATTAATAATAGTGAAATAGGAAAAAAAATCACATAAAAAATTTATTCTAGTTCAGATTCACTGCGTACGTCACAACTTATTGAAAATAGATATCTCTTCCTCACAACTTAGAATTTTTCTCACAAGCTAACTCACATCACAACTTAATAAAAATAGATAAACTCCTTTCCGAACTCAGAAAAGGTGCTCTCTATAGTCCACAGGACAGCGTTCCATTCCAAAGATTGCTCAGAATTGCTTCATGTTAATTATTTTTTTTGGCCGCATACTCGATGTTAATTTATTTCATTAAGCTCTTGTACTTTTTTTGGAGCAAGAATTCTTGAATTTAGATTATTCATTAGTAACAAATATTTTATGGCTGTACCAAAAAAATAGCTCAAAAAAACTTAGCACTTCTTAATTAAGGTTATAATTTTTTTTTGCCAAAATTAAGGTTACAAATTTAAACTTTATAAATAGAAAAAATTATGTTTAGAGTACTATCCTCATTAAAACTAAATAATACTTAAATTTGAATTAATTATTAGTATTGAATATAAGATAGTGAATTATAATAATAATAATAAGAAGAAGAAGAAGGGTTGAGTTAAGTAGCATAGTTCTGGTATTTGAAGAGTAGACTGTTTGACGGACTTACAGATGTGAACAGAGGGGGAAGGTAAGATAAAAAGATAGAGAAGGGAGAACTCAAGAAAAAGAAGGGAGAACTGGAGAAAAGGAAGAACTTGAGGGAGAGAGAAAATTCACTCAAACTATAACTCAGATTAATAATCAAAGTCCTTTTTTACAAATGAGTAATGAGCTCTTATTTATAGAGCTCTAATCATAATCCTACTAGAATCCTAAGATAAGATATATCTTTTCAAAATATTCTAAATCTAAACAGAAGATAAATCATAATTTAAATAACTAAATCATATAAAATAAAGATAAAATCTAAATCCTAATAAATTCTAAAAGATATGATGAAATCTTATTAAATCTAAAAGATATTTTAAATATCCTCATTTTTTCTATAATTCCCCCTTTCTTGGAAAAGATTCGTTCTCAAATCTTTATCACCTTAGGATTAACTTGGATTTGCTTTCTTGATTTCAATCTCTACGATTGTTTTTGCTTAACCCATTCAAAGTAATCTTTGATGCTAATCGGCCCATCTAATAAAGAACCCAGGCCTCACTTTTGATTTTTTTGGTTATGTTATCAGGAGGAATCTGCTTCTAAACTTCTCGATGATCTCTTATATAGCCATTTTGGTGGTTGTCGGTCTTGGAAAGAGGACCCCTACCATCTTGGTTTTCGTCACCATGTTCGGATTGACAAGTCTCATAAGGTAGAATCTTAAATTGATTAGAGAAAGATATCTCTTTGCATTTGTTTAGATTTCCAAATATACTTTCTGATATCTTATCCGAAAGTTGCTTGCTCATCATGTTTATGGACTGTCTCATCTCCTCGATCAATTTGTTTGTTTTCTCTCGATCTTGCTTTATCTTAATTCGCAGATATTCAAGCGCTTGATCTACATACTTTTTGTAATTCTTTTCAATTTCCTCAAGGCTTTGTTGGGTAATTTGGGAATTTTTGGGTATGGTAGAAATCTGTCTCTGATACCAAATGATATGAACAAAGGGGGAAGGTAAGGTAGAGAGATAAACAAAAAGGGAGGGAGAAAAAGAACTCAAAGGAGGGTAAGATAGAGAGAATCAAAAAGGGGGAGAGAAAAAGAGCTCAAAGAAGGGAGAAAAGGAAGAACTTAAGTGAGAGAGACAAATCACTGAAACTATAACTCAAATCAATAATCAAAGTTTCAATACAAATGAGCAGTAGAGCTCTTATTTATAGAGCTCAAATCCTAATCCTACTAGAATCTTAAGATAAGATTTCTCTTTTCAAATTATCTTAAATTTAAACAAAAGATAAATTCTAATTCAAATAATTAAATTATAGGAATAAATAAAAAATAAAATTCAAATCCTAATAATCCTAAAAGATATTATGAAATCTATTTAAATATAAAATGTAATCTAAAGTATCTTAGTAAAATAATTTTATTTAAAATCCTAATTATCTAGAATTATCCATTCTCCATCATTCTCCCCCGCTTGAAAGAACTCTCCTCCGGAGAGTTCAAACTCCACATGACATCTAGATTTGGGAAACCTTTCCAGCAAGCAAAATAGCGAAGGATGATATCTGAAAGAAGGAACATCTCTTCAAAAATCAAAATATTCTCTGAATTTGGAAATCCTTTCTGCTTTTCCACAATAGACAGCATAGCACATGAATGAGGTGGTACCGCAACAAGATGAAGCTGAGAATCATAATCAACAAGCTTAGGAAACAAAACTTCCATGGGTGAAAATTGTTTTAGAGCTCGTTCTTTCTTCAAGTTTTCACCTTCAAGAGGTAAGGGAGGCATCACTGGTGGAATTAAACTAGAGGAAGGTAGCTCTTTGCAGCCATTTGGATTTCCAAGTATACTTTCTTATATCTTATCCGAAAGTTGCTTGCACATTATGTTTATGGACTGCCTCATCTCCTCGATCAATTGGTTTGTTTTCTCTCGATCTTACTTTATCTCAATTCGCAGAGATTCAAGCGTTTGATCAACATACTCTTTGTAACTCTTTTCAATTTCCTCAAGGCCTTGTTGGGTAATTTGGGAATTTTTGGGCATGGTGAAATTTAGTCTCTGATACCAAATGATGTTAATAGGGGGAAGGTAAGATAGAGAGACAGAGAAGGGATAACTCAAGGAGGGAGAAAAGAAAGAACTTGAGGGAGAGAGAAAATTCACTCAAACTATAACTCAGATTAATAATCAAAGTCCTTTTTTACAAATGAGTAATGAGCTCTTATTTATATAGTTTTAATCCTAATCCTACTAGAATTATAAGATAAGATATATCTTTTCAAAATTTTCTAAATCTAAACAGAAGATAAATCATAATTTAAATAACTAAATCATATAAAATAAAAATAAAATCTAAATCCTAATAAATTCTAAAAGATATGGTGAAATCTTATTAAATCTAAAAGATATTTTAAATATCCTCATTTTTTCTATCACTTACCCTCCACCAAACAAGAAAATCTTGCTTCTTACTTTTTTTTTTATTGTGAGTACTAAGGGTATTTCTAACCGACAACCAAAAACTAATTTTTTCAAGATGTATAGAAATTATCGAAGTGACTTTTACCTCTCTTAACAAAGTTTTTTTCATACATACGACCAGTGATTAAATTTAGGACAATATGCTTAAGGAACACACTCATCTACTCCTTTGGTCTCAAATAAGTAGAAACATAAATTACTTCCCACATGATAATGAGATTAGTTTGAGTCATTTAATTTGTACTTTTGTAGTAAAATATACTTATTTTTTCAAAATTTTCCTCAATTAATATTGTTTCTTTTATAGTAGAGTAATTAATGCTTATTGATTTGATTAAGTGTATTTTGGGAATACCCCATTTATTATTATAGAAATCAATATTTTTTCTCTTATATTTTGAATTAACCTTTCTCTTTTAAATTTACTTATATTTGAGACTGGAGGGAGTATTAAATTTTTTTAAAATTTATTTAAAATTAACATTTCTTATATTATATTCCTAAATTTCTCTATTATATATTATAAAGTAGAGATTGAAAGTATGATAGATTTTCACATTATTAAGTTGACTATGAAAGAATCTAACCCCACATATTCCAAATAATTTTTATTCCTCATATATGTATTTGGTTTTATGTTCTTAAATTTGATATAATGATATGAAAAAAAAAATCACGTTCTTATTTTTATATGTAAAAGTATCTTTGTGATAGCCCGATCAATTATCCTCATGCCTAATATATGATTTTTCAAGACCACACATGATTTCTTACTATTTAATTTGAATTTTAAAAAGATGATGATCATTTGTATTTATTATACAAAATCAACTACAATTTTATATTGATTTTTGTTTGAAGCACACGATTTACATTTTCTTCTCCTTCTCCGTTTGCATTCTTCAGTTCCATTGTCTTGGCTGAGATTTATCTATTTTTACTTTAGTGTGGACAAAGTTGACACCAACATATCGAAGGTTTACTCCCTTCTCCTATGAAATGGCGCTCATGAAAGATAGTAAGCATTCTCTAAGATTCATGTGCTCTCTTGATGTCGAAACTGTAAATCAGGTATTCCATCTTAAATGATATCTATATATTTTGTATTAACTAAATATTATAAAGTCATTAAATAATTTTATTTTATCTAAACATTACGTTTGAATTTAACTTAGATGTTATCATTAATTTTGAATTCAATTTTAATATGTAGATTCGTAATGAATCGAGCTTGCATTAAATACTTCCCAAATTAATAAAATATTTTTATAAGTTGTAATGAATCAATAAATTTCAAAATCAATTTAGTCATTTTGAAATTTTATTAAAATTTTTAATAAATTTGAAGAATAAAAATTGATTGGTTGCAATAAATTGTAAGGTTGGGGTAGGATGGGGTACAGCTCAAAGGTTTAAACCTCTCTTATCTAATAAAAAAATGATCAAATTTTTGAATTAAATTTCAATAGCAATAATTAATATTATAATTTCTTTTTGCACATGCATCCGGTATACCGGACTTACTCAACTTTAACTAGAGAACTTATCGGAATCCAAATTAATTTGGCTTAAATTAGATAGGACTCTTTTTGATGACAAGTTCTACCATCAATAAGTATTTAATACAGCTGTATTCTCAAGACTCGAATTCAAAACTTTTGATTAAGCTGATACAATAAAAATTTTAAATCATGTATTTATATATGTATTCAATAATATAATTAATTCAAATATTAGGATCCAGACAATTTTTATTATTAATCATAATGACATTCTAACAGACACAATATCAAATGTGATATATAGAAAAGTTTTCATCAATTTGTTGCATAAATATTTTTTGTATATAAAATGAGTCATGGATATTGACATGTTGATTTATGTTTATTTCTATGTGTTGTTTTATGAAAAATTTGTGTGATGATTTTTTTTTCTGTATGGTAGTTTTACAATTATAATTTATAAAAAGTATTTGATATTCATATTTTTTATACGTTTCCACATTTATATATTTTGATTCCATAAGCAATATTTAGGACTCCCCATGCATTATTCATTATTCCAGCGTGAAACTCAAGTTTTGTTTTTTATTACTAAAAGCCTCCCATCTGGTCCCTTATTTTTTTTCAACCCCACCTGTTCTATTTTACCATCTTAATTAAAAACTAATCGGTTCTTATATTAATTAAGTTACTCTCAAAATTTAAGTAAATGGAAAAAAATTCTTACGTATATTTGATTGCTTTATAGAATCTCACAAATATAGATTAAATCTGATTAATAGATATATTTACACTTATCGTACCCAAATTTTTTGCGAAATACATAATTTAGTTATTTTTATTATTCATTATCTTTGAAAATACAACAATTATTAAGATATTAATTCAGATGACAATTAACAATTTAAATAAAAATATGTGATGAAATGCAATTAAAATTATGCGATCTGCTCTCTAGAGTGAAAGATCGAGTTCCATTATACATCATTTCGTTCTGATCAACATAACATATATTTTACTTTTATTTATGATTTCTTAATTTTCCCGGCAAAATTGCAGGACCAGACAGCCCGCAATTTGAAAGTATAGCCTGAGGAGCTTAAGTGTCTGCTACAACTTTCTCTCTGAAATCCTCACAGGCACCATTTCCGGGAAAATCCAAGCGAAGGAATCAAATTTTCCCTTCTATCCGTAGTTTACCTTATCACTAGCTACTGAAATTTAATTACACACAGTGAGGCCTGAAAAGGATAAAGTAGACATGCTAGCTAGCTAGCTGCAGCTAGCACCCAACAAGTTGTGTATCCCCAAGGAAATTTAATGTACAAGAAATTAAAAAAGTAACATATATATATATATGATCTTAATAAAACACTAGATTATAGCTTTGGAATTAAATTTGGAGAGAAAGTTACAAGTAGAAGTTCACTATTATTTGATTCCCAACCGGGTAGTTCATGCGATCAAATTCATAGATAGTTCTCTCACAAGCGATTTGCTACCCACTTGAGTAAAACAGTGTGCTTGATGTCGTGGAAGAGCTTGTGTTTTGATATGGCCTTTGCCGGAAATAATCCGGTGGAGACACTGCCACCGTCACCGATGAGGATGACTGAAATCCGGAATCAGTTGGGGACCCTGCAAAATAATAGAGATCATTGAAGAATTTACATATAAAGGAGGCCTGCAATATCGATTCATGAAGAATTTACCCGCGAAATGAATGATTTCATTTCTGGTATTGAACATATAGAATAATTGCTGTAACCAATGATTATGTTTATGCCGTATAAGAGATTAAGAAAGGAAAGAGGAGAGGTTCTTACTGGCAACACTGTCCAAAGTAGAATTGCGAGCATTTTCGAGGTGAGATTTCTGGGTTTCTTGAGGTGGATGTTGAGTTTTTCTCCGGCGACGATTATGATCTGCCAATCTTTTCCTGCAGCTTCGTTTTCCGTTATCAAACTCCGAAAGAAGATGAAACCTGCAAAAAGGAAACAATTATACCCATATTAAGATATATAATAACGAATGGTGAAGATTACTAATGCAGCTGATATTAGACATTTTGATTCTGCCGAAAAAATGTGCAAATGTAAACTGAAAGAAGGTGTATCGGAAAAAAAAAACTGAAAGAAAGTGGAGAAGATTTTAGAAATTTAGAGAGACCGAAATGCCCTCGAGATTTCCACATCATTCATTGGCTTAGCTAGTCCCTTAAGGGCATTTTCGTCTTTGAGATCACCGATACAACCATCATCTTGTGCATTCCATCACTTGAGTGTGAGAGAGAAGACCCATGGTGGTGAAATTACAAGTTGAAGTGAGGGTTTTTCTTGTCATTTCGGTACCAGTAATGATTTCTTAGAAATAAAAAAGTGGTTAGCTTATTAAACCAAGTTTATTAAGTTTAATTCTGATGAAGCTACCATAAGAAGTAAAAGGGCAAAGAGTACGAGAGGTAAGACAAGTAGGGGAAATTTCCTCTGGACGTAAATGCCCTCGGGATCAACCCTTGTACGGTGGAGGCACAACACAAATGATTGGCAGTGAGAGGAGGGGACAGAGCCAAAGGGCATTTCCGTCAATTTTGCACAGTAACAACCTGCTACACTGCTGGCAGAATCGCTGAGTCAAGCCAGCGGCGATGACGGTGGCAGCCTTTGAGTGAAACTCGCAGACCTTGTGCCGCCGGTGGTAGTGCTTCGCGTGGGAGAGATCGGCATTGCATCCCTCTGCTTGGCATCTCGGTGAGTTGTTGTTCAACGACGTCGTCGAGCCTGTTTCTGACGGCCTGGACCGGCGGTAGAGCCGGCTCACGAAGTCGTTTTCAGAGGAGGAGAAGTACGTGCGGCCGCCCAGGTTGAGTCCAATTCGAGACGCCGAGAAGTCCAAGGGCCAACCCACATCCGGGGACTTGGGCACAACCAGAATCCCACCAGGCCCACAGCTGCTGGCGTTGACTGGAGGGAGCGGGTCAAGGGAGAACATGGTATGTGGTGGCTGCGGCGGTGGATGTTGTGGTTGTGGTGGAGGGAAATGGGATGGTGACGCTGCAGGCAAGGCGCGTGGATCGAACAGATAATGTTGGTGGTGGTGGACATGGTGATGGGGTTGCGGGGGAAATTGTTGATGGAGGTGAACAAGAGAGAAATCAGAGGTGGAGGACGGTGTGGGTCCCGGTGGAGCTTGAGAAATGAGGTGGTCGGGTAAGAACGGGTGGGAGACGTAGTGGTCGAAGATTTGCCGGTGCGTTTGATCGGAGTCTGGGGCAGTGGCTGCAGCTGCTTCTTCGTTCCCGGTGAGCATTATAGTCGACGGATTCCCCCATTCATAATCCAACATCTCTCCCTTTCTACTCAGGCCTAACAAGACGCCGTTGTGAGCTGTAAGTGAAACGACACAAATTAACCTAGCTAGCCCAGTAAAGTCGGAGTCTTTATAGCTAAACAGTGGTGGGTTTCAAAGCACAGACCTATCAAGTTCAGGAAGAAGAAGCAGGATAGGATCAGAAATATGGAAAACCCTAATTTGCAGGCACTAACTAAGGCTTTAGCAAAGCTCTTATTGCAGGAGCTTGAAAACACCAGAATGGCGTGCACATTAAGTCTTATTTCTTTTCCTTTCTATCTTGCTGCTGTGTAGTAGATGGATGAAAGAGTGTGTGTTTTAAAGATCTCACTTTCGCCCTCTAAAAGCTGAACCCTTTTGTCCCCTTCTCTCTCTCTTTTGATGGGTTGGTGGGTGTGCGTGTGTGTATGTGTGTGAGAGTGTGTGAGTGTGAGGGAAACTGAGTTATGAGGCGGCTTGTGCAGAAAGAGGGCGATTGGTAGTGAAGTGGACTGTGAAGATGTGGAAATTACCATTTTAACTGAAGGAAAAATTTGCATATTGCGACAATAACCACGTAGTTTCGCGCCCCCACACCCCAAGACACGGAGAAATATTTAAAAAAAGAAAAAACCAAGTGGAGGAGGATCACTCATTAATGTTCAGCAAGCCAACATGCCAGTCCATTTTAACTCAGTAAAATAAATGAGATGGGTTTTAAAAATTAGAGTTTAAATAGATAATGAGTAAGTCATGAGTCAGCTCGTTTGGTTTTTTTTTTTTTTTAAATTTAAAATATTAAAAAATATATATTAATTAATTAATTAATTATATTTAAATTATAAAATTTAAATATTAGACTAATTCTAGACAAATCACAGTAATAATTAGTTGTATTAATTTAAATAATTATATAAAATTAAGGAAAAACAATTTTTAAAAAATATAGGCTCGTGGGCCCATTCCATACAAGCTTGGGCTTATAAAGCCAAGTCTGTTTTAGTAACTGGGCTTTTCAGTTCAGTCCCTGGTGGGCTGATTCGTTTTGCCCGCTCTAATCAGTTGGAGCAATAAATATATTTTTTTTATGTCCAAAAAATACAAAAGAGTAAATTAAGGCTTTAATTTTTTAAAATAATTTTGTAAAAGTATTTTCTAGAATAAGTTTTGTGAACAATAAAATTAAAAAAAATAGCTGAATTGAGCCGAAATATTTGAGAGATCCGAACAAAAATATTTTGATTAGATTTGGTTTTTACAATTCAAGTTTGAACTTTGGTTAAAATAAAATAGCACAAATTGTGAAAAAAATCTAAAAACTTTCATAACATTAAAAAAAAATGCAAATACCTACAAAAAAATTAAAAAAATTTGAACCATATATATTCAAATATTCCATTTAAATAACATTGAAAAAATTCCTATATAAAAAATACAAAAAAGTCCATAATTATATTGACCTCAAGAACAACATCGTTTATAATAATATTCATAACATTTAATTGAAAAATAACATTAAGAAAACTAAATCCAAATCCATTATAAAAATCTAAGAAAATTAGAAGGAAAATTAAAAATATTACATCTTAATCTCACATAAAAAACCTCCAAAAGCATGACATTATAATACATTAAAAACTCAATAAAAATAGAAATAGAAAAAATAGAAAATTCAGTTCAATTTGGTTTATTTAGGTTTTTTATATTATGGACTGAATCGAACCACAATAACTGAAAATTTCAAAAGAATTAACAAACCAAATTAAACAATTAAATAAATCAAACTAAATAAATTGAACTTAATTTAGTTTAGTTCAGTTTTGTATACCAATGAAAAGTTATATGGTTCATAAATATTTATTAATAGTGGATTTAAAAATATGGGCTGTGGGTTGATTCATACAAATTACAAAAAATGGGGTCGAGTTAAAACAATTTAGTTCATTTTAAAATGGGTCAAAATTAAGTCGACTCCTTTGGTTCATTTGTTACATGGGTTGACCCACTTGATGAGTGGACCAACCCACCCTTTGTCCTTTTTTAATTAAACTTTTTCCATCTTTGAATTCTTGTCCTTATTTATTTTGTTCTAATTCCTTGTTTTATAAATATTGATTAATGATAAATGATATAAAAAACTTTGGTGTTTTATTTGATGAATTGAGAAATCAATTTTATTGTTTATTAATGATGATTTATGGAGATGATAATTTATTGGATGTTGGGTTAAATGGGTTATGGTGGGTTGTAGTAGGTATTATGATTTAATTGCACTTGTTAAAATTTTTATACATTTACATAAAAGTAAATATACATGTAATATTATTACATAAATGAGCTTTCTATACATTTATTTTTTACCTTTCTTATTGTTTACTATTATAGTGCTAAGAGAAGGGGATAACTTTTGTAGACGGTTATTAATTGCTACAAAAGTCCCCTTTTATAGGCGGTTATTTGAATAACTGCCTATAAAGGGTATCCACTTTTTTGTTTTTAAAAAAATATTTTGATATGGGACAAAATATATGCAACCTACTAAACTCATTGAAAAAAAAATTGTTATATTAAAAATATTCATAGGTTTATATCAACTTTATTAATAAATCAAAGAAATTACACACATTAATCAACAAGAACAAAAAACAGAAAAAATAAAGCCTAAGATACAACCTAAACAATCAAGAAAAATACCTAACATACAACCTAACAGAGAAGAAAATTGGAATTTTATCTCGCCAACAAATTTAAAATCTTTTTCATGAAATAAGAGCCAAATTTAAAATCTGTACAAGACGTACTCATAAAAGAAGCATAAGACTTGAATGTAATAAGGGCAGGTTTGCAGCATCAGCTGAAGATGACTACCAATTATGGGAAAGATAGTCCCAAAGAAACTTGATATGAAAGCTGCAGAACAAAGTTATTCGATATACTGTTGGGCTATGACAGCTTTATAATTTCCAGAAATTATTTACATCCCCAGACAGCACCAAAGCAGACTCTGAGCCGAAAAAACAACTATATCAAAGAATAAACATTTAGCAACCAAGTTTTCTATGAATGATTAATTATGACTGCATCAGAAATACTAGGACACCATTGACGTGCTTAGTATAAAACCTCTAGTTGGGCAGTCAACAATATTGTAAAATTAAACGAGCAATGCTAGACTAAGACTTCTCCAATTAGTAGATGCAATAGGGAAAAGTAGGCATAAAGTTAACTCCCTTTATTCTCTTCGATTTCCTTCCTCTATGTTAGTATGGGATAATACATCTTATATATACTTAAATGTCTTAGACATCTTGAGATAGACCATCTAAGTCATAATCTATAAATTCAATAATGGAGATCCAATATTCAAAAGAATCCATTACAAGTTATTAGAGGTTCAACAACTCAACGCCGAACTAAAATTATGAAGAAAGTATTATAAAGTTTGATTCAAAAATTACATGAAGATGAACCCATGTTTGATAGGTAAGAGGCTTCTAAACCCATTGTTAAAAAATAAATAATAATTTTAATTTAGGCCCAAGTTGTAAGTGAGGTCTAATTCCTAAATCAAGGCCCAATAATAGAAGAACTTACTTAATGTGGCATTGCAATTAATTATCTTTTAGGATAATTTTTTAGATTTATTTTATTTTAATTTTAATTGATTGTATTTGATTTAAATTATGATTAGGATAATTTTGTGATTTCTATTTATATTCAAAGGGACTAATTATAGGTTTAAATTTAATTTAATTTAGTTTGAATTCTATTAGATAGAGTTTATCTTTATTGAATAGGCTTTAGAGGATTTAATAGGTTGTAGTGTCATTTTTTTACAGATCAATAATATTTTTGAGTTCTTTCATATAGTGAGTTTCACTAGTTTTTGGTATTCTTTCTAAAATACAAGCTTTAACTTATCAAGAGAATTGGTTTCTCTCTTGTAGTGTCTCCCTCTGGAATTCTTAGAATCCCCATATTCTATTAGGTTTCAGAGTTTTGATCATTACTTCCCTTTGAGTTTTTGCTTCCACTTTATAGACAATATAACTTTCTGGATTTCTAGGGTATTAATTTTAGAGGGTTCACATTAGTTGGCATCAGAGTTTAGGTGGAGTTTAGAGATTACAACACAGCATCAACCTTCTTCCAAGTCATTAACACATCATCCCCAAACTTATTCGTCTAGCCAAACACGCCACTCCTTCCAAAATTCCAGAACTGATCATAAGCCTTCCAAACACGCCGACCCGTGAACATCAAATAGAATTGTTCGTCCTTCTAGGTCTCCTCATTCACGAGTTAAAAGTTCATCTTCCTTCATCAAGGCTTCTCAAATCTGTTCAAGTCTCCTTGCTGTCTCAATTTCAGTTGCTTATCATCAATTCTTGGTAATATCGTTCCTTTTGTTTATTCTCCATCCATCTGATTGTGTCTTCTAATCATTCTCTTCCTTGAATTCATCTTCTAATTCCTGTCCAGATTTGCATAATCTCACCAAATTTCTATATCTGTCTCGACATTCATCTAATTCCATATAACATCACACCATAATCATGCTATCCATATTAATTTTTTGGAAATCTTTCTTCATTACATATTGGTTGCTTAAAATTGTCTTTTGTTGGGAATTTCTTGTGCCAAACTGTGATTCCTTGCTGGAATTAAATTCTGATAAAAAAAGAAAGAAAAAAAAAGAGAAAGAGAAAGGCCAAAAAAAAAAAAGAGCCAAGTTATAGAAAGTTAGCATCCTTATATTATTGGCATGATATTTGTTTACTTGGTGAAAAATTTTTCCTTTAATCTTGCTATCTTTGTTCTCTTGGTTGTCAAGTTAAGGATTTGCTTTAACTTGATTCCTAGTTTTGTCTTGATTTCTTTGAACTTCAAATTATATATTGATTGCCAATTACATAAAATTCTCTAGATTGGGTCTCTTGATTCTACTAAGAGTACTATAAGATACTAGTGTGAGTGGTAAAAGGTAAGAGAGTGTGTGAGCAAAAGAGTGTAAACATGAATGAATTTTGCACAAGAATTTAGTGAAACACGTGAGAAGAGTGAGTGAGTTTCTTTTCACATATATTTTTGCTTACTTTTTTATAGGTTGGTAAACATGTCCAAAAATGAAACAGAACATGATCTAGATTTGAAAGTTACCCTCAAAGCCTTGTGTGATCAATTCAAACAGATGAGAGCTGACATGGAAAGCATGAGATCTGAACTCTTTGAAGAAGATAAAGTAAGTTTAGAACAAGGTTCCTCCTTTAGAAACAAATCCTCTTGAAATGAGATAATAATTTTGGCAACATCAACCTAAAAATTCGTTCTTTCTAAAGAAGGTGTGATCCTGATGCGTATCTAAAATGGGACAGAAAAGTGGATATGGTATTTGAATGCCATGAATACTCAGAAGAAAAGAAGGTGAAACTTGCATCAGTTGAATTCATAGAATATGCAAGTGTCTGGTGGGATCAATTACAGCGAAATAGAAAAAGATATGGTGAAGAGCTCGTTAACACATGGCACGATATGAAAACTCTTATGTGGAAGAGGTATATCCCTAACTATTATTTTCATGATGTACACATTAAATTACAAACTCTTGAACAGGGATTTATGTCCGTTGATGATTATTACAAAGAGATGGAGCTATTTATGATTCGAGCTGATATTCAAGAAGATATTGAGCAAACTATGACCTGCTTTATTCATGGATTAAGATATGAAATTAGAGATAAAATTGAGGTTGAAAACTATGTTACTATGGAGGAATTACTTTATAAGGCAATCCACATTGAGAGGCAATTAAAGAATAAGAAGTCTAACTCATCTACCTACTGGAGAAATAATCCTATTTACAAAGTAAAAGAAGCTAGAATAAAAGAAATGCTTCGAAAGGCTAAATCTGCTATGAAGTCCAGAGATGATTAGAAAACCAAATTTGCTCCTTCAAAGAGCAACATTGATACTCCCATGTCTTCTAAACCTTGAGGCACTAGTTGCTTTAGGTGTCAAGGATTTGGACACATCGCTGCCCAATGTCCAAACGAGAAGAAAGTCTTACTAATTGATAGTGAAAATATGAAATATGCAAGCTCCAATGATTATGAAGAAGAAAAAAATGATGGCCTCAAAACCCCTCATCTATTTGATGTCTCAGAAGATGAATATGATCATCCCATTAGTAGAGACATTTGTGTAATAAGGTGAGTTCTAGCATTCAACCAAAAGAAGAGCATAATGACAAACAAAGAGAACTGTTCTTCCATTCTAGGTGCTTCATCCAAGATAGGGTATGTAGTCTAGTCATTGATGGTGGTAGCTGTACTAATGTGGCTAGTACATTGTTGAAAAATTGAATTTACCTCTCATTAAGCAAGCATCCTAGGCCATATAAGTTGCAATGGTTGATTGATTGTGGTGAAGTTAAAGTTTGTAAGCAAGTTCTTGTTACTTTTACTGTTGGGAAGTATATAGATAAGGTGCTATATGATGTTGCCCCTATGTTTGCTAGGCATCTGTTACTTGGTCGTTCATGGCAATATGACAGATATGTCAATCATGATGGGCGTAAGAACTTATACTACTTTAAGTTCCATGGAAAGCAAGTTGCACTTACTCCTCTACCTCATTTTGAAGCGTACAAGGACCAATTGACAATTCAGAATGAGTACAAATCAAAAAATAAAAATAAGAGAGAAAAAAATAAGAATGAGATGAAAAATCTAGAAAAATTAGTAAAATTACAGAAAAATGAAAAAGGAGAGAAAAGTGAAAAAGTGCGGAAAAAGAGAGCATAAAGTGAGAAAAATAACATGAGCTTGTTAGCATAATAAGAAGAGGTAAAAAGAGCATTATGTGCGAGGTAAGAAATCTTTGTACTTATGTACAAGGATGTTTGTTTATCATCTAACCAACTTGATTCCTCTATGCCTCCTAGTGTTTCTTCTCTATTATAGGAATTTGGAGAACTCTTTCCAGAAGAAGTACTTAATAGGCTATCTCCCATAAGAGGAATAGAACATCGCATTGATTTCATGCCTGGAGTTATCATTCCCAACCGTCCAACATACAGAGCAAATCCAAAGGAAGCAAAAGAAATTCAACGCCAAGTTGAAGAAGTCAAGAGAAAGGGATTCATAAGAGAAAGTTTGAGTCCTTGTATAATATCGGTGATTCTAATACCAACGAAAGATGGCAAATGGCAAATATGTATGTGGATTGTAGAGCCATCAACAAAATAATGGTAAAATTTCGCTATCCTATCTCTAGGTTGGATGATATGTTAGAAGAATTGCATGGTGCATCATTGTTTTCTAAAATTGATCTTAGGAGTGGATATCACCAAACTAAAAAGAAAGAAGGTGATGAATGGAAAGCTGCTTTTAAAACTAAGTTTGAACTATGAATGGTTAGTTATGCCTTTTGGTTTGGCTAATGCCCCTAGCACCTTCATGAGTCTTATGAATCATATTTTCCATTCATTCATTGGAAATTTTTTTTTAGTTTATTTAGATGATATCTTAGTGTATAGTAGGAGTCCAGAAGATCATGTTATGCATTTACGTGAAGTTTTCATAATTTTAGGAAACAGACTCTTTGCAAATCTAGAAAAATGCTTATTTTGCTTGGATTCGATTGTCTTCCTTGGTTTTGTTGTAGGAGCTCAAGGAATCCGAGTAGATGAAGACAAGGTGAAAGTAATTCGAGAGTGGCCAACCCTGAGGAATACTAATGAGGTAAGGAGTTTTCATGGTTTAGGTAGTTTTTATCAAAGGTTTGTTAAAATTTTTTCTTCCATAGCAGCATCTCTCAATGATTTAGTTAAGAAGAATGTAACCTTTATGTGGGGTGAGGTACATGAGAAAGCATTCAACACTTTGAAACACAAACTCACCAATGCACCACTCCTTGCACTTCCAGATTTCAATAAAATATTTGAAATTGAATGCAATGCATCCGGAGTAGGAATAAGGGCTATTTTTATGCAAGACAAAAGACTTATAGCTTACTTTAGTGAGAAACTTAGTAGACCAACTTTAAATTACTCTACTTATGAAAAAAAATCTCTATGTGTTGAAAAGAGCCTTAGAAATATGGTAACACTATCTATGGCCAAAGGAGTTTATCATTTACTCAGATCATGAGAGTTTAAAGGACTTGAAGTCACAAAATAAATTGAATAAGAAACATGCACAGTGGATGGAATTCATTGATATATTCCCATACATCCTTAAGCATAGGCAAGATAAAGATAATGTGGTGGTTGATGCACTTTCACGAAGGTATTCTCTTTTAACTTCTTTACATGTTTAATTATTTAGTTTTGAATTAATTAAGGGATTATATGCTTCTGATTCAGATTTTGCAGAAATTTGGAAATTATGTAAAAAGCATGGGTTCCAAGATTTCTATAGATTTGATAGATATTTCTTTAAGAAAGACGTCTTCCTCATTGTTCTATACGTAAATTGCTTGTTAAAGAAATTCATGGTGGTGGGTTAATGAGACATTTTGAAATTCATAAGACTTTAGAAATTTTACATGAACACTTTTACTGGCCTTCTATGAAGTGAGATGTTGTTTTTATGTGTGAAAGATGTGTTACTTACAAGCATGCAAAATCTAGAGTTAATGCGCATGGATTGTATACTCCTTACCCGTTCCTGAATAACCTTGAACTGATATTTTTATGGATTTTGTATTGGGATTACCACGTTCTCCCAGTGGTAAGGATAGTATTTTTGTTGTGGTTGATAGATTTAGCAAGATGACACACTTTATTACATGTTAAAAAACTCATGATGCTATATGTATTGCTGATTTATTTTTCAAAGAAGTTGTGAGATTGCATGACATTCCTAGAACAATTATGAGTGATAGAGATATTATGTTCCTAAGTCATTTTTAGCGCACTTTATGGGGTAAATTAGGAACTAAACTTTTGTTTTCCTCTACTGCTCATGCACAAATTAATGGTCAAACTAAAGTAATAAATAGGACACTCACCACATTATTGCATACCATAATTCAGAAAAATTTGAATAACTGGGAATTTTGTTTGCCTCACATAAAATTTGCATATAATAGGACTGTGTATTCAACTACATTATATTCTCCTTTTGAGATTATATATGGTTTCAACCCTATGACTCCTCTTGATATTTTGTCTCTACCTTGTAATGAGAAAGCTAACCTTGATCGTAAGAGGAAAGCTGAGTTTATGCAGAATCTGCATGCTAAAGTAAAAGATAACATTGAAAAGAAGAATGTAGAATATGCCAACGGTCATAAAGAAGTTATATTTGAACCCGGTGATTGGGTTTGGGTATATCTGAGAAAGGAAAGATTTCCTGAACAAAGGAAATCAAAGCTATAGCAACGTAGAGATAGACATTTTCAAGTCTTGGAGTGAGTGAACGACAATGCTTACCAACTTGATCTTTCAGGCTCTTGTGGGAATATTAGTGCTATCTTCAATATTGCAGATCTATCTTTATATGATGTTGTAGATTCGAGGGCGAATCCTTTCCAAGAAGGATGAAATGATGGAGACTATCCAAGCCATAATTTACAAGTCTAATAATGGAGATCTAATGACTCAAGGTGAAACTAAAGTTATGAAGGAAGTATTACAAAATTTGATCCAAAAATTACATGAAGATAGGCCCATGTTTAAGGGGCAAGATACTTTTAAGCGCATTGTTGAAAAATGAATAATGAATTCTGATTCAGGACCAAGTTATAAGTGAGACTCAATTCACGAATCAAGGCTCAATAATAGAAGAGCTTATTTAATGGGGATCTCAATTAATTATTTTTTAGGATAATTTTTTAGATTTATTTTATTTTAATTTTAATTGATTTCATTTGATTTAAATTAAGATTAGGATAATTTTGTGGTTTCCTATTTGTATTTTAAGGGACTAATCATATGTTTAGATTTAATTTAATTTAGTTTGAATTCTATTAGATAAAGTTTATCTTTATCTAATAGGCTTTAGAGGATTCATTAGGATTTAATTTTCTTTTCCTATTTATAGACTTTTGTAGTGCTACTTTTCTATAGATTAATAATATTTTTGAATTTTTTCTATAGTGAGTTTTACTAGTTCTTTGTGTTTTTTTTCTAGAATACAAGTTTCGACTTATCAAGAGAATTGATCTTTCTCTTGTAGTATCCCCCTCTGGAGTTTTTAAAATCCCTATATTCTATTGGGTTTCAAAGTTTTAATCATCCTTTCTCTTTTGATTCGTGCTTTTGCTTTACCAACAATTCGATTTTCTGGATTTTTAGGGCATTGATCCTAAAGGGACCACATCACGTCTTGAGCTAAAATGCATATACAAAATAGTTTGCCAAGTAGGTGATTTCCTTATACGATCAAATGGCATAAATTCTTTAAATTGTCATGATAGTTTTCTTGTATCATAGTACAAGGAATTTGCCAAGTAGTTATATTATGTCCATATGAGGGAACAAATTCAATATTGAGATGAGAGAGTACCAAATCAGTCCTTTTGCCCAAATTATTCCAATATAAAATGATAACTTTGTTATCTGATTCAAAATTCATAACATGACTTGTCATTAGTAGCACACCTCGAATCATGAGTAGGGTGGGGGGATGGAAGGAGAAATTGATGGGAAAGAGAAAAACAGAGGTGGGGTGCTAGTAGAAATTTAAATGGGGAACTAGAGTTAGATTAGATGGTAGCCGAAGATGGAAGCACATAATGGAGAACAATGGAGGAGGAGTACCCAGAAGTGAGTGAGTAAGGAGGGAGAACACGAAGAGAGAGCGATGACCCGAATGGAGGGAGCATGGTGGAAGAAGAGGACCATGGTGAAGCTCGGTGAACCAAGAATGTGAACAATGGCTTGGAGGTAATGGCCCGAACTTGGTCAGAGCGAGAATGGAAACAAAGAGACAATGGAGAGGAATAGTTTAAGAGAATGCACAAGGGTTTCTAAGATGCGGCTTCGGGCAATTTTGAATAAAAAGAAGATTTAAAATGTTACTTTTATTTTTTTTCCTAATATCTATGGAAAAGTGGGTGGTTGTATCTAAAAGCGGCCTACTTTTCCTCTATTTTTTTTGTTGTTGGAGAAAAGTAGGTGGTTATATTTAAAACGACCTACTTTTCTTTTCTTTTTTAAAACTTTTTTTGTTGTATCTTTGTAGGTGGTTGTTTAAATAACCGTCTATAAAAGTATGCTTTTATATGCTGTTATATAAATTACTGCCTATAAATGTCTCCACTTAATTTTTTTGTGTTTTTTTTAAATAACTGCCCACTTTTATATGCCTAGAAAACTTATTTTTATAGTAGTGTGAATTTGTAGGTTACTTCATATAACTCATCAATCACTTATGAATGATACAAAAACAACATTAGTCATATCCCATTAATGTGAGGTCAGTTACATGAATCATGCGATGTCATTGAGATTTATCAAACTCCATTTCGTCAGACAAATTATTTTCTAAGAGGTCATTCCTTATAACTTTCCTTTGTGTCCTTTTTGGTATTCCTCTATACCTTTTGTAAGGCACCAAGTCATTTGATCAACTCTCCTTTCTGGCTCCTCTTGCCCTCTTTTTTGTACATGCCCAAACCACTTTAAACAATTTTCTACCATTTTCTCTTGGATAGGTACTACTTCAACTTTATTTTATATACAATCATTTCATATCTTATCTAATTTTGTATAACCACACATCCATTTCAACATTCTAATTTCTGTTATTCCCATCTTATCCAATTTTGTATGACACTTTTTAAGGATGTGGTTAAAAAAATCCTAACTCATCATAAAACCGTAGCCCAACTCTACCTACTTTTCTTTTAACCCTTGATTAACAAACTGACTTTCGTTAACCCATACAGGGATATATATATATATATATATATTTCTTTAAAAATGGGGTTGAGCATAAACTTTAAAGAAAAATGCGTTGATTGTCATTGGCATAGCAAACATGTGTCTTTCTTTCTGCCCTTCTCAATAACACGTTTCTTCTCCTCCCCTGAGACGTAGACCACAAATTCACGCTTCAATCTCCATCGTTCACAGCCGCGAAATAATCTCCACTGATCAAAGCCATGCCCCAATCTCTCAGATCATGCAAAGTTCGTAGCTTCATCCTGTGCCTGAGAAAGTCGCCATTAACAAGCATCGTGTAGCATTCCATACTCCCCCTCTTTGACTTTAAACAACCAATTGCACAGTGCCTTCATTTCATCGGAGATTGCCAATTTGTTCTCTCATATTCGTCACAAGCCATCCATCTCAAATCTGTTGAAACCATCTAGCATTGTTCTCTCAGATCTGTTGCAAGCATCCATCAATGATACTCCTCAAACCTTGGGATCCATTAGATTGGTGATTTTGTGATATAATTTTGTAGATTTATATCTTTTTCCTATTTAATCTTTTATGATTAATTTTGTTTGATTTATTGGTATTTTTTCTGAGATTTGGAGATTTGAATTTTTTTTTCTTCAATATTCTCATTGCTATCTTCCTCTTGAGTCAATCCTTGTTTCTTTTCCTTGCCTTTAGTTTGGTGTGGATTTCTCAGTTTTTCTGCTGCCCTTCTGCAATGTGACCCACAGGCCAACCTATGTAAAACCCAGACAAACCGGGTAAAACCTAATCATTATCTAGGCTGAGCCACGGGTTATGCCACATGCGGGCTCGGTCCGGCTGATGCACAACCTAATCAAAACAAAATATTACTTGCAATGATTAAAAAATTAATTTGTAATTAAAATTATCTTTTATTTATATGTTAAATAGCTCTATACTACTTTTGGATTAAACACTTGAAAATACAACATTCGTGACTCCGACACAGCAAGTATTACCTTAGCTACTTGCATCTTACTTAAATACTAACATACATTTTTTAATAAAAGTACATCTACAAAACTGTTTGGAATACAAATAAAGTGAGGCCAATGGTGCGTGAGATGTTGACAGTGTCAATACTGTAAAGGTAGAATTAATTAGAAGGTCTATGCAAGGAATTTATTTAGGGAGATGGACTATTTTTTACTCATACTATTTCTTATCGATGTTGTATGATTCTTGCGAGGAGTCTATCACCTTAAATAAGTTTCTTCTATAGTTTTTCTAATTAATTCTTTTTATTTAAAAATCTATTGGTAAAAGACATATTACTAAAGTAATTTTTTTGTAATAATAAATAAAATTATTTATTATTTTATTATTATGTCTTACAGTTGTACAACAAATATTATATAATAATCAAAAAATACATGCTAAATTATAAAAATTCTATCATATCTTCTATCCTAATTTCACCAAAAATAAATATCATTTATAATGATAATTATCAATATTAAGTTGTACTGTTTGGACTATATTTTATTTATATGTCATATGATTTTATAATAATTTTAGACTAAATATTAAAAAGCTAAAACACTCAAGACATTTGTTACCTAAATTGCATTCATCCTGCTAGACTTGTACATTTCTCTTAGAGAGATTTGATATTTTGGTTATAATATTTTTGTAAAGTATTATTTAACAATAAAATTATTTTTACTCAATTTAAAAAAAAAAAACCAAACAACATAGTTCAAATAACCGGCCAATCCAAATCCATATGAAACCGAACTGTAATTAAAAAAAGAGAACCATTTTTAAAAATTGAATTGGTGCACATGTAATTTAGGAAAACTTAATGTGAAAGATCTAAATGCACTAATATTTATAATGAAGGAACCTAAGGGGTTCAAACTATTGTTTGAAAAATGTTTTTAAGAAGAAAGTGAAATGATAAGACATGATGATCTCTCAAGCTTTCGTTATTCATCATAAATCTATTTTTTTCCTATCCTCTCAATTGGAAAGTCAATGATGAACTGACTTAAAAGTTAACAACACAGTTACAAAATTATCCCAATTTTATGAAAGCATGTATTGCACCCCCAACTCTCCTCTCATTTTTTTCCCACTTTTTCAATCTTTCTCCTCTAGTTTACTCCATTACGGTGAGCTCTTCTCTTGTTCTCTCCATTATTTCATTGAGCTCTCTTCCCTTTCTCTCTGGTACATGTTATGTAGGCTGGACACCAAAGAGGAGGTGAATTGGATGTTGACAAATTTTCATAATAATTGCAAATAAATGAACAAAATAGTGATAGCACGGAATATAGAGATAAACAGAGCAACTTAAATGAAGCAATAGAAAAATAATGAAGAGTAAAAGAAAGAGAGAAATGGCACAAAGAATTTGTCCTAGTTCAACCTCCAACTACTTGATCTACATCCAATCTTCCAGTTACCACTTAAAATTTTCTATTATCTCCATAAGTTTGATTTGGTCGCTTGTGAGTCTTAGTACAATTTCCTTGCTCTGACTTGAGCAATACACTTTTTATAAGAGATTTCTAACACCCACTCAAAATTCCTACAATCTTGAGTTAACTCTAGAAAAAAATAAAAAGATTTAAGCTTTCCTCACTCAAATGAGTAGAATGTTACAATGAAGAACAGAGGTGGTTTCAAGCATTTAATGAAAATAACACAAGAATTTAAATGAATACTCCGATGTAAGTTAAAAGAACAAGTGATATTGTTTGTATGGGTCATGAGAGGAAAAAAAATATAAATCCAGTGAAAGACGGGGTCCCACATAAATAGTAAATATCGGAGGAGATAAATAGTAAAAAGTAAGTAAGATATGTGGACCATGCATGAAAAAGTAAAAGAGAAAGATAATAGGTCCCCTAGACAAAGTAAATAGAAAGAACACTGAGTACACTAGAAAATCCGATTCAAAAAGCACTCAAAATAGAGTCAAATTTATCTGCAAAAGTAAAAAGTATACTACCTACTTTTCTTGATTTGACATAAAGTAAAGAGGAAAAAATTAGATATTTTTACCCTTCCCTACTCTGGCACATGCCCAAAAATATCTAGGGGTATAATGGGTAATTGGTATATTAAATGTGAGAATAATTGTGAGCTCTCGGATTAAATCTTGATCTGACAGTCCACAATCCTCAGCCCTTCCTATAAATACCCCCAACCCCTTCCCTTATTTTCCACACACACGCAAGAAAGGAAGAGGGAGCGTGAGAAATAGAGTGAGAGAGTGAAGGAGAGGAGGAAGAAAAGAAGAAGGAAGAAAGAGGAAGAAAAAAGTAGAAAGAATGAAGGAGGAAGAAAGGAAAGGCAAGTATGGGTCTTTTGAGATAAGATTTTACTCTAGATCTCTTCTAGATTTCCTCTTTATTTATTTAGTTTAAGGATTAGTTAGAGTTTAAGTTATTTTCTTCCTCTCTCTTGTTCCTCTTTTTAGAGCAAGACATGATTTTGAGGGAAGAGTTTATAGTTTATGGTTAAGTTAAATTTATATGATGATATTAAATTATTAAGTAAGGTTTAATGATGCTTTAGGCTTCAATCAAATTAAGGAAGTGATCTAAAGCTAAGTAAAAGTAAGGTTCAAAGAAAAGTTAGGAAAATTTTAAGGTAGTCTCTTACCCTTACTTAATGTTATTGCTTAGGAATATTTTATATGTTATACTGATTTGTAAATGATGCCATGTTGCTGTTATGAATGTTTTTCTATGATTGGTGGCTGTTTTATGTTAAGGCCTAAGCCCCGGAATGCTCATTTGTTAAGCCGTTATGCTGCCGAAATTTCGTTAGACAACATAATGGCATAATGGTATGTGTAAGTTAACTACTGAGATTTCCCAATCTTACCCCATAGTAACCAATGTTAGGGACAATTTATGACAAAAGGAAGCATGTGGAGCACGAAGAATAATGGTGATGGAACCTTGTTGAAAACTGTTAATATTTTGTTTATATATTATCTACTTCTGGTTACTGTATAAATTCGTACATACCTCTAAAAATTTATTGGTCTATATGTATAGATAGATCTATGTCTTAGGAACAACATGACACTGGTTTGGCTGTATTTAGAGCTATATAATGGTAATTATTCCTGTTTTACCAAAACTGCTCCAGTAGACATTATTTCTAATCTCTGATGATATATATTGGTTACCTGACCAGTAGGAGTAGAATAAATATACGAAAAAATATGGTTAGAAAGTAGACAAGTAAATATTTTCAATGATACTAAGTATGTACCAAATCGCTTTGTATATTAAGAGAAATGAATTTTCAAAATTAAGGTTCATTTTTCAGAAAGAAACAGGGACTTGGAAATGAACAGTAATATGTATATAATAAACTGTACAAATTGGTGCGTTCATTTCTCAGTTTCTAATTTGTCCCTGAAAATTCAAGATGGGCATGTCTTTTAGACACTTGAACTACTGAGAAATAATTTTTCTACATTTAATTATAATTTTTGAAAAATCGCTGTACAGTAAGCTAAAAAGCTGTGAGAAATAATTTTAGAAAGTTTTAAAGTTTTAATTGGTTCAAGTTTTCTAAGATTGTTTTATTACATTAAAACCAAACAGTTTTCATGGAAAAAGTCTTAAAATGTAAGATGTAACACATTATAAAATTTCTTATCGTTTGGATGCAAACATTATCTTTGTTAAAAGATTATTTTGTCATCTCTATCATATTATTTGCATGTTTTTTTTTTATAATAGGAATCATGAATAATTATATAATAGTTATTTTAAATGTCCCTCGCAATCATCATTGTAAGAACAATGATGAATTAAGACTAATATATTAATTGATGATCATGTATGGTGATACAAATCAAGATCATAGGCATGTTGTTAGAGACCATGGTACTAGACTAACCCGCTATGAAATAGTTACATGGACTAGGTCATCAGTGTATCTCATATATAGTTGTGTCATTTAACCTTCAGATCTAAGATTTCCATAGATTCCTACATGATGAATATTGTGTCTTAGGATAATTAGAAGCCACTCTTTAACCAAGTAATAATGTTCCAACAGACCACTTCAATTAGACTTATTTAAATAATGACCATATACTTTTAATATTTACATATGTAGCCCCATATTAATTTTATTCCAACAGTGAGATGATGAATAGTTCAAGGAAAATCACAGATAAATAGAGATTTGTGAGATAATGAAGAGTGGCCCAAAGGGCATGGTTTCCAATGGGATATATATATTGATGATTTTTTTTTTTTGCTGAAATATATTGATGATTTGATATTGATGCATTATGTATGCATCAATTTTTATTTTTGGTTGCTATGATATATTGATATGATATGAGTATTGACTATAATATGTGGAGACTATCAAATCTAAAAATATAAGATATATTGCATCAAAGAAATATATATATTATAAAAAAATTATAAAACATACAAGAAATATAATTGCAATTGAAAATAAAAAATCCAAAATCCAAAATCATTGTCAATTTTTCACCTGAGAATTACACTAATGTCATCATACATTTACTACTATAAGTGCCTTTTACATACTATTAGGAATAGTATTGATCTCATCTTCTCCTTGGCCATCATGTTCTTTACTTTTTCTAGCAAAAAATCTCGAGTTAGTATGAATATAAACCAAAATTTTTTCCCTTTTTGGATACAACTTATTTCTTTTCATTAAATTGACCAATCACTAGAAACACTAAGAAATCTGTTTCTTGGAGTAGATAAAAAAATCTATTTTTCATGATAAAAGAAATTATAATATAATATTTCTTGGAGTAGTTTTTATGATAAAATAAATTTATTTATATTTTTTATTGAGAAGTAAACATAATATTTATTTTAATTTCTTAAAAAAATGCCTCGAGTTATTTGCTAAAATATCAAACTGTAGCAATTTGAATCCTATAAATATCATATATATGTCGAAGATTAATTTTTATTTTTAATAAATAATTTGATATTTTTCAAATACATACATAAAGAAATTGGAAGTATTGGTGCTTCATAATTTGATTGTGATGGTTTATTGTATTATATTCAAATTAATGTCAGTATCTCAAGTTAGCACAATAATGAACCTCTAGAGAACGGATTGGATCCATTCCATTGGAGAGCAAGGGAAAGAAAGTATGGAACTTATCGAGAAGCAATAATGGATTCCTTCCAACGACTAGAAGGGATCTGGGTCTCTGCCCCACCTTTAGCTCCGCTCTTGTGATTCCATAATAGCCAAGGACACCAATAAGAGATCAATACATCAAGATGCGTGTTAATGCTAATTCAAATGCATGATTGCATAAATTTTTCAGTTTTTCTTTTTATTTGATTAACATAAAACACGCATAAAAATGTAACAGATAGCTACCTCTTTTTGTTAAACTTAAATATTCTTTTATTGATGCAGAACAACTTGGAGAGAAAACAACTACTGGTTTTTGCCAAAACCCATAAAAAATATGCTTACTGAGGGAAAAAGTGAAGATGCAAAAGATAAGTTTAGGCTATCAACAATGAAAAGAATTCAGAAGATTAACCGTTTGTTTAAACTTTTTAAAAATGTGATTTTCATATTGTTTAAAAAAGTAATTAATTGTTTAGAGATTTTATGAAAAGTTGAAATTATTTTGTGTTTGGTTAAAATAAAAAAACACTTTTTAAATTGAAAGAGAAAGTGTGGGAATTGTATTATAATATTCTCTTTTGGGGGGGGGGGGGAAGAAATCTTATTAATTTTACAATTTTGTAAAACTAAATTTTGACATCTCCGCCTCTTTCTCATTTTCTTTCATCTACTGTAACAATTTTTTTTAGAAGTTACTCAGATTAACTTCTGAAAATAATCAGAAAAATATTTTTTTTAGATTCTGATTATTTTCAAAAATTAAAATAAATAGCTTAAAAATTTTAGAAGAGATTTTTCATATAAAAAAGTGATTTTTTTCACTAAAAAAATGAAACAATCAGGCCCCTTGATAGAGATCAAGGAGGCTTGTCAAAAATTCTCAAGTGCTACTCACATGATTCTTCTCAAGGAATTTTTAAATCTTTTTTTGGATAATTTTGTTTGTTTATTTATTTATTTATTTTATTAGCTTCCAATTTGTATTTTCTGAGCTAAAGTTATTAGTTAGATTTAAATTAGAATAAATAAAATCTATTAGATATCTTTAATAAATTTCCTAAATTTTAATTAAGGAGATTATCTAATATTGTTAGGATTAAAATATAAATTTTATTTGGGTTTTCATTTTTTTATTAGGATTTTCTTATAATTAGATATGACTTTTAGATTTCCTAGATCTAATAAGATTATTTGAACCCTAAATATTTCTAGTTGTTTTAATATTAGGTTTTTTCTTATTTTGCCTATATAAAGCCTTTATTTAATGCATTTTTTCAGAGAAAAATGGAATAATATTTTTGTCTGTTCAGTAAATATTTACCAAGTTATTTTTTTTCTTCCTCTTGTTTTCTATCTCTCTCTCATTTTTCCTCATTACTTTAAAAAGTCTATATCAATTGGCATTAGAGCTCGATTCTGAAATTCAGGTTTATTTTTTGTGTTTTGTATTCTTCCATCTTCTTTTTTGTTGTTCTTCTCTTGCGTCCATCTTCATCTTCTTTGTTTTCCACTTCTTGTGTTTTGTCTTGTGTTACTTCTTATCATCTCACCACTTTTTCCATCTCCACGTCTTGTTATCCTTGCCTTCTTCCATTTGTGTTAGTGAAGTTATCAAAAATAAAAAAAAGGAGTGCATTGAAAAGAAAAAATTAAAGCAAAAGAAGCACCTTCAAGTTAATCATAAGGTGGCAAAGATTTGATGATGAATCTTTTCAAGAAAATGGGGAATGATAGGGATCAAGGAGGCACGTCAAAGATTCTCAAGTACTTATGATCCCTCTCAAGAAATTTCTAAGTCTTTTTTTAAATAATTTTGTTTGTTTATTTATTTTATTAGCTTCTAATTTGTATTTCTTTTGGGTCAAAGTATTAATTAGATTTAAATTAGAAAAAATAAAATCTATTAGATATCTTCTAAGAGATTTCTTAAATTTAAATTAAGGCGATTATCTAATATTATTAGGATTAAAAGATTAATTTTATTTGAATTTTCATTTTTATTATTTAGATTTTTTTATAATTAGATATGACTTTTAAATTTTTTAAATCTAATAGGATTATTTGAGCCCAAATATTCCTAATTGTTTTAGTATTAAGTTTTTCTTGTTTTGCCCGTATAAAGGTTTCTATTTATCTCTTTTTCCTTTTTCCTCATCTAACCTACCGTGAAGAATGATAACTTTATGGGCATCGTTATAGTTAGGATTTTAGAGGCGTGTTCTTCGGTTTTAACAGATTATCTTTTGAATTTTTAGAATCAAATTCTTTCATTATTTTGTATTTTCTGGGTTACTCATAATAGGTTCACATTGTGTTTATATCACCCCTAAATTGTTTCAGACACACAAGCTAGTAGTGATTTATTGTGGCTTTTAAACCTTTATTTGATCCCAACATTGTCTCGGCGAATAAATTGTGCTTTGCCAAACGAACAAGAGGCAACGGCAATGGCAATATTAGGCCATATTTGGCAAAAAAGAGTAATTTTTTAGGAAAATGAAAAGGAAAAAGGAAAGGGAGAAGAATGTTATCTAAGAAGACTATTTTTCATTCATAGTAAGCTTGAATAATATATGCCAAACATATTCAATGAAAATTTCTTTCAAATTCTCCCTTTTATGAAACACTCTTCATTGAGACCAAACCTAACCCTAGATTTTCTACCCCCAAACCCTTTCTTCCCCTTTATCTTTAAGTCCTCTTTCAAATTGTGCTCTGCTCTTCAAAGATGAAGATGCAAACTGATAACAATTCATGGGAAATTGCATCTTCAGTTTATGATAAAGATAAGCTTCAAATCCATCTAGATTATAATGATCCAAGTTCTCTTCAAAATATAAAATAAATTTCTCAGAAATACGTTCACCCAAGCAAGTAATTGAATAAATGAAGCTCGCTTGGTGGGACTTGGTGTGTCTTTTTCAGACGATCAAAATATCTTTCGGACAGCTTTTAACAAAACATTCTACATTTTGTATTTCACAAGTAATCCGGTGTGTCGAGAGAGATCCAATTTAGGAACATCGTCAAAACCCCGCCAGAAGCAGCTTCCCTTAGACTGGCCAGTGGATGAGTACTACATATTATAAAAATCGATAAAGCTGATCTAATTGTAATTTATATTCCATTCAAAAAGAGATTAGTACAAATACTTTTTTATTTTATACAAGTGTAATTTACTAAATAAACATAAAATTTATTTTATACAAGTGTAATTTACTACATAAACATAAAATCTATCATGAATGATTATTATAATTATTATAATTGAAATAGCTATTTCTCATTTATATAATGTTAAATTTCTCCCAGTAACACGTAGATTTACAGAAAATTCACTATTCAATCGGAGGGTTCAAAGACTTATCCTCAACGCACGTCTACAATTTAATATTAAAAATGCATGCGTCACTTAGAATTGGGCCATTACAACATTCTGGTGATAAACATACCGGGAAAAAATATCAGCTATGAAAAAACATCTGTCCACAGAAGACATTTACAAGAAGAAAGGAAACAGAGAACATAAAATGTTGCATTATCTTTCATTAACAAAAGAAAAAAAAAATGTTACATTATCAAGGGTGCAAGTGGTTCCATAAGGGCCAGTATGAAATAGTAGAGCCTACAAGATAAGTATTTACATAACCGAGAAGCAAGGAGGAAAAACTCAATGTGAACTGTCAGAAACCCAGCCTGAGACAATACCATCATCCACTGGTTTCGGACCACCACAAGACCTTGAAACGGAGTCGAAAAGTTTTTCAATTTCTGGGGCACATCTTATGAAGGATCGATTCCAGAAATTATACCTCGGGTTCTGGATATGAAAGCAGGTGCAAATTCAAATTTTTAGGTCATCATAGTGGAATGAGTATATGAAAAAATAACAGAAAGGAAAGAATACCTTGATCAGCTCAATGAAAGTAATGAGCAGGCCCCATGGATGGGGTCGATTAACGATAAGGCGTTCTAACAAGACTCTCGTAATTTGTTCTTGAATAATTTCCTGCCATGTCAAAGCATAAAATATTCAGTTAAATAAGCACCCAAAAAAAAAAGTAACACTCTAATTAGAAACTTTTTAAGGTCTAACCATTTACAATCTGAACATATTTATTTTAACACAAGCATTATTTGCCAATACAACAGCTTTTCAAGGGCGAATAGAAAAGGAAAACCAAAAATTAAGACACTAGGCTAGATTTGGGTGTGTATATATATATATATACTTAGATATATGACCATTTCACAAAAGCAAAAGTCGACTCTTCTATTGAGATATTGCAGTTGCATAAGTACAGAAGACAATGACGAGAATAATATCAAAATTAAACATCAATTCAATACATCTCGACAGATGAGGAAAAAAGAAACATTGTATAAGAAAAATTTCAAAACTAACATCAGCTACCATAGAAATCTTGACAGGTGAGGCACAAAGGAATGGTTCCCTGAAACATTAATGCTGGTAACTTTAAAATCAAGAGGGCAAAACCGTAGTTTTACCCGACCATAGGGTAGATAGATGATGAACTAAACTGGAAGAGAGGTATATAAAAGAATCCTAAGCGATTGTAGTTCTATGACCACCATCTGCATCACTACCCAAGTGAAGGTCCCAGACTTTAAACATGGCAATTGACGGCACCTATACCTTAAGCAGTTTGTCCAAAGGATTTGAACTCAATTAAGTTGAACATATATAGAAGGCGTCAGAAGTTTATGCCTACCTGGTTTGATTCAGCAAATAAATACAAAAGGATGAAAGAAAAGTAGTGCGTATGAGTATTTGGGTAACGTAGTTGATTGGCAATAGCATTTAGGAAAAGGTAGCGCCCCTCAGTGTCCAAGTCCACAATTAGTGTCTGAAAAATATCCAATGCAGCACCGACAGAAAATACAGACAAAGGCAAGGCCCCTGCAGCTGATTGTGCATGGGGAGCTCGTCCCTGCAATTGCTGGATGGCCTGTAAGGTAATATAGCCCAGAAAGAAAGAAATAAGAAATTATTTAAAGCCGTAACTGATTTACATTAGAAAATCTAAAAATTTCTGATTTTAAACCTTTTAGAATTTTCTTATACTTTTTAAGGGGAAAATCCTATACTAGGTCCACCCTGTTATTGTCATTTTCAAATATCTAATCCTTTCCCTCACTAGCTCATAAAGTTCACAGCCTCAGTGTCCTGCATAAATACAAACGTCATATAAAGTTGCAAAAATAAATTTCGTTTTTTGTTTTAATACATTACACAGATCAATTTATTAAAATATTATAAATAAAAAACCAAAGTGAAAAAATCCAAACAGCGCAAATCCTGATTAAGTTTTTGAGTATTAAACAATTAAGCATTTGAAGATGCTTTGAACAAAATTTTGGGTACTCTTGAAAGCTCAACATGAAAACAATTCAACATCATGTTGATAACAGGTAGTTAACTGGTTATTCATTAATTCATGAATACAAAAAGCAACTATACAAATGGAAATTTTAAAAAACAAAGTACCTGCATTCCAACATACAGCACAAGAGAGTTGATCAATGGAACATTGTAACGGGTCCCTGCCGAGGCAGCTTCATTTGGTGAGAGGAGCACCTTCTGCTTTAGTTCAGACAAAAATTGAGAACCCTGCTGCCTTGTCTGCAAAAAAATTTGATAAATTTATCATGCATTACATTGTTTAAAGAAATGAGAAACCGTGAATATAGAAAATTAAAAATTTTGAAACCCCGGGAATGAGAGCCATGAATATAGAACCTTGCTGTCTTATCTAGTTTTAAAAAAATTAAATTCATTTCCCTGTGCATTATATAGAGTCCAAGGAATAGATTAAACAACTAAGATTAAACTACTAAGGCCAGTGAATCAAGAGGCTTGCTCCTAATGGAGACTTAAGTAGAATGGGATGTTTAAGTCACAAATTGAATAGCATAGGATGCTTTATAGGGTATTTGAGTGGGCCAGTTCTCCCAACTTAATAGCTAGCTTTTAGATAAAGGTACCCCATTTCAATTTAGTACCCATCAATTGGCATCAAAGCTCAAAATTACAAAAAGCCCCATGCTTGTTTCTATTCTTTCTCTACCATATTTAGACAAATCATCGTAGTACTAGTCAGTCATAGTATGTACATGAATCATAAATGCATGAATATGGTGGACCAAAAAATTCCTCAGCTCTTAATGGAATAGGTAACAATGCAACTTTACCACCCACTGGCACTAAATCAAAACAAGAGAGCAATCGCAAAATGAAGGGAGAAGTTCAAACTAAGTCAGCTCTGCTGGGTCATGTGCCTGAAAAGTATTAATGGGCATTTTCAAAATTGGTTTAGTAGAGGAAATAAGAGTAGAAGTGAGATTATTGTAGCCAAAATCACTTAAGCAATTGTTGGACTATGCTTTTCCAAGTAAAGGGGAGGAATTTCATTTTGAAGAAGAAGGAAGAAAGGAGAACAGAACGAGGAAGGTCTCCTGGAGGAGTAAAGTGGAGTGAGCTCAAACCGAACATTTCTTGCTTCTCCATCCTATTAGAAGCACCCAAGATGGTGTATAGTTCCTCAGGGAACAAACGGGTAGAAAGTAAAGAGGTGGAGGTATCAAAAAGTTCAGGTAGCAAGGTCACCATTACCATTCCTATAAAGTACTACTAACGGCAGGCACAAGCAGTAGTTGCAGCAATTATCTGATGCAGAGATCAATCTAAGGACGGACGGACTTGGGGCTGCATTTTAAAAGTGGGTAAAAATATGAACCCAATCCCAATAAGAAACCTGTGGGATACAAGTGGGTTTTTAAACTTAAGTATAATTCTGATGGCACTATACAAAGACATAAGGCGAGGCTCGTTGCTAAGGGGTTTCAACAAAACCTAGAGATAGATTTTGGGAAAACCTTCAATCCAGTTGTAAAGGCTGCAACCATTAGAACTATCTTGACAATAGCTGGGTGGAATATGAGAAACTAGACATTAATAATGCATTCCTCAATGGAGTGCTAAAAGAAAATGTCTATATAGTGCAGCCTGAAGGATTTGAAAATCTGAAAAAACCACACTATTTATGTAAGTTGAAGAACGCACTTTATGACCTCAAACAAGCTCCAAAAACTTAGTTTGATAGACTGATACATGTACTTGTGGCTTGGGTTTTGGTAAATTCTAAAGCAGATACGTCACTGTTCAATTTCAGAAATGGCTCATTAACTACTTTTGTGTTGGTGTATGTTCATCAAGTCAGCGTACGACATTTTTGTGACTGGAAACAATTCATCAACTCTAGAGAAGTTTGTGCAGGATTTACGTTATTCTCTTGGAATAGAAGCCTTCAGAGACATTTCTGGTTTGTATTTGTGCAGCAGAAGTATATTACTGATTTGTTGACAAAGTTTGATATGTTAAATGCCTCTCCATCAGCTACACCAATGGCAGCAGAGAAAACATTGTCTAAAAACGATGGAAAGCCACAAGAAGATGCTCAAATCTATCGTAAAACTGTTGGATGTTTACAATATCTTAATACTTCATACAAGGCCTAATATCAACTATGTTGTAAACAAGCTCAGTCCATTTCTAAGTAATCCTACAAATGTGCATTGGCATGCTGTGAAAAGAGTATTTAGGTATCTTGAAGGCATCTTGAAGCTTGGGTTACATATTAAAACAAGTTCTATCCTATCTTTGAATGGATTTTATAATGCGGATTGGGTTGCATGCCTCTATAGCTGTACATTGTTTATTTCTGGGTAATTTTTGTGGGGATCTAAGAAGCAGAAAGCCATCGCCAGTTCAAGAATAGAATTAGAATATAGAGTATAGGATTAGAACATAGAGTGCTTGCTCTCCTTGCAACTGAACAAGCGTGGCTTCAATTGCTCTTCATGGAGATATGACTAACACCAATTATTTGGTGTGATGACGTGAGTGCTATAGCTTTGGCATTGAATCCAGTGATGCATGCTCAGACCAAACATATTGAGTTAGATAATTAAGTTAGATAGTTATGTGAGGGATCAAATGTTGGCTAAAAAGTAGGCAATTCAGTACATTCCTTCAGTTGAGTAACTTGAGAAGCAACTTGAGAATAAGTACACTAAAGCTTTATCTCATTCACCGTTCTGGCATTTAAGAGAAAAACCTGGATTCTGTTATGCACAGCCTCCAGTATGACGGGGAGTAAAAATGTTCAAGATAAGTGCACAGGCGTATTTAGTATTTTTAAATTATGGCTAGTTGTAGAAAGATGCACATGACACGTGAGTGTATTTTCTTTATTTGTTCTCTTTATCAGTGGGATGCAATTTTGTATACATAACTAATTGTATAGTCTATATACACTCAATAAATCTGACTCCCTAAACATTTCTTACTAGACAACATGGGAGGACACCCTGAGGGCACTTAATTGTCTTTTTTTTTTTTTTTATGAGTGAGATTGAGTGGGAGAGGGAGGATACTTTTAGGGGACTGTGCCAGTAGAGTGAGGTAGGCAGGAGGTAGGCAGGTTCTTGTTTCGGTGAGGACAGGCATGATGTCCCAAAAGTCAGGTGGTAGGTGTCTAAATTTTCTTCTGCATTATTTTTGTATTTCAGTGTTCTTTTCAGTGTGTCTCAGCTGTAGCTAAGTGTAGTTGGTTGTTATTGTGATTTTCCTCTATCCATTTCATAGTAAGGAGGTGTAACCAGTCACATAGCCTGATAATACATCATTATATCCAAGTTTTTCTCAAATTTGGATACCAATTGAAGGGTAGTCAAGTGGAATGGGAATCCTCCCACAAAAGCTAGGGGAAAACAATAAACTCAATGCTACTTGATGAGTACTCTAGTGGAATGGGAATGCCCGAAAGCTAACTATTGAGATGAGAAAACCAACCTACTTAAATATCTCATATATCATCTCAAACTACTCCATGTGGGAGTGGGACTTACGGTACATTTGGGAGCTTAGGATGGAATGGTGTGGAGTGGAATGGAACGGGAGTACGCGACATAATGTTCCATTGTTTGGAAGTTTTACAAGGGGAAGGAGCGATTTTGTTTGACCATTTTTTGGAGTTATTATAAAACAAATTGAATGGAATTGATTATAACCTTTTTATTCCAATATTACTCCTATGAATTAATTAATAAAAGAATTAGTGATTATTAGTTTGAGAAAAAATAAATTTACTTTCAAGTTATCAAATATTCATTTCCAATAAAAGAAAATTTAGTTATCAAGTGAATTTGTGAAGAAACATTAATTGAGAGATGAAGCAACTTGGGTTGAAGAGGTAAGCAAAATTCTGCATAAAATAGATATGAGAAATAAAATCATACATTGACATAGTAAAGAGAATAGAAAGCAAGCTTGATGCAATAGAGATTGTGAGATGAGAGAGGTTGATTTATTGGAAGGAATAAGATGAGAGCGAAATGTGCGATACATGTTTTTATAAAGATATTAATAATTTTGTAATTATGATATTAACCTCAGACCATTCTATCCTTGCCTCCCAATTTGGGAGGACAGGAAAAATTGAATTTATGATGGCCAAAGGTGGTTTGGAAAGCCATCCCACTCCTTTTAAAAAAATTCTTCCACACAATGGCCAAAATCCATTAGCCATTCAACTCCATTCCATTCCATTCAAAATTAAACTCCCAAACAAACACTTAGGCATCACATATTATCCAAGTCTTCATCAACTACAGATTTTATCATATATATTGATATATTGATTAATCATGAATTACATAGTTTGAAGAAATGAGGGCTGTGAACATAGAACACAAATAATTTTGAAAACCTAGGGGAGAGGGGAGGAGTGAAGGGGAGGAGTGAAGAAAGCACAATGCCAAACGAAGCAGTGGACTAGAGGGAACAGACTATAATATAAATATCTAGAAGGAAGAAATTCTTAAACAAAACAAATATTAACAGACTAGAAAATACCATTAGTAAAGCACACAAATGCAATTAGCTCAGAATTATAAGATTATAATAATCAATTAGTCATGATATAAAATCGCAATGTGGGAATAAAATACCTTCAGATATTCATCTACATCAGACTTCATCTGCTTAGCTTTAAGTGCCGCATCAACCTCCGAAAAGATTCGAGGGGCTAAAGTTATTTCTTGAAGCAAATCAATCTGCCAAGGAAAGCAGAAAGGTAGCTTTGTCACACCAATATTCATTATCCATGACAAAAAATAAGTAAATGATAAGAGATTCCAAGGACCTTCAGATTAGGCGTGGATGGATCTGGTAGCCTCATATTACGAGGAAATGCACTTAGAATAATATTTCGCATTTGTATGCAACTAGGAGGAATAACATCACAGAAGGTAAAGTGATAATCACACAAGAACTCTGGGAAGTCGTGAAGGAGCACTAGAAGCACCCTAAGTGTGCCTTTATAGAGAAAATGAACCTGATAACACGAGGGGAAGAGACGACAGAAAATATATACAAGTGAGAAGCACTATCATACATTCACCCTATAGGAAGCACAGGAATAAGACAAGGATACAGTGACAAACCGGCCCACCAAGTTCAGCGTGCCTCAAAAAAGGCTCCATGAATTGGAACAAATCTACAAGCAACCTCTGAATATAAGGCCAACCTTTCTGACCATTACCAGTCAGCATCTTCGGCAGGAAACTCCTATGACTTATCAACTCAAGCCATACAAAGCTGATGAAAAGTTTAAAAAAGAAATTATATTGCAAATATCCCATCTTAATATGGTACTAATAGAATTTAGAAGGTGAAAAAGGAATAGAATGTCAAAGGTTACTTTTAGCCTTTACCAAAGAAGGGGGGAAAAACAAAAGAAAGAAAGAAAAAGAAAATCAAGAACTTTTAACAGGCATTTGTTCCAAACAAAAGCAAATACTTACTGACTAATCATCAATTAAGAAATAGCAAATGTTAATGATAACTCAGTGAGAAAATCACAAGTAAATAAAAACATAATGCAGAAAAAATGATATGCATACAAGCAAATAATATTTCATGACTAAAACTCTTCTAGCATAATAAAATTCAACCATCAACTGATAATTAACAAAATCTAAGTCAAACCTGAACCCAGGAACGTTCAGGGGCTGCAAAGCATGAAATGCATTGGCAAAAGCAGTCAAAATCTGCAGTAAGCAAAAAAGGATCAGTCAAACATGCATAATTGCTTTGAAAATAATCCTGGGTATGACTTAGCAGTTAAAAACTGCAACATGACAATCTGCCCACCTAATCAAAGCAACAACCAAAGGAGAGTACAACCAAAGTCACAAAGATTGTGCCAGCTAAGCTTTGTTTAAAATCCTTTGCTAATAAAAAGTTGATTGAGTGCTTCAAACAAACTGAAAAAGTAGCCCACAAAATATAACACCAGAAAAAAAAAAAATCCATGATCTCTATCCTGAAAGACTACTTATTTATCTCGTGCATTCCTTAAGACTACTTATTTATCTCGTGCATTCCTTCCCCACTAACCAAAATTCTTTCTGCTGTCCATTCTATTTATTGCCATTATGTCACAATATTTAGAAACAAGAAAAGCATAAGTATATCATAATTCACAGGAGAGAAGATTAGTTATTGTCACTCAATTTAGTTTAAGACAAACATTGGCCTAAAATAATTTAATTCTGAACTTCATTTCTCATTTCACTTAAAATAGCTTCTGTGAAATCCTTCAAACAGAGAATGATAGAATCCAAGATAGGTAAAGAGAAAAGAAAGGAAATAATCTTTACTAGATGATATGAGCTAGAACCTAACTCATAAAACTAATCAAGCCATGAATAATATTAGAGCAGTGGGAGCAAGAATCTTAAAAACATGACACTCTAAGAATCCAAAAAGTAGAGAATCTCCAGGTTCAACACAAAAATACAACTCTTGCTCTACTCCTACACTACGTCCTTATTTATAATAATAAAACACATAATAGAAAAAGAAACTAAATTAAATTCTACCCACCACCAGAACCAACTCCTAGAGTCTTATCACCTATCATAATATGATACGTGCTTCTCCACTCTTGCTCTACTCCTACACTACATCCCCATTTATAATAATAAAACACATAATAGAAAAAGAAACTAAATTAAATTCTACCCACCACCAGAACCAACTCCTAGAGTCCTATCACCTATCATAATATGACACATGCTTACCCACTCCTCCACTCATTCAACACATAATTCACCCAACTTCACCCATTAACCAATAATCCCTTGCAAACACAGTACATCATTGAAGCACGGTGTTTCTTAATTAAAAATTTAGATTAATCAATGGACTTCTTTTAAATAAATATCTAAAATATAAACAGTTCAGATTTATTTGATAAATCATTTTATTTGCCCTTCCTATTTTTACATATGTTTTGCAGAAAATAATATATAAACTAATCCACAAGGCCCCCAAAAAAAAAAAAAGACAAATACCTGAAGGTTAGCACCATCAGTAACAGGCTCAAGTGAACCAAGGTCATGAAGCCAATCAATGAACAATCTGAAAAAAGGCCTAGCATTGAAAGATGCCTTCTTTTCCTCTGCATCTTTTCGAATGAATCGAACAGTCACTGCTAAAATCTGAAACAGACCATGGAAAATTAAGAAACCACCTTTTAAAAATGAATAATCAAGGAGGATGAAGGATAAGATGGAAATTTTTATCGGTTACAAACCTTGGAAAGAAGGACTTTGCTTGATCCCTGCTTCATACGATAGTCAAATTACTCAATAGTTTATAATAACTTTATAACAAGAAAAGGAAAAGGGACGCAGTTGTCACCTTTAAGATTGAACAGACAAGCTTAGCAAAAATATCAATTGCAAGAAACGACATTGTGTGCATTTGTTGAGGAGATTGCAGTGCCCCTGAATTAATCACCTCAGAAGATAGGCAATGTGCAACCGCTAGTTCCTGAAAAAAGAAAAAGGAAAAAAAAGAGAGAGAGAATTAATTACAACTCTCACTTGGGAAGATGTAGACAGCATGAAGAATGAGATGCCACCATCAAGAGCCTGAAAAAACGATCAGTTATATCATCGCCCTTTAGCAGACCATTCTGATGTAATTGTACGATGAAATGGGCAGAAGCTGCATCATTGGCACCAGGAAGGTCACATATCCTATACCATTCTTTAAACAACATGGATACCTACAATAAATTTGACAGCAAATCAGCAGTGTGAAAATACTGTTAAAGCACCTATACTATTCTAAAATTCCAAATTCATCACTTATTCCACCCAATCACAAATTGATGTTGCCCACCGGAGCAAATCAAAATCACCATCAACAAAATATACAATATAATTCATTTCAAATAACATTCCCTGATTAATATACAATTAAAATACAAATTATATTTCCTATTCTGCTATATGTAAACTTTAGGATAAGAATACGAATATTGATGAGACCTGCACACAAGTGAACCTCTCACCCACCCTGACGCAGCTCCTCTCTTCTTTTATCTATGATAATTTGAAAATAAATATTAACTACCAGGATAACTAAGACTCCTAAATTATAATAAACTCCTAATTCATTAAGGTACACCTACACAATTTTCACAAGAATCCCACTCAAGCTAAAATTTTGACACATTTCAACCTACTACACACACAGAGGAAAAAGAAACAATGTCAGATAACTCATTATAAATGAAAAACGAGAATGAGAGGTGTTCATCATATTTCTGTTTATTAAAAATTTCAACAAGGAAATATTCACTACATAATAACCCATTAGTCTGTCAACTATTTAAATTGAGATGTGAGTCATGTGACAAATACACCTTGAGGCAAGTTTACTCCACAAAAAATAACACATTATCCCTTTATACATCTTGTTCATACCCTATTCCCTAAGGCTAAACCTAAATTTAAACCTTCAATGTCATACAACCAGTTACTTTAGCAGGTACGTTAACTGTTCCATTCAATTAAACTTCAGGTAACCCATAATAAACTAATGTCAGATATTGCCAAATAAAAAATAAACCAAGGTCAAGGTGATTTTAATTAGTGCAAGCATAAAAAAAGAACTTCGTAATCACCAAAAGCAATAACAAGTTGATATCCTACACCTATTTTAGATAACTTTGAATCAACTAAAGGATTTTTTTTTTTTTAAAAAGAAAGAAAATAATAAAGTCATGCATTTCAACTTTAAGAAAATCTGGGTTAAAAAAAAAAACTTTTAGAAAATCCAAACAACAACAATAACAATAGTCTTATCTAATTAAGTGAGGTCAACAACAACAACATTAACCTTATCAAATAAATCAAAAAACAAAACTTTGGACTCTGTTTCAGCTAAGTCAAGATGTGTGCATTCTTTCTTTTTTTTAATATAATGTTGATCCAAACAAGCACCTGATCTGAGCCATATAGCCAAGCAACAGAAATACAGAATACAAAATAATCTAGAAAATTAAATGAAAACATGCCTGCTCACGGAATCCAGCAGGATCTGGTTCAACAGATTCAACACAGTTAAATTCCTCCCTGCTTGCTGCAAGTGTACCAGGACTCTGTTTTTCAAAAGGGAAAGAAAAGACAGGTTCAGGACAGTTAGTAAGTAGCAATAAAGGTTATTATCAATAAAACAACAATAACAGTTAAACTACGTGTTTCCTATAACCTTTTTGTCTCTTGATTGTTTATTTTTGTCCTCCTTTCCAGTACCAATAGCAGATAATGAAGCAGCATTAGCAGCTGGATTTTTGATCATCTCAACCAACTGTTGTAATGATTCAGGTGATCCAGGCTTTGTAGAAAGCTGCAAAACATGAAATGGTACAGACCTGAGACACTGAGCAATCTAGACACCAATACAAAAACATACAAACCTTTGCCAAAGCATCAACTAGATTGTGAAATTCCGAAATAACTTTGGGTTCCTCAATGACCAAGGTTTGAAGAAGAGAAATAGAAAAATCCATTGCAGCCTCTGCACATCATCCAATGCGTCAGTCGCATTAAATAAAACATTATATTTAAGACAAAAAGGTATATTTTGTCAACATACTGTTCCTGCCCCCATCAATCAGTTTAGCCATATGAACATTGTATTCAGCAAGGTTTAGCAGTTCACTACGAATAAGACCTATAGTAATATCTTTGTTAAATTTCCTTTCTTCTTCTGAATAAATTACCTGCAACAAATTACACAATAAAAAATTATGAAACAAACAAAACAGAATTTCAAAACACCAAAAGTAACACAAATAAGAGATATCTCCTGTGATTAGTGTTTAATAAAAGAAAGAAAAAGAAAAGAGAAAAGCCTGTTTTAAGGTAAGGGTAAAATACAAGATGTCATAATAATCATCAGCATGAAAGGAAATCCAATGATACAAGTCACACATCAAGTTTTATTTACAAGAAAAAACACGGAATATGCTAATAAGTACAAAAATAGTGTCAATAATTCAATTCCAAAAATATATGGAATCGTTTGATTTTTCCTTCTCATTTAACTAGAGTCAGTTTTTTCCCCCCCAAAAATAGGAGTAACAAATCGAGACCAAGCTTGACAGAATACATGTCAAGGCCAGCATATATCTAAGTTACATTGTAGGTCCAGTAAATCATACCCAACTAGTAAGTTCCTTCACAGCAAGCTTGCAAACATCTCGAATAGCAGTCAGAATAGCAAGATGAGCACCCACGTGAATGTTGTTTGATGCATTATCATATAAACCTTTAAAAACCTGTTTCAAAAAAAAAAAAAACCTTTATTTCAAACACAGAAAACACCCTGCCAACTATGCATGCTCATTCTTCTTCAAATCAAATTAAACTTATCATACATCAGGCAGAATGATTTCAGGAAACTACAAAAAAAAAAAACCAGTAAACATTGTGTAAAATTCATCAACAATAATCTCGGTAAAAGACAGCAGACCTTTTGAGCCACAGCTAAGGCTGCCTCATCTCGACTAACACATCTCAGAATGATTTCAGGAACCTCAGAAATGACTCCCTATACCAAAGTGGAAACCCAATGAAAAATATTACCACATGGAGGAAAGAAAAGTTTGAAGGAATGTTATTAGTGTGGAAAAAGCAAACACAAAGGAATGATATCAACTCATATTTGGCGTAATAGCAGAGAGACTGCATAATTTAGAAAGTCATGTGAGCCAGAAAAATATACCTGGATTTCTGCTTCTCCAGAATCATTACTGATCAAAGCTTCCAACTGAAAACAATTACATGGAGGGCATCAATAAACATCCAGAATAAGGTTTGAATAGTGATAATAGTACAGAAAGGGAATAAGAAAACAATGCATAGCATAGCCCTTCAGTGACTGCAATTTTCAGACAGCCCTATCCTATTATATCAACTTAATAAAAAGTCGAAAGAAAAGCAATCACAATTCCTATGAGTTTGACTTGACAAATCTATATATAGAACTACATCATTCCCATAGGTAATTCCATCTTCAACATAAGCAATATCTTGCCCAAGCATTTGCCATTATAGATTATTTTAACAGCTTAAACTAATAGGAATAACACTGGGCTGCTGAACAACTAAACCAAGGTTTACAGCTAGAATACCCATTTCAATTGCACTTGTATTTCATTTTTCACTAAAACTGAACAGAGCACCATTGGCACAGAACAGGAAAGAATTAATGACATGTAAAAGTGCATTAAATTATTAAGAACAGGTGATGCAGAAACTTCAGCATTAGTTGTTAGATGAACCATCGAAGTTGAGAATTTTAAATTTGGAATCAGGTTTATAGTAAGCGATTTTATTTTTGTGTTGTTTGGATAATAGTTATTGGTAACCTGGATAATTATTTATCTGCTTTGCGCGCGTTTTATTTTCTTAGAATTTCTAATGCCCAGGAGATGACAAAGTACCATCACACATGAGATATAAAAATGAATAAGATCCACTAGTCTATTAAAGGGATATTGATAAAACTCAACTTGAAATGATATTCAAATTAGCTATAATCTAGCAGAGTGTAGGTCTAACCAGTGGACTACAAGGGAAAATAGCAGAAAATAAGCACACTAGTATTCAAAAGGCTAGTATTCTCCCAACAACTTACTCATTAATTGCCTAATCCCCCAGCTCTAACCGACTACCATATAAATATTCCCTACACCAGCTTACTTTATTTCTCCCACACCCCACACATTTCCCACCTTACAAAGCTCATAAAGTCTCCAGGCCCATTATTTATAGGTCCAACATTTTCTGGCCATCGAAGTTTCACCTTGCCCTCAAGGTGAGAATTAGAAGTTAAGACCCATGGCTAAATAGCCCAGTATATGTGTGCTCAGATAAGCTAGATAAGCAGTCAGAATCTGGGTATATAAGAAAATGCCACAATTTGTAGACCACAATCAATTCTCCAGCAATTGAAATATACTTTGTCATTCACTTCTAAAAGATTAAGGTAGTCTTTGTAATCCTCAACTTTCATCCAATCAATGCCATCTAGCAAAAATTCCTTCTGTTCTGGCTTTAATAGATGATAATTGAAATATTGCTGCCACCCTTGATTTGCATTAGTGATACTGAATTGCATCAAGACTATTTCCATCAAATGATTCAAAGCCATAAATATCTAGCATATTAACAGATCTTCCTGGATGCCTTTTGCCAACAGCAAGTGCTTTGTTAATTTGCTCAATTAACCAGTTGAAGAAATAAACTTAAATTAACTTCACCAGAATATCTCTAGCATCAATGGCATGTGATGTCTAGAACTTCTGAACAATATTATCATTATCAACTTTTTTCATATTGCAAGGTAGAAACGTCAATTTGAGATCTTCAATGTCACGACCTATCAATACAGAAATATTGATTAAAACCTCACCTTCAATAGCTTGAACCAGATGTCCACTATCAATCATTGTAAAAGATACGTTAACTGGCCATATTGCAAATATATCTCAAAAGAGCAAAGCAGATTGTGCCTCTGAAGATGTTTACAATAACCTCTAAATTGTACATCCGAAAGATCTTTCCAGTTTGTTGCAATTTCCTGGATCACAAGTTTATGAGGTCTACATGTGATGCACAGTTCAATATATCTGTAATAATTTAGCCAAGAGGCTTGCTCATCACATTCTCTAAGGATGGAATCAAAGCTGATGAGCATGTGACTGCTAAACACACCTTGCCACTTGTCTCCTAAGAGAACCAGTTTAAGACTCATCAAATTACAGGAATTCACACCATTTGTTGCTCTCAAATCTGTTGGGTCAATATCCAATATTGCTAATATCCCATAGTAAGGGTCAGGAGGTTCAGAAGGACCATCAGAAATAGAAATGTTGTTTTGTTTGCTTCAGTCAGCAATGAAATGCTTAACAAGGTCATTGTCACTAAGAGTCAATGCACAGCATCCCCCGTTAGTTATTCATCCTAGGTTTATATGGTTTGGCATCGACATCCCAATAGGGCATAAATTATTGTCCAAAATCTCCAGTTCTATTCTGTTCAATGTTTCTGCCGCAAATCACACACGTCTGGTCCTCCTCTTGTGCGATGCCCAAAAAATATGGTAGCCCAGATGCGACACAATAATCCACATCATCCTGATGCCTCTACTCTAAATGTCAACTGCTTTTGCTCCTCCTCGAGCTTGCTCAATGTTGCAAGTAAAAGCAAAATCACCCTCTTCCTCAACAAATTTTGTGTTTTGCTCTGCTCTAGTCTTACGGCTTAGTTGTATCCGTCAAAGTCAAAGGATTTGATATAAAACCCATGCGTTTTGTCTAGCCAATTCACTATTAGACTCTTGCCCCGCTTTATTTCACCTACTTGATCCAGAACCCACATACTCATTACTTTGAGGTCATTATCCCCTTCCTCTATGCCGTCTTCATCATCACCTATCACTGAAACTTGCCATCGTCTCTTTTTCCAAGGCTTTGCCTAAGTCCTTTGTGCTTTACCACCATGCCTCCACTCTTCTTCTTTGGCTTGTCCGATGTCAGTTGGAAGATAAGAACTCAGAATTTTTTATCCAATGAAATTGTGAAAGGAACCGATATCTCTCCATCCTCTCTTCGAGTTTCTTTGATTGATGATGAAACTTCAACCCGTAATAGATTTATGGGTTCAAGATATTCCATGGTTGCCAACTTCATCAACTTTTCTACAATTTTATTATCACAATCGCCTTCTTCAACTGTATACACTAACATTGCATTCATCCAATTTGTCAGCAATTTTTTCATACTCTGCTTCTAATTCTACTCAAGCATCACCACCAAATAGCAGTCCTTGAGTAAGCTCTTCCTTTTCTTCCACATCTGTTTCAACTATCTCCTCTTCAACAACAGGTCTTACTTCCTCCTTCATTTTTCTTAACTCATCCTTTATGTCACTAATATCTTCTTTCATCTCTTTCAATGTTTCCATAGCCTCTTCTGTAGCTTTGAGACATCCCTCAACCTTCCATATTGCAATCTTTCTTTCTAGTTTCTCACTGAAAACTCCCATTCAAGAGGCTAGTACTCTCCCAACAACTTGCTCACTAATTGCCTAGCCCCCCACTTTAATTGATTACCACATAAATATTCTCTACACCAGCTTACTCTATCTCTCTCACACCTCACACACTTCCCACCTTAAAATGCCCATAAAGTCCCCCAGCCCATTATTTGTAGGTCCAAAAGATACTATGAGGTTAAATTAACCCGAATGAGACATGCAATAAAAATAAGTAAAGGTCAATCACAACCTTTTGCGCAACAACTTGGTATTTATCAAGGGCATCCCTTGTACTAAGAGAAGGCTCAGAGACACTATTTCCAAGGCGTTCAACAGCTGATGAAGTTTGTGGCTGTGAAGATGCTCCAGATTCCTTGTAACAGATCAAAAGAACATTTAGATATCTAAATGTTATATATATCAAAAAGTATATTAAGGAAAGATGGTAAAATAAATTTCTTACTTTCCCAACATCAGCAGAGTCATGCAACTCTGGGGTGGATGCAGTTGAAGGAAATGAGGCAATAACAGAATCATTCTCCACACTATGCTGGGGAACACCATCAGCTGCTCTAAGATGAATTGATGAAGCACTGAAACATACAACAGAATTACCATACAAACAACAATTTAGAATAAAAGAATATCAAAGAAATCAACAAAATAAATAACAAATAAGAACCTAAAGTGTGAAGCCAAACTAGGTTCTGCTACATCATCTGACAATCGAGAGACTGCTTCATATCCGGTACTTCCAGGGCCCACGGAGTAACCTGGGTTAACCTGTCCTGATCCATGACCATAGGTTCCAGTGAGTCCAGCACTGCCAGATTGAACACCAACACCAGCAGGCATAGAATGAGAGCTCTGACTAGACTGATTTTGCCATGGCAGCCGAACAAAGTCCTAATATAATTATAATACACAAAAGGGAAATTCAGTAAAAGTAATCGTAATAACTGATACAACCAGTCTACCATCAATTCAGTAAATAGTGAGTTAATTACCTCATAAACACGCTGTTGTGATAGGGACAATTGACCAGGTTTTGGCCGAAGCGGCTCTGGCACAACACCCATAGAACCTTGTGTATACAAGTTTGCATCAAAAAATGTTGGACCCATACCCTCTCGATGCTTCCTTCTCAGAGAAAGCTGTTGACCGATCTCTGTATCAATGGTGCTTATTGCCTACAGAATAGTGTATACCACCAAAAGCCCACAAACCAGCATACATCAGCTTGAAAAAAATTTTAAAGTATACAAAACAACTATTCTACACTAAGATGGTAAGACCTTCACCAAAGATTTCAAACGACAAGAGAGATTGAAATCATAGGAACTAAACCCGTTACAAAACTTGAATCCAGCAGCCAAAACTCCAACAGTTCATGAAAAACAGTTAAAATTTGCATCATAGAAAACAAAAGCCTTTAACTCAAATAAAGAAGGCTTATTATCTAGATCTATGTCCACCAATAATCATTGTGTTGTTTCTCTTACACATTTGATTAAGTTATACTATTTATCAACACTCCCAAAAACAAATAATACACATCAAAAGTATGACATTTCCAAACAAAGCACAGGGATGTTACACCATAATTTTTTAATCTTCTAAAGGTTACAGTACACTTCACCCCAACCTTAAACAAGTTTCACTTATAACGTTGAGTTTTTTATTTTTATACAATCTAAACTTGAATATTCAATGTAGAACCATCCTGCTAAGATTATGACTTTGCAAGTAAAGCCTCGGGTAACAGTAAGTAAATATAATACAATTGTTTAAAATGATTTCTTGAAATAGATTAAAAAACAAATAACTAGTCTCTAGCTCTATCATTTTAACTATTTTTTTAAATGATGATGTATGCACTACACAGCATTGAATTGTAAGTCATAACCATTTTGGTATGAAACAGTAATTTTAAGATAGTCAGATATTTATCATCCAAGTTAGAAGATTTCATCATAAATACTACTATTAGTTTCTAAGATAATACAACCTTTACGCCAGATTGAAAGATTAAAAAGTAAATCAAAATAGCTGACAAAATTAATATATACAGATAAGAACAAAAGCACAACAACAATGTCACATCCAACCTCGAAATCCAGAATTATCTGTTAACAAAAACCCAACAAACCATTCAGTTAGTCCAGGATCACATCAGAAGATTGCTGGTTCAGGCATTCCATAGTTACATTACTGAAACATTGCCTAAATCATCATAGAACATCTGTTGTTTCAGATAGCATTTTATATTTACAAATAAACAAATAAAATATAACAAAGATGCCATTGGCCAAAACAGAAAACACAACAAAGTCGCTATAGTCAACCCTTGAAGAGCCAAGAACATATTTGGATGTTAAATATAAGTACCACATAAACTATACAATTAGTAGAACTAACCTTATCAGTGGCAGCCTGCTCTATGACAGCACAACCAAGATCAAGATTATCATTGGTAACAAGTTGTACTGCTTGTTCCAGAATTTCATTTGCAATATTTAAACCCTGAAGTGAAGTCCTCAGCTGACTTGATATTGATGCGCGTAAAGGTTCCTTAAAGAAACAGGAGTATCGATATGTAACAAGTAATAAAATCATGGAACATAAAAGAATGTCATCTTAAAGAAATTGCTTATATTTTACATTGGTTTGCATGATAAAATAAATAGTAACATTTCTGAGCTTTACCTTGCATGTGACATGAGCCAGACTCCCAGCCAAACTAGCGACCATCAAGTGTGCAGCATTTAATATACGTGTCTCATCTGATTCCATGGCATAATCCTACAATTGAGTGAATTTCGTAAAATGAAAACAGATAATAAGTCAGAACAAGGTTTGCTGACAAAAGTCTTCCAATTTAAAAAGGACCAAAATAGCTTCTTCTTTTTCTTAAAAAAAAAAATTTATCCATCGACTGCAAGGGACATAAAGGAATAAGAAATTTAGTTGCTTCCTGTTGGCGAGATTTGCTACTTTTAGATTTATTTAATTAGTTATTTACTTTGTTAGTTAACTGGTTGTTATTGTTGACATTTTATCATGAATCTGTTCTGCTTCTATCCTTTTAGAATATCCCAACAATCTCAGGAGTAAGAGGCAAGTTTCTTGCCTCCAGATTAAATAAACGTAATGTACCTCTTCTCTGAATTAATGAGAGAATTGTTTTACTGGACAGTTTGCTCACTTCCAAATAGCATTTTTTCCTTCCCTCAACACAAGAACCAACTACAATCTAAAGAAATGTAAGAAATTATAAACTAGTGTGAATCCCTGATTTCTCACAAAGGAATGAGTCTAATATTTTTTGGTAATAAACATCCAGTATCCGGTTACCACTTTGGGCTTCGACTAATTCGAATTGAACTATAGTTAGGCCCATACGAGAGGAGCTCTCTCACAAAGGAATGAGTTTGATATTTGAGTTTGTGTAAATAGTCAGATCCGATTTTATTTTCAAGGTTATAAGGCAGGATTTCTTGATAAATGATTTATCTAAAAAAATGGTTTTTGATGGAGCTCCGTAGTGCCGTTTGATCCATATAGCTGACCTTACTTAGTGGGATAAGGGTAATGTTGGTATCATTGCTGTTGTCTTCTCTTTGCTAGCTGGAGATCTGGAGTGATCTGCTCCCTATTGAATTTAGTCATTCATGTGTGTGTGTAATGATTGTATGAAATTCATCAAGGAATGCACAAACACAGTTTTGGTCAATTCCTTCTTTTTTCTATTATATATCAGGGTAAATCCTTGACCCTAAAATAGTGTTTGGTTCAAACCAGGGGGAGGGGAGGGATTTCAATAGAGAGGAGGTTAAAGCCACTTCTCAACTTGTTGCACCTCCCATTCTGTTTTGCACCACTCAAATTCCTAGTCCAAAGCCTTTTTTCTCAGCCAATCACAGCCCCCTCTGTTTTGCACCTTTCTCCCTAGTTGCTGCACCTTTATGGCTGTGAAAACAACAGCATTGTCATGGTATCCTCTGGATCAACCACTCTCACTCCTGTTGAAATAGATGGGACCCTTCCTCTCACACAGGGCATATATCAAATGGTCCCAATTATCTAAAATGGGCTCAATGCCTCTAGAAAGGAAAAGGATTAGTATTTAATAGGTGGGATGCCTCATCTAGATAAAAAAGGATCCAAAATTCAAGGTATTAGATGTGAAAGCAGGCCAGAGAAGTTAAAAGAGTTGTTGGTAGGGGATTATAAAGAGAAAAGCTGAGGAGGAATGGAAGAGGGGAGAAGAACTTTGGTTAGGATTTGAGTGGAGAGAGCCAACCTCTCGAAAGTTGCCAAACTAGTATGATCTCGAGGGAGTAGTACTGTTTTGGTGTGCTTGTCGTATGTGTTTGTTAGTATATGGGTCCTATTGTTCATCTCCTTTGCTAGGTTCTGAACTGTTGTGTCAATTGTACCATCTGTTTTCTAGTTTTGTGCTGATCATACTAGGGAAAAATTGCAAAAGCATAATTGCAAACCAGATGATTTGAAGCCATCAAGGGAGCTGGACAGTAATGGATATGCTGCTGATTCAAAAGGAACCACCAAGGCAGCCGCTGAACTATCCTTCTTTGCTGAAGAACAGGTTGATTGGCTCTAAAAATTAATTTGGTCCAACCTACGTTTATAAGTTTTTACAAATTCAGCTTATGATCAAATTCCTTCATCGTGAAGAAGCAAACTTGATTCCAAATCCCTTGAATGCATCTTCCTTTGATATGCTACACATCAAAAAGGTTAATGTCATTACTCCCCAACTAGAAAGAATGTTTACAACACTTTTGATGTAACCTTTGAAGAAGTTTCATATTGGCTAAAAACCAATAATCTGGAGGAGAAACCAACAAGTAATGAGGGAAAATATCAGTTTTGGGAACCCTCTCTGGTGAAAGAAAACCTAGGCTCCTTCCCCTACCCTACAATACATGAACCTGAGAGCTTCTAAGCAGGGGAATCTAAGGCTGAAATGACTAGTGCCCCATTTGGTTCACTGGAATTGAAGAGATGGAGGTAGAAATGGAAGTGGAACTTCAAATTTTGATTGTTTGGTGCGTTGGAAGTGTGTTCCCCAAGGAACCCACTTCCATCAAGATAGCTGGAACTGGCTTCAATTAGGTGGACCAAGGAAGTGGCTGGAGTTCCATGAAAGTGTCTTTTTCCAACCATTATACCCCCAATTATCTTCTATTCATCGCTCTTTTCTCCCAACCCCAACAGCATTCCTTCAGCAACCACCAACAACATACCTCCCCGGACGGCGTTCTTTCGCAACCACCAATGACATACCCCCCTTCAGCAACCATATGGAAGACTACAATGATTTATCACTGAAGGAACGTCAATCAAGAAACCATTAGAAACAATTCATCACCTAAATCTACAAGCATACCTTCCCCTCCGACAACTATCTGCAATGATTAATTTAGCATCAAGTCACTTGTAGTGTCCATCATCATCACCATCATCGACAGCATGGGTATTGACCTATCGTCTTCCTTCCCCTTCCACAACGACGATGTTGTCTCTAATGGTTGCAAAATCGTTCCACAACAATCTCCTTCACCTTCACCAAGCTCGATGCAAGATTGTTCAAAGGTTTTGTATTCAACAAATATGGGGGTTGCTCTGTAGGTAGATCTGGTTTGTAGATATGGGGACATGGTCACAGATCTAGGGTTGAAGGTTCGATTTGGAATGCTCAGTTTCTTCAAAGGCTCGAAGATTCTAGGTTGCTCTTGTGAAGATAGATTTGAGTTTTTTTTTTTTTTTATATCTGAATCTATTTCTCTAGTGATGATCCATGACAACGATGGATGTTTCCGATGGTTGTGCCTGGTGGCAGCCGGTGATTGTTCTTGGTGGTATGGTGATTGGGTTTCTTCTAGGGAGGGTATTTTGGTATTTTCACAGTATAAACACTAATATCAAATATAAATAATATTTCAGTTCCATGGCATACCAAATACACTTTTAAACCGCACTTCCACTTCTATTTTCATTTCTACTTCCTTCAAAAACACTTCTACGAACCAAATAAAGCATAGTTATTTGAATGAACTGGCAGCTATTTCACAACTCCAGGTTCACTCAAGATGTACTATTAAGTGGTGTGAAGAAAAAGAGGGTAGGAGAAAAGAAGAGGAGAGAAAGAGAGAGTAGAAGAGAAGAAGAGAGATGAGAGAGAGAAGGGAGGAAGAGAGAATTTTCTGAACTAAATTACATTAACATCAAAAGCCACCTAATAACATACATTACTATCCCTTATATAGTCGTTGCCCTTACAATGGCTATATTCCACCAACCAACATTTGAATCAAAAATAACTCTCTTTAAATTATAACTAACTAACTGGACACCTGACATATTTATATAGCTTTACAACATGTACACAGTAAAATAAAATTTTATTTGGTCTTTACCTGTATCACTACCCTAGTTTTTTTTCTTTATTGAACCACATGGTATTCAATAGCCACTTTAGACTTTGACTAATCTAGGTCAAGCCAAGTAAAACCACAAAAGCGGCAAAGCTTTCCCAACAAGTATTTAATGCAGCTACGTACCTAGATTTTAATTCCTCCGATTCCTCTCCTCTTTGTAGGTATAATAACAGGAGTGGCGTTCTCATTATTCTATGTCCTTCATGTGTATACCCATAGTACAACAGAGACTATTTTTTTTAGTCCATTTAAATGTTTATCCACTCTATTAATACCTCCATCAACTTGGAGGAGAGACCTATTACATAATCCTTTACCACCCTAAAATTTTGGGGAAAGAAAAAGCCACAATAAAATAATTAAGCCCAGCAAAATGGAACTATACGCTCTCTAAAGACCCTTCTCAATCTCCTCTTTTCAAAAGGGTATTGACAGCAAAATGGAATTATCTTAAGAGACAGGAACCCAACCATGTTGCTTCATAAAAAGTCAAAAATGTTATTGATTTCCCATACATTATTTACAATATCTCTCATCCAGATACCATTATCAAGTTTTAACTTCTTAATCACAAACTCTTGACACCAGTAGCCATTTTGCATAAAAGTTTAGTATAAGCATCCAAATCCTTAGCATATTGCAATCTAGATATTCTACTCCAAAAAGTTACCTAATTGAGTAAGAACTCTTCAAAATCACTCTTCCAACCCTCACAAGCAGAAGTCTACAGAAAGATTCTCCTCTTCTAGCTCACACAAAGCATCGATATGTCTCAGAAAAACATCCCTCATGAATACATCTTCCCAAGAGACATTCTATTCCACTCTATCAATTTCTCCACATATATTGTAGCTCCTTATTGGAATGGGCCGAAAACCCTAAGCCCATTAATTCTATTTTATCTCTAATTTATTCTCTCACTGTTTTGTTATGTATTAGCTGTCATATATCATCAGATATGTATTTTTTAAAATTCCCTGATTTAACGCCAAGATAAGAGATTTGATGGGATTCTTTCTGTCAGTCTCTTATCACTATATGTAGACCTCTGTTTCATGAATAAGAATCATCGGTTTCTGCCTATTTTCCCACACTCCTTCATAAAGTTGAAACCTTCCAACCATTGCACAGCTTTCACAAAAGTTGAGTTTCATGAGATTGGGGAAACCACATCAAGAACAACAACAACATTTACCTTATCCCACTAAGTGAGGTCCCCATATTCTAAGACAAATGCAGCCCTTATAACATTTCTAAGTTGTTCTAATATTTTTCTCTCTCCAATATTTTAGACAAATCTTCTTGTTCGATATCATCTTCAAGGCTTTCAAATGATTGTTTCTCACCCTCCCATCTTCTCACACTTTAAAGGTAGGTATCTTTCTTTAAAGTCATTGACCACTTTTTCCCTTGAGGGTACAGAATCTAAGTGCGTGCCAGATTAATGAAATTTACTTGAAAAAAGGATCTCCTAGGAACAGAGAGAATACAGTTGTTGGTTTCCAACATAATGAGGCAATAACCAAAGATAAAACAAGATAGGGTATCCAGCACAAGATTAGGAAAAAAAAAAGAAAAAATTTTAAGCTCCAGCAACTGTCTATGTGAATCTAGTAGAGGATAAAAGTCTGTGCCATGCTCCTTTTATAAGACTAATTGCATCTTATTTATTTTATGTTTGCATTGTTTCTTCTTCCAAAATGGTTAATAAACATCCACCAACATCCAGCGTATCTTGCTGCTTCCCAACTTCAAAACGAAATTGCTTATATAAATTTCATATTTCATATAAAAAAATAGGCATTTAGAGGTGACAGGAGTAAATAACAAGAATAAGATAAAACATATGCAAGGTGTAAAACAGTAACTAGTTAATACTAATAATAGCAGCGAATTTCAAAACCAAGAAGTCAGTATTAAGGCTCATTGAGATACCAACCTTTAAAACAAGCTCCTTTGTTGTTTGTGTTGCTATGGAAACACTACGCTGCACAATACCAGACACTATTTCTTTGATAGCTCTATCCATTGCAATTGGAACCACTCTGTAATATATAGAAGGTCAGATCTTCTGAGAATCACAGAAGAAGCAAACATGTGCAGTGAGAAAGCCAAACCTCTGAAAATGCATTTGCAAGCCCAAACCGCTGAGCTTCTGATTGATAATAACATGAGTGCCAATATTAGGTATTGCTGTTGGAACCTACAAACACAAGAAGCAGTTAATGAGGTCATTCGTGCACAAAAGTAGTATACTGTGCAGTTATACATGGTACAAGATAGAAGGGAAATACATCCTACACCCTAGTTCAGTGGTTCCAAACCTGACTAATAGAGAAAGGCATTGATGACGAAGACAGTCCTTGCGCAACAGGAAGTTGATCAGACAGGCCCAAAGCTGCTGCCTTCTCCTCTTCCATCAACGGCCCCGTAGAGAGATGAAGAGGCGCAGCATACTATTCCACCCAGAAAAAAAAAATTATTAAAATTAGACAGAAAATGTTAAAAATACTATTGAACTGCCAAGCACCAGAGAATACTAAGAACAAACCTGTGACAACAAATGGGTATGCCCCACAGTATTAGATGGATTGGTGACTTCAAGTGGCAGTTCAACTTGATTTACGGGGGCCGGTACAAGGCCTGATTTAAGATCAGTCATTATTTGTGTTTGGGATGCCCCCACATCTTTGTTAGAGAAATCAGGATTTCCTTCAACTTCTCTTTTACGATCCTTCAGGAGAGACGTTGGCGTGATATCCTTCATATCTACACCAAGATTTTTTAATAAAACCTGGATACCACAACAATTTGAGTATGTATATGACAGAGAAATTCATGCTAATGAACAATCCTCTATGACCATAAAGGAACACCATATCTACCTCGATATCAAACTTGAGGTTCATTTTCAAGTTTGGCATTGAATATATCTCAGCAAGTAATCCCAGAATTCCCATGGTCCAAGGATTAGGAGGCTGATATGCAAGACTGCTTTGGCATGGCTCCAGGATCTATGACATCCAATTGAACAGAAAATAACAAAAGACTGAATCTAACCACCATCATTAATAACCATAAATATTTGGCTTAAAAAACCCATAAAATTTACCTTTGAAGTAAATGGAATTACTGCAATCATCAGCCCCTTCTCATACGCCTACAAAATTGGAAAATAATTCAGTGAAAAAAAAATGATAGCATGTAGGTAATTTCAACCTCAATATTCCAAAAAAGAGAAGCAAATAGTCAACTGAAGTACCATCAGATGTTGTTAATTACATAATATAGATGTTACCTCTATAATCAAAGACTTAGGGTCTATTTCACGAGCCCTCAAAACTTGATTCCTGCCAATTGTTAGCTTTCCTAGCCAGCTCCCCAGATTTTTCAACAAAGAGCGTTCTTCTGAACTTGACTTTATAAGCTCTGACCCCAGCAGAACCTGAGGTGGACATAAACGCCCATTATCAGTTTAAATTATCAATGCATCTTTACTTTGAAGAAAAAAGAAAATAGTAATAGCTTAAACCTTGCAGTTTTCATAAGTTGCTTGGACAATTTCTTTATTCAGAGCCTTTGAATTAACTTTGTCCAAGAATTTCAGGTATAAGTCATGGAAATTTGGCTCAATGCTTGCTCTGTCAAGATGTTAGTGGAAAATGATATAAGTAAACATATTACAAATACAAATATTATAAGCAAAATACAGTATCTATAAAATGCTCATAAATGATTAGAGATACCCAGAAAAGGGGTACCCAACACAAGGACAAAATCAATGAAAAACCTCTGTAGCCCTGCCCCAACCCTTTACCAAAGCAACCACATCTGGATTTTAGAAAATTATTTCTCTCCTCCAATTTAGTTACATATTCAATTATCTTCTCATGAAATAGGACAGCAAGTGGGATGAAATGGTAACTTCAGATAGTGTACTCTTATATCCTTGAAAATAGACACCATTAAACCGACTATACTATCAACTAATACAAAAATCTAATTTATATTACCAGGCTGTATCATGTCTGTTAACTCAAGTATATTGTTTCTATCTACACCTAATATCCATGCACATTGAAAACATACAAAGAGTTAGACAATTGCATAATGTGGATTTATGAAGTATGCTGACCTTTTCATAACCATATATTGGGCAAACCAGGGATAATACTGCTCTTTAAAAATTTCAGTAAATTCTTTTGCTTTGGCTTCAATATTAGCAGAAGAAATATTGTTGATTATAAATGATATCTTGTCCTGAACCTCTGATCCTGGAGCCTGATAACAGAAAATAGAAACAATGACTAAACAAAGGAAAACGAAATAAAATCCCAAACCTACATTTATTAAATAAAAATTAAAGCAGAGAGTGGGAAGAAAAAATGAAAATATGACAATCCTCACAGTCAGACAGAGGGATATTCAAGTATCTAAATGAATGATATATCTCAATGCAAAACTCAGAAAGAGCAGCCACTGTCAACAATTTTCCACAAAAGGCATAAGCAATAGTGTAGAGCACCTCAATGGGGGTTTCTCTTTTCTCAGCTGCAGCAACAAGAGTTTCAATGTTCAAAGCAGAGCCAAACCCTACATCATAAGGTAATCAGAGGAACAAATCATAAACTCTAAGAATAAGAACAGATCATAATATTCACACTGAAAAGCTTAAGCCATTCACAAGTAACAGAAATATACTGGTAGATGTAGCTCCACGTGAGGGGCGAACAAAACCAGGAGACAATGATAGCAGTGATGGGGTGCTGACTGTGTTATGTATCTGCAAATATAGGAATAAAACAAACCAGAGTGACAATAACAGATACTTTCACCAAAAATAAAATAACAGATACCTAATGACATATCACAACACTCACATGCAATTTAAAAATACAAACAGTGGATAAAAGGGTGGTACCTTATTAGTACTAGAAGTATCACCAGGTGTAACAACTGAAGATTGGCCTACAGAAGATAACAGTGGTTTCACATCATTAGATGAAACAGCGGAGGCTTTATGACGATCATCTAAGGCAATCTCTCGTCTTTGTTGAAGCTGCTGCAAAGCAAGTTGCTGTCCAGGCTGTATTCCACTAGACCCATTAAACTGGTACAAAGACACAGCATAGAAAAATGTCACCATAATCGGTATAAAGAGATTGGAAATTGTTGGAAGGAGAAGCAAACATCTTTATTCTAAAGTAAGATTTACATAATCACCTATTGAACTTCTTCTATAATCCTATCAACAAGCTATTTAACTAATATATCGACATGGATTACAATCCTAAGCAGTAATCTACCATACATTCAGGAGAGAGACCTAAGAGAGTCAGGTGCGTATGGGGTCCATTTTTTCTCTTTCTACACACTCCTTATTTTCTATCTCTCTCTCTCTAAATACACGTAACACATTTACTAGTTAAATGCCAAGGACCCAGATCCAAGGAAGCTATCACAGAAGCTATCAGGCATAAATAGGTTTGTACCAACTAAGCATTTAACCTGTCACAGAAGCTATCAGGCATAAATGGCAAACAAAGGCAATGTAAAATTAAGACACTGACCATCCACCTCTCCCCCCCCCAAAAAAAGCACATGACTGCTAACCCAGGTGGTGAGAACAGCTTAGCCTGATCACACTTTGAAGAACTGAGAAGTCCACTAAACTAACATCACTCATTTATTGTCAATAATAATAAACCAACAACATTCCCGTCATAATAAGGACACAATCTAATTGTAGCAGATAACAATCAAACTCACCTCATAAAGCTACAATCAAGACAACCAGACCAAATTATCAGACCACACAATAAATCAGATTAGCTTAACAGTCTGTACAGGGGACAACAACCTAAGTCACTAGAGGTATTCAAAACCAAACCAAACCAATTGAAACCACCAAAATCAAAAGAAAAGAGGTCCAATTCGGTTTTCACTTTGGGTTGTATTGGTTCAGTTATAACCGAGCAAACAGAACAAAAGAGCTTATGCCAAAGGATTATGCATGCTATAAAAAAGAATAAGTTGTTATCTTGCTTTATTTTCAATTAAAATAGAATTAGAAATATTTAAGTCTACTCAAGAAAACTACGCTTGTCCCCAAGTCTACTCAAGAAAGAAAACTCATGAGGTATCCACTTCCCCTACATATCTTGAACAGCACCTGACATCTCTAGCCCAAGTCTAAGAATTGCTAAAAACTCGGACTTAGATATACGAGATAATGCACTCAACATCCAATTACAATGTCCCACTTGAAAAATTATCTCCCCACCTATAAAACCTTTACAATTAATTCTTCAAATGCGAAAATCCCAGAAGATTTACATAAAGCTTTAAGGCACAAGGAGTGGAGGCAACCAGTTAAAGAATAAATGAATGCTCTCAATGTATGATCAATCTCTGAAATGACAAAATTCATGTTGAGTTTGAACCTCAATGTTTCTATCCATTGCTACTTTTATTCCTGGTAATTAGTGTTGTTTTCTTTCCTTTCTTGGACCCTCTATTTAGTGTCTCTGCCAACAGAGTTCCCTATTTCTTTAGCTAAAGCTTTGTTTTATTTTAACAGATTTATATTGAACGAAATTTCAGTATAATTCACACACACACACTCACACACACACACACTCTTACACTTGAGTATCCCACCACAAGCATATCCACTGATCTTCGCAAAGTAAAGATATGAACAATTGGCCACCATATGAACCAGATGAAGAAAAGTGTCCACAATCAACCAAAAGAGGGGGAGAGAGAGGAATTTACTGCTTACCTCCACATGACCTGAGGTAGACGGAACAGAATTATGATTAATAGAAGGATGGCTGATCCCATCTATGTCCGCATGACCTGATGAAATTCTTGCAAGAGCCTGCTCAATGAAAGCTACTATTTCTGCATGTGTACTACGCAAATGAGAGATTTGCAGAATATGGTTGCAGTACTGTGGCCACTCAATCAGACGATCCACAAACTGCTCCAAGGCCAGACTTCCAAATAGAAACATCTGCATATAAAGACTTGCAATTCTGATATCAAATGAAAACCAGCATACATCACTCATCAACTCTGTACAAACCTTTGAATCGGCAGGCTTCCGCAATGCATCAAGTACACAACGGAGAGCAATCCCAAGAGTGAGATGAGTTACAAGTTGATGCTTGATCACAGAACCTGATCATGATCAAAGTACTTGAATAAAACGACAAAACTAAATATAAAACAAGAAACACATAGTTCGAAAGAAATTTAGCCTTATGCATGCTTTTGCACCCTCAAATGAATCTACTGTAACCATTGGAGATCCATGAGGCATTGGTTTCAGGCCTTTGGCCCATCTAATCATGGCTGGCCATTATTCCAATTTAATGTAAAATATGCCCTCTTAAATGGAAATTCAGATATGGATATCCCTCCTAAATTTGAATCATGCAAGAATCACAATATAGTTTGCAGGTTGTACAAGTCATTACATGGGCTGAAGCAATCACCTTGGGCTCGGTATGATAGATTCACAAGGGTTATTATAAGGGAAATGGATATAGCCAATGCCAAACAAATCATATATTGTTTGTGAAACATGCCCCTAATGATAAAGTACTACGTCAATTGTTTATGTTGATGAAATAGTAATTATAGGAGATAACTTGAAGGAGACAGAAATTGAAGAAGCTGCTTGCAACAAAATTTGAAGTGAAAGACCTAGGTAACTCGAGATATTTCCTAGGAATGCAAGTAGCAAGGTTAAAGTAAGTAGAATACACGAGAAAGTACACACTGCATTGGAGAAGCAAAAAACAACCAATGGTGGCCCAAAGCAGTGCTGAAGCAGACTTTCAGGCTCTTGCTCTAGGAATTTGTGAAGGTATTTTGTCTGAACAGACAGCTAAAGGAGCAGAAAATTGATGTTGGGAGACCCATTAAGGCTCTTAGACAAAACATGGCAACCATTAGGATAGCCAAAAATCCAATACACCGTGATAGAACCAAATATGTAGAAACTGATAACCACTTCATTAAAGAAAAGATTGAATCAAACTTAGTAGAGGTGTTCTATGCACCTACAAACTCTCAGATATCTGACCTATTAACCAAGGCCATATAGCAATAAGTACAATTTGAAGAGTTGAAATCCAAGCTAGGAATGGTTAAAACATCTACACCCCAACTTGAGAAAAGGTGTTGGAAATCCTGTCATTCCTGAACGTGATCCTTGCTGCTTTTATTCTCTATCTTACTGATTCTATTTTCTTTTTTTAGATTCGTTCAGTTGTGTAGTTGTGATGATTTATTTTCTGTTGGTTAGTGTTACGAATAAATGAATAAGTAATTCTCTAGCTAATATATTGGGTTAGTTACTTGGCCATTAGGGTGGGACATTAACGACGAGGCGGGAAGGATTAGTTGGTAGCTTCTATTAATAGCATGAGTCTGGACTGTCATGACTGTTGATGAAGTAATATTCTTCTTGTCTCTTCTATCACACGGCCCCCCCCCCCTCCTCAAAAAGAAAAAAGAAAGAGAAAGAAATTCTCTTTCTAACAGTTAATTCTTGATTCAGGGGATTTTATCCAGTTTATTTTTCTGTTATGATTCCCTTATTTTTGGGCTAGATAAGGCAAGCTTGTTGCTTTAGAACAGTAAACATCAGATTATTCAGATCAATAAAATCATCACGGAGTACCGAAAACTCTTAGTCATTTTCACTTAGAAGGAGTATAACCAAAGCATTCCCGTTTATTTACTTACCCCGCACCCCAGCTGTCTCACTTGCCTTCTCTCTCAGTATATATATATATATATATGCATAGATATGCTATTAATAATAACCAGACACCATGGTTAATGATAGCACCTCAAAAATGATTCAAGCAACCGTAAAACAAAGGCATTATAAGCAGCAATAACAACTGTCACAGGAAAAAATCAGATCAAATATTTTATCTGTAAAATGCTAATTATGAATAAATGCTAAACTTGTCAAGTACCATACAAACACAAATACTATTGATAATTGTGATCTTTAAATCCCTAGTGAGTAGACATGAGTCATTCATCATATGCAACATCAAAAGCAATACTCACCAAAGAGAACTGCTGCAATTCTGAGCTGCCTCTCAGGATACTTTGGGAAAAACCTATACTCCTCAAACAAGTTAGCTATCATACACTCAAAAATTGATTGCTCCCTGTTAATTCACGCAAGTGTTCTGGCAATTAGTGATTAACCATTGACCAGATAATATTTCAACATCAAATAAATGGCATCAAAAAAATAATTTGCAGATTGTAGCTCCACAGACAAATTCAGTTTACTCAAAAGAATTTTCATGGTATGCTTAAATCCTTGAAATCAATAAGAATTGCAAATACAAGCATACTCCCTCCAATCTACATTATAAGGTATTTTGTATCAATTACATGCATATTAAAAAAATCATTTTTCACCTGAAATCAATGCAAAAAGTACTAGCATTTCCCGTTTTACCCTTATTAAATACCCCATTTTATTATTATCATTGTAGAGCTATAAATGAGGAGTAAAAAAGAATTAAAAGTGGAGGTAAAATGAGAAAAAAAATATCCAATACCCTATATTTTGTACCAGAAACTAGTTATACAAAACACCTTATAATATAAACCAGAGGGAGTATTCTTTTTTTTTTTTCAACAAATCAAGAGGCAATTTTTATTTCAAAAAATTCATTTGATGTAAATTTATGAGCTCCACAACAATGAACAAGCAATATATACCACTTCTAGTTGATGGCGAAGTTAACAAAAATATTCACAGTTTTATCATAGAGGACACTGGAGAAGCAATTCACAATGGAAAATTTTAAGTGAAGAGAAGGGAATAAATTCAAATTTGAAATCTAGAAGTTTCTTCTTCCTTGAATAAAGGTTAAAAAGATATATTATACACAAAATAAAAAAGCAATGATAAGCAAACTCCCCAAAAAATATTCCCCCAAAACTAAGCAATGAAATTCTTTCCCCAAATATTTTCTGAATCAATGAAATCCAAAAAATGCAATAGTACTAGTGCCAGATTAACCATATGTCATATCATTAACAGACATCACCTCTTTATAGAAGATTCTTTGAATCGTGCAAGCATCTGCACCATTGCATCAATGGTTAACTGACTAGAAAACATTTGATGAAAGTAGGAGTTTGCTTCTGCCTCAATGTCATCTGCATATCCATCAGAAGATGAATCAGCAGCCCCACTGCTTTGCAGCCTTGGATTCAAGTCCATAATCGATGCATGCAACCTTTCCAGCTCCTCGGAAAGTTGACTAGAGGTGACCAAGCCATTATGAGTTTTAAGAACCTGCATGTGGACTTAGTCAGATTCCATGCTTGTTAGAATTAAATAAGGCAAGGAAACCAAGAAAATCCAAATAACTGAAGTAGAACCTTCAAGAAGGTAGTTGTCGTCTCAGCATAAAGATTCGGAACAGCAGTAGACTGATGAAAAGGTTGGCTAGACAAGTTCTGTGATCCACTGAAATGGGTATCTTTTAAGAACTTGAGGCACTCCTGAAAAATAAACCTACTTATTGAGCCCTTTCCTTTTACATTAATTAATTTCATGCAATTACAAATTAAAAGCATATGAACAAAGACAGCATAAAATAGTACTGATAGTCTTAATAAAGCAGAATCTTTTTTTCTTTTTTTTTTTTGGGGGGGGGGGGGGGGGTGTGGTGGGGTGACAGTGGGAGGGGGCAATATTACCTCAAAAAAGACTTCTTTGTAAATAGTTAGATTGTTAATCAACCACTTCTCAAGATCAAGAAATTCTTTTCTGGAGGCCAGGGCTGCCAACCTTATACTAGAAAAAGAAGGGATGATCTCCAATATTGATGATAGAATCTACAAAACAAATAATAATTAACAAAAATAGCAGAGCCGCAGATTAGCATTCAAAATTAAAACTTCTCAAGGGAAACAAAATTTGGCTTTTGATCAGATTATAAAACTGAAATCCAAGGTCCCATTTGGTTGCTGGCATTCAGTGGGAAAGGGATGGAATCCTGTACGGAATTCCATCAGGTAGCATGTTTGGTTACTGTCATCTTCATTCCTACATAATAATAACTCCCACAAATGTAGCCATCTAAATTCCTCCACAAAATTGAAAGTATCCAGACAACCGAGCAGTCCTTGGCATGGCTTCCAGAAATAAACTTCACCTTCAACCTTCGCACACGACCATGTCTTCCCAATTGACCTCACCAATGCTCTATCTTATGCATCTTCCTCATCACACAGCCCATCTTCATCCTCTACTGACTATGCCTTCTTCATCTTCATCCTCCACTGGTTTTGTTGTCTTCATTTTGTCGCACAATTTGCTGCCGTCGCACAACCCACGTTGCTACAAATCTATATCAACCACCTCCATCACAACCCACCTCCATCGCACAGCTCGTCTTTGTCCTCCACTAACCCCACCGTCTTCATCTTCATCACACAACCTGTCACCATTGACCACCCTCTTTGCTGTAGATTTGCATCAGGATTGATTTGCTTATGGATTGCTTGGTTGCTTTTTTTTCCCCCTTTTTTATCTATTTCTTTTCTTTTGGTACTAGATTTGGTGGTGTGCAAGGATTAGGGTTGGTGAAGGGAGGAGGAAGCATGAAGCTGCCGTCAGGTGTGGAATGCTAGTGAGGGATGGGGATGCTATGGTCGAAGGTTGAAGGAGGAAGGGGTGGGGAAATTGTATTTTTGCTAAGGGCATTTTTGTCCTTTTATTTTTCATTTGTATTTAATTTATGTTGAAAATAAATTTGATTCCAACATTTTTAACAGCATACCAAAGAGACTCAAGGTGATCATCATTCCATTCCATTACCATACTCTCTAGTAACCAAACGGGGCCTAAGATAAATCACATGTCAATCTACTTTGCCGCTCATCAAAACAAGCAATGTGAAACACCAATACCTACCTTTAGCTCTTGGCAGATGTCCACAATTCTTGTAGAGCTCTCTACATCATTGTTTTGAGCATCTATAATCCCCCTCAATACCAGATTGGGATTAACATGCCAAAGGTGCAGAATCATACCACTGCCTACAGCACTTTTTAACATCATGGGGAAAACGATCAGAGATACTTCATGTTGGAGGAGATTGTATGTAGTCTGCAACAAGAAATACAAACTTAACACCAACAAGAGACACATGCAATAGAGCATTATACCAACCAGAAGAACAAAATCCAGTAAATTGTACATTAATATGTGCCATCCCAAGAAGTAAGATTTCAGGACAGTTTTTAAGCGGATAATCAAGGATTGGTCGAACAGAACTAGCATGACCCCTTTCAGCTAACTGGCAGAACACACCCAACAAGTCAAGGCACAACCATGCATGATTTGCCTGTCCAGATTGAAGCTTGTTGCCATGAATTGCATCAATAAATTCCTGCTTTAAAATCTGTTACTCTTAGTAATCTGATTAGATAGAAACAAGGGACAAAAACCGAGTAGACAGAGCATCATACCAGCTGCCTGACACAGTGGGCAAAGGTAAATACTTCAGGTGGCGCTGACACAGCAAATTTAAGGAAAGATAGCTGGCCCTCAGTATTCTTCCAGACAGACCCACAGATGGCATGAAGAGGAAACGGCTCCTGCAAGACTCAAATTTAAACAGTCAGATTGCCACGTGAAAGATTTTGCATGCTGAAAGTTGACAACTAGGGGGTAAATTGCAACCACTTGTACACATTTCGATAACATACCTTACAGGCATGTCTATATACAGACATGAGAAAGGAGAAAGCTTCTTCACTAGGAACAAAAAATCCTTCATGATCAAGATTCTCAACAATACTTGTCCAATTAATTCCAGGTGCCTGTATGCAGTAAGCACAGATGCAGAAAAATATTTAACTTCATTAATTCACACACCAAAGATTAAAATAAACGATACAGAGAAGAAGCATAGTTATTCACCAGATGCTTGATTGTATCTATCAGCACATCAATATTCCAAGAACTCAGTGGTGGCAACTCAGACAAAGTGCTGTAACCAAGGGCCATGCTAAAATTTAAGAATGTACTCTGATTGTCCTCCAACCCAACATGGGTACGAGCAATAGAACCAAGTAATTTAGCAAGGGTATCCTCAGTTAATGGTAAGAAAAGTGAGAAAATTTCCCTGCATTGTGAGATGCTAACAGTGCACCCATATCCCAGTTCCTTCACAATATCTCCCATGTTCATTTCCCTCTGTATGTCTGCTAAAATAGCATCAAAGTCATTCTCTTCAGACTTATGGAATAGCTCCATATTCCTGAAAAGTACAAGGGAAGCTATTAAGCAGCCATGTATTTATATACACCAATAGCAAACGTAGTATCATCATCATCATCAAGAGCTTGAAGCAAAAGATAACTAAATAGGTTATCACCTTAAGAAATTGGCCTCATGCACCTCATCAGGCAGCAACGGAGTCAAAACAAAAGGTGGTGTTTCTTTTAACTGCATCAATGATAACATCTGCATAAAGGAATCCACATGCTTGGAAAGGCCCTCAGTGTGATTGAGGAACATGACAACATTTTGAATTTGCTCAGAACAACTCAACGAGCTAGGATTGGCACACAGTTCCTCAATTTGAGCCATGCAAAAGTTCTTGCCTGAACAAAAGCAAGATAACAGATATTAACACAACAAATGGTAGAAAAAGAAAATGCCATCAAACTAATATTGCCAAAAGATTCCTGCCATTTTACAAGTAAAATGTGCAAAGGAAAAAACTAAGCACACGACCACAATAGATAATAACTTCATACTTACCACAAAGCCTAGTGTCAACATTTTCAGAATCAGATAAAGCAAGACCGATGATTATTTTCTCCAATAAAGACAACTGCGATCCAACAGAAAATTTCTCTAGGAAGCTTTCACTGATTTCTATAGTCATCAGTGACTTGGAAAACACTGTACTGAAGTTTGGTTTGTCCAAGAGATACTTGACGACTGCCCCAAGAATAGGCACGTGATGAATGTCCTTCAGATCACTTCTGACAAAACTCAGGTGATCCAAGCATGTTTCTAGGAGTAAAATGCTTCCATCGGTTCCAAATTCAGTGAACTGACAGTAAGAAACAGAATTATAAAGAATAGATCTAGTCAGATGGTTTAATCAAAATACAAATAGAAAAGAAAAGGGGGAGAAAGGAAGCAATTCTATTCCCTTTTATTCCACAAGGAGAGTATTTTAAAGGGAAAACAAAAGATTTATAACAGAACCCAACAGGAGATTAAAAGAATGCATGGCGCACTAATCATGCTTAAAATTAAAATAAATAAGAAGGTAATTGGTGAAGAACATCATAAAGGATGTCCTTCATCATGGTATACCAAGTATAGCAGAAACCTTAATTTACCCCCTGGTAAAGCAGCAGTGAATTCAAAGAGTAAAACCTCCAGATCTTCCATAGTTAACTCTATTGACAAACCACTCAACAGAGTCACACAGAAACTTAACTTCAACATTCCCCTCTGAGCATGCAGAACTAACTTTTAAGCCTTAGTCCCCCGGTTATTTCCTTAATAAATTATCAAAAGGTCTCACTAGTCTAACTCTTGCAGCTAAAATCTAGTTAATAACTCCTTCACGTTAAGGATTTACTTCCCCTCCTCTTCAAAATCCATTAAACACACGACAGGAAATTAAACGAATAAAAAACTCTGGTCCATACAGTTCAAGGCTAGCTGCCTCTCTAACACATAGCTCGCGATTTAGACATTACCTTCTACATTTCATCAAACGGAAGATCTTTATGAAACCCTAGATTGCTTCTCCTTTCCACATCAAGATCAAAGTATACAATAAAGCATGTAAAAAAAGGTATCTTAAAACATAATAGCAATCGGACAGACATAGATAAACATTTTGAGTATTTGCCTAGAGCAGTTGCTTATGCTAACTACACTTCGATGAATTTGAGAGTGGTAAAGAAAACGCAAGCAGCAATGCCTTGTTGACGTGAACTAATTGCCGCAGAAACAATTCTACTGTGCAGAGCAAGATCAACATTAAGCCAAACAACCCGCCGACATATCAGCTTGTTGTAGACACTTGGCCTTTCACCAAAAGAAACACAAACCTTTCCAGACAAGGACTAACTATATTTTTGTTTCACCATAATCGCATGTTGCAACACACTCAAATTTCAACGTTGCAGGACCATGTTTTTTTAAGCCCCACACTAACAGACAGAAACTTTGCCATTTCCACAGAATGGAGACCAAGATTACAGCGTAACGTCAGAAAACAACCAACATAAGTTAGTCATCGAAAGTAATGAGCAAAAAAGGCAAATCAATCAGCGAAAATGCAATCGAATCCCACATATGAAAAGGGTACCTGACAAAGTTCCCGGAAAATAGAGTCGAAGTTGACTTCGTTCAAACTCTGCAGCAGGAATCGAATCTGATTCGAAATTAGGGATGAAAAATTCGTCATGATGGCCACAGATTGCACTGTAGGGTTTTCAGGAGCAACGATGGAGGAAAATTAGCAACCGATTTGGTTATAACAAGAGTAGGGTTTCGAAGCAGAGAAGAATTTTGTGCACGGTGAGGTTTTGCGTGGAGAAAAGTGGCGGTCTGGGCAAGGTTTTCTTCGTCATTTCAGCTCTCGTGGGCCCAGGATCAACCCGCCCCCACGCGATAAATCATGAACAGATTAATGAGCTCCCGGCAAACTGGCTTGAGAAGTTTCATTTTCCCTAAAAATAAATTCTATTTCTCGAGTTTTTTTTTATAATTTTTTCTTCAAGTATTCCTAACTATAATTTTTTTACAAAAATATCCTAATCCCCGTGGACCCAACCGAATTGTTCATCTCGTGTCTTTTAACGTGCGCTGGCATCTCCCAAGACACTATCTGGTTGGGTTTTTTTTTTATGAGAAGGGAAGGGGAGCTTCCAACGCTTATTTGGTCGGGTTTATTGGAAGACCGGGGAGATAAAATTTATCTTTTCTCCTCCTTCCCTTCAAATTAAAATTTTTTTTTGGGAAATGAGGAATATAATTTTAAAACATATGGACTACATTATCCTCATTAACTTGAATAATATGAAAAACCTTTTATGTTTCTATTTTGCATTCAAACTCTCTGTCGCTCTCCCACTCTCTCTCCTTTTGAACATTATTAATATATTATTATTAAATTAATTTTTATAATAAAAATTTCTAAGTTGATGTTAACTTTCATAATGAGATAATATGTTAAAATTAATCAAAATAATCTTTTCAAAAGCATATTAAGAAAATTATCATAAATAAGTAAGATAAAATATTTTGAGATTAAAAATTATAAAATTAATAAATTTTAATATAATTACATTATTTCATAAAAAGAGGAAAAATATAAAAAGAATTAAAATTATATATAAGAATGTAATAGTAATTTATAATTAGCTTCCATCTCCTATTCTTCTTACACAAGCAAGAAATCATTAAAATATATTTCCTCCAATTCAACCTTTATATGAAATCATTAAAACCGTTTTTCTACCCACTTTTTCATTTGAACAAATGTTTTGGTACCTGAATTGGACATAGAACTAGAAATGCCACTAGATCACAGTTTTCATTATTCAACCAATTAGTTTTGTTCAAAAAAATTATTCAACCAATTAGATTGTACAACATCTTACATGATTAAAAGGTTGATTAAAGAATAATCAAGTACTAATATAGAATTAAAAGAATTAATTTGAATGGTTTTGGAAAAATTCAAGTAGTTTTAGGATTTATTTATAAAGGAAAAATTGGGAAATTCAAAAGGCTAAAATTTGATTCAAAGAAGTGTGGTGTATGGTTGAGTAAATCCTAATAACATCTCATATATTAAACTTTGTTGTAAAAAAAATAATGATATTTTGAAATCATTTAATTGGGGTAAAAATCAGAATATAACCTTTTTTTTTGACAAAAATTGAACTTTTGAAATTAGTTATTTTGGTATGACATTGTTTTGGAGTAAAACCTTTTGTATTGGAACATAGACATTTCAAACTTTCCAAAAAGTCCTTATTTGCTATTTTTCAATATCAGTAGCTCAACTTATGAAGTTCTGAGATTGGAATCACTTGCAGAAACATGTGACTTAAAAATAAAAAGGGATTTTGCAATCACGAAAGTCACAGGTAAACTTTTTAAAAATGCTAAAGCTATCATATTTTCAAGAGAGGAAATTGTGTTTCAAGTTGTGGCTTCTTGAGATGTGTTTCTAGGCATACAGGGCATGTTTCTCCATCAATCTTCAAGTTAAAGTCATCAAGGTAAATGAGAATCTCTTGCTCCCCTCTTCTATTTCACAAATAAGCTTTAGATTTTGGGAGTTTGTGATGGTTTGATGGAATGGCTAAGGTCTAGCTCAAAATCTCTTGAGAGGTTTGATTAGAAATCATGGGAAGAAGCTTTCTAAAGCTATGTGTATGTTTATATGGATGGATTTTGACGTCTATGAACGAGAAATTTGAAATTCTATGGAACGCTAGTTAGGTGACTTGGAAAATCCAAAATGCATGATAATGGACCATAAAACTTTTATAATTTTCTTCTTTGAACTATGAAGATTGTGTATATCAAATTTGGTAAAATTTGAAGTTGATTTAATATATAAACAACTTACTCAAAAAATGTAATTCAAAAAAGTTGTCGATAATATATAAAATTAACTAGGGTTGGAAATTGTTATAGTTGAGTTATGAAACTTCATATTAAGCCTTTGTGGTTATAAATAATGAACTATGTGAGGTCTTGTGATATTTGGTAGTGTTTAGTTCCATGAAGTGCTTACTTGGAGTTTTAACTTAATATAGTTTCTTTGATAAGTTTTAAAGAAGATAAAAGTTCTTTGGAGACTTTGATAATCCTTTGGAGCTTGTTGAGTTGTGAATATTGTGTTGGAATAGCTAAGCAAGTAGAATTCATGTTTTTGGGATTCCTACTAAATGATGGACTAAGTTTTGGTGACTTTGTCTATGTTTTGAAGCACGTGATTGGAAAATGGTTGCATTGGGTGATAGATTAGCTTGATTGAAGTTATTTACACTTTGTGATGTGTGAGAAGCCATTTCAATCATGGGTAAGTGAAGCTCTTGTGAAATTGTGAATTTGGGCGTATTATGTGAAAAATTTGATCATAGAACTTAGCAAGTCAAATTGGTTGTTGATGGCTTTTTGGTTTGAATTATGTGATTGGAAGCATGTTTGGGCTTGTGTTGGATTTTCATTTGTTTGTCTCTTATGACTGTGTGTAGCTTAGACCACTTGCAAGACTTGCCACAGTGTCAATTCTATTTTTGGCTAGATTGAGGCAATCGGGTTAACTTTTTATCATAACATGATACATATTTTGTTATACAACATAACATTAAATTTTCACCTTATTCCCTAATATGTTGATGTCAATTTGAGCACAATCATAGTATGTATAACTCGCATTGTGATATTGTTTAGAAATTCACGGTCAATAAGAACCTAAGATGATAGGACTTATGCTGCTCATGATGTATATTATGATGATGATGCAATTATATCTAATTATTGATGACTATTATGATGTATAGATGTATATGACTATGACACTAGTACATGAAAGATCTTATAAAACAGTTTAAAATGACTTTCTAGGACGGTTGCTATGAAGTGGTAGAAGTAGGGGTAAGTCAAACTTTTTAAGATAGTTAATAAATAGTCATAGAAAATACTTTCTAAGATGGTGAAAAGGAGCACCATCTTATAAAACACAAAACTATGGTCACTTTCTATGATAAGTATTGATCATAGTAATCCTAATAAGTAAACTTATTAGCACGATTGTTAGCGTAATCGTCCTAAAAAATTGTCTTCTTAGGACAAATATAAACTCAACCATCATAGAAAATAATCTTTTTTTTAAATTATAATTATATTACATTAGTTAGGAACCAAATTGCCCTATTATCAAATTTTACAATCACACCAAATTATATAGTGAACTTTCCCATGAACCAAAAAAAGTTACAAAATAAGGGGTATCAGATATATTGAAAGTCCACACAAATGATTAGCTATAATAAAAAGGTTAATGTAGAAAGAGAATCATGCACTGTTTAGTTGTAATAAAATTCTACCATTTTGTGGCTTTTTAAATGAGAGTATACATTATGTTCTATAGCCACATATTCAGAGCTTTCTAGATATCCCAATTTACTATCATATTGAGGCTGTAAATTCCCAAAATAGTCATATACTTCTATCAACATATATTCATCATCTAACTTATATATATATATATTGGGATTAACCTTGAAGAGGATGAAACATAAATACTCTTAAACCACATTGGAAAGACCAACTTAACAACTTATGCCATCCATGTATCATCCTATAAAAAATTATTTTAGTTGAAGTTAGTAACATAACTTTAATTGTCACAAAACCAATGCAACTTTATATCATTAAAACAATCTATTGTTATCCTCTTATCATTGAGGAAACAACAAAACAAAACAAACAACAAAATGAAAACACTTATAATACCATACTAGTACTTACTTCACCTACCAGACTCAGCATACTCCCTCCCTCACAATAGCATCTTTCCTAGCTCAAGGAACAAACATCAAAATTAAAACACTCTTAAAGCTAATTAAAATATTGTACTAGATCATAATACACCCAAATAAAATATGAGATTAAGATCATATTCATAAGCACCTTATATAGAAAACTTGAGCATATGCAATCTTCTCAACCCATGACATTCATAAACAATAAAAACACTCATAATAACATAATGCCTACTTCACCTACCATACTCAACAAACTCCCTCCCTCACAATAGCAACCTTCCTAACTCAAGGAACAATTAATAAAATGAAAACACTTTTGAAGCTAATAGAACCATGTGCAAAATCATAATACACCTAAACAAAATATGAGGCCAAGATCATATTCATAAGCACATTGCACAGAAAACTTGAGCATATGCAATCTTCTCAATCCATGACATTCATAAACACTAACAACAATTTGATCCAAAGATTTTAGACACAAGTAGGAGTCAATATGTAACAACTTTTATCCCTAAAATAGATTACACATAAAGGAGCAAGAAAGAGGAATGAAAGGTGTGTCTATAGATTGGGACGAGAAGTGTGAGTTCCTAAAAATGGAAGAGATAATCCAGAAATTGGCAACCATATATATATATAATAGATAGAGCAAGCATGAAGATCAGAGAATAATATAAAGGGAAATATTGAGATAGTTATTTCATCATCTCTTGTAAAGAGAAATACTTGCATGTATAACCTTACCTTTAATACAAAGTGACTTACATAAAATAGTTTGCCCAATGGCTTCGAATGTCTTTAATTTGCTCTTAAAAAAAAAGATTCCCTATCATCAAACCTTTGCAAGTTCAAAGCCCATCAAAACATGAACAATTCACAAAGGGGAAAAAATAAATTGTGAAAAATATAATTACCTCTTTGAATGAATCAATACTAATAGCGCCAAAAGTGATGATACCAAGCATATGTTTCATGACATAGTATCCACATTCTATGCTCCCCTTTTGTTTATGACACTACAATGAATAAAGAATTGCCAAAATAAAAAAAAAAAGGAATGATAGTTCCATAAAGACATCATGTTCAAACTATTTATCTTTGGGGACACCCACGCAACCTTGACTTGATGTCGGCACTTACCCTTCATGAAATGTTAAGTTTCTAAAGCTTTAAAGATCAAATACATGCAAGGAATTATATTATAGACTAATCAATATCACAAACCAAAATTTTACACAAACATAACTACGTCTCAATCTTCTCCATGAAGTCTTCTTTTGGCTCACCCCATGAGAAGTAGAACCAAGTGACAACATTTTACTTAGGACAATCAACTGCCAACTACCAATGGTCCTTACAAAATAGTGAAGGAATAACAAAGTCACAATATCATAACAATTACAAACTTTGTCTTACCCTTGATAATATAGTGCCAAGAAACATTGCTTTTATTGCCTTCTTGAAGCCTAGATGTGATGTATGATTTTATATCACCTGACTTGTTCCCTCCAGATTGGATGTGATATGGGAAAAGGAATCTAAACTTATCACCTTTTTCCCGACAAGTTACAAAAGTGATGGAGATACCTATATATTACAAAATATGTGAGTTTTAAGTGTTGAATGTTTAAACATCATATAAAAATTAAAATATACTTACATCACAAATAATTGTAGAATCGACATGTTTAACTTTTCATTCATCAAGAACTCTATTACATCCTTCTAATAAATGTAAAAGGTATAGCCCTTCAAATTAGACACAATCCTTTGATCCATATAAACTTTTACAGGCCACTTGATATCCATTGCCTTTACACGCAAATGTGGCAGTAGATCTAGTTGGGGTTGGGATTGGGGCATTGATGAGGCAATTTTCTAAATAATTAATGATTGATAAAAATTACATACTATATCAAACATGATGTATGAGGAAAATGTAAGATAATAATAAGATTTTTGTACCTTAAAAGAAACCACATGGACCAGTTTTTTTTTTTTGCCATAAAATAAAATTATTGGGGGCTTGCCCTATTGTTGTAACCTCATCAATAGGGAATGAGAGGGGTGCATTTATAACTACAACCTATTAAACTACCACCCTCAGTTGCATCTTTCATTTGTTGGTTGTGGATTAGTTGTCCCAAGTTGTGAACTTTCCCATACGTTACTAAATGCCTATAAGGATCCTCCAAATATAGCTCACAATATGGATCTCTAGTATCCTTTATGCGAGGATCCTTCAGTGCTAGTATAGGTGCACAACTTCCTTTTGTGCTATAAAGTAAAGGAGAGTTGGTCGTCTCGAGAGGTTTATTCATTTGTAAAGACATCCCCATTGTGCCTAACATGGATATCACTTGCTTCTTCCAAGCTTCCATCTGGGCTTTTATCTTCGCTTCCACTTGTGCTTATGTCTGCTCTTTGACGGTGGTCAACATCAACTCTATCTCCTTCCTCGTCATTACTCTTGATTGATGGCATGAAGGTGCTCCAAAATACTCCTTAATGCCAACTCCTCCTTCAACTCCCCTAACACGACCTCTATGCTCCTCTTTCCCTAAAATAATGGCTAAGATGTCCTTTCTTCCAATGGGAGTATAGCTCCCTTATGAGTACTTTTCTTGAAGCTTATCTTGTGTAACATACAAATAATAAAGAAAATTAGCACATGCATTAATTACTAAATTCAATTAATTAATCTTAAATTACTTACAATTTTCTCAACAACGGCATGAGCCTTCTCGATGACATATTCACCTTTCTTCTTTATATGTACTCTCTTCCATTTTTCATGGTGAATGGCTAGAGATGGAGGATTAATAATAATGGATGGGTCAGATTGAGTGACTTCTTGTTGAAGTTGCCACTTCTTTTGCATTATCTATTCATCAAGATTATCATAACCCCCCCCCCCGAGACAATATATAGGGGTACACATTTTGAGCTTATATCTCTTAAGCTTTCTCTCTTTTCCCTTGTCAACAATATATATGCAAGGTTTACTAACCAAAAATCGGTAAAAAATATCAATTTATTTTCTCATTCTTGGTTTACTAACCAGAAATGTAGAATTTCCTTGACTTTTGACAAAAACTTGTCAAGTCTCTTCATCAAGAAACTGATAATCATCACTAGGATTACGTCCCTTCAAGTCACAAAAGATGTATCTACAAGTGAGATTACTCTTAAAGGACTTCCAATGTGCCCCTACATAGTTAATCATCTTTTTCTTCAACATATGATTATCGGGACTAACATCGTAAGTTAGCTACAATATACATGCAAGCAAGAAAGTTAGTGATATTGATTAATATAATAGTTTAAAAAATAGGTAAGTATATAGTGAAGTATACTATGATACTTTCCCAAATATTACCCTTCACTCTTTTGGATACATGAGGCCAATCCTCCACCAAGATGCTTGCCTTATTGCATCCAAGTAGGGCAACAAAACTTTTAAACCGGATTCTATTAGGCCTAATAGGCTTCCCACTCTGATCAAGGTTAATATGTATCATTTACTCACTACCATGACTGAGGGTCAAATCCTTCAACCGTGTGCCATGCCTACCCCTTTTACGAGGCTGCTGGAGCATTTTGATCTTCTTGTAAGCCATTGAAATCCTTTTTCAATCTACGATATAGATGATTTCGTTTGAGAAATCTACGATGGCCAAGGTAGATTGTCTTCTTTCGAAATGGAAGTTGTTTGTAACATGTGCCTTCTTCACTTAGAGGGCATGATGTATGCCCCTTAACACTATATCCAAACAAGCTTCCATATATTGGAAAGTCATTTATTGTGTAGAAGATCATGGCACACATCTTAAAAGACTTTTTGTGGTTAGGATCAAACATATCCACACCTTTCTTTCAAAACATTTTCAAGTCTTCAATAAAAGATCCCAAGAAAATATCTATGTTGTTCCTCAGTTGTTTTGGGCCTAAAATCATCATAAACAACATGACATACTTGCGTTTCATGCACAACTAAGAAGGTAGATTGTAAATTACCAAGAGAATAAGCCATGAACTATGTTGACTATTAAGGTTACCATGAGGGTTCATTCCATCTATACAAAGTCCTAGCCTAAGGTTTCTTGGCTCATTGCCAAACTCAAGAAACAATTGATCGATTGTCTTCCATTGAGGAGAATCAGCTGACTGTTGGAGCTTTTCACCATATATCCTTTCATCTGCGTGCCACCTCAAGTTCTTTGCATTCTTTGTATTAGCAAACAAGCGCTTCAACCTTGGTGTTATTGGAAGATACCATAATACCTTCGCAGGAGGCCCTTCTATGACCACATCACAATTGGTAACCCTATTCTCTTTTACTTTGTAGCGTGACATACATGCAGCCCTTTATACTCATTTCTGTATAATATGCAATCATTAGGGCAAGCATGTATCTTTTTATACTCCATACCCATTGGGCACAAGATTTTCTTCACCTCATAGTTACAAACTAATGGTTCATTACTTTTTGGAAACATATCTTTCAACAACACAATGATAAGTGAACCCTTATGGAACTCATCCAAAGAACCCACTTTGATGCATAAGACACCTGAATCTTTGCAAAACAAAGAACACAAAGACTAGATAGGAAAGAAAAGAACAAAAACGCACAAGAACAGAAGTAAAGAAAGCCAAAATAAAGAAATAAGATGGATAGATGTTGGTCTTGAGAAGTAGAACCCAAGAGAACTGGTCTCTTTAACCCTAGTTCCGGTGACACCACAAGGAATAACTAATTTCTTGATAAGTCATAGTTTCATCCTAGCACTCAAAGAACATAAGAGAAACTCACAAAAGTTTGAAACTTTAATCATTCAAATCTGAAAAAAGCACATAAAAGTTAGGCTTAAATTGACAAGATAAAATCTAACCTAATAAGCCTAGAAAAACCTAATTAATTTAGGTTTAAGTAATCCTAATGGGATTAGGAGACTTTAGACTCAAATAACACTCCTATTAGACCTAGGAGACCAGTAAAATAATATTCTAAAAATAAATGATGAAAATTCAAAGAAAATAATAAAAATAATGTCTAAACCCTTATAAATATGTCAATACATTAATGAAATCATATGTTTAGTACATGAAAGATTTATTTACAAGTTAGACCATCAAAAAGACTACTAATTAACCAATTGAGCTTTATTAATCACTTAAGTTTAGCCCATAATTAATAAAAATGAAATTAACATTAATTAAGCCCATTAATGTCTAAGTCACACTCTTTTAATGAAGCACAAATCTTTTAAGTAATCTCCTCCAATGGGTTCCTCTTGGGCTTAGATCTGAAACTTGTATTTTGAAGTTAATGATCTCATTTAAGCTTAGACTTTATGTTCAGTACCTTTATCAAGTCTTCCAACCTCTCCATGCTCATTTCCAAATACTTACAAGTCATGCCTAGCCTTTACTCTATTATTTCCTCCCTTCTCGAAAGGATTCGTCCTCAAATTTCTATAATCTACATGGAAAGAAATGGAACGATTAAAAGCATCAGATAGATCATAAGGAGTATACTTACCTTTCAAGCTTGATTGATGCATCTTTTCTTTAATTCTTCCATGAACTTGAAGGACATCAGTCTCCCTTGGCTGCAAATTTGTTTTAAATATTTCCCTAAGCTTTTGCAACCAATTTTCAGGATAAATTTTTTTCCAACCATTATGTTAAACATGGGACTTATTTTCAAGTATTGGTGCATAAAATCTAGAATCTTTCTTCCTATCATTTTCACCAATTTCTTGCCACAAAGAACTAGATACAAACTGGACACAACTAGACTCAAATGGAACCAAATAGTTAAGGAAAACATGAAGGACGAAAGTAGGACAAAACATGACACAAAAAGACTTAAAAGGGACTAAGGCGATACAATGACCATATAGGAAGAAATCTAGATAGATTTTGGTGTTATTCATTAAATTCAAAATCTAGATAGATTTGACACATGTAGATGATGCAAAATGATAGAACAAAGATGGAGAAGAAATAACTTGAAGATCATGATAAACCAAGATGAAAGATAACATATATGAAGAAATCAATTTGATAGAGAGATGAGAGAACAAAGAATGGATAGAAATTACATTGAACAATATATCACAAATTTGGAGAAAATAAGAAGGATATAAAAAGGAACACAATCCATAAAGATGGAACATTAAAGATTTGTGAAATGGATCAACAAACCATATGCAAAGAAACAAACAAACGCATGACTCATGAGACTCATACAACACATAACATATGTGATGACTTAGATAGATATAAGAAACTACTAAAGGAAACAAAACACAATGACCATGAGATGAAATAGAGAATGAAGCAATGATTGGGGAATATGACACTAAATTATCACAATGCATCTCTTTCACAAGGGACTCATCAACAAAGATGGGTGACCTAATTCAAAGAAGTCAGAAACATAATGAGAATGACAAAAAAAATACAATGAAGACACATAAGAAAGATGAGGTGAAGAAGGAAGAAGTTTTGTACAAACTATTTTAAACTTATTTTCACTTTCATCATTTCTCAAACTCTCTTTTTCAATCTTTTTCTCACTTTTTTTTTTTGCACTCTTTGCATTTTTTTGGACTCTTTCTCTCTTATTTTTCCCACTCATATTTTTCCACTTAAGCTCACTCTTTATTTTCTCACAAGTTTCACCTAAATTACATGGCAATGATTCATGGGTATTTTCCAATACAAAAGAACAAAGATTAACATCCCATTCAAGTTAGAATCAAAAGCATAATCTCTAATTACCATATCAATATGTTCAACATCATTGCAATCATAAAAGCCAATTTCCAAAAGAATCACACCATTATCTACAGAATTTTCCACCAACTGATTAGCAACATGTAAAGCATGATTTTTCTCTAAATGGTGCAAACAATCATAATTATACTTAGAAGCACAAGTAACATCATGAAATTCATTTTCTAATTGTGCTATAACATTATTTTCAATTTGCACACTAGAAACACAACTGGAATCATATAAACTTTCTAACACAACACTATCAACATCCATACCAATTCTCTCTTCAAGATTTAGCAATATATCATGTTCAATCACATTATCACAATTAATAATATTAAACGCATTGGGATTTTCAAGTTCAGCACATCCCAATTTAGATTCCAATTCAATTGTTCCATCACAAGGGATATCATCAATGCAAGCAACATCATTCATTTTAGTAGAATTATCATATCTTAAATCACAAGAGACGTTAATATCAAAGTTTTGAGGATTAAGTGTACCTATAGTGGATTCTCTCATTCCATCATCAGTTGTTGAAGTGGTAGCAATATCATCATCCACTTGATATACTTTCTCTAAGTAGAAATCACATGAATCTTGGACCACGAGCATTTGCATCTCCTTGGAATGTTCAACCACACTTTTAGCTTTGGATGGCATGTATTTTTACCTCAAGACTGCTCTCATTTCATTCTATGTTATAATGGAAGGTTCTCAATTCGTAGCTCGTCTAGTTTCCATCCGTTTCCACAAGCAACAACCTTTTTATCCAATCGAATGTAAGCACATTGTGCCTTCTTTATTTCAAAGTAGTTGCAACATGTGAAAACTTGTTCAACTTTTCTTTCCCAATATAAGTAAATATTAGGATTTTTCTCACCACGAAATAGTGGGATCTTTAGTTTGATGTTGCTAAGAACATTTGTGTAAGCAGGAACCTTTGGATTACGCCTTGCTTTAGTTTTAGAAGGAAACTCTAGGCAATCCAATTTTGTATTCACTTTCTTAATTTGATCATTGAAAGTCCTTAATAAGGCTTTAAGATCAACTTCTTCAACTGCCATATTTATAATATGAAATGTTAGTGTAAAACAAAGAGAAAAGAAATGGGTACCTCACATACTCTCACACGTGTTTCATTCAAATAATACAAATTTACTCGTGTTTCACACTAAATTAAGACCTTTTCAAATATGATGTAGTTTCTCTCTTACCTTTTTCCACTCAAAGCTTGCTTTCTTATGAGAGTGCTAAATTAAAACCACAATTTCAATCAAATGAAAATCAGTTTTTAATGAAATGGTAATCACAAAAAACTAAAGTCCAAAATTAAAGTTTTCAAATATCCTAATCTAATTAAAAAATGATCAACACAAAATGAGTACAAATGAATTGAAATTTTTAACAAGAGAAATCTGAAGGAAATAGAACAAAGAAGGATGAAAATTGGTAGAAAATTGATAAGGAAAGAAATATGATGGAAAGACAAATTATAGAGATTTAATGGGACTTGTCACCAAAATTAATAAATTAAGTCAATCAAGTTCCAAATCAAGTCCAAATAAATAATTTTTTTTTGTTTTTTTACTATTTTTTTTATAGCAATCAATCTCTCTTTTTTTTCTCAAATTTTTTCTTGGTAACAAACAAACTCTTTTTTTTTAAGTTGCTCTGAATAGTGATGAAGGAATAGTGAATGGAATAGTGATGGTGAACAATGAACGGAATAGTGATTGTGAACAGTGAACGGAACAGTGATGGTGAACAGGGATGATAATTTTCCATAAGCAACGAAAATAGAATAAACCAAAAAGAAAGGAAGCAAAATAGAAAACACACCTTGATTTGTAAACCTCAGCTCTGATATCAAATGATAAGTGAACCCCTATGGAATTCGTCCAAAGAACTTACTTTAATCCATAAGACACCTGGATCTTTGCAAAATAAGGAACACAAAGACTAGATAGCAAAGAAAAGAACAAAAATGCACAAGAAAAGAAGTAAAAGAAAGCCAAAATAAAGAAATAAGATGGATAGATGTTTGTCTTGAGAAGTAGAATCCAAGAGAACCGATCTCTTGAACTCTAGTTTTGACAACACCATAAGAAATGACCAATTCCTTGATAAGTCATAGTTTTATCCTAGCACTCAAAGAATGCAAGAGAAACTTACAAAAGTCTAAAATTTTAATCATCCAAATCTGAAAAACGCACATAAAAGTTAGGTTTAAATAGATAAGGTAAAATATAACCTAATGAGCCTAGAAAAACCTAATTAATTTGAGTTCAAGTAATCCTAAGGGATTAGGAGACTTTGAGCTTAAATAACTCTCCTATTAGATTTAGGAAACTAGTAAAACAATATTCTAAAAATAAATGACAAAAATTCAAAGAAAACAATAAAAATAATGTCTAAGCTCTTATAAACATGTCAATATATTAATGAAATCATATGTTTTATACATGACATATTTATTTACAAGTTGGGCCATAAAAAAGACTATTAATTAACCAATTGAGTTTTATTAATCACTTAAGTTTAGCCCATAATTAATAAAAACAAAATTAACACTAATTAAGTCCACTAATGTCTAAGTCACATGCTTTTTTAATGAAACAAATGATCTTTTAAGTAATCTCCTCCAATGGGCTCCTCTTAGATTTGGATTTGAAACTTGTATTTTGGAGTTAATGATCTCATTTAAGCTTAGGCTTTATGTTCAGTACATTTATCAAGTCTTTCAAGCTCTCTATGCTCCTTTCCAAATTCTTGCAAGTCATGCTTAGCCTTTATTCTATCACACAAGCAATTCTATAAAACTCTTATCACTCTATCCATTTCTTACTTTCAAGTTAACCAATCTTAACATTGCTAACAACAGTGTAAATTTAGTATAACCTAGGTACAAAAGCTTCTTTGCATCACTGCACAAGTTATCATATATGTGTGTGTGTGAGATTGCTCAAAGTCCTCTACTCCAGTATCACGGATCATGTCCTCTAATCAATCACCCATATCTACATTAACTTCTCCTTGTTGGGATACACTAGGCTTTTTTAACTTTTCCCCATGCCATACCCATCGTGTATACCTATTATTAAACCCATCACAAAGTATATGCTCTCTAATTTTCACAACACTCAGTCACTTCCCATTCAAACAATTTACACAAGGACAATAAAATCTCCCATTATTATCAAGAACATTTCTTTGAGCTAATTTTCGGAACTCCTCCACCCCATTTTCATATTCATCACTTGTTCATCTAGCTTTCACACAACTACGATCCATGACTACCTAAAGACAATTTGTACCCAACTCTTCATGCTATATTTGTTACTTAAAGACAATTTAGAAAATCCACAAGTTGGAAACAATAGTCTACACGATTGAAAAAACTATCCTTCTTTATATGTTGACTAATTTTGGTTCTATGTGAAACCTAAATAACAGAAAAAAATATAGTGCTCATGAAACCCTATTTAATTTTCTTACGTAAATTGAATGCATGACATATTAATATGATATAGTTAGTTATAAGAGAGTGTACCAAGAAGCTAGTTGTATTATATTTTTATCCTATTTCACAAGGTTCTTGCATTGGGTAAGATAGAAACTGAAGAATAGCAAATAAATCCCTTATCCCAAAATAGGAAAATCTAGTGCAACAAAGACAATTTTCTCATGCAACACCAAAGCCAAATGGCCATTTCTTTTAACCTTACAATAGAATATATGCGTATACAACATCAAAGGCAATTTAATCATAAAAAACGAAGGCCCAATGATTATTTTCTTAAGCTTAAAACAGGTACAAAGCCAAGTAGTATATGTGTTCTTGAAAATCCAACTTGGAAATGTATACGCAAATGTAAATTTATAGATACTTTTTATATACTTGTTCTATTAATTGCAATTTTGTTAAAAGATTTTGAGTTGTTCTCTACAGTGATATTATATTAATTTAGTGCACCTTTAGAAACTTTTAATTATGATCATTAAAGTGAATTTATAATTTTCTTATGAATACTTCAATTAAATTCTCATAAAGCTTTCAATATATATAATTGGAAGAGTGTATCATAATAAAGAAAAAGGAGAATACCAATAAGAAAGAAAGAGAGTAATCTACCCATAATAACAAAAAAGAATCTCTTTTTTTGCTTCTTTTAAAAAAATGTATATAGACTCATTTTTCTATATAGCAAAGTAGTTAATTGCAACTGCTAATTATATAATGAATGTAGCTTTAAAGATCATTAGTCCTAAGATTCTTATAGCATATCAAGAAGTAATATAAAAATGTTAAAATAACACTCAATGAAACTTACCTTAAGGTGCATATAATATCATGGAATTGAGATGTACAAGCACAAGTTTAGACATTGAAATCGATATGCAATCATAAAAGAACCCTTAGAGACTTTACGTTATTTAAAAAAATTGAAAAGGATAAATAAGTTGAAGATTTAAAAACAAATGTTAAAGGAAAAAATGTTAAGAATACAATAGTTATAGCCTACAAAATAAAGATATTCATATGCAGACTATGATTTCATGTTTGGCCCATCTTCCTGACAATAATTAATCATCAAAACATGCTTGAAATTGATACCAAAAAGTTGAAAGGAAAGGCATGCTTTTGCATGAAACATTTGAGGGAATTTAGATACTTATAGCAAGAGCAACACAATAAATCAGTGTTTTAAGTTAATGGGGGTTATGTGCCAATATCAATAGTATGAAACTATGATTCATGTAAACCATACAGCCTCTTCGAATGAATTATGTGTTGTTAGGGTTAGCCCCACAAATCGACCACACTTCTGCCATTTGCTTGATGATATATATCATGTGTCTTTCTATCTAATAATTCTCTAAACAATTATTGCATTTTGTTACTAATAAATATAGAATTCATATAACATATATAATTTGTATATTTAAGCCATTTTTGTTTTATTGTTACCAAGTAGTTGCATCAAATTTATCTCAGGTAACCCAAATTCATCATTGTAAAGGAACTTTAGAATTGTAATATAGAATTAATACTTGAATTAATAAATTCAACCATAGCTCATTTTCTCTTTTTCCCCATGATGATGATATTATATACTATTTCAGAAATTTTTAATTAATGATAAGAACATACCTAGTTATAAGCATAACTAATCCATGAAATTCATACCAAAGCTAGTGCTTTTGAGAACAAAAGTTATGTAATTTCATATAATCTCTGTCATACATTATTTTTATTTATTAGAAGACTTGCCACAATGATAGGTACTCTAATAATGTAGACGGGAAGATATATAATGATAACCCTATATAAGGTTCTTTTCTTTTGCTCCTATCCTACCATGTCTGTGAGCTGAATTAAAACAAATAAATAAATAAATGAAGTAGTTCATCACTCTATCAAAAGACAGTATAAAGCCACAAATCTAGAACCTTAATTTTTTCAATTTTCTAGATTTCATCTATCTTCACACTGAAAGTAATGTTGGAATTGGGAATTAGGACTAGTCACTCTACTGGGTTCAGTTTGAGTATTCTAATTGCTTCTAGATAATCTTCTAAACATAATCAATAGCATTTACATGTACAAATGATTTGCATGCTTAGAAAAAAGGCATATGTATTTTGTGCGTTAAGAAACAAAAAAATGATGGAAGTATAATTCACCTAATGGTAGATTTTCTTTTAAACAAAATTTGGATTTTGCTGTTACTAAAACTCATACTCTGTAGATATACAAGTGTAAACAAATCATATTTAAAATGATTTTCTGTTGTTGGATGTTGTGTATACCTAAATAATAAATAGCTGCCACTTGAATATGGAATAATCCTAGTTAGTTATCTCTAGATATATGTCATAATTTCATTAGGGTTCATGCATGTAATTAGTTTAATCAATCAACATGGTATATATATAATTATTATCTTGTAAGTGCCAAAAACTTGCACCTTATTTGCCGATTAATTAGATTTAGCATGACCCTTTTTGCATGTAACTAATACAAGGTATGTGCAAAAGAATTTTTTAGCTGAACTCTATGTTTGTTGCATGCATTTTATAACTCTAATGAATTGTTTATTGAGTGTAACAAACATCAATTCAAGCATGCATTTACTACTGATTATCTGAATAGAATGATTTTACATTCATGTTTCCTCATCCATATATTTATATATAGTAGTTTCCTTATTCAATAGCCCTTATAACAAACAAGCATAAAAATGTGAAATAAACTACATAATTATACAACCAATACACGATACTATAAATTTCATTTTCACACTCAATATAGCAAACACATACAAGTGTATTGTGATGGCGCCTATCCACTTGAGACGCTCTCCCCAAAATGGTTGGATCCATTAATGATTGACTCACCGTGATAGCACACCCATACCAAAGGTGTCCATCCCTACATGGTTTGCTTTTCACATCAATATGATTGATTGTAGTAGCACACCCACTAGTATATGGCCATCCCAAGGCAGTATATTTTCACATTAAAATATAATTCATCATGATAGCACACTTGCACAAAAGGTGTCAATCATAAGGTAATCTATTTTCATATCAATACAACTCATTGTAATAGTACACCTACACAGAAGATATCCATCCCAGGGTAATCTATTTTCACATTAATATGATTTACCATGATAGCACACTCCCACCAAAGTTGCTCCATCCCAAGGTAACCAATTTATAACTTGTGTATTCACATAAAAGTCAGTTACAGGCCTCTTATATATGTGCACATTAAAATTTTTAAGATAATCGACGAATTCATACTAATGGAAAAATAGCATTCTATGTAAAGCCGGAAAAATGGGCTTAGCCCGATGGGCTAGCATGAAAAGCCCGATAAAATAGTTGGACCGGGCTGCAATTTTTATAGCCCGTATAAATTTTGGGCTTTTTGGCCCGGGCCCATTGGGCCTGGCCAAAAACGGGCCAGCCCAGTTGGGCCTCGAGTTGGCTCGATAATCCCGTAGTTTAAAAAAATTTGCAAACTGACCAAATGACTCACTCGGTCTCCAGTAGGCATGTTTCAGTTTCACACTTCCAGTCTTCCACTATAATATAAGCACAATCCAGCTGGCAGAATAAGGACAGTTGTCTCGGTCTCTCCCTCTCTCAATTAGTCAATTTCAGTCTCCTATTAGCTGTTCCAGACTTCCAGCTTCTAAGTTCCAATCAACTCAGCTCAGTACTCTCTCTCTCTCACTCTCCAGCTTTGCTCTCCATCTTCAATCTCACCGACGCTCCCTCAGATTCGCAGAAGTTAGACACTCGCCTAGATCTCGCCTCCCAGCTCTCACCTCTCGGTCCGATGAGCTCTCACTTTAAGTTCTCAAATCTCAGTGCCTTACGCGGCAACTCATTGTCTCGGTCTTCCTCCTCACTCGGCCAAATCCCTAACCCAAAGGGGCCAAAGTTTCTCTCAACTCACTCCCACTCGATCGCCATTCTCCAACCGGTCAATCCCTCCCCTTTACCTCAGCCCCTGTCCCTCCTCGTGCAATAGGGCTCATATCGTTGGATTGTACTGTCACCGTGCGTCGATGTGTGAGCGTGACTATGCTTCTCTGATCTATTTCTCTTTTTGCCAACCTACTCGACCAACGATGTGCCTTTACTACTCTGCTTGACTGTTCTTTATCTTTGCTTTGCTTCTTTGCTTGCTTCGACATGATGTGGTGACCGTGAGTCCGTGATAGCGTCTGAATCTGTGACCGTGAGATGTGAGTCCCTTCGAGAGTTCGAGACTTTGAGTTTGATTTGATTTGCCTCATCTTTGCTTTGGACTGAACTAAATCTACTATGAGTCTGTGAGTCCCTTCCCTGCTTCTCAGAATCTCAGCTTACTACTTTCCATAATCCAAGCTACTTTGTTATTTTAGCTCTTGATTATTTTGGATGTTTGTTATTGGAAAAATTTAGGAAAGATTGCTAATTTCCTTTGCGTAATGTGTTAGCCATGATGAACTTAGGAGCACTAAAAAGTAATTTAGCAGATTATAATGATTGCATTTGCTTGATGGTGCTGAATTGCAATTTGAAACACTGGAATAATGTTGTCAATGGTAGGGTGATCAATTTGCTTAAGTAATGAATATGTAAATTGTAGTGAGTGAAGTACACATATATTATTTACTTAAATGCATGATTGCAGGATGATAGAATTATAGTAGTTGCTTAAATGTATTATTTACTTACTTAAATGGCTAGGTATGTGAAAGCATTTAAATTTTTTGTTATTTACTTGCAGTATAATATGTCCTCTATAGACAAAAACAATATTGATTGTAATGCTAATCTGGATGACGAGGTTCATGAGGACATACAAATTGTGAATAGGGAATCAATTCCTTCCTCCTCTGTTTCTAACATTGCTAATCAACAACAAGGTCTTGTGGAAGAGGATCAACAAAATAAAAAAGCTAAAATCCAAACATCTGATGTATGGAAGGCCTTTATTAAAATAGAGGTTAATGGGAAAGAAAAGACAAAATGTAAAGGTTGTGAAAAATTGTTTATAGGTAGTTTTACACATGGCACATCACATCTTCGTCGTCATATGCAGTCATGTAAAAAAATCCCAAAATTTCATGATGTTGGGTCAATGATATTGGATCATCAAGCCAAACTTAGATCTAAACAAATTGATAACAAGCGTATACAAGATCTTTTGGCTATATGCATTATTGAACATGATCTACCCTATTCATTTGTTAAGTATAAATGGGATAGGGAATTACTCAAGACATATGCAACCTGATGTTCAGCTCATATCTAGAAATACAGCTAAGGCAAATGTTTTGAAATTCTATCTAAATCAAAAAGAAAAGTTGAAAGAAACTTTACAAAAGAGTAGTAGTAGAATTTATTTGACATCTGATTGTTGGACTGTTGTAACTTCTGAAGGTTATATATGCTTAACTGAGCATTTTGTAGATGAAAATTGGAAATTAAATAGTAAGATACTTTCATTTTGTAAGATAGAGCCTCCACATTCTAGATATGAGCTTGCTAGGAAAGTTTATGAGTGTTTGGTTGAATGGAGAATTGATAAAAAAAGTGTTTTCTATCACTTTAGATAATGCTTCTGCAAATGATAATATGCAAGATATATTAAAAGAGCGACTGTCAAATCAAAATAACCTGATTTGTAATAGAGAGTTTTTTCATGTGAGGTGTTGTGCTCATATTTTGAATCTAATAGTTCAGGAGGGTTTGAAAGTAATAGGTGCTGCTTTGCACAAGATTAGGGAGAGCATTAAATATGTGAAAGCATCAGAGGCAAGAATGATATGTTTTAGGCAAAGTGTTGAGGATGTTGGCGGTATTGACACTACAATTGGCTTACGGTTAGATGTGCCCACTAGATGGAATTCTACATATATTATGCTTGATAGTGCGATTAAATATTGCCGTGTTTTTTCTACCTTTGCTATACGTGATAGAAATTACAAGGTTTGCCCATCTAATGATGAGTGGGTGAGAGCAGAGAAAATGTGCATATTCTTGCGGCCATTTGAAGTAATTACAAGGATGATTTCTGGGACTTCTTATCGGACTTCAAACATGTATTTTATGCATGTTGCAAGAATTGAGCATATAGCTAATGAGGATGAGGCAATTAGAGGCATGGCTCATAGCATGAAAGAAAAGTTTGAAAAGCATTGGAGAGATTATAGTATCATTCTTGCTCTTGGGACAATTTTTGATCCTAGAATGAAGCTTGAAAGGATGCAATATTCTTACTCATTAGTTGATCGCACAGCTGTCCAAGCCAAGGTTGAAAATATCAAGAGGAAGTTATATTTTATTTATGATCATTACAAAAATATGAATTCATCATCGAACAATGTTATTGTTGGAGGTGCATCAAGTTCAAGTCTTACAACAACATCAAAACATCTTGAAACCACCTTCTCCCTTGGTTCAATGACTACCGTGGATTTTCTTGATATGGTAAGTTTGAAATTTTTTGACAATTAAATTTGATTTGTCTCTTATGTTAATTATGTTAATTTTATTTTAATGGCTATTTTTATAAAGCTTTATATTATATGTATGATACAGGATTATGTTAATTTCAAGTGCATGGACACCACTTCCTTAGACAAGTATGAATTAGATTATTATTTGGAAGAGGCAACACTTGCTCCTCACAAATTTCGACAGTTTGATGTATTGAGCTATTGGAAGAGTAATCAAGATCGATTTCCCACACTAGCAAGGATGGCATCTGATATCCTAAGCATCCCGATCACTACAGTGGCTAGTGAATTGGCTTTCAGCATTGACTCACGTGTTCTTACAAAGTATCGGAGTTACCTCCTTCTAGATAATATTCAAGCTTTAATTTGTACTCGTAACTTATTGCATGGTTTTCAATTCACTCCTGATGGTAATATAATAATATTTTGTCTTTTATTTTAACTATTGATTTTTTTATTATAAGCAAACCTAATAATAGTAATAATTTGTCTATTGTTTAATTTATTTTTTTATTTGTTGTAAGTGATAGAGATGATGAGGAAGAAATCACAACAATTGATTTGAAGTCACATCATGCTTCAAATACTGTCACTAATGATACTGATTGATGTCTGATGATGAATGATGATTATAGACTTAGTTGGTGATATTGTCTAGTTGTTGTTGAACTTTTACTTATGTGGTTTTGGAACTTTTGCCTTTTGGTAGTGTTTAGTGAATCTAGTGATAACTATCAATGATGAAGGGATGACTAAATTTGATGATATTAATAGTAATTTAATATTTTGTTGTTTTGGACTTATTAGTTATGGTTTTATTTGCATTAATTTAGAGACTTATGTATGGAAAAAAAAGTTTGTGTTATATTTACATTAAAAATTTGAATTTTGGGATTCTGGTTGGTTTCTGGACATAGAGAGCATAAAACAAGATTATATGTATTACAGGCCTGCGGGCCACATCTTCATGGGCCGGGCTTTTAAAATAAGGCCCGTTTGACTTCACGGGCTTTTTGGCTCGGCCCGTTTTGGGCCGGGCCAGCTCGTTTTGCCCGCTCTAATTCTATGACTGCCATTTAGGATAATCAGAAATATACAAGTCTTCAAAAAATTGTGCGATGACAATTTTGTAATTAAAAAGTAGTGAAATGCATTTTTTAGGATAGTGTATTATTTTGCCAACTTTGAAAGCTTAATTTTTAGGACAGTAGGTTGGCCCACGGTCCTAAAAAGTTGATTCAAGTAAGTTTGGTTCCAATTGTATATTATCCAACTTCCAAACGAAAGCAACACGGCAAAACCTTTTTAGCTCGCGGTAAATTACTCTTCCATCTCGTGGTAAAATGCTCTGCTCTCAGCTCAATTTTTGGCTCTCTACCCTTACCATTATAGTTAACTCCTTGAATATTGTTGAGCCGAAGCCCATTAGCCTTATTATCGACTTCTGCTTTGGACACTCTCACAGCCATTTGCACAATCGAACTCTAACCCATTTGCATCAACTCCCTCCGCCACACACAGTCACGCCATAGCCTACCAAATGCCATCAAAGTTACCCTTACTCCATCATTGTTACTTGGTCAGTGCCGGCAAAAAGAAGGGCTACAGAGTATGAGTTTTTGTGTCAACAAAATCTAGGCTTTGGAGAACCATTTCCTATTTCGGACCACAAATAAGAAAAGGAACAACGAAGTCAACTGTGGGTTTGTCTTCCACTGGATTGCATATGTATGTATAGACTTTTCTTTCTCTTTTCATTCTACTCTGTTTCAAATTTTATTCAAGTTATCAGTCATAGTAGCTTTATCTTTTGATGATGCTTCAGAGTTTTGTCAGTATTTATAATCATATTCTGAGAAGTTAAGTTAACAAGGTCGAATAAAATTTGAAACAAAACTCTGACTCTTGGGATTGGTGTGTTTTTATGAGTATGGGAAAATGTTTCAATTATGAAATTTGGGAACCATGGATTTGGAATTGATATCAAGTTCAAGTATTAGTTGTTTTTTTAATTGGTGAATAAGAACATGTTTTGACTAATTGAAATATTGATTAGAATTATCACAAATCAACATTTCATACATATGCTATAGTGTCAAGTATTAAAGAAACAATAGTGACAATATGATGCTAGTAAGGTATGCCATAGTGTACTTTATTAAGAATTAGTAATGATTTTAGAACTTTAATCTAGTCATATACTTTATATGTAAATGCCAAGTTTAGGAACCACATGTTTTAGATGTAATATTCATACAATGAAACTTCTATTTACTTGATGAAATTGGATGTTTTGAGAAAGGTTTGAAATATTTAGATGAACATTATGATAAAATCAATATTTTATATTAATCACTATCTTTATTGAGTTATATGAAATGGCTTTACATTGGAACAAGAGACAACTTACTAGTATATTAGATGGTATCAGTTGATATAAGATAGATGAACATGCTATTTTTATTAATTTGAATAACCAATGAATACATTTTTTTTATTAGTATTGTAATTTGTCTTTGGTTATGAATTGATGTTCTTTTGAATTTAAGAAGTGTAACATGAATATTCATTTGACTATTTCATTGGTAGTTGTTACTCAAAGTGTTGTAATATTCAATATTTTGATAGGTTTTCTTTGAGGACCATTGAGTTATAACTGTTATGCTACCAAAAATTCAATGAAAAGGCTCATATAACTTAATTGGTCAAAATTTTTTGGCTTAGGCTTGAATTTGTTATAAATATTCCTTTTCATGAAATTTAAAATTAATAAGATATTAGCTTTTTTATAATTAAATTAAATTACCCTTAAATCTTATTAATTCATTTTTTGTTTATTTATGACATGAGGTCTAGATGATAACCCCATAACTCATATATTGTTTAGTTATGGTGTGTGGCCTAATGATAACATCTCTCATCATCATCTTGTTTAGTATTGGTTGTGGTCATGATGATACTTTTTAAGAATTATGTAAACCTGAAAAATAAATTAACATAATTGAAAGATTTTCTCGCATCCTCTTGTCATATATACCAACTAGGCCTCCTCCTTATATTTAGAGTTGAAAATTGATTTTGTCGATAGTAGATTATACTTATAGTGGTCAAAGACATGTGAAATATCATTTGCAATCTCGATATTTTTGAACTCAAAAATCTAGAAAAATTAGAAAAAAACCAAGAAATTCGCAAAAATCAAAGAAAAATGGAGAAAATGGTCTAAATGAGCCAATTTGACCAAAATTCATTGTTTTTAATACCCTAGGAGTAATATCCAATGATCATAGACTACAAAAACAATATAGAATAGCAAATTAAGCTCACAATAAGTTAGACAAAAAATAAAACTAAAGTTAACAAGCAGTCAACTCAGGTTAATGGTCAAACCAGTCAAACTAGTCCAAAAATACAACAATTGAAATGAAATATGCAAGAATGCAATGCTAATGCAATCTCAAAACTCAAATTCAAATAATTCCTACACAACACATGTCACCTCCCCAGTAACGGTACAAAAATTGGTGGGCATATCATATTGCTCCAATTAAATTAGGTAATAATGATTAATGCAATATAATGGTGTCTACCTAGATTGTTTCTCACCGGAGGGAGTTATGATGTTAAAATTTGAGTGATTGATTGATTAGATGCAATGAACCTAAGTTAGACTAAGTTCATAGCTAGTTTTAATCATTCAATTCAAGAACATTAAACAACCTTTGTTATAATGTGAATGATAAAGATAACTTTAATCATATACCAATGGCTTAAACATTTTGACAAACACATAAAAGGCATGAAAATTATGCAAACTAATTTGAAAAATTAGATAATGTAGCCATGCTCAATCAATTTTGCTTTTTGCAAACAATTCAAACAACTTGATTTCTCATTTCATAAACCCATTAATCATCAAAAGCAAGTCTATTAAGCACATAATTCATCAAATTAAACAACTAAACCAATGATAATCAAAGAGTATGGCAGCTTGGAAAATCAATTGAACACAATGATTTCATTGAATAACAAACCAATTCCAACAATATCTCATCCTCTTACATAGGTTTCAACATTCCAATTTATAATCCATATTAAAATCAATCTAAATACACCAATTCTATCAAATTTCCAAATATGAACTAATCTAAATATCAACATAATTGACATAAAAAAATAGGAGAAAGAGGTGAGAATTAGCCTCCCTAGATGCTTAGAAACCTCTAAGTTTCCATGCTATCAAACACATCAAGTTAGGACCCACAAGCTCCTTAAGCTTCCATGGTTAAAACGTTGAGTTCAATATGAGGAGACAAGGTCCAGATTTTGTCCATAACTAGAGGAAGGTAGCAAATCACATCCGAACACTTGAATGAGATGATAGAAGCTTGCTCTTCCACGGTCTTCCAATTTCTAGCAACTCTTTTCAAGATATCTCTATGGTTAAGCTTTGGAATGAGATGAGGATGGAGAAAAATGTGAATCAAATGGAAGAAAAGTGAAAGAAGTGAAGAAAAATATATCAAATCATGGCTAGAGTTGAGAAATTGATGAGGAATTGGTGGGAATTTGAGATTGCTCCATGAAAGCTCAAGAACGCACAAGAGAAAAATAATAGAAGGAGAGAGCTTGGCCAAGTCAATTCTCATATGTTCTAGTCGCCAATTGAGAGTCTAATTAGGGTATTAGGGGGCGGCAAGGGTAGGATGGGGATTTACAAAAGATTGGGTGAGTTGGAAGCTTATATGGATAAGTGTGTGACACATATGCTTAGGTGTAGGTGAGGTGGATTAGTGAGTAAATGGGAAGAGAGGAAAATGCCAACTAAGCTCCTCTAATCCATGTGGACTTTAATAGGACAAAGCACACTAAAAAGACTTGTGTTAGTTTGTGGGGATAGTCATCAATCCCAAAAAGCGGCCGGACTTTACAAAAATCATGTGACACATATAATCAAGTAACATTATTAAATAAGATCGCAAGATAAAGACATAATTGAAAATTAATCAAGATTAAGAGTTTAATTGGAACAAGAATTAACATGAAAATTAAGAGAAAAATATGCTGAAATAAATGCAAAAGAAAGCAACTAAAAACACTAAGAAAATAATGAGAAAATAGGGATCCAAGGAAAAATGACCAAAATGCCCTTGGTTGATCAAACTTTAACCGGCTCTAAAACAAAATTCTAAATGATTTTGGCCAACCTTAATGACTAGAATTAAGTTTAATTAAGTGCTTAAGACAATGATTAGGTGAATTAATACAAAATTATTAAGAAAAATTAAAATTAAAATTAAGTGTGTCTTTAACTAGTGGTAAAATGATCAAGTGAAAAATGGTAGAAACAGTGATCCAAAATGGGTTCAACATGAATGAAAAACTAATGACATGGGATGGTAGGTATCGTTAAACAATGTATAGAATGGTATCTTTTCGGAGAAAACTCACAAAACCTAGCCCTAAAATTCCTCAATTAATCACTCGATTAGGTCTAATTAAACACTAAATTGTCCTAAATTAGTGGAAACAGCTCCGATAGATAGAGTTAAGCTCCAAAATCATGGACTACGCATAATCATCATAAAATGAACCTAATTCAACAATTTTAGCCCAAAATTCTACTAAATTCCGAATTCGACTAAAATATGAAATTACACTAAATACTCGAAATTAACCAAAACTGCATTGCAAAAGCCCTAAGTATGGGAAACAAAAATAATGGAAGAAACGTGACTTATCAATTAAACCAAACCAATAGGTGCACAATATTTGAAGATGAGAGAGGGTATCACAAGGTGCACAATATGGTCCCTAGGAAAGATCATTTGTAGGATCATTTCAGCATGTGATTTGTTGCATAATTTTATTAGGATAAACATATTGATGGATAATCTTATAATCAATTGTAGGAACACATTAGAAGATTGGTTCAAGCAAATAATATGGATGGCTATTAATGGAGAGTTGATGAAACTAGAAAGCTTACTCAAGAAGAAATCATTATTGTAGGAAGAAAAAAAAATTGCTGGTAACCAAACGCATCAAACAATATGGAATTTGAATAGAATTTCATTCCTTTCCCACATGATCCTGGCAAGCAAATTGGGACTCAAATCTCCCTTTTTCAAACAAAAAAAAAGGAAAACACCAAACCTATGAGCAGAGATCCTATGTATGTCCTGAAGTAGAGCCTCAAATCTCTCTTTACAAAAGCATTGTAGCTAGCCATTAAAGCTCCTCAAATATACTAGTTCAAATCCCATAATAGAAGGAACATAGTATATCTGATCTATATTTGCATTCGACATATAACAAGGTAGAGCATTCATTCAACAAACGGTATCTTAATTTTGTTATTCATGCCCACAATTCTTTACAAGTTATGATTCTTGTGGAACTGCTAATCTAGAACTGCATAGAAATCAAGAAATATTCTTATAAACTAACTAATCAGAGATTAGAGATATTTCAGGCATTTTTCTTTAGTACTTCTAGCATTGTTCAAACCCTAAAGAATAGAAAAGTTCTTTCAAGTACAATAAAATTTGTAACAAATTTCCGTTTTGGAAGTTGGCAATTACTTACAACTTGCTGTCCTTCAATACCATCATAAGGGGTCAATAATTGCCAGCTGTTCTAACTAGCATAAGAGTATAACCAAAATATGATTGGCAAGAAGAAAATAATTTGAAAATCAATGTAGCAGATAGAGGTGGGTGGTCAACCAAAACTAAGATCAAGTTATGTCAACCATATGTTGCAATAGATTTCTAGTGTAAAAAAGAATTAAAAAAATAGAGAAAGAATACCAAGAAGTAATACATTACTCAAATCCACCATAGAGTGAACTATACCGACAACTGTGCAAGTGGAAAGCAAAAAGAGAGAACTAATTATAGGACTTTACATAGAAGTTAATGTTTCCCTTGTATATGGAATAGCATAAAATGAAATTACCATAAGTGTAGAAATCCATGAAAATGAGGAGACAATTGACAAATGGTTATAGATGACAGAATATCGGCATGCCAAGGAGGTCCAGAGATCCAAAATGAAATCTATACAGAAAGCTACAAGTAGCTAGAGGTGAGGATGACTAATTTAGATTTTCTAGTTTTCTTAGTACATACAGTAAAAGGATGATTAATTTTGTTGGAGCACACGCGTTTATTAGTATTTATGAAAGAATATTTTCTAGTCAACTATCTCTTGTAATTTGTGCCGTTGATTTCAAGGGATTGCTGTCCCTCTATAACCATTGTCGTAATAGTAGGATTAGATGTGACTCCTACAATTACACTTTCCCTTTTTTATATATGATTGTATTCAGACCAATACTGAAGATTAGAGTGCAGAAAGAGGCGAGAAGAGGCTTAGAAAACTGTTTTGTTTCTGTATTACTCAGTAATATATACAACAGGTATAAAAAGGTATAAGGGCCACAAAGCATCCCATAACACTTCATAGAAAAGCCTAGACGTAGTTGGCCAGAATTGACCGCTCGTGCCCAACAAAACAGGAAAGAAAAAATATATTAAGAAAAATAAATGAGAAAGAAAGATAAAAATAATCCTGATCTGCCAGAATCAAAAAAGGAACCGTAAAGGCTCCATATAGACAGAAATCACGTCACTAAGACTTGATTGGATCTGATCATGTCATTAGTAATGTGATCAGCCATAGTCAATACAAACACTAGCTGCTAACAGTGATGGCTCAACTTAGGGTTTGTTCTTCAACAAATACATTATTTTTTCTGTCTCTTCAATTCTTATTTATTCCTTAGTTATTTTCATGGCAGGAGAACAATTTAGCTCCTAAAAGATGTTATTTTGCTCTAAAGCTAGCTTGCAACTTAATATTGAACAACAAAATTGCAAGAGACCTAAAATGTGTGACTAATTTCTCTTCTAATGAATGCTTGTTCCAGGACATGGAATTGGATAAGACGATTTCTGTGTTTGAGAGTGCATTGGCCTCTATTATCTTCAAGGGTCAATCAGAAAGATAAGAGTAACTAAGGCTACCAGTAGGAGTAAAGGCTACAGGAAGACTTGAAAAGGCAATTGAATCTTGAAATTCCAAAGGAATCCTAGAGGCTCTAATCCCATGATAAGAAGTTTTGAATTCTTGTGTATTGAAACGAGGTAAAGTACATGGTACTGATAAATGTAAGGGAAGCTACTCTAGGAAGCACAAACGAAACTAAGGACATATCAGAATTATGATATGACTATTATACATATGTGCCCTAAAATAAAATTATATACATACAATATTTTTAATAGTATCAAATATTGAATGTGCGTATACAATGATAATAAAGATACACTCATTCTTTCCAGGTATAGGGTGCACGGTCAACAACTAAATAGTCTCCTCTGATATCCTTTACAAGTCGAATGTCATCATCGAGATACACAGTCTCAAACCTGCCAAAAGGAAGATGCAAATAAAGGATCACAAAAAGACATTGAAATATAAAATGCATCCCTTATGATCTGGCTTAGACCCTTTATTTACCAAAATTTCGAATCCAAGCAGCGGAAATCAGAATGATATAAGAACAAAACTATTAAAGATGTAAACTTTTTTAGACTAGAAAACATACTATATCTTGTGTTCCTCATATGAAAAATTGATATCTCTGTTTAACTAAAAGAATGAGTAATATTAAAAAAGGGACTGAATTGATTGGTTCAACTGGAAAATTGATGAACCGTTCCCTTGTTTGGTCTGAAACATAAGCAAAACCACCAAAACAAGGTTAAAAATTGGTAAAACCAGTTAAAAACTAATGAATGAGGAGCAAATGAATCATAAAAACCATTTTTCAAAACAAAAAAAAGGGCTTTTCGAAAATTATGATAACCCAACCCATGAACTTGAACAAGACCATTCTCCCCTTCCCTTTCTATGGACCCACATCCTCACTTCTCTCACACTTTTAGGTGATGTGGGACTTATCCTTCCTTCTCTTGTAACATCCCATATTTTAAACTTTAAATTTAAATTAAGGAATTAGTATAAGTGTTTTGAGACTTTGTTTGGTGATAAAATATGACTTTTTGCTAGGTTCTAGAAATGTAAAAAACACTGCAAAGAATCAAGTTATGAGTTAGGAAGGAGCACGACAGTCAACTGCTTTTGGTACAATAGTAGATTGCTATGTATGCTAGAAACTGTAATGACAAAAGACACAACAGCAGATTGCGTAAAGACCAGTCAACTGCTCCATTTCCATAATCATTTATAAATGAGAATACAACTTAGAATATCAACAAACAATTAAGGTTTAGAGAGAAAATGAAGAGCAGCTAGGTCTTAAAGCATTGAGACTTGATTTCACGCTATCTTTGAGCCAAATCTTTAACGTAATGCTGTATCCTTGTAACAAGGTCTAGAAGCAATGAGACTGGATTTTAAGCCATCTTTGAGTCAAATCTTTAAGGTAATGCTATATTCTTACTTATCTCTTCATTCTTTTTTTTTTCAAGTTTCACATATTGAAATTTTGTTTTGGAGTTGGTTTGTGAAACCCTAAACTTGGAATTCAAAAATATGCGTAAAGAGTGTTATAATCTTGCTTTTGGAAGCATCTAGAGGTGATGGGTAACACCTATTTGGTGTTTACAACAAGATTTTATGTTGTACGAGCTTGCCGTAACGAAATTTTGTTATATGTGTTTGAGATTTAAAAAATAACGGCTAGTAAAGGAACTTGCTTGTGTCATTGGAACTTGAAACACTTCTCTTAACTACTGGGAAATCTCGAAATCATTGGGTAAGTTTTTGGAAAAAATTGGTTATAATATGGAATATAGAATTTATTTCTTATGTTTTGGCTCCGTGTTGGAGTGATTTGTGAATGAGACTATTACAGGAAGTTGCTTTTGCTTGCTTGAGCCTTGGAACACCATATATACACCCTTGGAAATATTTAAGTTAACAAGTATTAGTTCTTGAGACAAATCTTGCATTTTAGTCATGACTTCAGCTTTATGCTTGAGTTGTGCTTTGTTAATGGCTGGTTAAATTGGTGTTTTGCTCCTTGTGTAGCTTGGGGATTTGCTTATAGAGGTTTGCTCACCATGGTTTGCGCTTGGTTAAATGTTGAGATAATCAGGGTTCATTTCTATTCTTTAACATAATGCATGCTTGGTATGATAGCATATGATTATTCTTGAGTAATTGTATGATGTTGAGAGTTACACCGGATTCATAATGATAAATATAACGGGAATGATGATGCACAAGCATGTGTATGGATTGCATTGCCATTTTGAATCATGTGGTATTTGCTAAATCCACTAAATTATACATAGTGCCTTGTATAAAAGGTGGAGAGACATGAAGTCTTATATCACTAAATTAAAATCCTTAGGTTGGATGTTAAAGGTAAAAGGGGCATGGGCACGCTCACTAAATTATATATGGTTTGTATAAATCATAAAAAGTGAAGTGCAAATAATGTTCTATCCACTAAATTATGGTTTTGTTGTCCATAACAGATAGGTAGGGAGCCTTGAGCATTTCCCAAATTATGGTCTTACTATCCATTCAAAAAAAAAAAAAAAAGAAAAAATTATGGTCTTACTAGGCTGTAAAAAGTAGAATGCAAGAATTGAGAATTTTACTTAATTGTAGCAATGGACGTAGTTGCAAAAGGTGTTAGGCAAGCCTGTTGTTTTGTGTGTTGCATCATGTTATAATTTGTCATTGCATTATTTTGCATATTTATAAACTTGTTTATATTAGAAATATTCCTTTGGTTACTGGAAATTTTACCTCATCCCTATGGTTTAACAATTTAACAAAAAAAAAAAAGCCCCAACAATGACGAGAAAAATCTAGAGAAGCAAGTGGTGGAATAGTAAGTGGTTGTTGTTTTGGTAAATTGTGATTATACACTTGTAGTCCTTGTATGTCAATGCCAAGTATAAGGATGTTCTTTGGTGGCTTCAATGCTAAATGGATCAAATGGTTTTGTTGAGCCCAATAGGTTATATTTTTTTGTCTTGTTTGGTATTTGGGTTAGTTTAATGTATGCTTGTGATGTTGGTAAAAATAAATGTATGCTTGTGATGACTGAGATAAGTCCATTATGCTCATTTTGGGGCCAAAACGCCTCTATAACTTTATTGGGAGACTCCAATTGGTTATCATGAAAAAGTTAAGGTTTGAGAGTAGTATTATCATTTAGAGGGCACTTCAAATTTAACATAGAAGTTGGCATCATCAAGTTTGGAGGCTTGGTTTCCATGATATGGCCTCTGAAAGTTGGAAAAACTAGTTTAGCGGAAAATCTTGTTACCCATGTTCACGGTTGACTATTTGATGGAAACTGGAACAGAAACTGGTATTTAATAAAAGAAAATAATCCACAGAGTGTAGGCCTAATGGATTAAGCTACAGAATTAAAGAAAATGACACCCAAACATAAACACTGGTCTAGCATTTGAGAGGCTAGTCTCTCCCAAGTCCTCACTCACTAATTCCTTATTTATCTCTAACCCCCTCATCCATAATATATACTCGAATACTCTATTCCCTTTCTCTCACTCACTCATACACGCCCACCAGTGGCCCAAGAATTAGTTATCAACTTTTGACCCATTAGTTATCGAGCCCATCACTACTGTGGTTTGAATAGTCAACCGACCTTGGTTGTTCCTTTGTCAGTCGACGACTCTAGATCACAACGCGAAATTTTGTGTCTATTAGTTGATTGCTACGCTTTTGTCTGGCTAGAAGTTGACTGTTGTCCTCCTAAAAGTCAACTGCTATCCTATAATCAAGGAATCTCCCACTCTTGTAGATAACAATCAACTGCTACAAGGGAAATGATTAACTGGTCTCCGTTTGATATGGGTTTTCTCGATTGTTTGAAACTACATGGTTCTTTTTGGTTAAGTTTGGATTCAAAGGTAATAATGTGCTTGTCTTCTCTTTTCATCTTGGGGTCTAAAGCCATGCAAAAGGTTTGCATTTCCCCATATTATTGGGGATTTTCCCTCCTATTTTTGCTTTAAAGTATTATTTTGAGGTATTAACAAGTGTTTGGTTATGAGGTGTTATATCTCGTAGCTACTTTTCCTTGGAACTGCTTCACTAATTTCACCACTCATCACCTCCATTGTCTCTGCCCTCCACAACTTGCTCAAATTTGAATCCACCTTCTATGATGAAACCACTTCTTTGAACTTATAATAGGAAGAGAAGATTTGTGATGAAACCATGTCCTCCCAAGTAAATAGACAACTTCATCAGCTTGAATTGAACTTCCAAGTGGGCAAAGTTGTCATCATAAGGTAATTCGTAGTTATGAATCCTATCATCTTCCTTCGTCACTGGCACCGTACTCACCAAAATTTCAACCATGTCCCTTACTGTAACTATCACTCTGTTTTTGTTTGCAACTCTCTCCACTCAAATGTCTTGTTCTACAGAGTTCCAGTTGGAGAGTAAGCCTTCAAGTAGCACTAATAACTACTGTTGCAAGTAAAATTCACGATTTATAGACTATTCTTATTGACATTATGTATCAACAAAATTTAAGAATAGACTAATTAACATATTTTATGTTCAACCTTAGTCAATACATTTTTCTTTTCATTTTCATCCCAAAACCCACATTGGAGATAAAAATATTTGTTAAGGTTGGAATGCAAATGATAGTACTCCATTTTTTAATCCTTGCTATTCCCTCACCAAGAAAAAAAAAACATTTTAAGATCCTTAATTTCAGTCCGCCATTTTATCAATATTTTTCCCAACAAAACAAAGCCTGTAAGTTAAAATGAGTAAAACGAAGACATTCATTTAGTTGTCTTGTAATGTTAAAACATTGAATCAAATTCACTTAAGCAATCATGCAAAGTTCAAGTACTCACCAGCCCTCTCCAAATGGTGGTAATGGAATTTCCCAGTTCTTCCCACGTAAGACTGCACTAGTAAATCTGAAACAGCCATCATTCATTGGAACTAGGAAAAAAAATAAGAAAAGGAGAAGGAAGATGATAAATGCGAGGCTAACTTTATAATCCCAATATTGTGTATCAGAACAGTGCCAAAGCAAAAAATATTTACGTGCAAAATAATATAACAAAACAACAGGAATTTGAGTCTATCATATAGTCTTTATACTAGACCAAACTCCGAAACAGAAGTAAAGGAAATGATCATAAATGATGAGAAGCCCAATTAAGATGAATGATTGGGACCAAAAATGAGATAAAGGGCCAGAAGAGCTCACAGTGAAAGGTTTTTTGATGTAGCAAAAGGACCACAGGGAAAGTGATGAGTTAACACTCTGTAATTGTAGATTGGTCTAGGCTCCTTCAATAATGTCTATGAATAGATAAAGGGTAGAAGACCAATTAAGAAAAGAAATGAAGCAAAAGTCAGGTTTAGGCTCCAAAGGGGCAACCAATGCAAGTCTTTGCAGCACATCAAGCCTGAAGATAGGAGAACTAATAAAACCCTGACATTAAGAATGAAAGATAGTGCAATATACTCATAGCTGAATTGTAGGGTGTGTATAACATCTTGAAACTTGCTTGGACAAAATTGTATAGGAAATTGCAGTTAGAAGTGGATAGCTTGATGGTTATACAATTGCTCACAATGGACTCCCGGTACATCATCATGACATTCAGACTTGTGGAAGACATCAAGAACATCCTAGGACGAGATTGGATTGTTGAAATTGATCACTTGTTCAAAGAAGGAAATAAAAGTGCTGATTTCCCAGCCAATAATGCTTTATCTCTTCCTTTAGGATATCATTGTCTCTATTCTCCCCCTATATCTCTTAATCCTCTTTTGTGTGATTATGCTATGGCTATGGGAGTTGCTCTGCCAAGATGGTGCCCACTTTAAGTGGCCCGTTTTGTAATCTTTGTTGTTAATACATACCCTTTTGTTACCCAATAAAAAAAATATTAAGATATTATATTATGATTAAATGAGGTTAGCAAATTAACTGAACTGGATAAAATTATACAAAACCTTGATGGCATGCAAATTTCAGAAAAATTGTGAGACAATACCTCTTGAGTTGCTTTACTCTAATTTAAGTAGTTGTAGCCCTTGATAATTAGTTTTAAGAGTGTGAAGGGCGTTAAAATATGTTATGGGTCCAAGTTGTACAATGAAATCACACCAAAAAGCTATAATCACTCAAATGAAAAAGGAAAGGCAAAATAATCATTTTATTAGCCGAAAATGGAAGAAAACTAGGGATTGTTATAACCTGAAAAATAAAAATAATGAGAGATTGAGATATTTATCAGCCGTATATGATAAAAGAATATACGCAGATTAACCAAAAGGGCTTAGAATTGTTAGAATCCTTGTAGATTGTAAAGAGCTAATTAGCAGCAAAATTTTGACTTAGAGTCATTTTAAAATGTTTTAAGTGACTGTAGGCCTGGGATTTATATTTTTTTATGAAGAAAAGAATTCATAATTTTATATGGAGTAGTTAGACTTAGAAAAGACCCAAAAACAAGATCAAACAGAAGGAAAAGTTCAACAAGGGGCAAAATCAGTATTTTGAAAAATGTAACTTCTTAAATATAATACTTTAGCCTTCCTCTCCATGGAGCACCGACTTTTGCAGCTGAGAAACAGGGGAAAACTAGAGGGAAAGATGGAGAAGAAGAAATTGAAAGAGGGTGAAAAGTGATGTGTCTATTTTATTATATAAAATACCCACATTTATACTCCTATTTGCATATAAATATGATTACATTGGTTTATTTTTGCATGATTTTACATATTTTAGTGTTTTGTAGTATTATCGGCTTATTTGGAGGTATTTAAAGTAAAAATGTTACAAATTGTCTGTGTTGAAAAATTTTGACACTTTGATATTTTGATCATAACTCTCTCATATGAACTCTGATTGAGGTAATTCAAGATGTATTGGGAAGCTAAGACATAAAGCTAGAATTTTCATGTTTTGAATTTTTCCAAATTCCAATGTTATCATGGTGATAATTAGGTTTGAAATGTGTGCACAAGTTGGTGACTTATAAGAGGCTGAATGGAAGCAATATTGTGTACCAAACACCACCTGGCGTTGGGTCAAACTTAGCCAATGCTGGGTCAATTCACATACGGTCATTTTAAACCTCCCAAAACCACCTGACACCATCTGTTATGGTCCCTGGGTCACCCGGTGCTAGGTCAAGCATCAGAAGGCCCAAAAAAAAAAAGCATTTTTAACATGTAAAATTGACTTGGAGGGCAAGTTTCTTTAATTATTATAAATAGGGAAGCCCTCTAATGTCCTAAGACATTCATTGAGCATCTAAAGGCTAGAGACCATTCTAAGGCATTTAGAGCAACTAGAAGCGATCAATAGGCAGAGAGAGTAGTTCTAGAGAAACCTTTGAGTTTTTTCTTTTTTACCTTTCTCTTTTGTAACTTTTGCTTGATGATTTGGGATTCTTATTTGTTGAGATGATTATTTCTATTGATTGCTAAATTCCCAATTAGAAATAGGAATGTAGCTTGACTAGAATGAACTCATTTTTATGTTTTTGATTATGACTATGGGATTTGAGTGTTAAATATATATTTACTCTTTATATTTTCTTCAATTATATTTATCTTCCTTGCTTTACTGTTGATTTTGTGACTGGCCACCATAAAATTTAATTTGTGGGTAAGTTTCAAGAACCGAGAGGAGAAGAACAAGTCTAGACTTAGGAAGACAGACGTAAACAACTAGACTAGAAATAGATCTTGAAATTTACGGTGACTTAGGTTATAACTTTATTGTTTAGTTAGATATGTGGGTTGCGCAAGAGCGAATTTGACTCTAATTAAACACGAACTAATATGTCGAGAGGTGATTAGGACATAATAGAAACAAATGTCACTATAACTGCATTATCTTATCAAGAAATTGAATTGAGTTATCCCAGTAAGTGAATCTCGAACCCTTGACACTTCTAGTGATTGAATTATACTTACACATTGTGTTTGTTTTCTATTCCCTTCCTTTTTAATTTGATTTTCTCAATTGAATTGTTATTTACTATTGAGATTAAAATTTGTAGACTAGTAGATATCATAACCTCCCTTGGGTACAATTCTAGAATACTCCAGTTTTTTTATTACTACGAAAGATCCTGTATACTTGCAGGACTCAATGAAAAAGAAATCATGAAAATGGTATGATTTCTACACCTTTAGCCTTCTCTCTAGTTAGCAAACTTCTTGTCCTTCTTTTCAGCTCTCTTTTGGTGGTTTTCATGTGCTGGAATATGTACACTTGGGGGTTGACCATAAGGCTTAGGAATGGATTCTTGGAACACTAGATTAGGAAAGTGAAAGAAGGTTAAATTGTAAGCATTTCCATACGGGTTTCATAGCCTATGTTAAAGTATTCTTCCTATCCTAAGCCTCCCTTGTTTCGTCCAGCCCTGGTGCTTCTCCTTTAATGGAGATTTCATGTGTTTTAATGCAAATTTAAGAGGCAAAACATGGGTTTACGATGATATTGAAAGTGGGCATTGATGAAAACTCAGTATTCCTCCTTTTATGCATGTTAAACATCCAAGAAGGGTCTATTATGGTTTATGATATAATTCTGAATTTAGATGAGATTAATGGCTTTGAGAGGTTAATTAAGGACAATTAAAAGCTCATATGATGAGAAAATGTGATGGGTATACTTAATTTGCAATATAAACCTTTGTATGTGTGAATGTGCAAAATGACAAGGCCTATTGTCTTAGGTATGGTGACTGCCCAAGTGAGTTTATTATGATTTATAAATGATGTAGAAGAATTAAAGATGAGCTAAGAATCAAGAAAAATTCAATAGCCCTTAATAATAGCTAAATTTATAAAATAAGCCAAGGAAAGGGATTTAAGATGGATAACTATGTAAATGCATGAGTTTCAATTTAATGGTTAAAGTATGATGTTGGGAAATTATAGAGAATTTAGAAAGCAAGAGTTATGTTAAAAAGCTAATTATTTGAAAGTCTACATTTTGACTCCAAGGTAAGGACTAATGCAAGTTTATATTAAGACATGCATACGATGAATCCAATGATATAGTAACAGTTCCACAAGTTGGCTGGGGTATTAGAAATGATGTTACGATCGTGAGAAAGTAAGAACTCAAGTTATAGTGCAAAGTGGTCATAGTGAACCTAAAATGACCAAGGGAACCCATGTAGATCAAGCAACTGGAGTAACCAATTTAGGATGCAAACCATATTTTATATGTTGAACTAAGTTTACATGATGGTCGAGTAGTAAGAAATCTGCTCAAAATAAAGATGTTCCAAGAAATGGGAAATTGAGCACTTGAAGTGCTAAAAAATCAGATCAAATGAACAATAAAATGGACAATTACACTTTAAGGCCTTAAAGATTAAGTTTAGGCCTGAAATTTGACATGCATTTAGAGGACGTATTGAAGTTTGATTTGAACTAAACATGATAATTTTTGGAGCTATATAGAATATTTTATGAATTTCTAAATTCGGTCTGCATTATGCAACCAAATCTTCGAGAGGTAGCTTCAGGACCCCCTCTGAGTTGAGTAAATCTCACCTAGTATTTTGCACTGACCCTTAAAGGTGAAGCTATTGGAAAGAAGATGAAATAATTACCATCAGGACTCCAAGATATTGAATAAGTAGTAAATTTGTATAGTTAGTTTAGATGTATATTCTCATAAATAATGTGTTATGATTAGGAGTGGAAATAGGCTAGACCCCTTTTAGGCGGCCTACAGCTTGGCCTATTTAGGGCCTAACCTGGTCTGACCTATTTAGGAAATACATCAGATAAAGGCTTTGTTTAAAGCCTGTTTATATAATTGAGGCCTTGTTGTTCTTGTCTCACTTCATGGGAGGTATTCATCAGGTTTCTCATGGGAGGTATTTTGGTGTAATGATATTTTACAAGTAGTGTAATGGTTTTTTTCAACCTTAAAGGTGGTTGAATATCTAACAAAAATAAGGAACATGATTCCCTACAAGGATTCAAAAGGGTAGAATATGCTTAAAAAGACATGTAATGGGATATCAAATCCTTTTCTCTATTAATAATATGTCATACTTCTACTTAGGAGTGGGCTGTGAGTTATGTGATTTATGGATATATCTGGAGTTTATTGCTTACTGTTTAGCACAAATTTGACACTTTACTAAAGGAAGCATTGTTTTTTTAATTTATTTTGATCTTTGTCTTCCCTATAATTCTTTAATTCTTTACTAATATAAGTGTTGGAGTAAAATTTTCCTTAAGCTTTAAATTCGATTTTTCATTCTAGAAATATTTGAGGATTGACGGCCTCCAGTCTTTTGGAAGGAAACCCTTGCTATTATAATTGTGATTGCAGATTCTAATACTGATTGTTTTTATCAGGATGGTGATGGTGACAATGCTTTCCATATAGCAGCAGAGACAGCAAAAATGATTGGTGAAAATCTTGATTGGCTCATTGTTATGCTAAGAAATCCTGATGCTGATGTTGAAGTGAGAAGCCATAGGCAAGTAGTTGTGAAACACACTTCCTTTTTCATTTTATATTTATATATGATGTATGTATGCATACAAACACAGACACACAAATAGATAAATGCAGAGAACTTGTCAGATATTGTATAAGTGACACTTTTTAGCCACTAATGATTGTATCAATTAACATCTTAACCACATTGAGCTCCAATGCACTACCACAACTTATATGTTATTTTCATGATAGTGGCAAGAGTGTGACATCTTAGAGGCCCTTCCCTAAGAAGTCATCTTTTTCTGAAGATCTAATGGAGGCACTAGACAATAAAGGTGTTCATCTATCTCCTACAATGTATGGGAAAGTCATCTTTTTATGCTATTATTTTTTATTTTGGAGGAATGATATATGTTGTCTACTCTTATTTGAGTATTATGTATTATAATATGTTTATTTCTAATTGTATTTAGATTTGAAGTTGGATATTGGGTGAAGTTTAAAAGAACATTTGTTTTTCTTGGAATAATTGAATGATATAGGCTTTAAGGCCTTTAGCCTACTTAAAGCCTAGAAGGTCTAAGCCTTCAAGCCTATTTAGAGACCTACTAGTTTAGTAGGCTTTTAAATAGAATTCAGGTAAGGCTAGACCTTTCAAAGGCATAGGCCTGAACCTAAATAAAGGCTTAATATAGGCCAATAGGCCAGGTTCAAGCATAAGACTTGCCATGCAAGCCTGTTCTGTTTAAGCAAGACCTGGCCTGTTTTGTTTCCACCCTTAGTTATGATTTGTATATGCAACAATGACATTTCATTAACTTTTACAGAGAAATAGGTTTATGTTACTTGATATTGTAACAAATAGTATGGTTATACAAATATGCATGGTTGTTATGGAAAATGTAAAAGCAGTTTTATATTTAAACTATATTATGATTAGGACCATTAATAGTATACTTTGCCAAAAATTTTAAAATTTTCAGCTATAATGGTGATGTTATAGATCAAATTGCTATCTCAGTGTACTTAAATTAAATGGTAGGCCAAATATTAAAAATAGCTAATTGTTTCAGAGTCAATGCTAAACAAAACAACAGGAATACTCGTTATGCACCTGAAATTCACTCTCTGTGGTGACACAATCTTGATGTTGGATTGAACAAAGAAAACCCTATCTGGAGGAAAAGTGATCAAATTGTTCAAAGTTCTATTTTGAACATCAATCACTTGCAAAACATCACCGGCTTGGGTGCCAAACAAGTATGCCTTCTGAATTATGAAGAGCTGCTCTTTCTCCGTGGTCCAAGGCAACCTCCATGTGGCCGAGAGGGAATCACCAGTGGTGACTGAACTAGCATCCATGACAGCCATTTGCATCAATCGCTTTAACAATTTGAGATTGTTTTTCTAGGTCATTCTGGGTCTTAAGGCCACGGTCTTGGTCTGCAATGAGGCTCAAAAGATCCTGTTTGGCAGATTGTGCTTGGTTTTTGACAGAAGAAGCACATGTGAATTTTGCAAGGTGAGAATAAACAGATTTAGGGCTTTGAAATTTGAACAGATTGGGAAGCAAGAGGGTTGCAGTTGCAGCCATGGAGTGTTATGCCTGAGTCAAATAAATTCTCATAAAATATTATTTTAAAATAAATAAAACTGGACTAAGTCAACTAGTGTCGGGTGGCTTCGACAGATTTACTCAATATTGCCATAACCGGACCAGATATTGAACCGGACTGACATTGGTTCAAGGTTTAATGATTTATCTAGTGTCGAACTGATAATGATTAAAATAATATATTTTAAATAATATATATATAAAATGAAAGAAAGTTAAGTCATGCACCTTTAAGCTTTCCCTTTTTTTTTTCATAATTAAAGTTCCTAATGTAACAATGAATAAAATGGAGCTATATATTATAAATAATAAGCATGAAATGGAATAAAAAAAACACATCTACAAGACATTAATAACACAAATTTAAACAAATTTCATGTCTTAATTGAAGTCTTCAGCTAAACAATGCTTGGATATCAAACTATTTTCCATCACAAACAGTCAAATATCATTGAATTCATTAATATCAAATCCTTCATTTTATAACCTTCTTGGCCAGAAAGGGAATCGGGAGCTTGAGCTGTATATATATGCATAGAGGTAACTCTTCCATAATGTTTGAAACAAAAAAGCGTAGAACCAAAATGGGATTAAATAGCTTTGGCGTTAAGATTTTCTTTTTGGAGGAAACTGCAGAAATTTATTAAAAAAAAAAAACAAAGAATACATGAGTTTAACAACGAAACAAAGAGCAAGAGAACCTCAAAACTGAACCGCAACAACAAAAACCATCCAGCATCTAATAAGCTGATAACTTAGCTTTAAGAATTTATGGCGGCATACTGAACAACAAAACAACAGAGCAGGAACAGGCCACGGTAACAACACAGAGAGAACAGAGAATGAAGGATAAAGGCAAACGGAACTCACAGATGACCACGGCGGCAAGTAACAGAAGAGCAATTGATGAGCACCACCGCTTCGGACCAGTTGGATCTTCGATCAAATATGAAATCGAGCAAAATTAACGAAGGAAGCAGGTGCTACGTCAGCGAAGGACGATTGGCGAAGGAGGAGGAAGCGATGAGTTAGGGTTCGAAATTGGGGAGAACTGATCAAGAAGGGAGGAGTCCGGATGATTGTCTGTCGCAAAATTCAGATTTAATTTTGATAAATGATAAAAAAAAAGGAGGACCAAACCGACGTCGTTTAGTCCTTTCTATTTAAAAAAAATAAAATGCTACACCAAAGGATTTTTTTTTTTGCGTGAGCACATGATATTCTGGGCTTACCTCATTCGAGCTGTGATAATTTTAACAGGATCAAAACTAATCTGGATCGAGACCTAACAGATATTATAAGAGTAAGCGCCTCTAGCCATTTACGACTGCATTTCTAAGACTCGAACTTGAGACCACTTTACTAAAGGACTTTTGTTTGGAGATAGTTTTTTTTTTAGGGTATTAAATATTAGACTGATCTAACTATTGAATCTTGAATCGTTGCCTTATTTGATTTAATGGTCAGTCCGGTGTGAATAAATTAATATATTTTAAATAATGTAGATGAAAAATATAAAAGATATTTATCAATGATTATAAAATTAACATTCAATTTAGGATGAAAAATAAATTTAATAATTTTTTTAATTTTGTATATCATATAGAAAATAAAAAATATTATTAATAAATTTTACAATCTAATATTAAAATTTAAATAAGTTAATATTCACATATAATTATATTTTGAATTCAAAATAGTCAATTGATATTATATTATTATATTATTTGTGAAGTAAATTTATTATTATTAATAATTATGTATCATAATGATACTTATATAATATTATAATATAGAAAGAAAAAAAATTATACAAAAAATAATGTTACTTAGTATTAAAAATAATATTATTTTATTTAAAAAAAAAACCAGACCGGTTTAAATTGGTTTTGTACTGATTTTGAAAAGTCCCAATTTTCATTTGTGACTGGATCAGACCAGGCACTGATTCCCAGTTGGACTGGTAGAATCGGCTAGTCTAGTCCGGTCCGGGTTTTCTTACCATTGTTTTTTTAATTAAAAACACAAAACTAATTGCATGAACTAACCGAACCAATTAAACCACCATTTCTACCTATTTAGGGCCAGTTTGGTCAGTTCATTGTTGGATCACTTCGGTTCCAAGAACCCCCAACCCCCCTCATACCAAACTGGACATGATGCTGGTTTTTGGTATGAGTTAATTTGATCCAATTTTTACAATACTAGATTTACTCAATATTTTTTGAACTTAAAAACCAAAAAAATTTTATTGGTCATGCTACATTAGAAACATGTTTTGTTATTGTATCAACTACAAATAAAAGTGGAGTTGAATTAGACAAAAAAAAACCTAAAGCTAGTATAAAAATTAATACCTTGATGTAGTTAAAGAATTATTGACATTTTCTTGTTCTAATGATACAAATTGCTTTTGAAGAAGATGAGATTTCATGTTTGTTAACTTATTAGGCTTGTATATAAGATTGGAGGGCATTTGGGTACTAATATTTTTTATATAATTATTTAATATTCAGTACAACCGAATTAAATTTGAGTATTATCAAGTTCAAATTGAGTAGCTCTCTTAGTATTATTTTTTTATTTACAAGAAACAAATTGAAAATATTACTTAAAAGATCTTGAGTTCCTTGCCGCTTAACTCAATCATCATTAGCTGGGTACTAATTTTTTTTACCAAACATTTGGGTACTAATTTGAAGTTCAATCTTCTTTGTTCTCCTAATTTTCATGTTCAAGTCTCTTTGTTTTTGTCTTGGAGAGATCATTTTTATTTTCTTCACTAAGACAGTTATTGATTTGGTTTGCACGTAATCTTTAGGGGCCATTTGGTTTGATTCCCTAGTTGCTTAAGAATGGGAATCTAGATTCTATTCCAAGATGGACTGTTTGGTTTGCTGACAAAGTTCAAAATACTTTGTGTGAATATTTTAAACTTTTCTTTTACATTTTTAACTCCTAATTTAAAATATTGAGTATTTTAGATGATATCAGTCTTAACGAATAGTTTTAGAATGCCTACTTTACTTTTAAGGCATAGGATGATCTTTAAAATGGAAAAAAAAACTTACATAAAGTACCCCTTCAAACATAACAATGCTTTTTTTGTAAATACATCTATTTTGAACTTTCTCTTTACATTTTTTACTCCTAACTTCAAATATTGACATTTTAGATTATTTCAATCCTAATGGATAGTCTTGGATCCCCAAATTTGCTTTCTAGGCAAAGGATAATGTTTAAAATGTAAAATACTCACACAAAGTACTATTGCGTGGGAGTACATCTATTTTGTACATTTCCATTACATTTTCAACTCTTGACTTTATATATTGAGCATTTTAGATGATTCTAGTTCTAATGAATAGTTTGGAATACTCAGTTTGCTTTTTAGGCATAGGATGATATTTAAAACATAAAATACTCCAACAAAGTACCACTTCTTTTTTTTTGGTCGAAACAAAGTATCACTTCAAACGTACTAGTTCTTTACGTGGGTGTATATTTTGGTTCCTTGGATGATTCAAGCTTCTAAAATGGTTTATTTGGATATTAGATGTACAATAATATATGGAAAATAATATATAAAAGTAAGATATGACAATTTTGGTATTAGAGTAAAGATTCAGGTAAAAGGAAAGTTTGAATCTGTAGAATTAGCTCTTATTCCTTTAGAATGAAATAATTAACTAAATTTGCTCTTGTGCTTTGATGATAGACATGATGTCTTCATCTAAACATAGTGGAATTACTGAGTATTATGAAGGATATGAGTTAGACTGGGAAGAGAGTATTGGGTCTAATGATGTGCCAGTTGAGAATCTGAGAGAATTGACTTTTGGAGAAGATATGTAAGAACTAAGGACTGAACTAGTAGCTGCAGAAACCTTGTAGTTTTTTCCCGCACCAATAGATCTTTCTCCTCCACATGAAAGAGGAATTGAGGTAGTTGAAGATGTTAACTACGAAGACCAGCAGGATAGGAACAGGAGGAAGATCCTGAGGAAGCTCCTGAAAATGTAAGACTTAGTTCTAGGTCTCCCTAAGAATTCATAATATGAATAAGTGTTGTAAAATATGTGTAAAAAACTAAAGGTGACTATAATTTTGTTTGTATGATATAAGTAGTCATGTTATAAGAGTATGAAGTATGTTCATGGTTATATGGACTTATATGTATAAACTTGTGTACAAAGCTATGATATCAATAAAGTAGTTATTTTGTGTTTTATAAAAAGTAAATTAGGTATTCTAAAACTATTCGTTAAGACTGATATAATCTAAAATGCTATATTTGAAGTCAGGAGTTGAAAATGTAAAAGAAAAGTTCAAAATACTCATACAAAGTATTTTGAACTTTGTCAGCAAACCAATCAGTCCATGTCTTGGAATAGAATCTGGATTCCCATTCTTGAGCAATTAGGGAATTGAACCAAATAGGCCTTAAAGATTACATACAAACCAAATCAATAAATGTCTTAGTGAAGAAAAAAAAACCCTAGACCATCAGGATAGGATCAGGAGGAAGATTCAGAGGAGGATCTTGAAGAAGATCCTAAGGAAGCTCCTGAAAATGCAAGACTCAGTTCTAGGTCTCCCTGAGAATTCGTAATATAAATAAGTGTTGTAAAATATGTGTAAAAACTAAATGTGACTATAATTTTATTTGTATGATATAAGTAGTCATGTCATAAGAGTATGAAGCATGTTCAAGGTTATATGGACTTATATGTATAAACTTGTGTACAAAGTTATGATATGAATAAAGTAGTATGTTTTGTATATTATAAGTGCAGTTATTTTGTGTTTTTATAAATTTGATTATTATTATAAATAAAAAGATGGTTCGTATTAGAAGACAAGTTGAGATAGAAGTTTCAGAATAAGTACTAAGGGACTCACA